>JBAJHW010000006.1:84837264-86051764 GCA_037013535.1 Intellagama lesueurii
AGAGAGATTATAGAGAGGCTAGAAGATGGAGAATAGATTCCAATATTTTTCAGTATATAGATGTAATGGATAGGGTTAAAAAAGAATGGATAGAAGTATGGTCAATAAATGAAGCAGGTGGGAGTAAAATAGGAGTGTTATGGGACACTATGAAAGTACTTGGAGAGGAATTGCCATAAGGGAGTCATACAGAATAAAAAAATTGAGAGAAAAAAATATATTAAAAAAATAGAAGAATCATTAAAATATTTAGAAAGTAAATATTTTATAGATAGAGATAATAAGAAACTATTAGAGCTTCAAGCTAAAAGGAAAGAGTAAGAAAGCATAGAGTTAGAAAAGGTTCAAAGGGATTTGATATATTTGAAGAGAATGTTTTTTAAGTATCGTAATAAAAATTCAAAGCTTTTAGCCAGGGTATCTCAAACGAAAAGATTAAAAAATACAGTTGGAGTGATCAGATATAAAACAGGAAAGAATTGCAGCCTGATGAAAGAAAAATTAGTAATATTGCAATAATTTTATCAAAATTTATATAAAGGGATATATATATATATTTATATAATGAAATAATATATGGAAAGAAGATATAGAAAGTTATATTAAAGAAAATGTAAAGAGTAAACTATTAGAAAATGATAAAAGAGAATTAGAAAAAGAGATAAAGGATGAAGAGATTGCAGAGGTTATCAATAAACTAAAAAATGGTAAAACTCCAGGCTTTGATGGAATGGGATTGGAATATTATAAATCTTTTAAATCAATACTGATCCCCAAGTTGAAAATACTCTATAATGGAATATTGGAAGTCGAGAAAATACCAGAATCTTGGAAATATTCATTAACAACTCTTATCCCAAAACCCAATAAAGATCTGACAGATCCAAGTTCGTATAGGCCTATCTCATTATTAAATCAAGATGCAAAGATATTTATAGCAATTTTAACAAACAGAATGAATAAGTTCATTACAAAATATATTAAAGAAAATCAGAATGGATTTTTAAAGGGACGACAAATGACGAATATAACTAGGAGGGTTTTGAATATTATATATAATATAGAAAAAGATAAGATAAAGGCAGGTATTTTATCATTAGATATTTTTAAGGCATTTGATTGTGTAGAATGACCAACATTAAAGATTCTTTGAAAGGGTTGGGGTTTTGGAAAGAAATTTAGGGGGGTAATAGATCAACTATATTTGGAGAACACTTCCGCAGTAATAGTTAATGACGGGATGACAGAACAGATAGCTCTACACCGAGGCACTAGACAAGGTTGCCCTCTTTCCCCAGTTCTGTTTTGTTTGATTATTGAAATGTTAGCAAATGCAATAAAGAATGACAATTTAATTAGTGGTATGGGTGAGAATAACAAAATAAAGATTAATTTATTTGCTGATGATTCCCTTTTGACAGTTAAAAACCCATTAGAAAGTATGGATAGAATTAAAAATCATTTAGAAAAATTTGGAAAAATAACTGGATTATGTGTAAATTGGCAAAAATCTGAAATAATGTTGTTTAATCATAATAAATTAGAACAAGAAAAGTTTGCTGATAAATATGATTTTAGGATATGTAAATCTGTTAAATATTTAGGTATAGATTTAGTAAAGGATACTCAGAAAATAAAGGAACATAATTATAATAAACTAAAAAGGGATATCAAAAAGAAATTACAGGAATATTCCAGTTTGAAACTCTCTTGGTTTGGAAGGATTGCGCTGATGAAAATGAAGATTTTACCAAAGATTAATTTTTTATTTAGGATGTTACCAGTATAATTAACAGAAGATGATTTTAAATTTTGGCAAGGACTGATTGATAGATATTGTAATGAAGGGAAGAAAGCCAGAATAAATAAAAGGTATTGGTAGAAGACAATAAAAAAGGAGGTATAGGTATACCAAATATTAAAAATTACTATATGGCTAATCAGCTGAGGTTTATTGGGGAAATTCTATATAACCCAGAAAGGTTAATTTGGTGGAAAATGGAATAATCAGAACTACAGGTTGATATTGAAAAACATCTGTTCGGTATAATTAAAAAACATAAAATAAGCAAAATCAATAACCCCTTTTTAAAAACTATGTTAAATGTGTGGTATAAGTATAAAAAATACTATGTTCATCTAACTCTCCATTAGGATTAGTGACTGAAATAGAGAATTTCCCTACCAATATGAAAGTATATTTAGAATTATTTAAGGAAAAAAAATGATTAGATTAAAAGATTGGTTGGATAAAATGAAACAAATTCTTCAAAATAAGAATATATCATGGTTGAATTATATGCAATTAGAAAGATGGACTAATGAATGGGAAAAGGAAGTACAATAAAGGTAGAGAATGCACAAAGTATGAACAATTTCTATTATCCTATGAAGATATTCAGATGAATGAGTCAGTGAAGGGTGTAGTAAGTAAAATTTATAGACTTCTGCTAGATTTAGAAGAAGAGAATGAGAATGAAGGATTGAAGCTAGTGTGGGAACAAGATTTAGGAAAAAGAATAAATGGTGAAGAATGAATGAAGATATGGAAAATGAGGGTTTTACGATTTATGTCGGTGAGAATAAAAGAAATTTTTTTAAAACTAAGTTTAAGATGGTATCTGACACCGATAAAATTGAATAAAATTAACTCTAATTATCTGAATGTCTGTTGGAAATGTGAGAAGGAAATTGGTACATACTTTCATATGTGGTGGGAATGTGAAAAAATACAAAGATTTTGGAAATTAATCTTTAAGGAATTAACTGATATATGTGAAAGAGATATATAATTTAATCCTGAGATAGCTTTATTATCAATATTCGTAAATGTGGAATACGATATGATGACTAGAGAGTTGGTTACCAATTTATTAACAGCAGCCAGATTAATAATAGCTAGGAATTGGAAATCAAAACTTGAATTTCAAATGGAAGAATGGTACAATGAAATATGGAACATTGCTATAAATGATAAATTAACTTATAATTTAAAGGTTAAGAAAGGAGATATTAAAAAAAATAATTTTTATGATATATGGGGCAGATTTATTGAATATGTGCTAACAAAAGGAAAAGGGAAAGTTCCAAATCAGGAATCAATGCAGTTCTGTAGAAGAGGACAATAAAGGAAGAAGAAGAATAAAAACAATGGAAGAAGAAGATTACTGCAAGAGGTCCCAACTAGGGTGGTGGGGAACACAATTGATTTGTATTTTGGTTTATGTATTTTATGTTGTAGTTTATAAAAATAAAAATATTAAAAAAAATAAACTGTGTCTCCCGTTTCCATTGTTATACACAATCCACAGAAACCTGAGTCATGTTCTGTCTGCATAGTTTATTTTCTAAGCCTTATCCGGCAGCTCTCTTTCTAATGCCAAACTCTGGGATGTTGACCAGATCAAATTTAAGGAAATGAGTAGGAGATGCTCTCCATCTGTGCATTACTATTTCTTATCCCCTACATCCACGGCTATAATGCTTTTTTGTTTTTTTCAGTTGGTCATCATCCTCATCCCCTTCTTTCTCCTTTCTTTTCTGGTCCCATGCCACTGCCTCCTATCCCTTAAATTAATTCAATCAATCAATCAATCAATCAATCAATCCAATCAATCAAAAATAAATACTATTTGTTAAGTTCACAATATGTTCTGTGATGGTATAGCTAAAACAAAGGGGAAATATATTATCTCAAGTGATGAAAAGTAATAAAAATCATCACAAGCTATAGTGTAAAGCAAAGACTGCTCTGTTTCATAGTTGTACTTCAGGCAGAAGACAACTGAGTTAATGCAGATATAAAATCCACGTAGCTTAAAGGTCCATTAAGCATGCTTTTTTATATGAAGCAGAAAAAAAGCCAGTTGCTAAGCATTTGATATGTCCACTGCTGTGACTGGGTTGCTCTCTTTATGCTGGATGTGGTCCAGTAGTTAATGTCTTCTCATTAGTGTACAGTATGTCTCTCCTGGATAGCTCTGTTCCTGTTAATGATCTCTTTCCATTAGTGTATAATAACCACCCAGGAAAGATGTAAAAATACACTTGATCCACATCCAATGCTGTCTCTTCACACTATCCCGTTTGTTGTGTGGCAACATTCCAGAACTTCATCTCTTCTTCCGTGTTGCTCTGTGCCTCCTCTGATTGGCAGAGTTCCAGTATTTGATCTACTGTAGCTCAGCATTAAGCATTTGATTCCTCTACATCAATTTTGTCCCACCTGGGATGGGTCTATTCCAATCCTTAATCAATTTGTTTCTCAATTAAAGATTAGAGACTTAACTCTTCCTCTATTTACCAAGACTAAATTAAGACACCCACATTTTAAAGAGGCCAAATGGAGTCTACTTGTTTAATCAACACTGACTAATCTTATTTTTCTTTAATGACAGCTTCATGATGAACAAACTGACAAGCAATTAAGGCAGTTGGATCTATTCTATCTTCTCGAACTCCTAATAACTAAATAGAAAGTAAGTGGCCATCCTGCAAAGGCCTTTTGGAAAACCACAATTTAGCACAATTTAAATTTCACACACACACACACACTCTCTCTCTCTCTTTAAAGATAGCGAGTAAATGTAGCAAAAGGGAAGCAAGCAAAATCCTTATACCAGTGAAAGTACCTGAATTTTTTTTAATTCTTAAATGAAGTCACCATACTAGTGAAAATACTGGAAGAGTTTATTTTCATTCTGTTTTCTACAGTTGTGTGAACTCAATATCCCTTGATGTGCATAGATTCTGTCACCTCACTTACTCTTCCACATTACGATGGTATTGAACACAGCACGCTCATATTAAATATTGTAGTAATACTTGTCCTTTGGAAAGTACTTGAAGCAGTTTCCCACCAGTTTAGATATGCGTGCATGTGTGTATCCGTGTCTCTCTCTTTCACAGATACAAAGAAATGTAGATCCACCTAACTTTCTTCATATGAGTGAAATATTTTACAAAAAATACTAGAAAGTTGTTAAAACATCAGTTTTAACACAATTCATTTATTATAAAACAACAAACCTGTGTCTGCCATTGAATGGGCAGTTGATACCATACGACAAGTTACACTTACACAGCCTGAAATCCTGTTGAACCACTCTGTATGTGCAAGAGGATTGATGGCATCAGCATTGGCAAACTGCTGCTGATTCAAGCCTTCCTTCAGTAATTTAAGAGTGCATGTGATTTGTTGTACTGTGTACCAGTCACATACACCCCATAATTACCAAAGGAGCAATTTGATGCTTAAGATGACACCATCCTCATTGTGCAGGCAAAGCTATACAACAGGATATCAGCCATATTATCTTACATTTAAGTGAATAATTAGAAATATTTAAAGGTAACATCTTTTTACCCAAAGGTACTCCAACACTTCCTCTCATGGCCCCCTTTGATTCACAGGCAGGGAAATTTGGCCTCATTCCTCAGTGAGGGCAAATACTCACACCTATAGTTCTCCTCTTAATGAGTTCCATAGAGGTTCTCTGAACACACCTGCAGCTTTGGAATTCCACAGATGACTACGTAGCCAGCCATATTGCATCTGTATATGATGAAGATCAGATAATAATTCTACTAATAGATACAACAAATAAAAACAAAACAGCCAGTATGCAAGCTGCGAGTTACATTACCCATGGATACCTTTATTTTCTGTACTTTTTCTCTAGTACTTTCTTTAAGATACTTTATGCAAAGTAATTCCAAAATATCCAATACTAGAGATGGGGGTATTCCTTTACGAATACGAATATCTCCACACAGGTGGCGTTAACTAGGGTCTAGCCCCATGGAGCCGGACGGTCCACTCACTGATCCGCCACGGATGCGGACGGTGCGATTCTACGAATGGCTCCGCAGCGCGCAATCCGCTCGCCACTCTTCAACCTTGCAGCGAGACTTGTCCTCCCGCCTCCTACCAGGAGTGGTGAGCGGATTGTGCGCTGCAGAGCCATTCGTAGAATCGCGCTATCTGCGTCCGCGTCGGATCGGTGAGTGGACCGTCTGGCCCCATGGGGCTGGACCCTCGTTAACACCACCTGTGAGAGGATATTCGTATTCATATACGAATACCACCATCTCTATCCAATACACAATTCATCTTCATTGGTTCATTGTCCTCTTCATGCTTTAATGTGTGTGTTAGTGTGAATAAAGGAATTCTATGCTGTCCTTTAAAGTTGATATTTTTTTTCTTTATAGAGTAATTCCCTCTCACCTCCCAAAAATGGAAATTCATTTGCATTTGGTTATGAAGCACATACTGTACAGCCAACCATTGAATAATGGATTTATTCCACCAAATGCCTTGACTTACTAAGCATGGATTCATATGATCAATCACCGTGTTTATTGCTGTAGCCTTGTGTCTAATTATTAATGCTGAGGGTGGAGCAAGGAGGACCTTTTAATCATGTTGATTGGTTAAAAAAAGAGAGATGATCTTGTAGAGTGTTGCTTGAAATTCTGTGCATAGTAATTGGAAAAAGAATGTAGGAATGTTATGAATCAATGAAATAAATGGAGTATTAAGTCCACCAGTGATTGATTTCCTTAGTCTGCCTATCCCCAGGACGCATTTATCCACACATTTCAGGACATCATTCACGTTCCTTTCAGTCTTTTGTCTCATCTTCATATAGTTCTTGTCTGCAGCAAGATTAGAACTGGATGGAATCATAAACAATGCAGTACTTGATGTGTGTGTGTGTGTGTGTGTGGTGTGCTGTCAAGTCAGCAGCAATTTCTGATCCTAATAGGGCTTTTAGGGTAAGTGAGATATTTAAGCAATGGTTTTACTAGTTCTGAACCCCCTCATGAGTTTCCAGGACTGAGTAGGTTTTGAACCTAGGTTTCCTGAGTCCTAGTCTATCATTCTGTTCACTACACCATATTTGGCTTCCAGATGGGAGTGACAGGAAGTCTTTGGATTGTAGTATTTGATGAAGGGCACAAGTAGAATATAGTGAGTGAAGGGCCTTAAAGAACTAAGCATCCTTTAAAATTTGAAGACTGGAAAGCAGTTACGCATTGCACAGAGGGAATTGAGAACATTAGGAACAGAATAAAAAGTCAATTGAGAAAGCAAGTAATGATTTATTTGGTTAGAGAGGATGACCTCATACAGTTGGGGCCAGAGAAATAAGTAGAGAAATGTAAAATGGAAGATCTAATAATGTTGTGGTGGTTAAAAACCAAAATATAGACATTGATTTGCCATTTTCTAGAAATGTTTGGAGAATCTGATTACTGAAATGAGAGGAATCTCTTATCATTTGGAAGGAATAATTGTTCCATTTCACAAGTGTATTAAACATGACATAATCTTCCAAAGCACAGAAAAGGTAGATTTAAAAAAGCAAAGAAAAACAAGAAAAATCTTTGCTAAGCAGAGAATGCAGTTTTATGCTTCCTCAAATGAGAACAGAAAGCATGATTTCTGTGAATATTAACTTTCCTAGAACAGAATACTAATTTCAATGATTACCACAGATTTTTTAAATGTTTGCCTACCTACTTCTTCCAGCATAGGAATAAGCTCCTTCAAGTATCTAGAGAAGTAGCTATAAAAAGTTGCAACTTCAGGACTGGAATGTGTGTTGGTCTATCTGCAGGCTTGGCTTACTGATTAAAATTACTCATGTTACTGGAGCGGTGTGATCCTATCTTCCCTTTCAGTGTTTTTTTTTTCAAATCCAAAATCCCTCAGCCAACATTCTGAGAATCATTGTCCATAAAGGTAACTTTTCCCGAGCTCTAAATCTATACATAGCAGAAAATTAAAATGTATGGTCAACACTGCCAAATAAAGGGACAAAGGAACATATTTTAAATGGTCTTGATAAAATATAATATTGGGCTGAAACAGAAACAGAAAAAAATTATGTGTTTAGGCAACAAATGAAACAAAATGAAATGTACAGGGATAAGATAGGGAAGTTCTACTTGGGCGGTAAAAGGTGCAAAAAAAAAACATCTTGCAATTGTAGTTGATTACCAACTGAAAACATTTAATGAGTGTTATATAGCTACAAAAAGTCTGACAGAACTATATGCTTCATTAATTAGGTCACATTTTACAACTCTCAAGTAGTAATAACACTATAACAAATATGGTGAGCTGTAGGGAAAGTGTGAGGAAAGAGTGAGAAAATGGGTTGCTTTAGTCAGGTGAAAAGAAAAATGTGAGGGGATGCGACACACACACAGACACACACACGGTATCTGCTGCTACAGCGGCAGGGCTAGATATGAGTCACGAGAGGCATTTTTAAATGAGCAGTGGTCTGCTGCAGTGGTTGCTCCTTTCCCATTTTGGTGCAATTAAATGGGGGATTTCATGCCCCACCTCCCCCAGAGGTCTCACAGCTACATAATTTCCATCCCTATTTTAATCAGTAAGAACACTTCAACAATGGAAGCGAACACCACGTGGGGTTGTGGGCTTTTTCTCCATTGGTAGCTTCAGAGCAAAGATGCAGTAGTGATCTGTTGTGGATGAGCTGGCTCTTGAATTCCTGAGCAAAGAGTTGCATTAGAGGGCCCACAAATTCCCTGCCAACTCTGGACTTCTATGATCACAAGACCTGGGCATCTGTAGGCATGTGGACCCAGCTCCTGTTGTGAAGACTTTTGTATGTTTCCAAGAGATGGAAAATCTTCTCACTGAAATTAGTTGAAACCGTTAAGAAGCCCTTGAACAGGACATGTACCTCAGATCGATTTCAGAGTACATTTTCAGGAGATGTTCCTGGCAGTGTATGACCTGTCAATCCATTCGTCTCTCATTTCCTTTTCCACCAGTGAAGCACATTGTAATTCCATAAACTGCATACTTAACAATTTATTTTTACTTTCAGCATGAGAAAATAGTCAGTTCCCTGTAGATGCAGTTGGGTTCCTTTTGAATATCTGAAGTATGTATGTATACATACTAATATGACCTGCCATAGTTGCTGGAGGATTTTGGCAGTTGCACTCTCCCACCCAAAAGTAATTTTTCCAAGCTCTGGTATGAAGGTTTTTGTGTATGTATATGTATAAGACACATTTTTTCTTTGTATTTTAGAAAAATTATATTATCCTTTTAAACAGTCTGGTTAGTATTTATGTTTTCCCCTGACTTCCTCACAGATTCATGGTTTGTATCTGTAGCATGAATTATACATCTGTTTATCTATTTGTTATATATATGTTTTGCCATTATCCGTATATTTTTAAATAAACACATAAAAGCTTGCCAAACCACACAATTGAAATGTACTTAGGCTAACAGTTAAATCAGTGTATGTTTGTAGCAGTAAGGGTGCTTGGCACTCCTGTGGTTTATTTCCACCCCCTATCATCCAAGCAGTTAAAAACCTTTATTTAAATCTCATAATGCTGCCTTGAAGCAGATAAATATACATTGAATTGTAATTACTGTAAGAAAAATGATATTGTAAAATATAGAAAATGTGTTTAGTCTATAATCCTGTGAGCACGGCTTTCTTTTAGTTCTGTACTTTCCAGAACCCAAGAAAAGCTAATTGGTGTGTGTGTGTGTGTGCGCGCGCTTGCGCGTGTGTGTGTGTGTGTGTGTTCTAGCTACCTTAAGAGCAAGTGCACGGAAACCATATCCTCTAACAACTTTCCCTGAACTTTGAAATAAATTCAGTTCCAATGAAAATATTGCAAGATGCTTCCATAATACAAGAGGACTTTGGAAAGTCCCGGTTTCACACAACAGCTAAATTTTGGAAAGTCATGAAAGGAGTGCCATTTTCAGAGGTCCTCATTAACTAACAGGAGCACAACACTGCCCTCCTGGGTGACAGAGCCCTGATCCATTACTGTAGTGGCCATGATGACAAACAGGGTGCTGCCCCACCTCAGGATTGGCTATCCCTAGCCTGCCCAATCCTGCTTGCGTCCTTACAAGGGATGAATGGTCAGGGTGCTGCCTGTGTTCCCCTCTTGCAGTGGATATGTGTGTGTGTGTGTGTGTGTGTGTGTGTGTGTGAGAGAGAGAGAGAGAGAGAGAGAGAGAGAGAGAGAAAGTGACAGCACACTTCTGTCCCTGGTCCTGCCTGTCAGTCCACCTATATTTTCCCACTAAACAGGATGGCCACAAGCCACTCCTGCTGTATGAATAATATAGGGGGAGTCTTCAATTACTGCTACTGGTAAAATCATCCTGATACTGGCAACCTTTGGAAATTGAAGACTACCCCATCTCATAGCCCCAAATGGCTTCCCTAGAACAAAAGGAATTCTGAGGGAGCCTCGGAACATTCAGGGACTGGAAATTTTTAAATTCTGAAAAACCACTGCAGGTGATGATGTCAGCAGCCTTACATGGCATAAAATTGCACAACAGGGTTGCAACCACTGTGTGTACTGCATGGGGACATACTTTTGAAAAACAGAATATAATAGCTCTATTGGTAGACACAGTACATTCAGTGCTTTTATGTCTTGGTTCATATCATACCAAAGCAATTGTGCTGATCATATTCCATTATATAGGAAGTCCTATCTTTGTGGAGAATATTTCTATCAGGCGTAATCTGTGTTGCTTACTTTCAATCATGGTTAATTTGCATTTGAGATAGCTATTTTGCTACTCATTAAAACATAATTTTTTAATTCATGGGACACATTCAAGGAAGATGCAACAAGTTTGACTTTGTTCTTGCAAATTGTCAAACAGATTGTATAGCAATTCAACACGGCACTTCTTCAGTTTATTCTTTAAAATACTGATACTAATGGTGTGTACCATCAAGTCAATTCTGTCTTATGGTGACCCTTTTCAGGGTTTTCTAGGTAGAGAGTACTCTGAATACTTGTTCCTTTCTTCTGGGGACATCCTGGGGCTGTGCAGCTTGCCCAAGGCCACACTGGCTGGTTCTTTTGGAATGCAGAGTGGGGAACTGAACTCCTAGCCTCTGGCTCTGCAGTCAGATGGCTCACTCACTGAGCTATCCAGCAAGTTTCCAGCATTATCTATTCATGTATACTCACCACACGTAGAGGTGGGCTGCTCTAGTCCCTCCCCACACTTTGAGAAACGTTTGAGAAGCACAGTACAAAATAAATTGAAATAAATGGCAGGCCTTGTTAAGTATTACAAATGCTCATGGAAAATCTTTGAAAGATGCACATACCAAAGTATATTTTCGTATAGTGGCTTTTTAATCAGTTGTCAAATCAAAATAAATTTAACTGTAAAGAACTTTCTGACTGCTCTTATCAAATCCAATGAAATCTACCACAATTAATTTGTATTTCTGACAGCTATTTTGCTCATTCGCTAAAACATAATTTTGCAATACATGGGACACAGTGGCAAATTGCTGCTGATTAAAACCTTCCTTTGGGGATTTTAAAAAGCAGAGACATCACCTTGCCAACAAAGGTCCGCATAGTCAAAGCTATGGTTTTTCCAGTAGCGATGTATGGAACCATAAAGAAGGCTGACCGCTGAAGAATTGATGCTTTTGAATTGTGGTGCTGGAGGAGACCCTTGAGAGTCCCCTGGACTGCAAGGAGAACAAACCTATCCATTTTGAAGGAAATCAACCTGGAGTGCTCTCTGGAAGGACAGATCCTGAAGCTGAGGCTCCAATACTTTGGCCATCTCATGAGAAGAGAAGACTCCCTGGAAAAGATCCTGATGTTGGGAAAGTGTGAAGGCAAGAGGAGAAGGGGACGACAGAGGACGAGATGGATGGACAGTGTCATCGAAGCTAAAAACATGGATTTGACCAAACTCCGGGAGGCAGTGGAAGACAGGAGAGCCTGGTGTGCTCTGGTCCATGGGGTCACGAAGAGTCGGACACGACTTAACGACTAAACAACAACAACAAATTGGGGATTTTAGGGTGCACTTGACTTCATTGTGCTGTGTATGAGTTGTGAGCAGCCCAAAATCACCTTTAACCAATGGCAATTTGTAGTGATTTGCTGCTGCTGCTGACATTATCTCCTTAGTATACATGGAAATGTGCAGCAGGATTTCAGCCTTTGTTTCTAATTTTTACGTATCCATATGAACTATATATCTTTTTCTGATCACCTAGTGTTACAGGCATGCCATTTAATGTGAAGCTTTATATTCTGCTGAGTCTACATCCGTCATCATTATATTTCTTGGCTGAGAGTTAGTCTACTTTTCTACTGCTTACAAATCTTATCTATGACCTGTTAGTTTCCATTGCATTGCCTATGGAGAGAAGTTGCACAAGAACTAAGCTGATTGATCAAACCAGAGCATTTAGGCAAGATTTCAGTTCATTGGAAGAATTCCTTCTGGTTCATTAAGATGAACAATGTGAGATTTGCAGAAATTCAAGATCAATTAAGATTGGAACTTATTGAGGTCAGAATAAACTTCTTAACTTTTAAAGAGCAGAGCAGACTAAGTGAGTCTTATATCTGCTGTTTAGGATTAGCACATTGTCAGGATGATAGTGTTTTCATACTAAACAGTGAGGAGAAATATGATCAGAATGGTCTCTGTCCATATTGTTTAAAAACTACCTGTTGTAGATTGCCACTGCCCACATTCTGCTGAACATAAAAGAAGGGGAGTGGGAGGAATTTTTGTTGTGGCCATCACAAAATCAATTGCACTAGTAAGCAATTTGTTTTAGTTAATTATTTCTCAGTAATTAACATTAATTAACATTACAAAAAAGGAAATACCCAGGAAAATAAGGAAATGGTGTGAGCACAAGTAATCAGAAAAGGTGGCACTTCATTTACAATAAATCCAGAACTGTTCAAGGAAAAGCTAACAGTATACTATTCAGAATATATTTGTTCACATATTTTTTTGTGACAGTGGAGGCCATTTGGCTTGAATAGTGTTATTTCTGGCATCTGAGATAAGATTATACTATGCTATAGCGAATTCATCCATGTTCAACATGTTTTCCAACCCAGAATTGGTGAGGTTGTTTTTCTGCAAGTGCTGCATCATGAATTCTTTGTACCAGGCGACAATCTGAATACAAACGTTCATTCTGCATCTTTCAACAATTTCCAAGCTATGTGCAGTTCACAAAAAGTGATTAGGTCTTTATGTCAAGTTTTAAAATGCATAATTAGCTGTGATTTTGATTACCACCAACCAACATTTTGCAAAATAATAACCAGAGTTAGCTGGAATCCAGCTTGATCAACTTTAGCTGAAAATGTTGATCAAGCTGGATGTTCTAGAAAACAGGGAGTGGGAGAAGAGAGAGAAATAGTCTGCATGTACAGTACTAGTAAGACTCAGCTGCTGCACTCTTATCCTGCTTGTGGTTTTCCATGCTCAGCTGGTAGACTAGTATATGAACAGAATCCTGGATTGGAGAGGACTTTGGTCTGATTCAGCTGGGGTATTTATTTATTCATTGATTTAATACCCCGCTTTCTCCCAACAAAGGGGCTCAAGGCAGGTTTTAAAGCCTCACAAACAAAGAAACAAAATATTAAAAGAGCTACAAATAAAATGTCTGAAATTCTGTTCTGTAAATTACACTGTGTAAAGCTGATGATGTCATCAACTGCAATGATATTTCAGAACTAAAAAATGTAATGACACCCCCCTTCCCACAAATGTCCGGAGGCTCCAATAGGATAACTTTAATCATGGGGAAGCTATTAGGGGCTGTGAGATGGGGGAGGCATCTTTAATTTCAGAAAATTGCTGTATCTTGGATGATGATACTACAAGTAATGATATCATACATTCATGGTGTATCTGTGTGGTTAGGATTTCAGACACTAAACTACAATATTAAAAAATAATAAATATTTTACAAAGCAAAATCACTGAATGAAAACATTTAAAACAATTTAAAAGCACATATAAAAACAAATAAAAATATAACTCCCCCATTAAAACGTATTCCTCACTAAACAGTTATTTACTAAAGGCCTGCTTAAAAAGAAAGGTCTTTGCCTTCCAAGAGGACAGTGGGGAGAGGGCCAGTCGGGTTACCCATGGAAGGGAATTCCACAGCCTTTGAGCTGCCACCAGAGAGACCCTCTCTCATGCCTATACCAAGATCACATGCCTGTTCTCCACTAGCCATACATGCTGTGAAGTTGAAGCTTTCCTCTGTCTGAAATGCCAGTCACAGTTTGCTTTTGCACTCTTGGTTTGTTATTTTATTAATTTAATTTACAGTGGTGCCTCGCTAGACGATTGCCTCGCAGGACGAGGAATTCGCTAGACGATGGCTTTTTTGCAATCGCTACTGCGCTTCGCAAAACGATGGTGTCCTATGGGCGATTTTCGCTAGATGACGAGTTTTCCCCATTGGAATGCATTGACTAGCGGTCAATAGCTGTCAGTGCATTCCAACGGGGACCCGCGCTCGCTAGACGATGTTTCCCTATGGACGATCTTCGCAAGACGATGACTTTTCCGTTGGAATGCATTGAAGAGATTTCAATGCATTCCAATGGGGAAACGTGCTTCGCTAGACGATGTTTTCGCAAGACAGCGATTTTCGCAGAACGGATTAACATCGTCTAGCGAGGCACCACTGTATTTATATTCCACCATGCTTTCAATAAATAAAAAAAACACAAGGCAGGATACAATTTAAAAATATATGTACAAATCTGTATAAATCAAGACATTATCATTAGAATAATGTTTCATTTTCTACTCATGTTTCTTGCCTAATATGCCCTCTGTGGGCTCATTTTATGTTTTTATCTAGATGTTGTGGAAGTGGGGATTGCAGATTGATAGAGGTTTGTCCCTGCTATCTAGTGCTGATCTCAGTTTATACATGGGACTCTGGGCTGGCTCTCCATTTTTGGAAACATGAAATCAAGCAGTTACTCAGATCTGTCTGGAGAATTGCAAGGCTTTGTAAGGAGGAAGCAAATGCCAAAGAAGAAGAAGTGCTTTGTAAGGAATAATCAACATTCCTTAGTGATAAGCTGCTCTGCGCATGGATAACTGCTTCGCTGAAGTGCGAGAAATTCTAACCAGTGAGCATATATTCTGCAGGGACCAATCAACTGCTGCATACTTTTGTTCTTTTTAAAGAACTGTATAAAAACTTGAATACTGTTGATCTCGGGGTCCCTACCCTACTGGGCACCCAAGTGCACACTTGTTTTACCTGAATAAACCTGTTGCTCTTTCCTCCAAGAAATTGTTCGCTTATTATTATTGCTCGAGACTTAGCTTAACAGAATTAGCTAAGACAACGAGCTCCAGGAGTAGCAGCTTGTTCACTGTTTTTGGTTGCTTCAACTGTACATACAGTATAGGACATTTTCTTGTGAATCAATGTGGCTTTCAAACTGCTGGTCCTGGAGATCTTACTTGTATTAGTTCAAAATTATGTATTACCAAACTATACGAATACAAGCTGTATTATTACTAAGCTGCATGAGCCACTTTATTTCTAGAGGGGGAAGGGGTTTAAGCAACAAAATATAAATAATAAAAAAAGTAGAAATATATTATTGATTAATGGTCATAAAACCTAATTTTATGGAGAAACAAATGTGTTTTGCTTATTCAAATACCTTTCAAACAGCTCCCACATGCTTTTATTTTTGATTCATATTATACGGAGTAAACATTTTTGACAAATTTTTAGAATCTCATTCAAAAAAAGGGAAAGGACTTTGATTTTCCAATGAACACTTTCATTCCTTAAGCTCTTGATCTACCAAGCAGCAACTAATAAACTTACTTAACATTAAAAAAACAAAAAAAAACAAAACAACAACAACAAAGAAACAGAGAGGCAATTACTTTACTGGGCCTCTCATGTTCCAAAAGATACAGAAGAGAAATTGTTTTTGCAAAATAGCCTATAATTCATGGAGCTATTTCTGCATTACAGAAAAAGAGAAATCCACATTTGAATATGTTTACTCATGCATGACTCCAGGGGACTTGATGAAATTTATTTATTATTCAAAGCAAATTGGAATGTATGCCTCTAGGGCAAGTAACACAATGCTGTGTCAACTTGCTGTACTGCTGTATTTTGGAACTTGAATAAATTGTCCACTAATTCCAGCTTCAGTCTATCACACCCTATTCTTTAGGAAATAATGTCTACATTGAAGCATATATATAAAGAGAACACAAAGCTTACTGGAAGAAACCAAATGCAAGATTATCCTGTGACATAAATATAAACTGTAGACTAGATGAAACCTTGTGGTTCCTATTATGTCTTCAGTGCATCTCAATTGTGCGTTGTTGATTAAGGATGAAGTGAACCTTTAACCCTTTTGCAAATGTACATCTGTGCACATATTTCCTGATCTGGAAACAATAATATGGGCATATGGAAGAAAAAGAGCTGAGCTTAACTGTGCATTGGCCAAGAGCCAGAGGGGTATTCCAGGTTCTGTAAAAACACATGGCTCAATGGCAATGCATCAGACATCAAATCCCACCAAAGAAGCAGGCAGGGAGAATCATGTACTTCTTCAGAATACTATTGAATCTTTTTTTCCCCTTGTCCTGCTTTTTTGGGAATAGTGTTTAAAATGATAGGAATTTAAAATATCTCAAGCACTATTAGAATTGTACACTCTTGCACATGTTGCTCCATTTTGATGTATGCAAATTTCACCCAAACTTCTACTAGAGCTGAATGAGCACTCCATAGCCGAGAGGTGAAAGACAAAAGTTTATAAGAAAGTTAAATGAACTTTCAGATGAAAGACTGATGGGCTCTTTGTTAAGTCTTTTTAAATTTTAATTAAAACTAATTAATTTTCTTCATTTTTTTCATTGAGTTCATTTGACTTTGAAGATTATACAGTACTTGTAAGCTGCTAGGTGAAGCATATCTTCTTTATTAAAACATTTGAGAGGTTTCAAAGAGAGATATTATCATTACATAATCGAAAATAGGATGATTATATTCATGGTGCTGGTATTTTACAATTCTTAGGCATAGTTTCAACATAATATTCTATGAACTAAAACCAATTGTTAATGCATCTAGTTTAGATCCATTGAATCAATGGGATTTAGGGGAGTATTGACTTAACAAATCCTATATATTCCTGGATCCAACTTTGTTGAAATTAACAACTGGATCTACTTTATATTAATAACAGAGCTTAAAATATTTGCAATCACTGATGATCCTCATGACTCTAGAGAACAAGTGATGCTTAATCCTAAACACTATGGCTCCAATTCAGGTCTTCTATGTGCACCAACAAGTTTTCTTAATGTGCATATTCTTACTTGGATGAGAAACTGACACAAACAGCTGCCAGCCATATGATTCAGCATCTCAGTTTACTGGCTCAGGTTATATGCTGTGGTCAAAATCGCTGGACAGTGCTAATCAGCTGTTTGGGAATAAGAACGGGAAAGAGACAAATTTGTCATCTTTCTTCTCTACCAAATAGTTACAAACGTTTCTGCCCATTTTGTATTATGGACAATTAAATGAAACATGAATGTTGTGTTCACCCATACCAACTCCACCAAGCTGAAACACAGCAGACATTTATTTTTTCCTGTAGACATTTGGGGTAGTATTTCTGGCTTTTTTATATACAGTATGTGGTCCGTTGCCTATAGTGTAAGAGATCTGGATAACATGTTGGTTTTAATGGGATGGTGCAGTTGATATTCCTTAGGGTAGTTCTTTGGATGGTAGCTTTCTCTTCCCTTCTAACACCACAGCATGATAGTTGAATATTGTACATACCTCTGCTATAGATTTTTTATTGGCTGCATTTTTAGGGTGTACGGGAATATAAACATGCATCTCCATAATGGTGTTTCTTGTTTTGTGCTGTCAAGTCACTTCTAACTTATGGCAATCCTAACATGTTTTTAAGGCATGTGAGATGTTCAAGAAATAGTTTACCATTGCCACCCCACTGATTTTCTATGTCTGAGCAGGGATTTGAACCCAGCTCTCTTGAGTCATAGTTTGTCACTCTATCCACTACATCATACTGGTTTTCCCAAAGTGGTATATCTGGCATTATATGCAGATTGTATTTTCATTAGATGCAACAGCCATTCCCTGAATGCTTTATGTGTCTATGTCATACGTTAAACCTAATGTGCTCTCTGAATCTGACTAGACATGTAACTGTAAACATTGCCTCTTCTCTCCAAACAATTCAAAAGGCTTTGAGTGCTTTGCATGATTTATTAGAAGATGTCAGTAACTTAAACATTGATTTTGACTCTGTGCTTTTGGAGTAGCTGGAAGTCCTCCAGTTTGGTGCATCAAGAAGAGGATAAACCACTTACTGTAAATTTCAGTCCCTATAGTATGAAAGTGTGTCAGTGAGAATGATAGCAAATCAAGTTCTGTATGGAAGAGGTGTAATTGAATCTTCCAAACAAATGGCTGCATTTGCGCCTGTGTGCCATGTTTCCTTGCCTCTGCTATTTTATATAGTGAACACATAATTTGAATAGGCCACTCTCTCCACAGTACACTTAGAGGAAAAATGATCAGTTGACATTTGTCATACCGCAGAAGACGGTTCTGCTTTTGCTGTAATGGGATCTTGAATTTCACTTCCACTTGGAACCCACAGTGTTTGTTCTGGTATTATGCCACTGACAAGATAAATGATCGCTAAATCCAGCCCTGCCATAATGTGTCTCTTCTCGTATTATTGTTACTCTCCTTCTTTCTGTCTCCTTCTCTGACTTTTATGTAAGCAGAATCCAAAGTTTCCTGTATATGCAGCTAAGTGCTCCAGTACATGCACTGCAGCTTGCTCAGTTTTCATTCCAAGTTACTTTTGCAATTGTAACATGCTGTCAGGTGAAGAGGAGACATGAGATATGTCAAATGGGAAAATGTTGTGAAATTTTTGAGAAGGCCAGAAATGTGACCTTTGCTGCAGCAGCTCACAAATAGCAGAAGAGACAATTGACTTATTTTTCAACAACAAGTTGATTGTACAGCCAGTGTGATATAGTAGATGAAGTGACATACCTGGACTCAGGAGACTTGGGTTCAATTTCCTGCTCGGCCATAGGAACTCACTGGAGGGTGGCACTGGTAAAACCACTCCTTAAACATCTCACATACCTTGCAAATCCTGTTTTGATTGTCATAAATTACATGTGACAGAATATCACACAGAGATACTGATGGAGTTCTTATGACTAAATGTTCTTCCATCCAAAAAGGTCCTCTCACACAAGCCTTCTTTAGGCACTCAGTTCTGAATTATGACGAGGACACAGTAGTTGCTATCTGCTGATGACAACACCTGCAGTTGCAGCCCTTTCCAGCTGATGTACAAGTGGGGCCTTGAAGCCTGGCCTGGCAAGTTTCCATCTTATAGTATGAAATCGTGTGTGTAGTAAAGGTGTCCACGTTTTCTAAAATCAAGTGCCACAATCAAGACCACCCTTTCCCCTGAAGCATCGGTTCGCCATGTGCAGGGTTTTAAAAAAGCGATCCTATTCCATCATGTGAAACCCTTCCATCATTTTAAAAGGGCATGGTAAACAATAAAATAGAAACAGGTTTATGACATCATCTGATGATTGTGAGAATTACTAGGAAGCCTAAAGAGGTCCTTTGCTGAATTTCGTTCATAGATAATTTGTATACTATTTTATTGCATTAGCATGTCAAGTATAATATTCATGAGAGTGATGAAAGTTTTTGAGATTTCTTCCATACTATCTTTTGCCAAAATTGGTTACAGCAAAATTGCACCTTCCTTCCTCAAGCTGTCTAGAATGTTTTGTCCAGGTGCCCTTGTTTGGGGCATAGAGAAGGTGAAAAAAAAATGCATTTGTTGTTTAGGAAACTGCTGTCTTGTTTTCATATGTTTGAAGTACAGCACACGAATACAGTGGTTTGGTGAGAAACTATTTACGAAAGCTCTTATCTCGTTTCTGCCTTATAAAGTGTTTCTGAATAAATCACATGTGAAAATTTAGGCTCAGTGACTGATGTCTTGCTGTGCCCACATGACCGTGTGGGGAATGCTTAGCATTTGCATTCAAATAGGCATGGAAACAGCTGACTCTGTAGTAGGGACAATCTGACAGTATGATGGCAGCAGTCCTATTCGAGGATTTGACATTAATTATCAGAAATGTGTCACGGAATGTGTCAGCTGTTGTCTTAATCTTCCCATCCTTACATTTCATTTCTGGGTGGATTTTTAAAAAAATGTTTAATGACGTGCTATAAGAATGAGTGGTGATCATATAAATTTTATTCATATAATGTGATCTCACCAGTGGATCTGTTGCACTAGTACTGTAGGAGGTCAAATAAGGCTTCACTGTAATCCATCTATTGGGTGGATTGAACTCAACATGGCTAGCATGGCTGGTATCTGAGCAGAAATGAATAACATTGTGCTATTAGGCCACAGCCACATCCACAGTTATCTGAGAATAAGTACCATTGAACAAACATGCCTTATAAAAAAGTAGACACTGTGGTTTGTCTCCCTGTGTGCTCAACTTCCTTCCTGTTGCAATTAGCTGTGCCATTATGCATTCTAATAACTTGAACGCTGCATTAACTGTCAGCCTGGGCTATCTGTTGTTTATATGGCTTGCATTTCTTTAAGTGCCAAATATAGATTTAGTTTTGCATGATTTTTAGAAATCCACACAATTGATTAACTGTTGTGAATACTATCTTTAGACAGCACTGATGACAAAGGTGATAGCCAATTAGCAATACTGACAATATTTTCATGGAAAGTGTGTAGAACATTCGACAAATGTTCCATTTGCCTTTACACTTGTTTCCATGGCTAAAACATGTAACTATGTTGAAAAACACAACAAAATCCTAAACATTTCTGTGATCATGAAAATAAGTATAACTGAAATATAAATAAGAGCTTGATTCTTTGTTAAAAATATAAATATATCTATCACGATGAGCTTAAAAGCCAATTGTTATATTTTAATGAGATTATTCTTTAACCACAGTTGTAAAAGCAATCATACATAAGTGCAAGATCAGAAAAATAACATTTGGTGATTTACTTGGTGGATTTTATTCTAGGCTGAAAGATAATGTGCATTTATATATAAGAATGGCTTGTCTCATTTACATACTTCTATTCTTCAGTAACTGAAAAGCTTTAATGCTTGAGAAATTGCTTACACTGTTAACTTGGTTTTATGAATTACTAAGCACTGAAGATCTAAATGGCCTTATTATTCTGTCACATGCCATGATATATGCTTCCAAAATCTAGTTATTGCACAACAGAGGTCATTCTAAAAATGGGTGTTTTAGTCACTGTGTGAGCAGAGGTTGATGTTGAGATAACTCAGTGACAATAATTAATGGCTGTATGATTCTGAATATGTTTGACGGAAATAACTCAGTGACAACAATTAATATATATATGATTCTGAATATGTTTGACAGAAATGCAGCATTTCATATTAAAACCCTGCTGATATTTACAAGTTGCCATCATAGGATTTTATGTACTTGTCTTTATGTTCCATAGCAAAAGATGCTAAGAAAATAACCATCTAGTCTTTTCTAAGCCAGTTAAGAAGTGACTGACAGGAAGTGAAAAAGAGGGTCTCAGGAAAATAACTTACTTTTTCAAACAACGTAACTATTCAGTGACATAATTTCATAAGGTCCTTTGGAACCTGCTGCTAAATAATCAATAAGAAATGGAAAGTGCTAAGAGTTTTTCCTTTAGATCGATGGGAGGAGACATTATAAGATTGTGTAGCCAATAAACTCAAAACAGGTAAGTACCGCAATTATAATTCTGTTATAAATTAGTTTTAATGAATTGTATTCAGGATTTTCAATGTTCCTTTACATTCCCAGGATGCTGGGAAGTTGCTGCTGTTAAAAATCAAACTCTTAGAAGATGTATTGCTTACATCCATCCATCCATGCATACATTCATACATATTAAATGCAATAGCCAAAGGTGTGTTAAGATTGTACACCAGTATAATACAAACAGTGTGCTGCTAATTTCATAATAATGGACCCCAAAATAATAGACTCAAAATATTAATTTTCTTAGCTTACAAAACTTGAACATATTTCAGGATGAATCCATGCCTTGAAGCTTGGGGCCCTGCTGTTGACCTAAGATGACCTTGGCCAAGTATTTATTTATTTATTCATTCATTCATTCATTCATTCATTCATTCCACCTTTCCCTTGGTATAGGAACACAGGGTGACCCGCAGAAATTTTGATTCATCTTGTAGTGCTCTTCTTCTCTGAACTCAGTTGAATGAATTTTGCACAAAAATTCTCAAATGATGAATTGGAAAGCCCTAGATTTTTAGGCTTGATCAGGCACTTTATATCTGTTCTACATGTCTAGTGAAATTGAAATGAACAATGTGTGACAGGAGAAAGAGGAGAAAATAATGAAAATGATGAACGTTTATTATTGGCTGGGATATTGTGTAACAAGGATCTATTATATGGTTATAATAATAGTTATGTTGGTGACAGTTTTCCATGTTATTTTCCTCATAGAAGCAAATGAGAGAGACTATGGTTCTGGGTTTTTGGTAACTTTTAAATTACAACTATTATTCACTGATGCTGCAGTTTTTCTTTTCACTTCTGCTACATTTTGAAAGCTTGACGTCTCTATTTGTACCTTTTATCTAAATGGACTGTATATAGTGGCAATTATGGAAAGGGATTCTGTCCCCTCCTCTTTGGATAGACCAGCTTTGATAGAATACGTTTGATCCTGGATGTGTTTCCTGGAGTGAAAACACTATGGGGAGAAGATTTAGGAGTAACATTTTGCAATATGTGGAACCTGTCTCTTTAAGTGACAAATAGCATTCTCTCCACTCCTAAGGGGTTTCAGAATTGGCTAAATGTTGGCCTGTTTTGTACAGTGTTGTTTTGAATATTTACTTTGTTCATTTATATCAGAATGGGCCATTTCTTCATGCTGGGGGACACTTTTCTGGTTGGACAACTGTTCAAGAACTGCACGATCAAAGGGAGTGTGACCTAATGGGAAATGTTTGAGTTTGATAGAATTTTAAACATCTTATATTAGATGGTCACAATCCTATTTGTTATTTACACCAGCATTTATTTATTTATTTATTTATTTAGTATCCTGCCCATCTAGACCGAAGTCTACTCTGGACGGCTAACAGGTTCACAACAAATGCATAAAACAATGCATCAGGCCCCTCAGCTGTCCCTCCTGGCTAGAACGAGTAATACGGGTAGATTTAGTTTTAATGAATTGCGTTCCGCCAGATATTGAGGTCCTAAACCGTTTAGGGCTTTATATGTCATTGTTAATACTTTGAAATCAATGTGGAATCGGACGGGCAGCCAATGCAGGGCAGCCAGAGTGGGGGAGATATGTTGACATTTTCTCACCCGGTGAGAAGTCTGGCCGCCGCGTTCTGCACCATCTGTAATTTCCGCATCAATCTCAAAGGTAGCTCCACACAGAGCACATTGCAGTAGTCTAATCTTGAGACTACAAGCGCATGGACCAGAGTGGTGAGGGCCCCGACATCAAGATAGGGACGCAGCTGAGCAATCCGCCAAAGATGGAAGTAGGCGGTGCGGACCACTGACGCTACCTGTGTTTCCATGGTAAGCGTCGGATCCAGATGGACCCCCAAGCTGCGAACCTCAGTCTTCGTGGTGAGAGTCACCCCCCCAAAAGTGACGGAGTTTCCCAAACCACTAATGTCAGGGTTGCCCACCCTCAGGATCTCCGTCTTGTCCGGGTTCAGCCTCAGTCCATTCTCCTGCATCCATTGCAGTACAGCCTCCAGGCAGTGCTGAAGGGACGAAATGGCATCCACTGTTGTAGGAAAAAAGGAGATGTAGAGCTGGGTGTCATCAGCATACTGATGACACGAAGCCCCACATCCCCTGATGACCTGACCCAGTGGCCTCATATAGATATTAAACAGCATTGGGGAAATAATCGAGCCCTGCGGAACCCCACAATTGAGGCTCCACGGGGCCGATACATTATCCCCAAGCTGTACTCTCTGAGGATGGTCCTCCAAGAAGGAACGGAGCCAGGCAAGTGCCAGACTGCCAATTCCCAACTCGGAGAGCCTCTCCAGAAGGATACCGTGGTCGATGGTATCAAAGGCGACTGAGATATCGAGGAAGACCAACAGAGACATTTTGCCCCTGTTGGCCTCCCTCAACAGGTCATCCAACAGGGCGACCAGTGCCGTTTCCGTACCATGTAGCGGCCTGAAGCCTGACTGGAACGGGACCAGGGCATTGGTTTCATCCAAAAGGGCCTGAAGCTGGTCAGCCACCGCTCTCTCTATCACTTTGCTGAAGAAAGAAACATTGGCGACGGGCCTATAATTGCCAGTCATCCGCCGCCATACTTGGTTTCTTCCTAATGGGCCTAATGAGTGTCTCCTTGAGGGCGAGGGGAGCCTTGCCCTCCTGGAGAGACCCATTAATTATTGCAGTGGCCCATTCAGTTGTTACAGGCCTGGCTACTTTGATTAGCCAGGCCGGGCAAGGGTCAAGGGAGAAGGTGGTGGCTCAACAGCGATCAAGCACTTTGTCCACCATATCTGGCGTCACAGGCTGAAAGAAAGTAAGTCTCATCGGGCAAGGTGGAGCGCTGGATGTCTCTGCTCGATCTACTGTATTCAAAAAAGGAGATAGATCCCGGCGGATGGCCTCCACTTTAGATTTTAAAAATGATGCAAATTGGTCATGTGAAATGTTAGCGGGAGGCCTATCACTGTGACCAATTCCGGATAGATCGTGTACTATATGGAAAAGTTCTGTCTGCTGATTTGAAGCTTCGCTTATCAGGACAGCGAAGTAAGCTCGACTAGCAGCCCTCACCCTGGTAAGGTAATGGTTAGTTGCGATCCTGACAGCTTTCCAATTGTATTCCGTCGGGTTTTGTCTCCAGTTGCACTCTAGCCTTCTCCTATTCTGCTTCATAGCTCGCAGCTGCTGGTTAAACCAAGGTGCTGCCCGAGCTCTGCAGCGGAGAGGGCGTTTAGGAGCGATCGTGTCAACGGCCCTGGTGGCAGCGGTGAGCCAGCCATCAACCAGGGCATCAACAGGAGCACCAGTGAGATCAGCCGGAATCCCTCTCATGGAGTCCTGGAATCCTATAGGATCCAGTAGCCTTCGAGGGTGGACCATTAAATTAGGTCCTTTTTCCCCGCGGAGAGGGAGAGCCACTTAGAAGTTGCATTTTATTAGACGGTGATCCGACCATGACAAGGGGACTGACACAAGGTCAGTTACCATCACACCACACTCACTCCACTCGGGGGAAAACACCAGGTCTAGTGTGTGACCGCCCACATGAGTGGGGCCGCTGACATGTTGGGACATGTCCAAGGAAGCCATGGAAGCATAAATGAAGTGGTGAATTGCCTCAATTAATGAAGTACCACAGTTGCTCATGTGCCAGTGACATCACCTGGTGTACAATGAGGACTACTAGTTGCAACTTGTTAACTAGTGGTGATTCATTGCTGTGATTTATGTCATTACACTTATGCGACCAACATGACATAAATATCGAATTGACAAGACTGCAGTGATGATATTGTGCTGGCCCTTTTAGGAGCACTTCTCAGGTTCCAAGACCCCCTGTCAAACAACGGTACAACACAAACAGATATCTTTCAGAATTTTCTCACATTTTTCAGTCTGTGACCCCTTCAAATGTGTCAGGGACCCCCAGGGGCCCCTATGGCCCCATTGAGAATGGCTGCTGTAGACCATCTTGACTGCTGCCTTTGGTGCTGTCAACATTCAAGATTGCCCTTTGTTATGTAAAGCTCAGCATCCTTTTTCCTGCTGGCAACACAGGCACAATATTGTTCAAGAATATCGGGCCATTTCCTGATGTTTTGAATCGTGGGTACAGAAGCACAATATCTCACATTCATAAAACAGAGGCTTTTTGATCAATTATATCTCTTTCTGTATGTGTAATAGTAAGAGAGAGAAGGAGGGAGGGAGGGAGGAAGGGAAAGTAGGATTATAGTTCTAAAAGAAACTGAGATTTAATCAAGGATTCAATTAATTACAAAATATTTTAAAAAAACTTTGAGAACTATCCACTTTATACTTTTTTCCTATGGTACAAGCAACAACATGATCAAATACTGTTTCAGCAGTAATAAAGGTTTTCCTGTTTAGATAATAAAGGCTTACAATTAGATTTAAAAAAATAAAAGCTACCCTTGTGTGTTTTTTTAAAGGCATTAAGGCATTAAGAGAAGTATTGCAAAAATGGCTGTAATTATATGTAATTAAAAGTTTTCTTCCTGTAAGTATTAGTGTAAAAGCTGACAAACAGGAGATTTAGTAGAATTATATGTTTTTAAAGATAAAATTACAGCAGTAATGGAGTACATTGGAGACACAAGGAATGCAGCAATGACAATTTTAAAAAAGCCTTGAGTCCGAAAGTGGCCCATGGGCTGTACATTGCCCGTCCTGGTTTATAAAGTGGCTTTAAAAAAAACCTTGCTAAAGTTTTTCCTTAAGTCAGGATGTAATTAATTTTCAGGCACTTTCAGTTGATTTCACACACTACCAATGTTTTAGTCTAAATTAAAGATTAAATGTGAAAAACTTTATTCTCTTCTTCTCTCCCCTTCCTCTCTCTTTGCCATACATGTGCATATAAAAAACAAGGAGAAGAAAAAGAAATTTGTAAGGAACCAATGTGATCAGCTGAAAATAACTTCTTAGAAGAGAAACTTTTCTCTACCATTGAACATGAGATTTGATCAGCTTTATGTATTCTACAATATGATATACGAACCAGTTTAATAAGTGATCTAGCTATGCCTGGACTCTGGAACTCTTCTGGCCTGTAAATAAACAAAAATAATCCAGATATTTTATCAATCAAATACATTTCTGGTAGTTACATTGCTGTTACTCCTTTTGTCCTCTTGTGCGTCTTCCACAGTTGGGAGAAATTGTCAAGTCACTGCCCCCGCCTTCCCCCCCCCCCCAGCTGCACTATAGCAAAGAACATTCAAAGTCTGGAAAAGTTACTTTTTTGGATTATGGAAGCCAGAATCCCCAAGTCAAGACTGTTGCGATGGCTGGGGGATGTAATCCAAAAAGGAATTTTTCCAAACCTCAAGAGTCTCCACTGGCTTAATGAGAACTTTATTGTTTCTCTTTCCATCCCTCCCAGTAATTTATTTGTAATATAATATTTTTAAGTAAGTTATAAACTGGATTACTGTTTATTTACTGATTGCTCTTTTTTCAAAAGTTCACAGAAGAAAATTCAATGTTCCCCTAACTTACTGAACTTTAAACAACAGTAATATATCCAGCCTAGAAGAATGAATTCTGTTCAACTACTTTTACCTATCAATATTGTGTTCTGTTAGGGATGTAAGGAGCGCAGCTTCTCCTCATGGAAGATAGCATCCAAAAAGCTTTGACAGAGATTACAATGCATCCTTTTGCTTTTCCCCTTCCAGATCTCCAGGGCTATGTCTAGCCATGCAGTTGTCTATTTGCCAAATCAACATTTTCCTTTTAGGATATATAAATATAAGTGATAAGTGATCCTTGCACAGTCCATACTAAGTTAATGCACAATAATAAGGACAATGAAAGCATTCAAACAGTAAGTCAGAGTACTCCTCATTATGCATTTAGTTCTGTTACAGAAATAAACACTGGAGGGTGGAAGAAGAAAGACATTTAGTTCCCTTGTCAATTGCTCTTACAGGCAGGAGGTGCTCATGCCTTTGAACTTTTATTCTCCTGGATTTCATTCAAGCTTCAATGGCATGGTTTTGCACTTTGCACTTCTTTTCTTTCCTCCTCCTCAGCAGAAGTAAAGGGGCAAGTGGAGAGGGGGCGGAAGGAATCTATTTTTAGTAATGTACTTTTTCCTCTGTCTCTCCATCAGCCACTGAAATGCCTAGTTCTGCTGAATAACTGTTATGGTTCCTTCTTCACAAATGAACCTTTGGAGGGCAGGCATCAAAGCTTGAGGCTGAACACATAGGCAAATGTGGCCAACATTCCTGGACTTCCAGGACTTTTTGTGTTTTCGTAAAGGAAAGAGGAGCTTCTTTAAACTGATACTACTTTTGTTTCCATTCTAGTGTGATATGCAATTCATTTAATTAGTATTTTCATGCACAGATGGCAGATTAACTCGATGGCTTGATTATTGTTGCAAGATGGGAAATTTGAGCAGGAGAGGGCCAGAAGGACTGCTTAAGGTTGGGCAGATCTGCTAGATACATCTGGCCACGCAAACACTTTTTATTAGGTAAACTATGGGTAGGCTGTTATTCTGGGAATTAAATTGTGAGATAATTGTATCTTGATGTGGAACCTTTTTTGGGGAATGTTCTGAATAAGAAAAACTGGCCTTTCCTTCTCTCAGTGAAGGATGAGGTAAACCAAGTGATCTGAGGCAGCTGCTAAAGAAGAGAGAGTGCAAGCTAAATTTGTCCTCTATAAAAATCTGAGGGTTCATGCTATGAATGTAAATATTTACTGTGGGAGCAGGAAACTGATCTGGCTCTACCTGTGTTGAATCTGAATATTAGTAAATAAGATAATATATTAGAAAATGCCAGTAAGTCTCCCTCCTAATATTGTCAATCAATTCTTCTAGTAACCTCCCCACCCCAAGGAATCAAGCCTACCTGCTATGTGTGTGAAGCCTATTGCCCCTCAGAAAGGTCATGATATAATGGTTTTGATTTCAGAAGAATGGCAGTCTGCATTTTAACTTTGTGCTCTAAGATACTATTCTCACAGAGGCTCCAGTCCCCCCCCCCCCCGCTCTCAGTCTCATTCTCTTAACTAGGAGATGCATATGAATGTTAGATTCTAGTATCTCCAAATTGGTAGAAACATTTTCTAGCTTTTAATTGAAAGTATGTCTGCTGTCTTGCTCATCTATAAATAAAATATGAGTTCAATGATTTGGGATATGTTTAAAAACTAACATGTAGGTAATAAGTGTGGGGTGATAACCTCTTTGATATACAGGTGCATTCCACTGAAGCTTCTCAAATATATGAATTTTTAAATCAAATCAACTAATCACCACAGGCTCCAAAATCAATCATAAGTTCCCATTCACTTTCTAACCAACCAACCAACCAACCAACCAACCAACCAACCAACCAACCAACCAACCAACCAACCAACCAACAAGCCAGCCAGCCAGCCAGCCACGATCTCTGTATTTAGATACCATGTATAAATATTTGCCATGTTATCTCTCTCTCTCTCATTATGTCTGAGGAAGTGGGCTTGTCCATGAAAGCTCACATTAAAATATAACAGGCTTTAAAGGTGCCACCACATTTTTATCTTTTTTATTTGTTCTTTTTTTAACCTATAATGCTTTCACAGACTACCTCTTTTACAACAACAACATATTTGAGAAAGTTTCTGAGTGCTACTTTATCATTCTTACATATGGAAGAGACCTTTCCCAAGGAATGTTGAATCTTGCTTTTAGAAAGACCAAAAGGTTAAAAAACAGCAACAATGGGGACTATCTTTTGGTGACTAATCTCTTGTCACTGCTTAGCTGGCATTAAGCAAGCTTTTTCTTTGAGATTTACATAAAATATTTTTACAGAGTGTGTAAACTTCTCTGAGACTTGAGGGGTAGGCCAAGATTGAAATCTGAAACAATATATAAATTTTGAGATGTGTGCTATTCTTGATTGATTGCAGTTCCTTTATTTCTCATATAAAACTAAACATTTAGTTTTGTTTCAATTTTTGTGAAGTATGGATGACTGCTCCCTAGATTTTAATCAAATCTGGCCATCTCAGTATGATGGGACTCTACTGTGAGGAAACATTAAACCCTTCAAGAGATCTTGGATCTGGCACAAAACCAGGATGCCAAAGGGTTCCCTCTCTTCATGTTTTTCACAGTCTCTGGATATTATAAATCTAACATGCAGAACATCTAATAGCTGGAAATAAGAATGGACTCCTTTCTTAGGAATTATTGTTGGGGTTTTTCTATAAGATGGCAGCAGTGTAGCCAAAATACAGTCATTATGTTCTAGAATACACAGTTCCAACAGTTCTAGTAGGTTCCAATATTGTGCATAGAGATGTGCAGCTCTCTCTACTTCCCGCTCACAAAGTGTACAAATGTTCTCCAAGAATCTCTCTACCTCCACCAGCAAATCACTTCATCTTGTGATGAAGATTTTTATAAAATCATTTTGCTCAAGAACCACACAAGGAGAAATCTAATTAGGATTTATGTTATTAGACTGGAAGTAGTTCTACTTATTGGTCAGTTGGCAAGCCTGTTGCTGTTTAATGCAGTAGTTTGTGTTCTGTACTTCAGGCGTTTTTAAATTCTAAAGCAGGTTCAAAATATCTGAAGGAGTCTGATGTTTCCATGCCCCATAGACACTAACACACACAAGTGAACTTAGCCACCTTGACCGGATGTATATTCCTTCCTGCACTGCAGAAAGTATGCCTTTTATCTATTACTTCCCATGTTACACTTGTATCCTGCTCTTGGGTACTCCATAAGCAACTGTGTACTATGTGAACAGAATGCTAGACTAGATAGTACTTTTGGTCTGATCCCACAGAGTTCTCTCTATGTTCTTAAACTCTTAAACTCCTTGTTATGTACTAGAGCACTCTTTGGACTACTGTACCAAAGCATTACCTTGGCATTCTTGGGTGAAACAGCACTGGGATGAAGAGGTGATTATTAAGTGATCAATTTGGATGCGTTTAGTTCAGGTGTGGTTTCGAAACTGCTTTTCCATATTTGGAAAGAAACTGAACTGACTGGTTTTTAATGTAATGGGTTAGAGATAAAAGAGAGTTTTGAAGTCGAAAATGTGCAAGATGGCATACCTTTTTCATATTCATTATGATATGTGAGGATAACCAAAACATGTATGTAAGCTGCAAGAGCAGGCACACTTGTGCAAAATTTCACCATGGGAAAAGATGTATCCTCTGTGACTCTCTGTTATTTACAGCAGCAGATTCTGCCTGCAGAATTTCCATAAACCTTGTTTAAGAATGTATGAGGGAGCTGATAGTTATCAGGCATCAAATAAAGGCCTGTCAAAGAGTTGACTGTTGATAAGCTATGGCAGCCATTGGCTTGGCAAATCTCAATGTGAAAACTCCTGGCAATCGATACTGTATTAATCATTTAGGCTCTGCTAGCTGAAAATACACATCCTCCTAGGGAAACCCTTGAGCATCTGTCAATACAGCAAATATTGTCACATGGAAAAATGGGTCAAAATGATTGTAGTAGGACATTCTAAACTGAATTAGTAGGACAAGTTGTAAATGCACTGTTGGAATACACAAAGGTTTTCTTATGGAGGGAGTTTCCTACGAAATAAAGCAAGAAGCTTCATAGGGAATCAGCAATAAACTCACAAATTCTTGGGGGCTTTCCCAAGAATATCCTACAGAGAAAAACATGATAAATCAATATATGTGTCTTCTTTACTGTTTATGTCTGTGTTGTTGCATTTCTTCTGTAGGGAATGGTACATTCACCCACTTAGCTATAGACACCAAGTTGTACCCGTTTCTCTTCCAATAGGTATATTATACAATGTGATCCAAAGATAGCACTTGTGAACAGGATGAGTATTGATCTGACATGAAAAGAAAAGTATCTTGTATGAGTCACTGTTCAAAACCAGTTTTATGACAGTTCCCTACTGTAGTTTACAGGGCAAGGACATTATGAACAAATTATTTTTACTATCGTAAGAATGGATGAAAAGGTTTGTTTGAACCTTTTTCTTTTCTTTTTCTTTTTGTGGTTTTTTTTTGTTACTTGCTTTTTCCATTTTTCCTCTTCAGAACTGAAAGCAAAAGGATGCCTATACAGGTAGCAATTGTAGTAAATTGTGGTTTCAGAGTCACTCTTGCAGGTATCTCTTTTCATCATATTGCCCAGTTTCTAATTATTCTTGGAAAGAAAACTTGTTCACAAAGAATTTAAGATATCTCTAGAATGTTCTCTCACCTCTATCAGAAACAATCTTCTACAAATGACACAGATGATTGCATAGATGGTCTGAATCTGATTAGAGATACTTTAATGAAATAAAGTTCAAGTTCACATTTTTTTTCTTATCCAAGGATGCATTACATTCAAATTCTAAGCAAGAAGCACATAATGTTAAGGGGTTTAGGATTTTAAAAACTTGTATAGCCATCATCTTAGAAGTGTAATGTACTCTGTGGATCAAGTCCAGCCCCTGTCAAGGAGGCACAGTGGGGAATCTAGCTCTGCAGTCAGATACTTAAACCACTGAGCTATCCAGCAGTTATTCTCTAATCATTGGTCAGAACTAAAAGCAGAAGAAGCTTATAGATCAATGTAGGGCCTGTTTGGGATACATCAAGACCTAAAGTTCCTTATCTTTATGATAATGTATGTTTGCAGTTCTCACTTCTCTTCTTCCCTATGACATGAGGGGAGAAAGCTGGAGGGTGGCCTGACTATCATAATTCATTAGATAATATATATACAGTGTATTAACATATAATCCAGACCTAATACTAATCCACAATTAAGTGGTATGACAGCATACATTGGCTTTCAGCATCTCTCCCCTTGTATTCTCTGGCATGATTGTGAAGACAAAGTATAATAAAGGAATGGTTTTACTATTACCACTTCCATGGTTTCCATGGTAGATTTGAATCCAGGTGTTCTGCATCCTAGAGTGTCATCTATTCACTACACCATATTCACTGTATGCAAAAGGCATATAGCAGTCTTTAAATGTTTTTGGTAGGATTTTAGTCATAATGTCTGTCCTCTTTTATCTGAATAACAGCTCCAGATCAGAAGAATCAATTGTACTTCAGCTAAGTGACCCAAATACTTTTTCTGTGAAACAACCAACTGTGTAGTTTTAGTCACTTCTACTAAAAATGTCCCTTTTTTTTGGCTATACTATATTCCATTTTTGGACAGCTGTGGCAGCCAGAGCAGCTGTCTTATGCAGCTGGATGCTATTTGCAGCATGGCCACATCCAGCTGATCAAAATTTCCACATTCTGGCCCAGATAATCTCTCATTTCTGCTGTTTGTCTGGGTTGCACTTTTGTTTCTGATCTAAGAATTTAGCTGTGGGTGTCACTGTAGAACCAGCTTTGTTAGCTTTGAAAAAACAGCCAGCATCTTAGTAGAATGCAGTGTTGTTACATATAACCATGGGGCTTGTAAGAGAATTCTTTCTTGAAACAGACTTTCTTTCTTTCTCTTTCTTTCTTTCTTTCTTTCTTTCTTTCTTTCTTTCTTTCTTTCTTCTTTCTTTCTTTCTTTCTTTCTTTCTTTCTTTCTTTCTTTCTTTCTTTCTTCACAACTACTGTCATGTATAAAAGGGTGACCATACCATAGATACTGCATGCCAGAAAAACTCATTTACTGCTTTGGCAGCCATCTAGCTTAATTTTGAAATATTTCAGCTACTCCTTGAGCTTCTGGAGCTTTAAGAATGAGAAGGGGTAAGGAAAAGCCTTGAGATTTGCTGGAAATATAAACTGCAAAGTTTCTGGTGCAAGTCCCTTTTATATTCACTAACAATACGTGTTCTACGGATTTTAAGAGCTGTCATTAAGTGAAGGTGGGGACTTGATTGGTTGTGGCTTAGACCTTGTTTAGCATAGCTCTGTGTGAGGTACATATGAAATGGAGGAGCAAATACAGTCCAGCACAAAATATAGCATTCATTGTCATGGAGAGCAAAGGTGCTATACAATGTCATATTATGTGCCAATTTTATTACTTTTTTTAGCGGAACAATTTTTGCTATGTTAAGAAAATGAGTGTTCTGAACAGAACAGGAACTTGTTCTTGTCACCTGGGCTTTCATTCATGAGTGTGGTGAGAATTCTGCCTCTGAAAACATGTTTCTGAACTCTGAACAATTTCAATGGTGTTATCAAACATCTGACATGAAGCAAAGCAGTAAAGCTACATCCAATCTCTCTTATGTTTTACCTTCTGACTGTTTATCCTGCACTTTCCACAAAGCTTTTTTTTTTTAACCTTAAGTACTCTATGGGTGAAATGCTTCAGTTCAGTTTTTATGCAAAATAAAGGCAATGCAGGGTGCTGAAAATAGGTTTCTGACAAAGATCAATAAATGCCATGTGCGGTGGAGCGAAGTTATCAAAATGCAAATATTTCAAACAAAACATAATATAACAATTGCCAAGATAAGCAGTTCTCTCAAAGATATTGTGGGCAGTTTCTCATTTACATAAAGTAATTAAATTCAAGCCAGAAGAATTAAACAAAAATTCCCAAAGATATTATTGCCAAGATGATTTAATGTGGTGCTACAGCTGGAAAATTTTGCCTGTTTGAAGGCTGGAGAAATATTTATTACAAAGCTGTATTTGAGAGCTGACAACTGTTTTCAAGCTTACTTATGAAAAGCTATTCATTTAATGGCTGCAGAAAAATAAGTGCCTTTCGATTATATACCTGAATCCTGAAGGGAGGGGGTTCGAATGATATTTTTGGCCATAAACTATCTGCATTAAGGAAGTGCTGGAGTTCCAGCTCACTGGAGTCTTTGCAAAAGCCACGAAACAGTAGTAGGGATATTTGCAGAACGGGTCAAAGTTTCTTGACTGTCTTACAGTTGCTAAGCAGTATCCATTTCTTTACTAATGTTAGACATTGTTTCAGAGCCGGGACACGTCCTTCAGATCAAGATAGGAGAAATAGTGTTGGATGCCATCAATGTACTTGTGGCACTGAACCTCAAGCTCTGAATAACGTTGAACAATGTTTTCATGTTGTGTCCAACAGCATGGGACAGAAGGTAATATCTTAAGGTATATAATAGACCATCAGTCACAATGTCAAAGAGGATTTCTCCAATATCTCTTGTTAATCACCCCTCCAGGAAGGACCAGAAATGACCTTAAAACAGTACTTCCAAATTCCAGCCCAGGCAGGCAACTCAGAAGGATACCTTTGCCAGTCCTATCAAAGGCTGTTGAGAGCTCAGACAAAAACACACTTCCCTGTCCAGTTTCCTGTATAGCTTGTTCATCAAACAACCTCCTCTCCCATAGACAGCCAGGCTGTTTGGTCATATTTTCCACCTTGCTCAAGTCACCATCATTTGATTGTTAGAAAAGGAGGAAGGTTGGTTGTTTCTGCCTAGTGGTAAGGGGCACTCAGGAGTAATTGTGTCAATAATTTCTCCATTCCAGAGGTCAACTAGGGCAGAATCACCGCCAAAGATGGTACAAATATTTCCCAGAAAACCATCTGAACACATGAGATTCCTGGTGCAGACCATGTTAATCCCAACACTGCCCCTGAAGAAATTCAAAGTTCCAAGAGATCCAAGTCCACCAGGTAGTGATTAATCCATGACAATGGAAGTATAGAAGGTTCCTCCACACCTCTGCAAGTCACCATTGCCACTCCTAGATCAAAAAGTATTGCAGAATGAATGGAGTCAGATAACAATTTTAGCAGATGCATGTTTTGCCACAAGGAAAAAAAGTATGTGAAAGACTGATCCAGCACAGCGGTTCCTATATTTGTCTGATGCTCACACTCCTTAGCAAATTCATATGAATGTAAATAATTGAAACCATTTTCAAGTGTACTTGGATATTGATTCTGCCAGGGAAGAATAGTTGTGGTTGTAGAAAAAAATGAGGCTTTCAAATTTTCAGCGTTAGAAGTAGTAGCTTGAGTCTTATTGGAGCTGGCCTGACTCTTACTTCATTACACTATTAAAGGGAATGAGGGCAAGCAAAAGAGACAGATGGCCCTGCTTCCCTTACCAGATGCCTGATTTTCCTTTAAAATGCCCTGCAGTCTTAATGTGGGTCTTGATAAGATACTGCAGTCATTACTCCATTTATGTTAATTTCCACCCTCCCACCCCCCAAGAAGCTTAAAGTTCCAAGAGGTCTTAGCTCACTGATCTGCTCATGACAACAGAAGAATAGAAATTCCTCCACACTCAAATAACTGGCACTACACCCAACACAGATAACCAAGACTAGAAATGTGCCCACCTATGGGTCCAAAAGTGACAGCAGTACCTACCCTTATCATAAATGGACAGCTGTGTAATGTAACTAACTACGTAGCTGTGCTATGTAAACTACAAAGAAGAATTATCTGATCATTTGTTTCTCTCAAAGATTGTGCAGTACCTCTCAGAACTAATACCTCCTCTGAGTTCTGCTAAATACCTCTGTTATTGCACCTTTGGCACTGCTACATGTCTCTGTTGAAATGGCCTTAAGTGTAACAGTGCTAACAAAAATGTCCTGGTACTTGAAATGCACGTTTGATGTGAAAGTTCTTTGCTATATGGGAAATGTTCCTTAAAAGGGTAATTAAGCTATCCTTACTTGAAGATGTTTGTGGAGACATGTATCTGAAGAACCAGTACACTAATAGCTCTTGAAAGTATAGGTGGAATATGAATTTGTAATTAGGTTTTAAACATTTTTTTGCCTGCAGTTACACTGCTCAGATCTGAAGTTTCAAAATACTTCATTGTTAAGCCATGTGTACTCAATCATTTTTTGCAGAACAAGTGTTCTTCTTGTTCTTTCTCGCTTACATAACACTAAATCGGCTGAACCACTTTTTTGTGAATTTTCTCATGCAAATATTTTCCTTTGGATTGATACTCTTGGGAAAGATAATTACCAAAGAGATTTGTTTGACAAAGTTATATGTGCAAAAAAGAAGATTAGAACGGAAAGTCTATTACATAGTTTCCTACTTTCAGACATAATCACTCCTTTGCTGTAGAGGAAGCCTCAATTAAAATATGCATCCTACAGTAACACATCTGCTTGTGAGCTTTGGTTTGCCACTATACATCGTTGGCCTAATTCAGTTCAAATCCTAATTTCTTACTTTATTTTGTCTATTGCAATCACGGGGGTAAGTTTCAGGGAGCTACAGCATGACCAATGAGACCCTCGGAGGGGATTCACTAGAGCAGCAGTTCCCAACCTTGGGTTCTGAGATATTCTTGAACTACAGTTCCCAGAAATTCTGGGCAATACAGCTCATTGTGAGTTTTAGTCCCAGAACATCTGGGGACCCAAGATTAGGAACCACTGCACTAGAGTATGCAAATGTTACTTTTTGGGACTGCAGCTTCTGAATTCCCCAGACACTATGGTCACTGGGAGATTCTGAAAGTTGTAGTCCCCCCCAAAGTCTTCCAAACCTAGGGGGAGGCTGTCAGATCTATTCTCAGTTCCAAGTGTCAACCATTATCTTCTGTGTGTTCTCTGCCTTCCTGTATACTTGATGACACTGTAATGCCTTATTAGGCAATATGATTTTTTGTGGTAGTTAAAATGTTTCTAACTTTAAAAATAAATTGCAGAGAACTAGGTGTGCTAAAGTCTTTTCCACATACACCATTTAACTATGTGTGTGTGTTTCTCTATCCGGAATGCTAGATACCTAACTCAAAACACATAAGAATATCAGCCACTAAAAGGAAACAAGATGTACTGTACTAAACTTCTACCTGTGCTCATTTGCTGTCTCTCTATTCCAAGATCCTTACACTGTTTCTAGAAAAAGTTATGCAGTGGGGAATCATTAACTCAGCATTGTCTAAGGCAACATTTGAGAAAAATACTGAAGTTCATTCTTCAGTGGCATACTTAATTGAAATGGAATGAAGTCGCTTACCTTCAAGTATAATGCCGGGAAATGTTGAAAACAACAGCAAAAGAGGCAGACCAAACCAGAGATGGATTGATTCAGCAAAAGATGCCATAGCCATGCAAGTTCTGAGCACAGTTGTTGACAACAGATCTTTTTAGAGATTACTCCAAGGGTTGCCATAAGTTGGAATTGACTTGATGGCACATAACAGTAACAAAGATATAAATACAGAGATTATTTGGGCCAGATAAGAATAAGCACAATCCATTCTTCTCTACATGCATTGGGGCATTGCCACACAGACCTTTTAATACCTATCTCTTTCTTTTCCCTGTTCCATCTCTTATTGCATTTTGCACAGTTCAACAAGGGGTTCTCTAGCATTCTCTAGGGTTTGGATGAAAGAGCACTGGAGACTTATTTCTTAGGCTGTAAATCACAATCTAAAGAAGAAAAACACAAAACAAATTATCTTTGGTTTAAGAAGGCAAGTGTTCTTATTGTTACTCTCAAAAGGAATTCACATATTTTTAGACTGATTTTGCATGTGTGCAATTTCACAAAATGTAAAACGATAAGCCAGGATCCCTGCCTTATTGAATGGGGTTGAAGCCTGGTGGCTGACCGTCTGCAGCACGGATGTCTGCACAGCTTCTGCAGTGGCCTGGCAATTTCCCAGAAGCCTGTGTCACTGCATCGCCACATTTCCCACCAAGGTCTGATCAGGTATTTCCCAAAATCAAGTGAGTATTTCATTGAAAGCCTCACATAGGGAGAACAAGGAAAAGTCTGTGTGGTCCCTGAGGTTACCCAAATGTAAGAGTGGGTGACAGTTTTTATTGGACCACTAAAAATCAAACATTTTACAAGCTTTTGCGGTGGAATTCCACTTCTTCAGGCTAAGCACCACTGCTTCATGGGTAGTGCATAAAACCTGTAGACAAGAGTCCAAAAATTGATGGTAGATATATGTGCCACGTCTGCCTGGAGAGGAGATCTCAGACTCAGGTTTCCAAAGTCATCAGGGGAGCAGCATGCAGTCTCAATCTCCATTCCTTGCATCATCCTTAGAATGTTTACCCCCTGACTCTCTAGGCCAAAAGATTTGCCAGTTACTCTGTGATCACCCCCCCCCCCCCCAATGCACTCACATTACCTGCTTCGAAACACAAAGTTTGTTTTTGACTGTAGGGCTGGGAAAAAAGCAATTTTGTTCATTCACCAGGTAGAAGCAGCCAATTGTGCCAAATTAAAGTCAAATTAATGTTTTTTACCTGGTGAGCATAAACTAATGTTTCTTCAAATTGTAGTCATCTCTGATTGATGTGAAGAATCCACATGGCTGCAATTGAGAGTCTTGTAGGTGGTGCTGTGTGCAGCCATTAATGGTATCTTATATAGTCCAGAAAGAACAAGGAAAAGGGAGATTCTCAACTATCTTTTCAACATTGTTTCCCACTGAAGAGACACTGTTCAACCATCCTAGGCTGCCAATATTTCCCCTAACAGAAGAATGGAAATACATGTATATGATTATATGTGTATACATACACAGCTTGTGCTGCACGATATTTTGAAAATTCAAGAAAGAATCTGACAGTATTTTAAAGAATATGTTTCATTGGACATGTTTTAATGAATTTCAACCCATTTCTTCATGTGCCTTGTGTATAGCATTGGTAGTCAGACATTTATACACATTTATAAAGGAGGAGAGTATAATGTGAAATGTAGTAAAAATGTAAAAGATCCCTAATGGTGGTGGTTGGTAAGGGTCACGTAAAAGTCCTTGGGGGGTGATATATCTAGATCTTATCATAAAACATGCAGCAGTCCCCCCCCCCCCCCACATTTTTATCCTCCCCTACCACACTATTCTTATTCCCTCTGATTTTAGTCTCACACCATGCAAGATCTTGCACTATATTTATTGGTCAAACTCTTCTGATTCCTTTCCTTTCCCTTTCCCTTTCCCTTTCCCTTTCCCTTTCCCTTTCCTTTCCTTTCCTTTCCTTCCTTCCTTCCTTCCTTCCTTCCTTCCTTCCTTCCTTCCTTCCTTCCTTCCTTCCTTCCTTCCTTCCTTCCTTCCTTCCTTCCTTCCTTCCTTCCTTCCTTCCTTCCTTCCTAACTATTTTTCTCTATCAGCATGTGTTAATCTGGCTGTCCCTACCCTGATGTATCACCCACCAGTGAGCTCTGAGTGACTCTGAAAGACTACTATTAAGATGTGTGCTTGTCATCACCCATGCCAGTTAAACAGTCCTTCACTACCACTATTAAAACCATCACTGTGTTGGACCACAAAGCTGGATTGACAAGTAAAGCTTGTGTTTAAGGAGCCACAAAATGCTTTGCTGTGACTTAGCAAACTACGCATTGACACAACTGGCTGTTTTGAAAAATCAAGGTTTCATGCCAGTGATTCCAATATTAATTGCTCTGCATTTAGGAAGTACAGTATTGCATTAAAGTTTTTATGATGGGTGTTGTCCTTCCTTGTGCTGTCATTAAAAAAAATAGTTTATAAACTTAATTAATATGATGATATATTAGTATTTCAATTGGAGATGTGCATTTGGATTCAGAAATATTCAGAATTCACTGAATAATGCCATAATTGGATAGTTCCAAATATATCCAGATTCAAATTTGATAGTTCCGAAGATCTGTAACAATAATTCCAAATGTTTGGAGCCTCATTTACTTCTATAGATTAGAAACTAAAAGTCTAGGTTTCCTAATTGCTAGAGGAAGAAAGTGAAATCCATTTCTCAGGCATCTTGGAGTGATTAAACTTAAAGACACTCTAGCACCAAGGATAGTGGGCAATGTTCCCTCTAATTTTCAGCTCCTCTGGGGTGGGGCTCTGCCCCTCCCAACTCTGCCACAACCAGAACCAAAGGGGCTGGAAATACTAATTGTGGATGCATAGAGGTGGCATGCTGCATAGAGGGGAGCACAGTGCTGCATGCCAACACAGCCAAGCACCTTAGAGGGAACTTTGATAGTGGGTGTAGAGAACTCAGTGTCTCCAGATTGGGATTGCCAAAGATTTCCCAAGGGATGGGGGGCTGACGTGAGAGCAAAACCTGTAAATGATGTATTTTTGGAATAAAATGAAATCGAGAACTAGGCACAGACACCAGAAGGTATTTTTTCAAATTGGTTCATTCCAATTGAAAGGTGGGCATAGCTGTTCATAAATCCTCTGAGCTGTTGCTCTTAGGACATGCTGTTGTGCAAGCCTGCACTGCAGCATTTTCTTCTCTGTCGTTTTCTGAACCTTCAATTTACAGTATGTTTGCATTCTCTACATCTCATTGTATATTGCTGACTTAACATGCTCAGGAATAAGATGTAGAATTAGTAGATTCATAGATTAATATGTTATAAGTCAACTGGCAAATAGTACATATATTGGGTTTAGGCTTCTTTGGGGTAAGCATATCAGACATGGAAATAAGATTTCTGTTGTATATTTGTTAAGCTAACAAATGTGTCTCTGTATGCGCATGTGTGGTTTTCATTGGAAGGGCTTGTGTTCTGCTTTGGCAGAGTCAGATACAGTTCTCTTTGTTTCGTAGAATCTGCAGGTAGTATGAAAAATGGGTGTGGTGGAAGAAGTAAGCACTTTGGAAAATCTGCAGAAATGCTGCCTGTAACCAGTGCAGCAGCTTCTCCTGAGAGGAGAGGGAGAGGAAAAAGCCTAAAGCTGCTATTATGAGCACACACACCCCCCAAAAAATCTGTCGCTCAGCTACCTAGGTGAGTACTGACACTATGAAAGAGCAACAGGCAGCAAGGTGTGTGTCTCTGCCAAGGAGGTGCCAGAGAAGTCTCTGGTTCAAGGTGGGACAGATATGAACTAACCTCAGACATGTTCCAGTGATCTTATTGTGCAATCCAGTCAAGGCAGCCAGAGCATTGGACCCAACAGATGATGAAGAAGGCACTTTTCTCCCAAGTAGCCGATGTGCCAGAGAAAGAAGGGTAAAGATGGCATCAGCACTCAGGCTGCTGCTTCTGTGGTTGGGAAAGAGATTTATGAAGAGCACCAGACATTGTCTTCCATATCAATTCCATGCAGCTTCATCATATTCAGGGAAGGGTTTACCTCCAGCCCCCATTCCCAGCAAATCTCCCCTATGCAAAGCACCATTGTGGCTGGTGGGAATTCCCCTTCAAATACATTCACATCTGACATGGAGGAGGAGGAGACTGAGGGGAATCAGGTGGGCACTATTTCAGAAGCACGTGGCGCTGTAATCACTCCTGCCCCTCTAACTACACTTGCCCCACCAGTTGCCAGAACTAGAATTGCCAGAATAAGTTAGCAATCTGTATTAGAACCTTGTAGTCAAAAACCAGAGCTCTCAAGAATAATCTGGAAGCATTTTCAACAGTATGCAACAGATGCTCACACAACTGAGTGCATGCAATGCAAGATGTTACTCAGGTATGGGAAGGACTTGGGCCTCCAATAGTAGCATTCTTAGTCAGTTGAAGACTCAGTATAGGGCATTGCTGCTGGCAGATGAGGTTTGTACTGTGAGGGCAAGTGGTTTCCTTATTGTGAGGGTAAGAGTCATCAAAAGGTTGATCCACCAGGCCAGGAAAGCAGGGAGGTAGATGGGCAAATAGCAAGAGGTGGGAAGCAGCAAATGCCAAGCCCACATCTGAAAAATAAGCTTGAAGGATGCTAGGAAAATTTCTTCTGCAAATGTAAAAAGGCAGGATTACTAGGGGAAGATAATAGCCCTGGATGAGCAGCCATTCACGCTGGTGGAGAACACTGGTTTCTGTAGGTTTGTGACAGAATTGGCACTCCATTACCAATTCATCTCAAATGACCCTTAGCCAAAAGAGTGGTGCTAGATTTACAATGGAGTGGCAGACAACCGGTACAACAACAGTTGGCCAGGCACAGGCGGTACATTTCACAAGTGACATATGGAGCAGCCAAGGTGCAAAACATACCTGTCTCTGCCTAACAGGACAATGGTGGGAGATGGAGGCATCAGGCATAGGGCAACACACAAGGGCAGGGTACAGGTGAGCCCCTTCTGATTGTGACTGTGATGAAGGGCAGCCATACAACTCATAACATTCTAGAGTCTTTGAGGGACATGCTGCAGGAATGGAGACTTAAGTACAGAAAGGCAAGGTCTGTTTGTCACAGATAATTGTTCAAATATGATGGCAGCACAGCAGGCTGGGAAGAAGTGTGGTATATGGCCCACACTCTCAACCTAGTAGTTCAGGGTGCTTTGCAGGGTATGGAAGGCACATGCATGGCTAATATAATTGAGTGAACCAGAAAGATGACAGGGCAATCTGGGATACTGTCTTGACAAGCATAGCAGGAGCTTGTTCTCCAGAGACACCACCCAGAGGAAGGTCATGACAGATTTAGAGGTAGAGGCGTAGATGCAGGAGCCCTGCTAGCCAAAAGTGACTAATTCCTTATCTTACTGGGCTGAGAAACCTGTTGGCTGTTGGTGTGCACTCTTTGTTTGGCACAATTAATGTGAAGGTGTTAGAGAATGCAAGAGAATGCCTTTAAAAATGTTTTGCCTGCTTGTGCTTTTTACAAGGGAAAATAATGACTATATAATATCCATATTGATTGTAATGGAGTTCCAGGTATCCAGAAATGCAGAATTTTTAAATTTTGAATTCTGAAACCAAACTGTTCTAATTCCAAATTCTGAATCTGAGTTCAAAATCTGATTTTTGCTACTAGTGCACATGCTTAATTTCAGTGATGAACTTGTTTGATTTTCTGTTTTTTGTTTTAACCAGTTTTTGTTTTCTAAATTTATGTTGTAACCCATCTTGGGTCCTGAAGGGGGGAAAGACAGAATGCAAATCAAATAAATAAATAAAATAAAATACTGTACATCACTGACAAATTGTGGTGTAAAGAGGGAAAGGACAGTAGAGTTTGATATTTAAAAAACAAACACAAGGAGAACAGATAGAGTTACCAACGGGGGGGGGGGGGACCAGAGCAGAATATTTTCAGGAACCATAATTAAATTTGGGGTCACCAAACATCAAAAGAAGATTAGATGAACAGATATAAGTAGAGACTGTTTCACAGGCCTAGACAAGCCTTTGCTATATGTGTAACTGCTGAAAGACTCTGTCATTGAGATGAAAATAATGGGGAGAGAAAAACCTCTTCTTTTCAAGTTAATTCTCATACATTGCTTGTGAATAGTTTTGAACATTGTTGCATCATGCAAGATAGCCAGCCCTTTTGTACTACGAAAAAGAAAAAGTCATTTTGTGAACAAATAGTTGATCACAGTAGTTTACAAAATACAAACTTGCATGTCTGTCAATAGTATTTTATTTATTTATTTTATTTGTCTTATAGGCCATCTTTCTCCCAATAAGGGGACTTAAGGTGGCTCACAGTATTAAAAAGAATAGAATTAAAAACACAATAAATTATACATTAAAACAATTAAACGATACAACTAATTAAATATATTGAAAAAAATTAAAATGTTAAAAACGACCTTAAGTAAATTTGGGATTCAGGGACTCAATCATTATTGTTAAAAGCCTGCCTGAAAAGGTGGGTATTCTGCTATCAGCAGAAGGATAAAAGGGAGGGGGCCAACCTGACCTCCTGAGGGAGAGCATTCCATCAACTGGGAGCTGCTACAGAGAAGGCCCTCGCCTGTGTCTCCATCAGCCGGGCCTGTGCTGGCAATGGGACCAAGAGGAGGACCCCCTCTGATCTTAAGTGCCAAGAAGGTTCATATGGGAAGATATGGTCCTTCAAGTAGCCTGGACTCAAGCCATATAGGGCTTTATAGGTAATGACCAGCACTCTGAATTGGGCCCGGGAATGGACTAGTAGCCAGTGCAGTTGTGGTAGCAGGGGCATTATATGCTCCCTATAACTGGCCCCATTCAGTAGTCTGGCTGCTGCATTTTGAACCAGCTGCAGTTTCTGAGCTGTCTGCAAAAGCATCTCTGCATAGACTGCATTACATTAATCCAAGCAAGATGTAACTAAGGCATGCATCACTTAAGCCTAATCAGACATTTCAAGGAACAGACGCAGCTGGCACACCAGTTTTAACTGTGCAAATGCACTCGGGTCCACTGCTGAAACTTGGGTATCCAGGCTCAGGGAGAAACCCAGGAGTACACCTAACCTGTGAACCTGAGTTTTCAGGGGGAGTGTAACCCCATCCAGCACAGGTTGTATTCCTATTCCCTCATTTGCCTTCTGATTGACCAGGAGCACCTCTGTCTTGTCTGGATTAAGTTTCAGTTTGTTTAGCCTCATCCAGCCTGTTATTGATATCAGGCACTTAGAACCAAGACAGGTTCCTTGGAATTGGATGGGAAGGAGAGATAGAGTTGAGTGTCATCGGCATACTGATGATACCAAACCCCCAAACTCCAGACAACCTCTCCCAGAGGTTTCATGTAGTTGTATTATATGTCAATAGAGTCTTTAGTAGAATGTTATTGTTTTGCTTTATTCTGAATGCATATGTACTTATCTTAGACTGCAATCTGATGCACATTTAGTTCGGAATAAGTCCTGTTGAACTAGGTGGAAATTAATTCTAGCCAAACAGGTTGGTCTAGTTGCAAAGATCACATTTCATTGAAAACTGGTTTGCTAATGAATTCTTCTCTTTGGCATAGTCCCAACATAAAGACAGAATATAGTATTGTATCTGAAATATTCTTTCTATGCAAAATTAAATACTTAAGGGATTTGACGGTGTAGGGTTTTTTTATAAACCTGATACTGAATGATGGAAGAATAAAAATATTATGCTAGGCATGTTTACTCCTAAGTAAATTCCACTGAATTACACCTTATTTTCTCCCAACAAAATGTACGTTAAACATTTGTTTTCATCCTACCTAACGCAAATAGAAATTACAGCAAACAGAAACGTAGGGCAGTTTAGAAATTATTTTTATATACTTGTTTACTTTAAAGAAAAGAGCCCCTTCAGTATTTCTACTCCGGTACAACATTAAAAGAATACAACACTTAAAAATTATGATGATGTGGATTAACAATAGCTAAAATAGCTGCAATGAAATCAATGAAACTTAAGTTAGTCATGACTAAGTCAGGATCAAAACCAATTAGTTAGAACTAACCAGATGTAGCCATGAGCAACTGGCCAAACAGAAGCACACTTTTGACCACCTCCTTTCCAGGGTGATTCCTCGAGTCTAGCAGAAGGTGGAGCTGAAAGGGAGGAGGAGATGGGCATGGGTGCTTTCTGTGAACAGATGGTGATTCTGCCTAGTTTTCAGAGACATCCTCTCCATCCTCCGCCTTTCTACTGAAGGTTCTGCCACATGGAAGAGGGGTAGGGTTCTATCACTACCAGCCCAGTTGCACAGGCCTAAATCTGGATCCACTCCAATGTAATAGGGCAAGATGTTTAAACCAATTAAAACTAGTTGAAAGAGCAAAAGTGGGTTTGCAGACCAGGATTACAGGCCAGAGTGCTATAGTGGTTAGTATGTTGGACTAGGACTTAGTAGAGTTGAGTTCAAATCCTCACTTGGCCATGAAACACACTGAGTGGCAGGTCAGTCACACCCTCTCAGCTGACATACCTCATAGGGTTGCTGTGAGGATAACAGGCGGAGGGCCTGTTGCCACATGCGCCTCTTGGAGTCCACTGGAGAAGGGACATGATGTCAATGGAAAGAACAAATAATGACACCAATACCTAACAGCACTGGTTGAGAGTTAGTCTAATTGAATTCAATTGTGTTTTCTTCTGAGTAAAGTTGCTTAAAGATTGTGCTGACTTAGAGAGCCAGTGCTTTACAATGGTGAAGCTGCTGAGCTGGGATGTGAGTGAGCTGGGGTCTATTTTCCACTGAGCTAGGAAACTCACTACATGATGTTGGGCCATCCTGACCCTATCTCACAGTGCTCATGTTAAGATACAGTGGGAAGGAGCAAAGTCACATACACAGTTTTGTGTTCATTGCAGGAAAGGCATGATATAAATACAATTAGGTAAAGGTAAAGGTTCCCCTTGATAAATTGTCCAGTCGTGTCCGACTCTAGGGGGCGGTGCTCATCCCCGTTTCCAAGCCATAGAGCCAGCGTTTGTCCAAAGACAGTTTCCGTGGTCACGTGACCAGCACGACTAGACACGGAACGCCGTTACCTTCCCACTGAGGTGGTACCTATTTATCTACTCGCATTGCATGCTTTCGAACTGCTAGGTGGGCAGGAGCTGGGACAAGCGACGGGAGCTCACTCCGTTGCGTGGATTCGATCTTACGACTGCTGGTCTTCCGACCCTGCAGCACAGAGGCTTCTGCGGTTTAACCCACAGCGCCACCACGTCCCTATGAATACAATTAACGTAATATAAACATAAATAAAATTAAATAATGGCTAAAATCTTGATGCATAGTTTCGTAAAAGGCATAACTTTTAGAGGTGGACTGCTATACGTTAGTAAATCTCCATCGACATTATTCATTGCATGACAAGTCTGACTTGGCATGTAACAGATTACATCTATGAAGATTTCTTAACTTAAGAAAATTCACCTCTAGAAGTTATGACTTTTGCATAACTACACAACAGGATTTCTGCCAGTTACTTCATTTCTGTGGTGTAGCCTTTTGTCAGCAACAAAATATTATCATCAGCTTATAGAGCTCTCTCCCACACTCTCTGTCTCTAAGCAGACAACCAGATAAATGGCTAGATAGATGATTGATATTATATTATTAGAAGTGGTGGGGTTAGAAGCCCATTAAATGGAAGAAATTCCATCTGTGCCACTTCCATGCAATATTCACATGATTATGAGACAGGCAAATTACTCAGAACCGTAGACATCGATTATAACACAGTCTTCCTAACTTTGCTATAGTAATTTAACACTTTTAGTGGATGTGTGAGGGAGAAACAAGTTGAGTCCTATGCAACTATAATTAAACTTTCTGATAGGATAATGGAAACTGTGCTCCAACACCTTTGGAGAATGCGAGGTATATGCAGCCTGCCTCAATGTATGGGCAAGCAGCTGTGTTGACTGATAGCAAACCCCTATCCATGACTCCTTATGGAAATGCCAGAGTTCAGTGGGGCTTGCCTCCAGGAAACTGGGTGTATAGGACTGCAACCTTAGTTGCTCTGAAATACGAGTGTGAGATATGTATTCCTCCACAAATAATAATAAAAAAACCTAAGGAATTACAAGCAACCCCCTGTCTCCTTTCTCATAATTAACTCTTTACACAAATAGTGTGAGAATGCACAAAGGCAATCAAAGGTTCACACATGAGAATTCACATTTTCAGTTTGTTGTGTTGAGTTACCATATTCTTCCATGTGGAGTTGTTTGAGGGATTTGGGAGAGTTAAACGACGATGTTGCCTACCGCTGTTTTTAATCTACTCTGTGTATCAGTCAGTCATCTGCACCACAGAGATAATGCTTCGCTACTTTACAAGAGCATTGGGAAAACTAAAAATCCATTAATGATTCTGAAAACCTCAAATGCTAAAGGCAGTGACAAAGGTCATACCTGACACACAACAATGTTGGCAAACTGCTGCATATTCCCTGTCTGTGAAATTATGTGTGCATGTGCTTGTGTGTGAGTGGGAATGAATATATGTGTGGGAGAGTGTGTATACACACTCTCCATGTACAGTGGTGCCTCGCTAGACGATTGCCTCGCAGGACGAGGAAATCGCTAGACGATGCCTTTTTGCGAGCGCTACTGCGCTTCGCAAAACGATGTTTCCCTATGGCGATTTTCGCTAGACGATGAGGTTTCCCCATAGGAGTGCGCCGACTAGTGGTCAAAAGCTGTCAGTGCAGCTGTCAGTGCATTCCTATGGGGACCCTCACTCGCTAGACGAGGTTTCCCTATGGGAAATTTCGCAAGACGACTGCGTTTTCCCTTGGAACGCATTGAAGCGATTTCAGTGCATTCCAATGGGAAAACGTGCTTCGCTAGACGATGTTTTCGCAAGACAGCGATCCTCGTGGAACGGATTAACATCGTCTAGCGAGGCACCACTGTATCTGAATAATAGAATAATTGAGTTGGAAGGGGCCTATAAGGCCATCAAATATAGATTTAAACTGAACCAAGACTGACATATCATTTTGTCCATCTTATTTTGCTTATAGGAAGATACATACTACAAATTTTGATCAATACATGTCGCTGAAGAACTTATTTTTTTATAAATATTAATTGAAGCTGACATGCCAGAAAGGCAGGTATAATTTTTAAAAATGACAATATTAGTAGGTGTTCTTTTTATAGAGGGTGTTTTTCATGAGAAAATGTCTAATTTGCAGTTAGACTGGGAGGAAATGATACTAGCTGCACATTTAAGGGGGGAAAATCCCCTACATCTTTCAATATTAGTTTTTTCATAGTTCTCAAGCCTCCTGTTGAAAACTCCATGTTGTTTCGGATATAGTAAAGCCACTGCATGAACTATAATTGAACTGATAAAGTCTGCATGGCTAGGAGTTGCAAAGACTCTGCGTGTCAAAGGTGAGTCTTTGTTTACTTCTTGAAAATGCTTCTGAAACAGGTTATGGAAAGCCACTTTCAATAGAGAAAGGACCAGTTGATCAGATAGCAGCTAAACTAATGAAAAGCATCATGGAAGTGACAGGAAGATTAATTAAGTCCCTCCAGTTGCATTCACAGGCACATACAGAGCTCCTTTGGGTACTGCTGCAGTTAAATAGTATTCATGGTGACAAATATTGCAGATTTCTAAAATTGACACTTCTGATTCAAGGGTAAAAATGCACACAAATGCACATGTGTGCGCCCCACATGAACACTCATTTGATCTGACAAGGAAAGGAAAACCTAGGAATGAGCTCTTCTGACTAGACTAACAAAATCACAGCAGGATTTTGCGGAGACAATGTCATCCAGGAAGTGGTGTTAGCTACAAGAAAGCTGCTGTCATGCTGTTGTAAATCAGTATTCAGCCACATAATATATTGGGCCCATTCTTGATATTCAGGCAGATAACTTTTCATTATTGTGGGGGAAGCAGCCATGGGACGGGCCCAATCCTTGATACAGGTAAGATCAGTAGGACTCTTATTCCTACTTACCTGTCTGTTTCAGTGATTTGAGCAGAACCTGGAAAAAGTTACTTTTTTGGATTACAGGTTCCACAATCCAGTAGAGGCCATGCTTGGAGTTGTAGTCTGAAAAAGCAAGTTTTCTAAGCTCTGAATTTGATCATGCCTGAAAAGGGTTAGTGTCTGCATCACAAAGATGTTCCAAAGAAACAAAACAATATGTAAGTAAATAGGTAAGTAAGTGCCCTGCAATCCATTCATATAAGCATATTTCTGGGTTAGGAAACAATATTATTGGATCACTGTAGGAAGATGTTTTTCCATTACACTACATGCTAATGAGGATCCCATTGTTTCTGCTCCTGAGGTATGATTACTAATTTGATTGGAACTGACTTTTTGGCTGAGTACAACACCTAAGTTCATTCTCCTATTTTATTGATGCAAAGATTGACACTAGCTGTCCATTTTTCTGAGGCATATCTAATACAGAGGCCCAAGGCTTTGGCCACTACAATTGGCAGATTTCTGTGAGGACAAGTCAGGCTATTGTCTTTAGGAAGTGGAAAGCTTGTAAATTTATACCTTTGTTACTTGTGCCAATTAAAATCTAAAACCTTTGCCCACATGAAGTCTGAGTGCATGAGCCAGGGGTATCCTGTCTGGTCCAATATTTGGACATTCTGGCTGAACTTCATGTTTTATGCCTGGTGAAAGTTTTACATAACTTGAAAGCTTGCTTGGTTTGTAACTCTCTCTAGCAATCCAAGAAAGGCATTGCCTAACCCAGTATATTTTTTTTCACAAAGAAGACTGTAGTTTAAATCAACAGTTGATTTTCTCTGTGCATAAATTTGTACCTTTTGTTTTACAGCTTATTGCTTATTTAAATGTGCCAACTGCTCATATGATGTTGGCATCTCCAAAAGCCATACACTTCACAGTCTGGGAACTGATAGCAGTCTGGGAACTAAAGATGAAATTTATTTTAAGAAAAATTGGAAATCTCTCAAGTGTGTACGAGCTTTTAACCTGCCACACAAGGCATCTGAACTGATAATGTTCTGTCACCCTCTGTCTTTTGTTGCACATTATTACATTTCTGCCAACAATAGAGTCTCTGGATGTGATGTTGCACATATTCCCAGAGTGCTTCCTTGCCAGCATCAAATTGAAATTCATTATAGCCAACCAGCAAAAATCTGACTATAGATCTATTATTGGTTGTCTCCTGTGAAATTTCAAAAGCAGCACAGAGATTTCCAGGAAGTCTCAGGAGTTTAGAAGACACAGTAATTTCATTAAAGATTAATCAATCGTTGTAGTAGGTATGCCTGCATGCAACATTTCTGTTCTTAGCATGGTGCAATCTATGTGCCACTGGTTGGTCTGAATTTTAGAAGGCATGGCATGAATTCATTAGTAAGGTTTATAAACAGCACCTTGCTTTGAGCCACTGTAGTATACAAAGCATAGAAAAAGTTATTTGTTTGGACAACAACTCCCAGAACACACTGGCCGGCATGGGTATCCTCAAAAGCAACTTTTCCTTTCTCTGATACAAGAAATCATGTTGCTTTTGAACTGAACAAGCCCAAAGAGTGTGCAGTTCAGTTGATGGGGAATTTTTTTTCTTTTAATCAACCTGTATCTGAAGAAGTGGACTGTAATCCCTGAAAGTTTACACTGAAATAAATCTGCTATTCTTAAGAGTGCCACAATGCTTTTATTTTTCTTGCCTCATCATTTCTGTCATGTGCAAAGGCTCCCAGCTACATATGAGATCTGCACATCATTTTCTAAAATGCATGGTTTGGAAAACAGAGGCCGTTTCCACTCCCCATCATTTCCACTTCCCTATGAGCAAGGAAGCTTGTGGTGCAGTGGTTAAACTGCAGTACTGCAGTCAAGACTCTGCTCACAACCTGAGTTGGATCCCAATGGGCTCAGGTAGCTGGCTCATTGTTAATTCAGCCTTCCATCCTTCTGAGGTCAGGAAATCGAGTATCCAGTGTGCTTTGAGGGGCAATGTGTACCCTGCATAATTAAATTGTAAACCACCCAGAGAGTGCTTTAAGAGCTATGGGCAGTATATAAGCAGCAAGCTTTGCTTAGGTTTTTAAGAATGTGATTGTGGAAGTTGCTTCTTAAAGCACATGTTTGGAACATACCACTGATGGACTGCTCTGGTCAAATCCTATTTTTGCTTACACTTATGCAACTCCATTGAGAAAGCAAAACATGGCTTGAGTTAAGTTGAAATTTTAAAGCTTTTAGTGAATTCAGGAGGGAATGCAGAGGTGTAAACAAATATAGAAATCTGGCTCAGAGTTCCATTCAATTTGTTTTGTGGGTGTTTGCCAGAAGGACAGGCTGCTGGCTTCTGTTTTTTTGGCTTCTGTTTTTTTCATTTGTTCTACAACTGAAGACAGCCACTCAAAAGCAGTAAAGGGTGTTTGTAATATATTTTTGTCTTGCTTTGTTTATGTCTTAAGATATCCGAATATCTCTACTGGATCTTCATTCAGTTGTCAGATTGTGAGTGTGTGTTGGTAATAGTATTTTTATGCAGGATCTGACCATTTTGGGCAGATGATGATGGACAGAAAAAGAAGACAGCAGTAGGCAGAACTAAGAAAATAGCTTGCTCTCATGATCATGATTCAGTTTTGCAGTACAAGTATCTAGTCCTTACATATGGAGAATGCAGAAGAAGAATGGATATATAACAAGTCTCATATTTGTGGTGTGAGAAGGGGTCCCCCAGGACTTCCAGTAATCTGTGAATAGAAATTTATATTGTATATGCATTCCTGCTCAGAAATAAGCCCCAATGTGTTGTGTTTACTCACTGATAAGTGTATATAGGATTTTAGCCTTAATTATTTATTTAGATCTACATTTTTCTTATAATGGTACAGTAGGACCCCTGTATCACAGGGCATTTCAAGCCTTCCTGCAGATGCTGAAAAACGTGGATTATAGTGAATGCTATATATAGCATGGTCTCTGGCTACCTCTTGTGGCCAATTCTGGTAATGACATTGTGAAAATATATTTCTCTAGCAAACACTATACATAGTGTGGTCTCTAGCTCCCTAACCTGTGGCTAGTTCTGGCAACTTCATAATTAGAAATATATATTACCAGGAATTTTTATTTTAATATTTTTAATATTTTCAGACTGTGGATAAGTGAATCAGTGGATACTGATCCCGCAGATACAGGGCTCCTGCTGTTTACTTAAATTTTCAATTTTCAACTCGCAGAGTGAAAGCTGTAGTACACATCCATACTATCAAATTCTGGTTGAAATCGAAAAAGGGTCATAGGATTGGTTTTAGTACTTTCTGCTTTTAAAAAGATGCTGGATTTTAACAATAGGATAATTTTATCTTGGAACCAGGAAAATTTGCAAATTATTGATATGTACGGACTCTCTCAGGATCTTTTGCGTGCTTTAAATTTTGGAATGGCAGCCTGTTATCTGAAGTCCCATATTTTTAAAATATGATTTTCGAGCTGACTGTACTTTGGCCTTTTTATCAAAATGTGCTGCTAGGTATGCCAAGTTACCCATTGAAATATCTCACCCACAGTAATTAACTAATATAACAAATTTTAAATGGATAAATGCTTTTACAGCTTTATGTTGCCAGGCTATGAGTTTTGCAGTGGTTGAGGGAGAGTGGTCTTATCAACAGACTCCTTTGGAGGAGAGAGTTTCTCCATGTGGAACTGATGCAGTTGAAGACCTAACCCATTGCTTACTTGTCTGCGCAATTTATTAAGACTTAAGAATAATTCTGTTCAAAGAGTTAGGTCTTGCATCTAATAGATCTGATGCATATCTGATAAATTTTCTGCTGCGGGGGTAGTGCAACATATATTTCTGAAAAGGCAGCTGGCTTTACTTTTAGAGCAACGGTTTTAAGGAAGACGTTTTGTAGTGATGATGGTCAGGTTTTATCTGTTGGTTGAATTGTGTCCATGAGAATGTTGATTTTATATGGTTTTAGTTCAGTAATGTATATGTATTTGATTATTTTATATTATTCGAACTTATTTTGTAATAGCTATGGCTACACAAATAAACTCATCTGTCCAATAGCCATGTGGTTATCCTTGCATCCTTGCATCCAAATGGCATACTGACCTAAAGCGACTCTTTTTAGTCTGCTATCAATTTCTGTTATTGTGAAGTGGCTTAATAAATGAGCCTGAAAACATCCCTGGCTCTTCTGTGGAGGGGCAAGGGAAGGGAAGTTATTATTAATTTGCCTCTGCTAGACTATGCACTGAATCACTTAGATTAATTTTTTAAAAAATATATATATATTTTTTCCTTGTATGTAGTGCCAATTGAAAAACTGCTTGCAACCGTGGTTTTGGCTGGCACTTCACACAAAGGAAAAGAAAAAATAATAATTTAAACTAAAATATTAAAAAGGTGTGGGTAGAGGTGCTCTGGGTATAGATTAGTTTGCTCTAGTGATCAGGTTGTCTGACCCCTGGGGGAAAAACGTGATCCATCTCACTCTTGCAGCGAAGCAAATACCTGTAGTGGGACAAATGCCCATTTGATCAAGCCCTCACTGATGGTTGAAATAGTGCCTTTGAGGGGGGACTTTAATTCATTGGAACAATATATAAAATAAATAGAGTATGAATTGTATTCATCAAGGAATTTTTTTTTAAAAAAATAACTTGTTTCCAATAACCTCTGGGTCTTTTTAGTATGTATGTGAAAAAATATCCTAGATGCTATTTTATTCTGCCTCTGCTAGAAATAAAGTTTTGTGTTTCCTTTCACAGTTTTAAATTATTGTATATTGTATGTTTAATAGTGTGTCTATACCATGGGTGCCATCATGAAATCTTTTGGCTAGTGAGGCTAAAACGCAACTGAGTAAAAGGCAGAGGTGAGGTCTAAGTCCCAGAATACAAAACTATGCCTTTCAATCTACTGTTTGCGCTCCACCAGACCACCCATTTCACAGAAAGAAAAGCACATTATTTTTCCTGAGTTAAATTGTTCCACAAATGGTATTTCCCTAACAAGGAAGATCACTTGAAATCACACTCAGGAACCACACACCCTGCATTGCAAACATAGAAGAATGTTTCTGTTTCTCTGGATCACTACTGCCAACTTTATCTCTTTCTCCTGTACAAGTGCATCACCATCCATTCACAGGTATTTGACTCACCCATGCATGAAATACAGCCTTTGAACTGCAGAGCTGGAAGGGATCCTCTGGATCTTTGAGTCCAGCCCCTCTCAAGGAGGCACAGTGAGGAATTGAACTCCAACCTCTGACTACGTAGCCAGAGACCTAAGCCACTGAGCTATCCAGCAGTTATATGCACACATACAGACACACACATCTCTTTTTCCACCCAAGCCATGATGATAATGATTATGATGATTATCATGGTCAAGAAACCTTGCTGGGCATTGTGGAGATGCTTGCAGGCACCATATTAGAGATCCCTGAGTTACAAATTGATTGTTGCACTTTGTAATCAATGAAAGAGTGTTCCCTCTGGTTTTCAGCATGGGTCAGGAATGTTACTGTGTGTGCACATGCATATGTGCATATGTATAGCCAGACTAACACTTTGGTCTTGCTGACTTTGGAGTGTAATGTTTCAGGGTTCTGGAGATTCATAGTGATGTAATTTTTCCTGCCATACCTGACTGCAGTTATCTGGGACTAGGGGATGGAATATAATGCTGCTCTGGAACTATACCAGGCACCCGTCCGTGCAGAAGCTTGTGGCTGGAGACTTTGCTTCAGAACAAAACAAGTGCAAAAGTCTAAAGCAGCTCATTGGATCAGGGTTCTGGCAAAACTGGAAGTAATGTTTAGGCTGCGAAGAAAGATCACATAGTGTGTGGGTTCCCTTAGGAACAGATAGTCTGTCCTTGGAAAAGGGAAGTTCTTAAGTGCAGAAAGATGTCTTGATTGTTTTTCAAACCTCTTATAATTTGCCTCTTATAATTTGTAAATCAGCTTAATATGTTTTGGGATTGGTCATATAGTGGCGTGAGAGTCTGTGTGATATAGTGGATGGAGTGCTGAACTAGAATTCAAGACATATGAGTGTAAATTCCCACTGGGCCAAGGAAATCCACTGAAGAGTTAACAGTGGCAAACCATTCACATTACATATCTCAAAAAACTTGTTAGAGGAAATGACTTGATGGCACATAGTAGCAACATACAGAGATAAACACAGGGTTCATTTGCAAGTATGATTGCTCAGATCCAAAGGACTGCCAAAATCACGTCTCTGAAACACTAACGTGATCTCAGTGCATACTATCTGACTTTTAGCATAGGCAACAGGCAATGCTAGCAATGGACTTGACATCTTAATTGGTTTTTTGATTTTGCCTCAATTTCATGTGTGTTCATGATTTCGAATTCTGCAATGCTCTGATACGAATAAAGAAAGAAAGAAGCAGTGGACTAAACAGCCTATAGATTTTAGCCTAAATACCAAAGGTTGGAAGAGTTCATTTATGGAGTTCTACTGTTTCATGGTGCCCTGCTTCATCTGGATTTAAAAGCAGACACAATGCTTATACTTGACTGGATGGATATAGTGAAAGGTGCTGCTTCCCATTTTTCTGTCCAGTCCTTCCATTCAGCCAGATAAATGGTACATTAGAAGCTCCCTCTGTGTATCCCCTCAAGATTGCCCATCTTCTAAGAAGCTTTTGCTCCTTTCTCCTCTGGGTCTAACATCGAGATTCCTATTAAACATAGCTTAATTTACTGTCTCTTTTAAGACTAAGGAGTTGAGCTTTAAGTGTATTATATCTGTCATCCTCTTTCCAATGGAATAAAGCATTCATCCTGTTAAATCCGGCCTAGCAGAGGTAAACACTTCTACATGCTTTTGCTTTTAGTTTTCAGGCTCTTGTTTTCTCCTGTATCTGAAACTGATGTTGCAACCAAAACCATTTTTATTGATCATAAGGAAAAAACAACGTCCTGTAGACAGAGGCTGTGCAGCCTTCCACAGGCTGTCTTGTCAGTTGCACCAGATCTGACCTGGGGCACTTCCGCTTGGAAGAAAGAATATCTGAATCTTTGATCTCTGTCCCCAGTGACTGCCTCCCACCCCTTTTCAAGATGCCTGTTATATGTGTCTCAGGTCATGTGTGAACTGAACTGAGACGTCACATTTGTCACATAGACAAGACAACCAAATAATTATAATCATTTCCTGTCTACACATCAGTGCTGCCCGCGCTATATACAAACTAAAAACCTTGGGAAGAAAGGTTCAAGCTGTCGTTATTGGGTTTTTTGTTTTTGTTTTGTTTTGTTTTTTTTGTTTTTTGTTTTTTTGCACTTCCCTGTTCATTAACTACACACAAGGGGACTGTTGTTTGCCAGTAGAAAATTACTCGTGATGGACTATATGTGATTGATTAAAATGTACTTGTGTGGATATATGCATTATAGAAGTGGTTCCCAACCTTGAGTCCCCAGATGTTTTTGGACTAAAGCTCCTAGAAATCCTGGCCAGCATAGCTAGTGGTGAAGGCTTGTGGGAGTTTTTAATCCAAGAACATCTAGGGACCTAAGGTTGAGAACCACTGTGTTATAGTAATGACAGAGGTAACTGACACAGTACTTAGACACCTAATCATAGGTCTTTATTGGGAGAGGCACTTGATTAATTATCTCAAACAGTCATAAAAATAGATGTGCTCTGGACATATTTCGTTACAGATGCCCCTTGTCCAGTACTGCTTGCTGGGATCAGTGCTGACTGGTAGGCCAACAGCAACCAATTGGAAGGGAAACAAAAGTGTGTAGGAGGAATACAAAAGATAACTGAAGTATATTCTCTTGCATTGCTTCACTGGACTTCTACACTTTATCATTCCTGATTTTCTCTTTGAGGAGAAATGTTATCTCTTTCACCCTTTCCATCCAAAAGGAGATGGAAGATGGCGCCCAGGAGATGAGCCACGGCGCCCAGGAGATGAGCCAGCAACACTCCTTTGGCCTGAAGGAACCTGCCTTCACTGGCCAGAACCTCATTTTGTACCTTAGAGAACAGAGTATGTTGAAGTTATTGTGACCTCACATGCTGCCTTTAGTAGGTGTGGCTGAGAGGGACTTTTCTGGGCTGGGGTAACTGTCAATCTGTCCAGCACTAGCCATTTGTTCTTTCCTTCCCTCTGATTTCAGTGAGAGCTCTATCTCTCTGCTCAGTGTTTTCCCCTTCTCTAGAGTCTGTTGAAGTCTGTTGTTGAAAGCAGTCGTGTTTGTCAGTGTGCTGTTTGAGTTTTCAACTGTAAGCAAAGAAAATATTTTTTATTCTTTCTTTTACAAATGTCTCAGAATGAGTTATTGAGACTGTAAGTGCCAGTTGATGCTAAAAAGGAGTGCATCAGTCTGGGGAACATGATATTTTGCTTGGTAAATCCTTCCACCTACTGCACAGCCAGAGGAATTTAACAAAAAATTCAAAACTCTGCAATGGAGTGATGATACAACTACATCTAGAGCAAGTGGATATTCACCCAAAGGGGGTTCTTTCTACCCTTATGGAGTGAGGGAGAGTAACCCCTTGCAGAAAAGAGTCCTCACTGATCATTGATTGCCCTCTCCATTGGACAAGTGGCCAAGTCTGTCTGCACCCCGCACTCCACATCATCCCATTCATCCTTTCACAGGTGTGCGTGAAAACTCCGAGCAATCCCCGGTTTCCCCCTGCTTCCCTCCTTATGCTGTTGGACCCATTATATCACCAGCTCTATCTGATGCCCAGTTTGCAGGGAGGTGGCATAGGGGTAATTGGGGGGGGGGGGAGAGAAAGAAAGAGAGAGGAGGGGCACCTCTCCGGGTTCTTCTTTGCCAGATCCACGGAAAGGGAGCACGTTGTTGTTGCGGGGAGGCGCCCGCCCGCCGGGGAGGGGGGGGGGGACAGCAATGTGTTCGTAGTAACTCCTGGCCCTGATGTCACACCGGCACAGCAAGGACATCACAAGGAGGAGTCAGATTACAGTAAGAATGGGCAGCCCTGCAGCCTGCAGCAGCAGCAGCAGCGGCGAGAGGAGTCCACGCTGAATCCGAGCGGGATTGTGGTATCACAGAGGGAAGGCGAGGAAGAAGAAGGCGAAGGCGGAGGGAAGAAGGCGGCCGCCTTTCCCAGCCCCGATCCTCAAGGAGGCTCTTCGCACAGCTCGTCCGCTTCCTGCTGGCTCTTTGGCTTTTGGGGGCTGGGAAATTTCCACCCCATCATGTAGCATGAAAGCGGCTCTTCCTCGCTCGCCTTGGCAGAGCAGCTCGGCGCGGGAGCTAATGCTGAGCGCACAGCGGCGGGATCCCGGCTGCATGATTAATGAGAAACAGCATGTATTTCGGTGAGTGGCCCCTGCCTCGCTCGCCTTGCATCCGGAGGACCAGGGGGCGGATTCGGGGGGGGGGGGCAGCTGCGGGGGGGCGAGGGGGGGCGAGGGCGGCAGAACGGGTCCCTCGCCCCCCGGAAACCACCCAGCCGAACAAGCCAACCCGAGGCAACAAGCCGCGCTGGTTGCGGAGGCGGCTTCCATTGTCTTTCCTGAAGGTGGCTCGGGTCTCGGCGGTGGCTGCGTTCCCAGGAGGATCGCCAGCCCCCCACCCACCCACCCCCGGCCCTGCTTCGCCCCCCCCCCTTCCCTTCAAGCAACCTGCCCGCGTCATCCGCCGCAAGGGTTGCGAAGCGTGGGAAGTTGGAGGCAAACTTAAGGCACGGCGGGCGAGCCCTGGCGGCATTGCTGGGGTGGGGTGGGCGCGTTCAGAAAGCTCGGGGGGGGGGGGGTTCCCACTATTCTTTAGCCTTCCCCGTTGAAAAGCCCTTGGAAGGTGCCGGGGGGGGGGGGCGCGCGCTGAGTAATGATCTGATCCCGAGAGGGGAGAAAGGAGGGAGAGCTTTCTCTGCACAACTCCGGGCTTCAGGATCGCGGCTGTCTGCACTTGCCAGCCCCAGAAACGCACACCGGGCGACGCGTGGTGGGCTTGGGGAGGCACCTTCCGAGGCGGCGGTGACAGATCGGTGCGGAGTTTAGTTTTGGTGGAACTCCTCGGGTTTTTTTTTGGGTTGTTTTAACAGCTAGGCTGGCTGCGGAGAACCTAGGACCATGTTTGGGCTACCCTCTTCGTGTGTGTGTTTGTGTTGTGCATGTTGCATAGCGTAGCACAGCAACATTTCTGAGAGCTGGGTTGGATATGCAGAACGCAACGGAAAGCTGGAAGTTAAGGCTGGAAGCGAGGGGAGGAAGTCTAATATGCAATAAAGGGAGAGGGGGAGGGAAAAATGAGGGAGGGGGTTTCATCCTATCTCGCCTTGGTAGCTTGGGATCTTAGCGAGTGTTTAATGCCTCTGATGCATATTCCGTGATAGATACGGCGAGAAATCAGGGAACTCTTGGGTTGGTCGAGAGCCTTCTTTCATTAAATATTAAACCCAAGAGTTGACTCGGAACTCCAAGGAAGAATGTCTCGGGCGCTCCGCCGGGCTCGTGGCGAGCTGTCAGATTGCCTGTTACTGATCGGAAGATTTCTCTCCCACCTTCCTTCTCCTAAAAGGATACGCTAAATGTGTTCAACGTTTGGAGGTGGGTGGAGGGGAAACATGTGCTCATCTTCGGAAAACTTTAAAGCCAACGTAAATCCTGGGGAGCCAGGGAAGGGAACCGTGAAATTGCTAGACAACGTTAGAGGAGAGGAGGCAGGAGAGACAGAGAGAAGGTAGTGTGCCAAGTCCTTGCAAGGGTGGCTGTGAGGCGCGATGGGCTATAGCCGAAAGTATTCTCTCGTGATGCAATACCCAGGAGGGAGTTTGCAGTGCAATCCGGTACATTTCTATGTAGAAGGGAAGTCCTGTTGACTTGCCTATAAGGGTACAATCGTGATTGTATTACCTTGCTCTTCTTTTTTAAACGTCTCCTTTAAAACTAATGTGCTGCCAAGGGAGCTATTAGAATAGATTTCTCTGCACTCAGCTTTACAATAGTTGGATCTTTGATCTTGGCAAGGACCCGTGGTCTGTGTTATGTACGACCACAGCTGCAGATCTCAGTAGCACTAGGTGCAGGTAATCGGTTCTAATCCACTCTGTAACAAATAAAATAAATATTTTGGTTTCCATGTCTGTGTAATGAGGTTCCAGGACTTTAATGTCCTCCTGGCATGCCTTCACTGTCCAGATTCTTCCAGTGTTCTTAACTGGATGCAGTGCCTAGCTATTTATTTGCACGTGAAGACTGATTTCCAGTATGTTTCAAGGTTTTGACTGCTGTAACAATGTCTCAGAAGGTTCAACTAAACCATATTTGGTGGGATGTGGGGTGGAGATATTTTCTCTCTAACCTTTTTGTTTAAATTCGTTCAGGGTGAGACCAACTCTGATTCTTCCGAGTAGCAAATCATTTGCAGAACACACACCCAAAATCCTGCTCTGTCCACATTCTCTAGCTATTTTAGTGAGACTTTTGTTCATACTGCCTGGAAGTTAAAGCTCCTATCTCACCTGCCTTTCCTAGGAATAGAATGAAATGTTTATGGCTAGGGCAGCATTGACCAAAGGAAAGTATGAACACTGTGTATTTTCCTTTTCCTTTTCCAGGGGAATAGTGTAGAAGAAGTTCACTATAGTTAGAAAACAGGCATAATCAGGCAATTATTTATTTATTTTTAAATGGAGATTTTAAAAATCAATTATGCTAGTCTCTTCTGTAAACTGTGCCTTCCTTTCCTTTTGAAGGTTGGGAAACTTTATGGAATATGTTCTCCATTTACGTTAAAAGTTTTAAAAGAGTCAGAACAGTTATGCCATGTAGGATCTATGTGTAGGTGAATGTTTTCTTTGCATCAGTAATTATCAACACTGTAATGCTGTTAGAAGAACATTAGGGTAGAGTGCACCATGCACTACATTTCAGGACATGAAAACAGGATTGCTAGGAACAGACTTCTCCCCCATGCCCTGCACACTTTGTATAGATTGTGCACAGTATCTAATGGGTGAAATAAGCTTCTATGCAGGGTCTCTTACCAAAGCAAAGGGCTATAGTGTCATTTGATGAGCACCTAGTTTGTTCTCAAGAATATCCATGGGTGTGCATTAGTACTGTTGATATTTTTCTCTCGTGTTTACTGAATGTGGATTGACTTCACATATAGCTGCAAAACGCATCTTTTCATGACAAGGCAGTGTGACTTTTGTCTTTTTACAGAATTTGTGCAGAAGCATTAATTCCTACTTTGTTGTGGTTAGTGTCCTATGAAACTATTAGGTTGCTTGTTTTAATGACAGTGCCAATATTTTGAACTGGAAATGCTACAGTTGCAACCTCCTGATATAATTATGGGCATCGTGGGTCAGGATGTCGTCCTGTGTACAACCCACTGAATTAATGGGATCTGTACAAGAAAATTAAGCCTTCCTGTGGTTTCTATTCTTGTTTCATCTAGTATGTAGAAGAACAACTTCCTCTTCCTCTTCAGCACTGCTAGTGCTAATGAGTGGACCAAATGATCAAGCCTAAAAATTAGGAATCAAGTCCTAAAAATTCACAAGTGAAACTTCACAAGTGATTTTTGAATTTCAGGAAGCACATTAGCAGCTATTGGCAACTGTTTGAAATCGGTAACTGATGGTGATGAAGATGATGATAATGATGAAGATGAAGGGAATAGTTCTTAAATATTTCTTCATCTAGCTGTCTATTTTATACTGTCTATTTTGAGGAGCAGCCGTTTTCCAGAGTCTCAGGCAAAGAAGGGTTGTTCCATCACTTGTTGCCTTTCTTTTTAATTATCATTATAGTTATGTTAGCGTAGCTGGAAGAAAGCCTAAAATGAGTAAATATTGCCAAGTAGTATTTGTAGCACAATTTATTTTTAGAGGGTTTTTTTTTTTAAAGAAGCAAACATGTGCCTCTGTCTGGAGTAATTACACTAATTATTTAGCAAGAGATAAAAGAATCTTCAGTAAATCTTCTCAGATTTTTTATTTGTTTAAAAAGGCTGTGAGTTGGGGAGGACTGTGTATTGTCAAGGTGATGTTACCAAGTGATAGCTAGGGGTTTGATCTGCTCCTGTGCAGTAGATTCTGGTTAACACAGAAACATTGATACAGACAGATAGTTTGCTTGGAGTAAGCCTGTTCTATGTGAAAGCAGTGGGTCCAACATGAAATGTCTTGTGCAGCTGGCTTTCAGCACAGTTGATATTAGAAAAAGCATACCAGTTGTCTCATTCTGGTTCCCCCAGAAATGCTTGTGTCCTCATTCAGCACTGTAGCAAAACCCCATTATTGTGGGATGGGGATGGGGATGTACGGAGAGGTAAGCTGAATCCTACCACTCAGGATGTGGAACTAGAAGGGACAGGCATGCTGAGGGAGAGAGAAAGGCTTATGAGGCAGCAGTGCTCTACAGCTATGATTGTCAGTCAGAATAAATGCTTCCATGATATTGCAATTACATGATTGTGCATGCTGTCTCCGAAAATCCTATAACCTTTGTAGTGGGGTGGTGGCAGAGTGTATAAATCATTAGAAATTTTCTTCTGAAGGGGGAAGGTTACAAGAGGAAGAGCCCATCCTGGTAATGTTTTTCTCTTATGTCTCTGCTTCAGCACTGCCATGTTCAAGGAGCTTCCATTACTCTCCCCGTTAGCACTGTGTTTTACAGTGAAATATGTAACAACAGTGTGCTTAATCTATCAGCACCTATCTGATTTGGGAAGCATACAGTCCGCTGTAAATGGAAGCAGCAGAGAAATCTGTCACATTCTTCCATGTAGTCTGGCTGCTTCTATGGCCTGTGAATACAATAGTGGATATGATCTTGTCAGCCTTCATAACCCTTCATTGAGGATCACTTTTTACTTCTGACATAGTTCCATGAAGGAGAGATTCATGGTGGATGAGTCATGAGGAAAAAGAAATCTCCCCCTTGCCCCAAATCTCAGAGGCACTTTAAAGAAAATATATATTGGAAATATGAAATAAATCACTTGCCATTTCATGGAAAGTATTTCTGCAGTTCCAATTTGTTTAGAAGAAGCGGCAGCATGTACTGTGGAAGATTATATACAGCAGAGACCTCCTTTTTCTAGTCTTGCTTATCTTCATACACAGAAGAATGAATCAAGGCAAATGTTTAAGACAGCATATTAAAAAAATAAAATGCTCTCTTTCGCTATTTATACTGAGCTGCTCACTGTATGATATTTTACAATCAAACTGCTCAATAAAACTGTGTAGTTAATACATAATGGATGTTGATTGAGGCAGAAAAATATTCTTGAGGAGAATCAAGTTGTAGACTCATGGAATCCAAAAATATCTTTAAGCATGCTTGTGTTTCTTGGAAAGAGTGAAGTGTGTATTTTGAAAGGTGTGTGTCCGCAGAATAATGATCAACATACAGGCATATTACAAATTCCTGTTGTAGTTTCTTCCCCATAAAGAGCCATGGTGTGCACATCTATCCGGGTCATATCATGCTTGTCTTCTACAAGACATTTCTTCCCTTGTTGCAGAAATGTTACTAAAAATATGGCAGGTATATTGAAAAGATAGGTTACGTGCATTGTTCTCATAATGGGCATTCCTGATAAACCTCTTCAAAGGTGGCATAACCTCTTAGGTATGTATGTAAAGCAGTGTTTTCATGTTTCACAACTTGCTTGGTTTTTGATTGAAACATTTTGTAGAACAAAACATGTTGGTGACATTTTGTGTGTTTTGCTTAAGGAAAGGTTGTATTGCTGTAATAAATAATATATCACTGCTAGGGTACAGTCTTCTTTCTTGACCATTGTTGGTTGCTGTACTTCCTAATACCAATATAATTCTTAGTATTTATATAGAAATTTTCCTTGGTGATGGAAGCTCTTCATTTATATTATTATTATTTTTTGGGGGGGGGGAACTCTGTTAAGGTTATAGTCTCTAAGACTGGTCAATGTTGCTGACCTCCTCTTACAGTTGTGACATCAAGTTGGTTGAAGCAGAGCCTTCTTTAATTTATGCAGATTTGACTGTTGGAGTTTATAGGGTGAAACAGATCAGACCAGGAAGAATCAAGGCCTGGAAGGTCTGGTCTCCCAAAGCTGAGATCAGGAGCTTGGAAAGCTTTCATGGCCCCTGGTGGCTAGAAATATATTATTTCAGCAGGCAGAATTTGCTATTAGCCACCTCAAGCCCCATTTCTGGGAAGAAAGTATGATAAAAACCAGTCAGTAAAGTTCTCTTCTGCATTAGACCCATTCTTCTTAGAGCCGCCAACATGGTCTTCTGCCAGGTCTTAGAGACTGAGAGGCTACTGGGGACTCACCCTCTGGATCTGAAAGTGATGTTAAGACAATAGTAACTGCCTGGAGAAGGACAAAAGAATACTGCAAGGGCCCCAGTGATGTCATGACTGAAACTAAAATTTGATCTCTGGACTTCGGTTCACATTTCTCATGGGTATTAGCCAACACTGTAGCAGCATTATGAGACAGATATTGCCAGAGTACATATACGAAACTGTAATACTTATAAGGAGTAAATATAATATTATGGCTTCTGCTTTTGAATTTGTACATGGACTCGTCTTGCATGTGTACCGTGCATGATATATTTGGAAGCCTTCTCATTTTGATAATCGTTTAATTGTTGGAGAGCAATATTTATCCTTTCAACAAAATGTGCAGAAAGAAATCACAACCCACATTTGCTTAGATGTTTCACCTACGGAAGAACAATATTTGCATTTTACATTGGGTCATGGCTTGCTCTTAAAATACAATGAGAGCTGTATTGCCATTATTTTGCTAAAGAAGTGGTTTATTCCATATGATGTAGTGCAACATTTAGTGTTGCAACTGAATTTCACAGATGAATGGCAGCATTAAGATGCAAGCAGGGTCTGAGAGGATGTCCGGAAATACCCAAACCTCAGGTTCTCAAGTCAAATTGCTATGGTTGAGTATGAAAAGATGCTTCACTCAGTTGCCTCATTAAATCATTATACTGAAGAGCAGTGAAGTGTGGACCAGCCTAGTTTGAACACAATTATTGGCCTACCAAATATTTGAAACTGCAAATATTTAGTTGTATCAAATTGAGGTGGAGATCTGCAATGTTGCTTATGAAGCATCAGAGACAGGGAAATTTCCTTTTTGGACTACAACTCCCAGAATAACCAAGTAATCATGGTATTCTGGAAAGTGTTGTCCAAAATAGAAACCTTTCTCATCTGATAAATATTAATTCCCTCTGTCATCTGGGAACATTTTCTCTCACTTTTGCAGTCTTCTGTTTTGTCTTTGAGGTGGGACAGAACTTTGGGGTATATTAAAGCTGACATAATTGACCACTGAATGGAAAACGTCAGTCAGACTCTTTTGAAGCAGACATAGAGAAAGGCAAAGCAGATGGAGGAAGGCAGAGGCTATCTGGAAGCAAGTCCTCTAGTTACTAAGATCAACAAGAATGCCTTACCCAGATGCTTTTATTGGCACCAGGGAACATTGCCTGTTTAGCCCTGGCCTATTGTAATAAGGTGGCTTTCTTCAATGTTGCAGTTTCTTCAACTAAAGGCCATATTCTCGCCTACAGCCATGCCTCGGATTTGGCAGAGGTGCTTTTTCCAATCCTAGCAACCTCAGGGGAGAATTTGGTGAAGACACAACAGAAGGCCTTCTTGGTGGCTGCTTTCAGGCTGTGGAACTCCCTGCCAAGGGAGGCTAGACTGGAACTCTCTATTGTCCCAGCAAACAAGGACCTTTCTATTCAGAAAAGTCATAGGCAACTGATTGGCTGCTAAGAAACAGGGTTTGTAAATGGTTCGCTGTGCTATTAAATTTTAAATAATTAGTTTAACAGAGGTGTCTTTTAAATGGTTTAAACTCAATTATGTTTTAATAATGCAATTTTGAAAAGTGTATTTTAATATTACAATTTATTGTTATTGTTTTAAACATGTTGTGATCCATCTACATAAATACACTAAATGAGTAAAGCCAACAAGATATTGTGTCCCAGCTGGAAAGTCCACACCACTTCAAGGTTCACTCTGGACTTGAGCTCTGAAAAATCCAATGTGTGACTCCATGGAACGGTGGTTAAATTGCAATACTGCAGTCAAGCCTCATGACCTGAGTTTGATCGTGACGACTCAGGTAGTCAGCTCAAGGTAGACTGAACCTTGAGTACCCAGCTCACTGGGGGTGGGTGGTGGGTGGGAGCAAGTTGATGTTTATGTAATTGTGTTGTAAACCACCCAGAGAGTGCTCTAGCACTATGGGGCAGTATTTTAAGTGAAAACAACAATAACAACAACATAATATGGCAATAACCATATCATGTTTAGAGAGATATCCCACCACCACCAGTTGGTGGTCTTTGTTCATCACTTGTACATGTGGAAGCCTCTTTTCTTGTGGACCTGATTTGCAGAAGCTGGAATGTTCTGTACTGTTCATTTTCAATAATGTTCTTTCCTTTGGTTCTTCGATAAAAGTCTCTAATTTTTCTTTATATTCAAAAACCAATTTGGAATTTTTAAATAGGAAAACTGGAGCAACAGCACACACAGTTTAGTTGAAGGAATTTAAAAAATAAATAAATTTCATCTATCTATCTATCTATCTATCCTATCTATCTATCTATCTATCTATCTATCTATCTATCTATCTATCTATCTATCTATCTATCTATCTATCTATCTATCTATCTATCTATCTATCTATCTATCTATCAGTATTATGTTTATGTAGTGCTTTATTGGCTTTATTTGTAAGCCACTTTAAAGTATTGATAAAGTGGGGTGTTTTTTTTAACAAAAAAGAAGTGCACAATTGTTGCATAAATTGTTGTGGTTTTCCCATGGTATTTGTGACAGGCAGTGAGTGCACCCTGCTGTACAGCTACTAGGTGAGAGAAAGGAAAGTATTTGTTTCAATTATATACACAGACATAACCTTAAGTTGAGTTAAGTGCATGTGCTTGTGTACTGAAGGAGCTCCATGCTTTAAACTCCTTCTGTTGTGTCTATATTGCTATATATTTCCCCTGCCCATTTTTTTTTTCTACATCAGCGTTTGGCTCAAAGCTAGAGCAACTGGCAGCCAGATGCAGGCAAAGCAAGCACAGGGTTTGGGAAGCAAAAGGAAGGTTAGAATTACATTCTGGAGGATCTAGAATGGCTTCCAGAAATAGTTAATCAGAAAAAGCAATTCATGTCAATTGGAAAGTGTCTCAGTTCTGTCCCTTAGCTATGAACTAGTAGAGTGAAGCTGTGCTCATGTGTTGTTGACTGGCTTGTAGGAATCTTTTCTACCTTCTCACTCACAAGCTTCCAAGGAAAAATGGTGGCCCATCATGGTGGATGCATTGACAGAGCAGAAGATTTTGTTCTTCCTTGATGAATGTGTTTTTGAGAAAGGACTTTCCTGGCCTAGGATTGCTACTTCAGGGTACAGGTTTTCTTGATAGCTGGTTTTAAAATATCTCTGACCATGATCCAGTTTTACATCCACACATCAGTGCAGAAGGGAAAGTCAATGATGATGGGAAACCAGAGGTGAAAGTGTGGACGACGGCAGACAGAAAATACTAGAAGGTTAAATGATTACCCAGTAGGGAGAATTCCTCTGTCTTCTTTCCAGAAGTCATAATTAATACAGAAATAGTGTGATTTCGAGATCTAGGTAAAAGATAGTGAGATGCATCGCAGGAGTAAGTGGTGGATAGAGAAGCAATGCATTTCCTTTGCTGGAACATCTTTTATTATCTAGCTTTTATCTTCACTGCCAGTTTCTAAATTCCAACTTGATTTGTGGGGAGTACAAGGGTGGAAGATACTTGGATCATGTCTGTAACATTTAACAGCCATAGTTTTGCTTAATACACTAAAAACAAACATATCCCTATGTTATGTAATTTCACACTCTTATTTCCATATCTTTATGTACATTTGCTGAGTATTAGTTATGCTGGTAGCAATCTTGCCTTAAGTTTCTGTTTTTTGTAGTCGTAGAAGCCATCAAAAGACATGCCAAAACTCAATTTGCCCTAGTTAGAATCACTGCCATTGCTATATCAATGTTCAGATGATTTTATTCATATTTACAAGTATTACCCATTATAGGGAAGGCACTCATGATGGGAAATCTTTCTTTTGTAAATATTATACATTAGAATTAATAAATACATCCTTGCTCCTGCTACCTGGCAGCATTGTAAACTGCAAAATGTTCTTGAGGTTGTGTGCCTATAGATGATGGTCAATTAATTGCCAAAGGCCCATAAAAGTGAGACCACATTGATGGGAAAATGAAGGACCTTTTAAATAGGCCATAAGCCTCTCTTGCCATGTGGTACCATAAACAAACCACCTTTTAAAAAAAGATTAGAAGTGGATTTTTAGTTTTGGCCTTTACGATGTTTAACTTTTTTGGGGGGTGTTAATCTTGCAGCCCCCAGAGTATCCTGGGGCAGAAACGTGGGCTTCTAAAGTTGCCCCTCCCAACTTGACCAAATAGCTTTTGGAAAGGATTAGACAAATATAACATAAATTCAATCAATAATTAGTAACCATGATAGCTAAAAGGAGTTTCTGGGTTCAGGGGCAATATACTCTAATTGTGCTAAGGTGAAGCCATGGTTCTATGCCCATGAGCCTTGTGGATTTAACAGAGGAGGCTAGCTAGCTTCTGTCATAAGACATAACTCCAGACTGTGGATCAAATTTCATGTGAAGGGAATGAACTTATTTCTTTCTATTACAGCATTTTGCTTCCAGGCACGCAGATTCATTCAAAGCAGGACAAAACTTCCAAAGGGAGCCCCTGTTTACTGCCCAGTGATCAATGATGAAACAAAAGCAAGCTAATTTGCACAATTTGGGCTAGCATAATCAAACATCACTGCAGGGAGTTCTACTTCTAGTGATATGCTAACTGCATCATATAGTTTGAGCCTAGATGGAACATTAATCTGATCCAGAGGATCACCTTCTTTTCTTAAGCTGCAGCTAGCACTGGAAAAGATATAGAAAGAGAAGTTTAGGTGTTGGAAATCTTGGTCGGGACTGGATGGTTGGTTGGCTTGGGCTGTGCTTTGCCTGCTTCTGCTCCATTTCATTTAACTTGCTTGGGGTTCATGCATGGCTCATCTTTGTCTTTTTGCCCAAAGATTTAAGGTCTTAAATGGTATTGTGCCAGGTCAAGCCTCTGGAACAGACATGTGACAGCAGAAAAGGTCTGGCAATAAGTGAACATTGGCCTAATCCTGCTACTTTTTTTCTCCAGCAATATCTTTGCAGTCACTAAGCAAAGCTGAACAGTATGAGTAATATGTAGACACTCCTGAGGGCTGATTAAGTGACAGAAAAGGAGAGCTAGAAAGAGGGGGAGAGAGAGAGGAGAGAGAGAGAGAGCACCAAAAACAGTGCTATTTCCTATCCTAGCCGTGCCTGGATTTTGAACACCCTACTCCTATCCACTTCAAATCTTGTCCTTTCTGAGTCAGACGTTGGACCAGTGGCAGTGCTTTTGTTCAAGCCCCACTCTGCCTTAAAATTGTTGAGTGAGTTATTTGGAGATGTTAGAACAAGAGCCTCAAACTTGCCTTTTCATATACATTTATTGTAACATAAATACATTGCTCATATACATTCATGAATGACAGCAGCGTAGATTTATTTCACATGTGAAAACTGCAGGGCAGATCAAATAGTACAGAGAGAACTTTCATATTGCTGAACCTCCAAATGGAGCCAGTTCCTGAATCATTTCTGAGACTGTGAGAGACACAGAGTGCTCTGTCATATATAGAGATGATGTATGAGGTGATGCATGTGTGTGTCAGTGAGACAGTGCATCTGTGCCTGTGTTTGGGTGCTCTGTATTGTGTGCTTACTTGGCTCGTTCTTTAATAATCCGTGAGACATCTTGGTCTTTTCCAGAAAGTCAGCATGAAAATAAAATAAAATAAAATGATAGGCTTAACCTGAACATTTGGGGAAGGGGCGAAGCTAGCCTTGCCCCCTTCCACTGTGACATGAAGAGTGGTAACTGAAGAAAACAGCAGCCTCTACACATGCAGCAGCCTCTTCATATGATCAGAAACAGATTTTTTCATGGCCCGTTGAAATTGTGCTTTATAGATAGTTACTCTCCACTTAAGAGAGTAGTGAGGGAGAGGCTGCTTTTCCTCATGTGTCCAAGCTACGGATATAAACCTTTTCTTGTTTTATCTTCATATGTGAGGACAAGAAGCCATGAAATGGTTCTCCGTACCCAGTGGAAGGGTGAGATACATTCTGGTGCTTGTAGTGGGAGAAGCAAATGAGAAGAGGTTCTACTTTTGCAGAAATAGCACAAATAATGTCTCAGTGCAAATAATGCAAATTGCTTGGGATGAGGGCGGCTGTAGCTTTGTTGAATGGACTTCAAAGGAGTAGAAGCACTGATGAGTTTGTTTACATCTGTTTTAACAAAGTCATTCTGTGCTTGCTGTGTATGTCTGTGCTTTACTTCTCAAAGGGCAAGGACACTGGTTTTGCACAGATACAGCTTGCGCAAAATGCCAAGACCTTTATGAGACGCAATGGCCCTCCTTATCTTCTGTTGTCCTCAGGAGATAAGGAATCTTGTAGGGATTGAACCTTCCTAGTCAAGACAGCTTAAATCAATAAGAACAATTTAGTGAGTATTCTTTTCATACCTAGTTAAGGCTAAGCATATGGTGAACGTTCAGTAGAGATTGTATCTGGTGATTATTAAAACTTAGCCTCCCTCCAATCACTGCCACTGAGAAAGCTTTCCTGCAGCAGGAAACTTTTTGGACTTTCTAATGGTGAAATTCTCTCTGACTCATATGATTTGTTTAATCCTCTCCAGTCAATCAGTCCTCTCTGTTCTGTTTTCCCCACACTCATCTCAATTCCTATGCATTTTCGAATCAACATACGATAGATTTGCCTCTTCAACCATTTCTGGAACACCTGAGATATGCCAGATACTAATTTAACACTACAGAGATCAATTTTAAAATATTTCTATGTTAAGATGTCTTTTTATTGGGTGTCTTCAACATATTCCAAACCTAAAAGTAAATTCTATCAATTTTAAATAGTCTTACATGGAATGTTGTCTATTTCATTTGATGAGTTTGTGGAAGACAGTGCTGTTTACTCTGCCTAATATGATGAAGATCTAGATTTTGGCTATCAAAGTGCAACTTGAGCCCTAAAGTCCTTTCAGTTTTCCAGGGTAATGAACATTGGCTGTAATACTGAGAATGACTTGTGCCATCTGTGTGAAGAATGCTAGTTGATATTTTAACAATGTTTGACGCCCTGGCTACTTTGCTGCATTTTACGAAGATATCTTCAGTCTGGCTGGAGTTTTCTGCATCAACCTAGAATTTAGGAACCTGTTTGTCTTCTTTCATATTGTGTGAAGAACACTCTCATTTTGTATAAACAAGCCGACTACAGATTTTTTTTAAAAAATGTTTGACCTTGGTTACTATTGAGTGCAAGGACAGATGGAGATAATGGTTGTGTTTTCCAATATACTTACCCATCCTTGTAGTCAGATCAATATTTAAGTAGCAAATGTGCAAGGGAGACTAGCAGATAGCTTACCTTGGGAGAGCATTAGAGATTGCTGCCTTCCTTCCTTCCTTCCTTCCTTCCTTCCTTCCTTCCTTCCTTCCTTCCTTCCTTCCTTCCTTCCTTCCTTCCTTCCTTCCTTCCTTCCTTCCTTCCTTTCTCTGTCTGTCTGTCTGTCTGTCTGTATCCTGCCTGCCTGCCTGCCTGCCTTTCTTTCTTCTGCTAAGCCAAGTCATTTTTTGGTACAGATATGAGGCTCTGTTGTCTGACCACTCCAGTGTTTAGCAAATGAGCGTTCGTCAGCATTTGCCTGTGGAAGCCACTCCAGTCACCTTCTGTCAAGAGCAGCAATTTATCAAAAGCATTTAGTCTGTGACAGGTTTGACTATTATACAAAAAGCATACAACTCGAGCTATACTATTATTACTGCTAAGTGCTGTAGCCAGAAACCGAATTCTTCACCAGCAGGACTAGGTGAGCTTACCTGCACTTGACAAGCTTTATAGCAACCAGATCGACAAGCACAGTGCATATAGCTTTGTTGCTGGTTTTTACAGAATTAGCAGACACGTCTTGAACTTATCATGAAGGTTCCAAGGAGAGGAAAATAGAGCAGCACTCTCCCCAGTTTAATGCTCTCCAGATTTGTCGAATTTAAAGCTATAGGATGCTGCCTATACTGAACCTTTGGCCTAGCTATTTCAGGATTTATCTACTGCGGCTGATAATAAGTTTGTAGGGAGCAGTCACCGATTTTATGCTCCTCAATAACAAAAGCATCCTTTCAAAAAAAAAAAAAAAAGGTAACCGCTGTGAACTTTTTTCTTCTGCATAAGATCAGTGATTTTTTTTACATCAGCAGCATTATCTAAAAACTTTGTATTTTGCTCATTTTTATGCAAAGCCCTTGTATTCTGCACAAAACGCAGGCATGCTTTTTGTACAAAAATCAATTTAAAAATGACCCAGGCAGTGAAGAGTGCACAAAAACTCTTGGAATTGCATCCACTGGGGGAAAAATGTTTGAAATGTTTAATTCTTACTTGCATGAATAAGTGAAGATTTACATTCCTAAATCTGAACTGATTGACACCACCTTGCTATGGCATGAGGTTGGATTCTGTCCTAGTCAACGTTCCCTCTAATTTTCTGTCCCACTGCATGGGAGCCTCGTTCTCTGCATGGGGGGGGGGTAGGCAGGGCTTCATTCGAAACTAGAAGTAAACAAACTGGCTGCTGCTGCCCATGTGCAGCCTCGATGGAGTTCTGGGTGAGCGCGTCCACGCATAGCTGAAAGAGAACATTGGCCCTAGCTGTACCTGGAAATGCTAGAGATGGAACCTGGGACGTTCTGTATGTAAAGCATGTGTGTTACTGCTTAGAACCATGCTAGCTGGCCATGATGGGATCTGTCCAGCATGTCTGGAGGGCACCGGTTTGGGGAAGTTTAATGTTGTTAGTCAATAGATATTTAAGAGCCAATTGTTTCATCACATTCTATTCAGATTAATAAAGAGAATCCAGGACAACTGTTAAAACAGTTGTTACTGGTGGTTCATGCCCCCTGCATGAAACAGGAAGAATGGGCAGAGACGCATCACTAGTGGTGACAGGTTTCTTTGCCAGTTCCTTTCACTCTCCTTTAAAGTTTATACTACATGCATAATTATTTTTTAAAAAAGATTCCGGTAATTCTGGAAGTAGAAAAGAACATTTATATGATGTTGTTGATTATGATTTTTATTGCTTTATTTTACTGGCCATTCATCCATTCTAAAATCATTAAAATATAAAAATTCTGGCCATCGACTGAACCCATTGCAAAGTATACATACCTGTTGTATTATAATTTAATGGAATGATTTTACTTATTCAGCTTTGTTTGGGGGAGGGGAATCTAGTTAAGAAGTTTGTTTTAATAATCTAGGAGCCTAGCTACTGGCCATAATAATAATGTAATAATAATAATAAAAGAAACCCATGAACATTCTCAGTCTGCTGCGTAGTAGGTAACTGTCGGTGGAGGAATGCTGTTCTCTCTTCTTTATATTTAACCTGGACTTGAACTGCTTATGCTTCCAAACAGAGAATGTTTTCAAATAGAGGAATACAGTCTTGAAAAGATGGCTACATGGCCACCCTACTGGCATTTCAGCTACTCTTGTCAAAATATTCTGTGGGAACAACATTTAACTTGTAGATTTGTTGATGAGATTTGGACTGTACCTTGTTTTCGTTGGCATCTGTCATGACTTCATTGTAGTCTATGCCCCTCAACATATAATATGAAGATTTGGTGTTAACTGCCCCAAATACTCCTATATTTCCCACTACTTGGCAAAAATTCTCTGAAACATTTAGTAATTATACTGTAGTGCTTCTTACATGAACAAAGAAAGAAAGACAATTTCACCATTATTTTACACATAGCTTTTCTCTTAATGGATTTGGTGTGGAGAGGTCTGTTAGCACCATTAATGCTTGGCTAAAGATATTGCTATTTTCTTTGCTTCTGATGAATTTGAACATGTGTATGCTAATGTACTTAAACACTACAGCCAATTGAATGCCTTTTTTGGAAGCTTAAATAGCAGGGTACACATGCTGATTTCTCTACACATGCTAGCAACAGATTCTGCATAGCAACACTCAACAGCTGTGTGTACTGCATATCTCAGAGTGGTTCAAAGTATAATTTAGTTGTCAAAAGAATATAATAAAGTGTGAGACTCCCTGTTTGATGTCTATCTTTATCTACGGAGAAATTCTACATGTGTTGCCCAAATAGACATGGCAGTGGATTACCCAAACATGTACCTTTAATGGGGAGTACATGACTGTCCACATGTTGGACTGCAGCTGCCATCAGCCAAAGACACTTCATCCAGTAGTGAGGAATCTTGGGAGCTGTAGTCCAATGATATCTGGATAGCCACACATTCTCCATTCCTATGGTGCATTAAAAGGGCCTGTCTTGCCATCTGTCAGATACGGAGGTGTCTCAGAGGTATAGAATGGGGAGAGGACCATTGAGAAGGCCACATTTTTTGACTGAAATATCTTTGATGTTTGAAGTGGATAGATAGGAGCAGTTTCACTCTAAAGAGTGGACTTGGACTTGAAATTCATTTAACCTTTGGAATGCAGTGAGTGCTGGTCCTCGACATAAAATGTTGGCAAAGTCATACAAATGTCAGTGGCATTTAATTTCAGGCTGTTTGGCAAAACAATACTTGTTATATTAATTTAGACTAGAGATGGGGACAAATAAAAAAATGGTTATTTGTTTTGATCCGTTATTCATCAAGGTTAACGGATCAACGATTACAAATATACAAATATTCTTTGACGAATCGATCTGTTGATTCATCTGCACTTTAAACAGCTATAACACCGGCCCCCAACAACCTAGATACACCAAATTTGCAGGGAAGCATCCTCAGACGCTTTCCTACAACTCCTGAAAGGTTGGTGAACATTGGATCACGGACCCCCAAGTTATATAGTCACAAAGAGGACCCCCCAGGAAAGCTCCCTCCAGGTACTTAGAGAATCCAGGATCACAGTGGAGCTTCCTATGTCTTTCCCCAACATGCCTGCCAACTTTGGTGAAGATTGGATATCAGACATCCAAGTTATTCACCCACAAATTGGGTCCCCCAGGAGAGTTTACCACACAGCACAGAAGCCCATTCTGCCTACTGGCCGCTGATCAGCTGATCAGAAGCCAATAGGCAGCCGCCACCCCCCCCCCACACACACACAGCCAGCCACCCCAACAGCCTACCCACACACACCCTTCCTTTCCCTACCTTAGCCCCCACCCCACTCCCACCGACACCCCCTTACCTTAATAGCTGCTGCCGAGGTCTCCATCAGGCCTCCGCAGCCACGGCGTGTAAAAAGGGAGACTGGCTGCCCTTTGCAAAGATGGCAGCTGTGGCTTCATTTAGGGTAGGGAAGCTGCAGCTGCCATCTTTGCAAAGGGCAGCCTGGATTCCCTTAAGGAACACACGTGGCTGCGAGGCCAGAAGACCTTGGCAGCAGCGATTAAGGTAAGAGGGTGTCGGTGGGGGTGGCGTAGGGTGGCGTGGGGCCTAAGGTAGGGAAAGGAAGGGGGTGGGGTAGGCTGTGGTATTGGGTGGCTGTGTGGGGTGGTGGCTGCCTTTCTGCCGCCGATCAGATGATCGGTGGCCGGTAGGCAGAATGGTTTGTGTTTTTTTTAATACGAAGGACGAATAAAATGGGTAAATATTCGTCTCTTCGTATTTGTGGGGGTCTCTGGAACCCACAAATACAGATCGACTAATATTTAATGAATCGGCTATATTCGTCAGAAAAACCGATCCGTTTTTATATTCGTCCCCATCTCTAATTTAGACTATTTCACAAGTACTGGGTTTTATATTTAAAAAAATGAATCTACCTCTCTTGCTGTTTTGTCCCACCACCTGTGTGCAAATTTGGTTAACATTGCTTACATAAATAGAGATGGGCATGAACTGCTGGTTCATTTATGAGCCAAACAGATGTTTGGCACTTCAAAGCCTTGCCTCCTTCACCAGGTGCCCACTTGGAAGCAGCACCCCGGCTTCTATGCCCTGCCTCCTTCATGTGCTGCCTCCGAGTGAAAAGTGTTGCCACACTGCAATATAATAGGGCTTCCAAGGTAAGTGAGATATTTAGGGAGTGGTTTATGAGATCCACACTCACAGTGAGATTCCATGGCTGAGCAAACCCAGGACTCCTGAGACCTAGTCTGTCACTCTATCCACTACATCACACTGAATTCAATGGAGATTACTCTCTCATAATAAAGTGTAGGTTCTCAGCCTAAAGCAATCTCTAAGGTGTTTATGAATAGAGATGGGCATGAACCCCCAGAGGCTGGGTGACCACACACTGGGGCAATAATAAGACTGAGAGAAGGGCCTCCTGGATGATCTTAAAAACCGGATGGAGTTGGATGTCATCAGCACACTGGTGGTACCAGATCACAACATTCTGGATGGCCTCTTTCAGGTTTTTCATGTATATGTGACATAGTATGAGGAATCATGGAACATGAGACACTCCACAGGCTAGTGGTCAAGGTGTTGAACAGGAGTCCCCCACACCACAACCACTCACAAAGTGACACCATGGAAGGGAAAATCCCAGAAGTGGACTCCTTTTTTTTTTCATCAATTAGCCACTTCTTACCCAAACACAAAGCAATTGTCAGGGCTGTTTTTCAACAAGTGTGAATGATAGTGAGCAGAACAGGGTATCTTGCAAACCATCTTCACTGCTGCCAATGGTGGTGTCAACATTCAGACTGCCCTTTGCTATGTAAAGCTTGACATTGTTTTTTTTGCTGGCAACACAGGCACGATATTGTGCAGCAATATTGGGCCATTTCCTGGGTTTTTGAATCGTGGGTACAGAAGCACAATATTCCACATTCATAAACTGGAGGTGTTTTGAAGTATTGAATTTATTTATTTATGTGAACCAGGAGTATACATAGTTGCTTTCCCCTTCTTCGCTTTATTCCAGAAAAAAAAACCTGCAGAGTAAGTGTAACTGACAATCCTTTGCAATCCTGTGGGGATATGAACTTAGATCTCCCATTTTCAAGTCCAGCTCTCTAATCATTACACTATACAGTGGTGCCTCGCTAGACGATTGCCTCGTTAAACGACGAATCCGCTAGACGATGAGGTTTTGCGATCGCTGTTGCGCTTCGCAAAACGATTTCCTATGGGCGCTTTTCGCTGGACGATGTTTGGGGGCCTCTCCCGTGCCCCCCCCTTTCAGAAGCCTCCCGGGGCGCAGGGGAAAAGCGGAATTTTTTTATTTCCAGCTTTTCCCCCTGAATTTTCAGGGCAGAGAAAGCCTCTTTTTAGCCCGCCCATCAGCTGTTCGTTGGGAGAGGGGAGGGGGAAGGAGCAAGAGGACAAAATGGCTGCCGGGGCTTCTTCAGCAGGTAAACATGCAGTGGAAATGCACCCGGCAAGCCTCTGAAAGCAGCGCTTTGCAGTGGGGGTGGTGTGGGGGGGGTGGCAGGCCTGACCCTGCCACCCCACCCCCACCCCCACCCACTCACCCCTTGGCAAAGCCCCGCTTCCAGAAGCCTCTGGGGTGCTTTTTCACTGCCTGTTTCCCTGCTGGGAAAGCCCGCAGAAGCCTCCTATCAGCTGTTGGTCGGGAGAGGGGAGGGGGGAAGGAGCGGAGAAGAGCACAAAATGGCTGCCTGCTGCCTGCCGGCTTTTAGCTGTTTGGTGCTCTTTTCTGGATGTTTCGCTGCTACCAGGCACTATGAGAAGCCGGGGTCAGTCTACAGTACCTGGTAAGTGACTTTCTTTTAATTTTTTTAAAAGTTTCTGTGCTTTTCTTTCCCATCGGAACGCATTAATTAAATTCCAATGCATTCCTATGGGAAATTTGGTTTCGCAAGACGATGTTTTCGCATGACAGTGATTTGTCTGGAACGGATTAACATCGTCTTGCGAGGCACCACTGTATTAGATCTCTCAGATCCATAGTTCAACTGAACTAAGTGTTAAAAAAATGTACAAGAAATGGAAAAATGGGGAAAACACTAAAGAGGAATACAATCAAATAGCCAGTATATGTAGGGGGAAGGTAAGAAAAGCAAAAGTGCAGAATGAACTCAGGCTTGCCAGACAGATTAAAAACAATAAAAAGGGCTTTTTTTAGTTATGCCTGCAGCAAAAGGAAAAACAAGGAAATGATAGGGTCGCTGCGTGGAGAAGATGGCCAACTACTAACAGAGGACAGGGAAAAAAGGCTGAACTTCTCAACACCTTCTTTGCCTCAGTTTTCTCCAAAAAGGAAAATAGTGCTCAACCTGAGGGGCGAAGAGCAGGTGATGTAGTGGGGGAAATGCAGCACAGAATAGGTAGAGAAGTGGTACAGGAATACCTGGCTACTCTAAATGAATTCAAGTCTCCAGGGCCAGACGAATTACATCCAAGGATATTAAAAGAACTGGCAGAAGTAATTTCAGAACCATTGGCAATAATATTTGAGAATTCTTGGAGAACAGGAGAAGTCCCCACAGACTGGAGAAGGGCAAATGTTGTCCCTATCTTCAAAAAGGGAAAAAAAGAAGAAAGACCCAAATAATTATCGCCCAGTCAGCCTGACATCAATTCCCAGAAAAATTCTAGAGCAGATCATTAAACAGTTTGTTATTACTTAGAAAGCAATGCTGTCATCACTAAAAGTCAACACGGGTTTCTCAAAAACAAGTCATGCCAGACTAATCTGATCTCTTTTTTTGATAGAGTTACAGGCTTGATAGATGAAGGGAACGCTGTGGATGTAGCATATCTTGATTTCAGTAAGGCCTTTGACAAAGTTCCCCATGATATTCTTGCAAGGAAGCTAGTAAAATGTGGGCTAGACAGTGCTACTGTTGGGTGGATTTGTAATTGGTTGACTGACCGAACCCAAAGGGTGCTCACCAATGGCTTCTCTTCATCCTGGAGAGAGGTAACTAGTGGGGTGCCTCAGGGTTCTGTTCTGGGCTCTGTGCTATTCAACATCTTTATCAATGACTTGGATGAAGGAATAGAGAGTATGCTGACTATGCAGATGATACCAAATTGGGAGGGGTTGCTAATTCCCCAGAGGACAGGCTTAAAATTCAAAATGACCTTGACAGATTAGAGTCCTGGGCCAAAACTAACAAAATGAATTTCAACAGGGAGAAATGTAAGGTCCTACACCTAGGCAGAAAAAATGAACTGCACAGATATAGGATGGAAGACACCTGGCTAGACAAGAGTACCTGTGAAAGGGATCTAGGAGTCTTGGTAGACTACAAACTGAACATGAATCAGCAGTGTGATGCGGCTGCCAAGAAAGCCAATGCAATTCTTGAGTCCATCAATGGGAGTATAGTGTCTAGATCAAGGGAAGTGATAGTACCACTCTATTCTGCTTTGGTCAGATCTCACCTGGAGTATTGTGTCCAGTTCTGGGCACCTCAATTCAAGAAGGATGTTGACAACCTGGAACGTGTCCAGAGGAGGGCGACCAAAATGGTCAAATGTCTGGAAGACATGTCCTATGAGGAGCGGCTTAGGGAGCTGGGAATGTTTAGCCTTACAAAAAGAAGGTTAAGAGGGGACATGATAGCCATGTTTAAATATTTAAAGGGATGTCATGTTGAGGAAGGGACAGGTTTGTTTTCCACGGCTCCAGACACTAGGACACGGAGCAATGGTTTCAAACTACAGGAAAAAAGATTCCACCTGAATCTCAGGAAGAACTTCCTGACAGTCAGAGCTGGTCAGCAGTGGAATATGCTGCCTCCGAGTGTGGTGGAGTCTCCTTCTTTGGAGGTTTTTAAGCAGAGGCTGGATGGCCATCTGTCGGGAGTGCTTTGATGGAGTTCCTGCATGGCAGGGGGTTGGACTCGATGGCCCCTGTGGTCTCTTCCAACTCTGTGATTCTATAGTTACTTTATAAATGAAGCCAAGGCTGAAAAATATTAGTAGAAAACAATGCAACAATTAGTGTACTTAATTTGCATAATATGGAAGTCCACAGTGTTTTTTATAATATAAACATTTGCATATGATGTGGATGAGATTTCCTTAGGGCATGGCAACCAAGGACACAGAACAAAAATAGCTGATGCAGTGCCCTCTCCCAACCTAGGTCTCTCAGTTTCAGAAAGTAAACCCTCTTTCGGCTCAGTGAAAATACTCTTAGAATGTAGATGTTTTCTAGATTCACTGATGGCAGGAGAGATTACTACTTGCTGTGATGACACATGCTATCATAATGCTTTGCAGCACATTTGGGGGAAAACAAAGTACTTTTAATGTACACAATATTGAATAGCCCCTCTGTGTTCTGTTGGATTTAATTTTATGTACTGTATGTGAACATGGGTTTGATTACACCCTTATGTAGATTTGGAAGAGTTCAATTACAATAACAGTGTGTATCCTTTCACTTGATCGTTTTTACCATGTCTCATTAATATTTCCTGAGGAGGCTCAAACACACAATGCCTGATCATTTTGGGAGGGCTCAGCCCACTCAATCCTAGTCTCATAGGGTCTGAAACACTCTACCACCACCCCTGTTCTGGGGTCCCTGGCTGCTGAAAGGTTTGCAGGAGAATATCAGAGGTATATCCACCTGCATGCACAGTTCTTCTCCAAAAGCATACATGGTTTTGTGGGGTCATAGTCCTGGTTTTCACTTTTTCTGTGCTTTATTGTCTTAATTGGGATTTTTTTTAAACTAGATTTAGTGATCATGTTGTTAAACTCTTCAGTCATTCATGGCTGAAGAGTTCATTAGAAATGCAAGCTATAGATGATTCAGATAGATAAATTTTATATAAATTTGGTAAAACAATTCTATGTAGACTTAACAGCACTTCCTACCAAATAAATCCATAGATAACATACAGAAGTACTATGAGGAATCGGTTTACTTTTTTTTTTAAAGGTACTAGCTAAATTAAAGGTGAAATGAGTATATTTCAATAAACAGGGATTTAGCAGAGGTGATAATAGTTAGTCAATGTCTTTCTCAGTTTTAGTCTGCCATGTTCTTACCTGGTAGTAACTCAGAGAGAGAGAGAGAGAGAGAGAGAGAGAGAGAGAGAGAGAGAGAGAGAGAGAGAGAGAGAGAGAGAGAGAGGCTTTTAACATGTTTATAAATATTTATAACTACTCACTGGTATCTCAATATACGAAACATTTTTTTTAATTCTTACTGAATCCATACCATTTTTAAGGCAAGGAATGGTTTTGGTACTAGAACCAGAATTAAATAGACACAGAAGGAGAATGCTTTTTGTTTCTCCTTTGCCAAGTTATTTTATTTTCACAACAGTGCGTAATCAAAATAATGGAAATAAGAAAAGTTATCTGTGAAAACAACAGTCTTTATGTGTGTGTTTAGTTAAAGGATCTTTGCCTCTTGCTTCTTGAATTGAAAGAAAGGAAGAAAGACTCATTCTTGATGGAAAGCTTCCCAGAGCAGTTTACATAAGATCAGTAACAAACAAACAAAACTGTCACTGCCTACTAGCTAAAAAAACATGACACAGAGAGAGAGAGAGAGAGGGGGGGGGTAATGGGGAAACAAAAGCCCAGTCATCAGTTCTTAATTACCAAGTTTTCATAATGGTCCTCTTGAAAGGAATATATTCCAGAAGAAAAAGAGCCAAACAGAGCTGGTTTTCGAGTTGAACCAATGGAAGGGAACCTGCTTAACACCACTACCTGTGTGGTAGACAGGAAGACCTTCTGTTGCTGAATGACACTTGAAGGGGAGAAGATGCCCCTGCTCTTATTCCCATTTCCACTTACCCATGTACACATATTCAGAGCTGGGAAAAGTTTTCCCCCTGGTTGATGGATGCTGGGAACGGTAATCCAGAAAATAGACTCTTCTAATTTCTGCATGCATCTCTTAATTGCACATTCCCCATTAGGGATGTGCCCTGTTATTTTCAGGGAGATTCCAACTTCTGTAAGAATGGACTTCTACTGTCTTAGGCTTTCCTAGTTCTCCAATGCTCTCGTTAGGCTTTTGATTGGAGGTGGGCAAACTGAGACCTTCCCAGAGGCTGTTGGACTGCAACTCCCAGCATTTCTCACCAGCGACTGTGCTGGCTGGAACTGATGGGTGATGCAATCCAAAAATAATCTGGGGAACTGTGTTGTGCTCACCCCTGCTTTAGACAATAAGCAATATCTTATGTTCAGATAAAAGCAGCAGTCAAGACCCTTCACTTTAACTGTGAGAGAGGAAGCAGCATAGGATATAGTGAATAGACCTCTTTAAAAAAATTCAATGTATTTAAATAAAAAATACACAAAAACAGCAATCATTACAATCCTCCAAAATCACATACACGTTAAGAGCATCAGATGGCATTTACCAAACTATGTTAACACATTTCTCTGTAGATAAACATGGAAGGTTGGGAGATCAATGAAAGAATATGTATAATTATTACAATACTGAATATAGAAAAGAGCCCAATTTTGTGAAATGAGTCTGTGTTGGAATTCTGGTACATTAATTGTGAGTGTGAAGAGCTTCTTCAGATTCATCAAGCAATAGTGGAGGAAACTGTTCAGCTTCATCATTCCTCTTCACAGCCTTAGTACTCAAATCATATCCAAGTGATTGCACATCCAGTTCCCATCCACCCAACACAATGTGTGCGCGCGATTCTACTTCCCTCCCCAAGTAGAAATAAGGAGGGCCCATGATAGTTGTTTAGAGGAATGGCAATGTCTATGTCTGAAATTGAACTGTGGAGTAGTTCTTTTAGTTCCTGCTGAAGCTCTCATGATTTAATTTTCTGGTATTTTACATATATGATCTGGCTGGATAGCTCAGCGAATTAGGTATCTGGCTGTGGAGTCAGAGGTTGGGAGTTCAATTCCCCACTGGGCCTCCTGGGAGGAGAGCCAACCTGTGTGGCCTTGGGTAAGCGGCACAGTCGCAAAGCATCCTCAGGAGAAGGGAGTGGTAAACCACTTCTGACTATTCTCTACCCAGAAAACCCGGAAAATGGTTGCCATAAGTCAGAATTGACTTGACATCACATACTTATTATATTTTACACTTATGTGTTTTGCATGATTTTCCAAAAACATTTTATTCCCAGACACATCCCACTAAAGCATTCCCTATGATATTTTTGTAGTTTTGAAAACAAGAAACATTCTCCTAGTAACTACATATAAACAGTTACCATTTATATAGCTGATTGTGTCATTTTTGTAAGTTTACCATTCAATTTATTTGTATGAGATGGTGACTAAGAGCCTTGTATTGATCACACTTAATTTCTGAGAGAGAACAAGAAGGTGGTGATGGTGCAGATATTATTATTATTCTGTCTCAAAACCCACCTGTCAAAGCTTTGATGCGGTTATGTTTACTCAGGGCAGGTCCAAACATTATGATTGTTGTGGGAGACATCATGTCTGCCTGCCTGTCCATATACCTGTCTGTATCTATATATAGGTAAAGACCTCTTGGACTTGGAAGAAAGTTTCTGCTAACATGTATTGAATGTTCAAAGATGCATGGACAATATCTGTACTTCCTATATTTTTTGAGCAAATCATAAGCTGTAAAGTTACCGTCAGTGGTAAGAAAAGCACATGTTTCTTGGCCTTCACCTCCTACTTCAGGAATCCCACAATTCAGTCAAGTAAGAGGCATCACTTATAAATGGTTGAGTGGCCTTCATCTGAAAAAGCACTCCCTTCTTTCATGATTCCTTCCAAATATTGTATACCCAGATGTTGTACAAAAGTAGGCTGTTTGCCTTTCTTTTCTGTTTTGTGTCAGTGACATTAGAAACAACAGCCCTGTTAATCACAAGATTTCATTCTAAATTAGTAACAATTGGTGGTGCTTAGGTGACTGATGCTTTTAGCACAAAAGGAAATTGTTTTGTCCTTTTGCTTCGCATGCTTGTAGCACTTCAAATAATCATTTATTTGTTATTTAGTAGAGGATGGAGGGGAGGGGAAGGGAGGGGAGGGGAGGAAGGAGTAAGCACAATCTGGACAGCACCTTTTTCTGCGTTAAATTTTTGACTTAAACTTGGTTATCTTTCTAGTCTCGTATCCTACAGTACTGGAAAGGTGGTGTACATTTGAATGACAAAAAGAATAATTGCTGATAGTATTCTTGTTTCCTGGTGGTATTCAAAAAACACAGAAACATCCCACTAAAGCATTCCCTATGTAATTTTTTTAAATAATGACTGTTGTGTGATCAATGCAGTACATTTAATATAGATATCATGAGAGATTTTAGGAAGGAAAGAAATAATGTGTTTGGCATCTTCTGTGTATTTTGCTGCAAGGGACCGTCGTGGCGAAATTATGTGGAAATCATTTGAATGCTGGATACTAGGGGACTTGGCCATCCTTTACATTCATTTGTAGTTGTTCTATAGGCTAGTTTTGTTGATACAGTAGGACCCCTCGTATCTGCAGGTGATTGGTTCCAAACCACACCCCCGTGGATGCTGAAAAGCACGGATTATATCAAATGCTATACATTGCATGGTTTCTGGCTCCCTCTAGTGGCCAGTTCTGGTAACTTTATCCTTAGAAATATATATTTCTTGGAATTTTCTTTTAATATTTTTATACTGTGGATAAGTGAATCAGTGGATATGGATCCCACAGATACAGGGGTCCTACTGTATTTAGCATCTCGCTGATCACTGTGTCGGGTGTTTAGAAACAGTAAGGAAACAGTCGCTTTAAGAATATAAAAAAAGGAGTAGCTGAAATAGATGAAATGTCCAGCCAGAACTTGGAAAAGTTCCTTTGTGGAACTCCAGTTCTCAGTATCCTCCCAGCAATGCCCATTCTGACTGAGATTCATGGAGTTGTGATCCAACAAAGTAACTTTTCCAAGTTCTTGATATATCTGCTTCTGCAGCATGTTTCTAACAGCATCTGACCAGTTGTGTCTAGGAAGCTCAGAATAATGGCATATAAGCAACAGCCCTCCTTGCTTTTTGTTTATGAGTACTTCGTATTAAGATATATGTTACTACTGAACCTGGGTCGTCCCCCCCGCAATTTTTCTCATGATAACTCAGGACTGTGGAACCTGTGGCCCTCTAGAGGCTGTTGGACTGAGCTTCCCATCAGTCCCAGCCAGCCCGGCCTAGTGATTGAGGGCAATGGGAGTTGCAAAAGGTTTTAGGTATTTTTAATCATTTTTCTAATTATGGCTTCAATGGATTTTGGTGTGTGTGGTTTTTTTTTTTCTTTAATGCTGCTCTTAATGATATTGAGCTGTCCACTACAAACCCAAGATATAGTTCCATCATCATCATCATCATCATCATCATCATCATCATCATGCACTACATTCAAAAAGTGATGTAAGCAGATTATATTTACCATGAAAAATTAGAGGCCGTGGATTACTGCAAATACAGCAGGTAGTAGAGGAGGAAAAATGAAGCCCAAATGATTATAGTACAAGCAGAGAAAAATTACTTAAGGCAGTGAAAATGGAGAATATTTTGAAAACAACAGAAACAGAGGCTCAATATAAGAAACAACAATTTGAAAATAAATTAAACAGCTGGAAAAATAAACCACTACATGGACAGCACCTGAGAAATACTGATGGAAAGCATGATCATAATTCAACATGGGCATGGTAAACAGTTACTTGCAGTTAATTCTTTCTTATAATATTGAAGCTATAACTCTCAACTCCATCATGACTGTAATATAATAAGGGATAGCCTCACTTTGTTACGCATACAGGAGGCAAACAGTGTAACTTCCAGTGTCCTCATGCTGGTAATTAACAAGGCCCTGGTGGGATTCTTGAACACACACCAAGCCAGCAGCACCCCAAGAATTGTAGCAGTGACTTGTTAATTGCTAGGTGAAAGCAAATGAAATCAACTTATAACTAAAGTGTCTAAGTTGCTTTAAAATAAAAAGAGTCTACCTCTTTTAGCTTTGGAACTGGAACTGGACAGAATAACAGAACAAAACCAAAATATTGTGGCACATTTAAGACTAATAATTTATTTCATCATGAGCCTCCATGCATTATAATCCATTTTCTCAGACATGTGTAGTACAGTATTTAGGCCACGGGTTTATATACACAGTATACAGGTGTCAGGCTGGGGAGCAGGTGAAGTGAAGACACAGGTAATGAACTTTGAAAGTGCTAATAGCATTATTGATGCACATAATGAACTTTCAAAGTGTTGACTACTAGAAATGGAGGATTTGAGAGCTGAGGAAGCCTATAAATGTAATTAGCTGTTTTGGAGAATTTCCAGTCCACAAACAACTTTGGGTATGTTTTGGATCTACAGAGACTATATGTGCCATTTATAAAGTGCATGAGGAATAATGCAAGTGTTAACCTATTAACTAGCAGTAATTTCCTGCTACAATTTGCACCTTTCTTTTTCATACCAGTATAACTAACTTATGTGATTCTGGCCATTGTAAACATTCATATAAATTACTATACAGTTAGTTATCTTTATTATTTTCACATAGGCATCTCACAGTAATGTTTACTTGGTTTGCCTTGGTTCATTGTGGTCTCAAATGGTTTGGTTGGTCTTGGGTGGTAGAGCTAATACATGGATGAGCCTCCCATACTGGGATGGGTTCAATATGAAGACTTAACGTGCTTTTGATCACTCACTATATTATTCTTATTTTTATGTAATTCATGTAGCACTTCCAGTGCCACAGTGATACAGTACTATGTGGCACTTTAGTTCATGGCATTTTACAAAGTGCTGTAAGAAAGACAGACCTCTGCCCTGAGGAGGTTACAGTCCAAATCAGGGATTAGGGAGCTTTGACCATCCTTGTGTTGGAATACAAATGCCACACAGGTTGTCCTGGCTGGCTGTGGCTGATAGGAGTTGGAATACAGCATTAAAGGGCAATATAAATATACTGCTGGAAGAAAGGAGAGTATGATAGCGATATAAGCAGGGGCTCTCAGGAACAACAGCAACAACAAAGAATACCTGCTCATCATGAGGGAGAGAATAGCCATGGGATTAGAAGTACAAATTTCCAGGAATGGGAAGGAATTCTCCTGGCCGCGGCACCTCAATACTGAAGGAGCATGTCTGAACTTGTGTTTGTAGAAAAGCAGTAACCCATCCTGAGTTAAGAATCCTGCTAGAAAGGGGATCAATGACCCAAGAAAGTGCTCATCAGGTGCACTAATTTGACATTTTAGTTTCAGATCTCCAAGTGTCATGTAATTGAAATGGCATCAGTTGGTGGCATCATCCCTTTACCAGATGGAAGTATCAGTAGACTCAGGACAATTCTGGGATTTGGAAAAATACAGTCAATATTTAATGTGGCTAGAAGGGGAAGGAGGGAAATAGCTAAATAGGCAATTGACCACAAAATGCTGACCAATTGATGGGAAATTAGCATCAGAGAACTGGGGGCAGGGAATATAGATCGACTGAAAACCTGAACGGTATAACTTTGCACATCATGTTTTCTTGTGGCTCTGCTTATATATTGAAGTGAAGGACTGGGAAGGTAATGTGGGTGTGCATGAGCTTTATACATATCAATCTATCCTTCATTTGAGGCAGATAAGAGTCAGAAAGTCAAAGTCAGACCTTTGATTTCGCTGATATTCCAGAACAGAATTGCTTGATAAAGGAGAAAAAGCTATTTCAAAACCTACATCACTTGTTGACTGTGCCTGACGGCATAAATGTTTATAACGCTTGTAAATGTAAGCCATATCTAGCTGTGAAACATATAAATATCTTACAAATGTCTGATCCTGTTGTGAAATCTGCCCAGCTCTTGGCTCCATACAATATTTGCTTTGTAAGTAATGATTTTTTTTAAAAAATGCATTAACTCTTCTGTGTTGCTTAGGCAAAGCAACCTGCTGCATCTTTGGGAATCATTTGTTTAAATATTATTTTGACCTCTCCCCCTTTTTTGGAGAAATGAAAAATAACAGGGGTGCTCAAAGTTGTTCTACATTCTCAAAGTATAGCTTTGTAATAAAAAAAGATGCAAATATTCAAATGAAGGATAAATATGTAGTTGATGTGAACTGTATAGGGTAAATATTGGGCACAATCAAATTTAAGCTTTATTTGGTCCTATTGGGTTATATTCTGATTGAGCTCTACTTTAGTCCTACTAAAATTGATGAGTGAAGTAAACTGTGACCAATTTAAATGTCATTAATTTCGAAGGAATAAAAATCCCATTGTCTGGATTGAAACCCAAGAGTAATTAATTGACCTGAACTCCCATCACTAAAACAGGGAGGGGGCAGTTCCCTCCCCCCTGTATTCCCAAATCCGAACTCCAGGGATAAATGCTGCAGAACAGCGTGTGAATTATTGCAAGGAAAGAGAAGAAAGTATAAATAGTAGTCATCTCGTGAAGTTTTAGGTCTATCCATGGATTTCAAGAGAAGAGATTTAAGCATGTGCTTAAGTCTCCCATTGAAATCCAAGAATTTAGAAGTGCTTAACTTGGTTCTGCTGGTCAGTATTCATTACTGCTGTGGAGCTGCAGGAATTTGGGGATTCTGCCCAGTATGAGTTGTCATGATTTAGTCCCCTTGTATTCTGTGACTAGCTTCATAAATGATGGAGCAAGAATTTGGCAGGTGATTCAACTTGTCAGGAGATTGAGTTCTATCTCCTTAGGCTTGGGTAGGGACGAAAGGCTTTATTTACACTAAATCAGATCATAAGTACAAAGGTGTTACCACTCAACTACTATTTTTAACAACTGTTTGAACAATTATCACTATTTATAAATAAGTAGAAAGGGGAGTGAACAAGGGATGTAGTGAGGAAGGAGCCAACTTCTGCCAGATCCAGCATCCTTTTGGCTCAGGGCCATAGCCACAAGACGGGCAGGGCAGAAAGGTGGGCAAGAGCAAGAGTGGTCCTAAGTAATTTCCAACATCCTTAGATTAGATGATAATTAAGCACAGTTTCAGCAGGCCTTGTATCGCCTCAGCTGGACCCTGGTTATCAGGGCTGGTTAGGATTGAACTCCAAGACAGACGGTTGCTCAATGGACTAAATTGAATTGTCAGTCTTAATCAGAGTAGATCCAATTATGTGTTCCACTGATCAACGTCTCTGCTCTATTTGGTAATAACAACTGGATTTTCCTCTTCATCTATAGAACTTCTTGATACTTTTCCTAGTTGTATTTATGTTAAAATAAAGACATCATAGTAGCAAAAGTAAAACATTATTTCATTTTTGTATCCAAATCTGTTATTGAAAAATGGGAACTAAGTTCTGAAGGAGAGAAAAGGAGGCTTTGAAAATCTGCTTATAATATAATGTTTCACTCATTAATAATGCTTGCAAGTGTGTGCTTATTATACCATAAACATGACCTTTAAAATGTATTATGAAAAACCAGCTGTGGAACTTGCTAGGTCAGAGGCTTTTAAATGTCAAAAAAAGCACAATGCCTTTACATTAATGTGGCTTTACAACAACCCTGTACTTACTTGCAATAGACTTCCTATGGTTTAAGGTTTATTTAGCATTGGGGAAGATTTCTGTTTATCATCTTTTTAAAAATTGCTCATTTGCAACCACTTTGTCACAGACACAAACATTTTTGTTTCTATTGAAATCCTTGTCATGGAATCAGTCACCTCTAGAGCCTTTGTAACTGATGTTTGGTCTGCACTTCGTCTATCAGGAATTTTTGGGCAGGGTTTTTTGGTACCTGCAGAAAGCTAGCCACTGAAAACCATCAGCCACTGAAAATTGGCAAGGTTTCCCAGGTTTGCAGCAGTATTTTAATACCCATTTAGTCCTTTTGCTTTTACTTGTTTCGATGTTGATTGCTTATTTTATTATTGTTATAAAACAGTAAAAAAGCAATTTATTCAGTTTTTAGTACATTAGGAAGTATTCAGTGTGCCTGCTGTCTTTTCTTGATTGAGGCTTCTTTTCTGTTTAATTAGAGGCTGTCTGTTCTTTTCATTGCCCATGCCTTGGTAGTTAAGGCTGTTTGAACATTAGAGATCTACAGAGCTGGGCTTCCCTGAAGTTGCTGCTATTATTGCTACTGTTTCTCAATACTTTAGTAAAATATATGCGAGTGCTATGATTATTAATGATATATTAAAAACAAAATAGTAGATTAGTAAACGTATTTCACTCAACATGTTGTAAATAATTTTTGTTTTCAAAGATTAAATAATATTTAATAGGATAGAATGTTATTACTGTAGAGAATGTTTCCACCCACTGTAGCCGTGGCCCAAGTAGAAAATTAGAAAATCCGCGGCAAAGTGCACGGCAGCCATTTATTTTATTCAAACCAATAGTCAAACTAAAAGTAAGCAACTTGACAGAAAATAGAGTAAGCAAAATAAAACCGTGCTTTATTGTTGTAAATTACAACAACCTTGGTTTCATTGCAACATCATGTCAGATGGGGTCTTCTCCATTCAAAAAAAAAAAAAAAAAGGTAACGCCCAAGTTACATGAAAAACTGAACATTCATCTCAGGGCCTGTGTGATAAGATAAGAAGGCAGGAGAAGCCTCCAAAATTTATCTAACAGTCTCTTAAAAAAACAGCTTACATTCTCTAGGGTTTCCTGTGTACGCGTGTCAAAATTCATTCTCATGGTTTGTAACTATCTTAATCATCACTGACCATCTGAGGCCAGTTTCACTGTGGAAAGAGCCAGCTTTATTCTAAGCCTCCTCTTTACCCTTTGCTGAGAAGTTAAAACTTGTAATTATATATATTTCAAATATGCAAGAAGGAGAAACTTACTTAATTTCACACAATTACACAATTATTTATTTAACGTTAAAGCTATTCATTAATCTAATAAACTAAGTGCACTTCAATTAGTTAAGTGTGGGGTTGGGTTTTACTTGATTATGTTGGGGGAAAACCGTTTATTTAAGCCAATCTATAAATAGTTAAATAAAAATATACTAATTAGTCACTTTGGTCAGGCCCCTCCCTCTGTAGCCACTTGAGATGCCATTCGTAGTTTTTTAATCCAATTCTCCAATCACCCAGGCAGAATTCTAGGAGATCCAAACCACAGACCCACATTTACTGACACCTGTGTTTTATTCACCTGGACCAGGATCTATCTCCATGGCTGCTTTGCTGTCTCAGGCACGTGCTTCATTTTTTATTGTATAGAACATGAAGCTGCTGCAGTGCTTCCTAGGTGTTGTAGTTCTTTGGGAAGCACCCTGTATAGAGGCTAAAGGACAGCAAAACTAGAACTCCCAAGAAGTTCTAGTTTTCCTGTACAACAGCTTCCTTGTTGTACAGGAAACATAGCTCTGAGATAGCCAGGCAGCCTTTGAGGTAGGCCCTTGTTCAGGTAACAAAAGGTAGGTGTCTATAGGAGTGGGTCTCTGGCCTGGAACTCTCATAATCATGCCAAGGAAACTCTTAGATAATTTTGGGAATTGGAGTCTACCCCCGGGGTGGGAGGAAACACCCAAAAGTAAATTGCACGTCTCTGGTAGGTACACTGCCTTGAGAGTAAGGTCTTTGTGCATTTGGCTAGGCTGGAAAGTGGCCTTTGGCCCTATTGAAGTTGCTCACTGCAATGTACATCATCTCCATTTTCTTACAAAGAAAAGAGACTGACACCTTATGAGAGCTTTACAAATGAGTGGGAATATGATCCCAGATCTATTTTGTCTCAGTCCAACACTCTTAAGCACTATAGTACTCTGCAACTATAAGAGCTGCTGTCAGTCAGACAGACAGACAGTACTGGGGTAGATGATGGGACAATGGTCTGCTGCAGTGTTTTGTTTGGGAACTATGTTGTGCTACTATAGCCATCTTCAGATACCTGAACGGCTGTCACATGGAGAATAAGCAAGCCTGTTTTTCCTCCCGCTCCAGAGGATCAGATCCATATTAATGGATTTAAATGACATGAAGGGAAAATGGTAGTTGCCCATGAAACAGACTATGGGTGTGATCAGACAGACAATTATACAGCAATTTGGTCTGCACTGGTGTTGGGCTGGTTTGCTCCTTTTCCCAGTGACCACATGATTTATGTGCCATTGGGAATCAGGCTTGATAGATGCCCAGCCACACCATTTTGGGTCCTTGTCAGCAGCTACTGGTTTGTTGTTGTTGTTGTTGTGTGTTTTTTTTTAATGGTGTGGGCAAGTTTGCTTCATTTTGGTTTGATTCCAGTGTGTGTGATCAATGGGGATTGAAACAAAGTCAGTGGATGGCAGACCCTTTGGTGAAGTGCTTAATGATCTTGAGAAATGGAAAGCTTCCATGCCACTCACCTTTGGAGTAGAAGCGAAAGGAAGTTTTGCATTTCTTTGTAATTTTTCCTAAGTGACACAGCACACCAGCAATGCTTTGACAATTTTTTTTTAAAAAATCCTTTCAAAATACCATTGATACATTAGCAGCAATTTAAAAGAAATGCAAAATTTCCTTTCCCTTCAAAGGTGAGAGGAGTGAAAGCTTTTCATATCTCAAAACTGTTAAATGGCCTCACTGAAAGGACCAAAAGGACAGCCAACAAGCCTCTTAACAAACTTGGAAGATCAGTCTTGATCTTGCTAAACAGGGTCTCTTGAGGTGTGACATGGTTGATCTTTACATGAGGATGCAAGGATCAGCCCAAGTGACATAGTACATCTCAAAGCAACCCTGTTTAGCATGATCCAGCCTGATCCATTTTGAGACAATTGGGCCATCTAGTCACACCCTACCTTCAAAAGGGTGAACTGTTTTTTGCTCTAAGTTTTTAAACAGAGGTTGGATGATGATCTGTCAGGGATGGTTTATCTGTGATTTCTGAATTGGCTGGGAATTGGACTAGGTGACCCTCAGGATTCCTTCCAGTTCTACAGTTGTATGATTTTGTGATTCTTGTATAAGAGAGGTTCATGTGTTTCAATGGAATAATATTATAAAATGACTAACACACTGAAAGATCAAATTCCAATTTAGGATGTGAACATACTGTATATTATACTGTCATTCTAGATTCATAATTCTAAAGAAGAAAAATTCATTTTTCCTCTTATATCATCTTAAGTGTGTTTTATTAAATTAAACATTTGACTTGTTTTAAATGAAATGAAAACTATCAATGACCAAAATCCTGTTGTTTAAATTTACACTGGCAGAAGATGATGATATCATCAGCTGCAACTGGTAAAATGTAATTTAGACCAATTAAAAGTTCCTTATCTCTCCATTTTAGGTTCTAAAGCTCCCTAGACCTTCTGTTTGCCCTGGGGAGGCTTTTGGGGCCTTGGGAGCAGGCAGACATTAATCACCAAATATCACCACCAGATCACTGCTGGCAATCCCAGTGGCAATTTTGGGTGATTAAAGGCTCCCCACTTCCATCCAGAGGCTCCCAAAGGCTTCTCCAGGGCAAAGGGAGACCTTAGGGAGCCTCGGAACCTAAAAGAGAGGAATGCCTGGTGTTTAAAATCATTTATGTTTGTATTAATTTTATTCCTCGTTGCAATTCATTTTATCTAGTTTTATTGTGAGCTGCCTCTCATCCCATTCTTGGAAGGTGGGATGCAGATGAAAAAAAGACATAAATAAAGTGGTGATATTTTGGAGGATAAAGCTGTATGTGTACCACACAGCTTTCTTTGTGCCTGCTTCTCTTAGATGCAGTAGAGGCAGCTAGCATTGGTGAAAGCTTTACCTCTCAATCAGATTAGTTTCTATACATATGGGAAGGGGGACATGATGAGTTGGTCCTACACATCTGACAGCAAATCAGCTCGGGTCACCTGCTTTTTCGGGTAATAATCTTTACCTTGCTTTTCCATATACAGTTCATTGCTTTGAGTCAACAAGTATGAATTTCATGGTCTGGCCCTGGAGTAGAGTGTCCTGTAGTGGGTTTAATTGATTGTCATTTCTCCTGAATTGAATACTTATGTACTTCTACAGCTTCCGCTTAAAGTTATTACTCCCACAGGGATTTTATTATGAACGATTGGATGGAAGTTTATTAATCTCAACTATGTTGTGGTGGCTAGGCCAGTGTTTTATGCTGGTTATGTGGCTTGTAAATGGATATATTAAAAAGAGATGATTAGACATAACAATGCTGAATACTTCTCCATGTTAGCCCTATTTCACTTTTTTCTTAACGTTGCTTTTTAAGGCTCTAGAGATAAGCTGTTTTACTACCACTTAGCAATTTGCTTTGCACAGTCTTTTGTTTCTAAATATCAGTAATGTCGGATTTAAATTAAATTAAATTAAAATGTAAAAATAAAATTAGAATGTTGAGCCTAAAGGATGTGCATCCACTTTAATATGCAAACTGGATTTTAGTTCCCAGCCATTTTTTGCCAATACATGTTTTCCCCAAACCCCATGAGAATAGCACTTCCGCTAATGGCAAAACCTAGAGTAAGGGGCAGTAGGAATCAATTATTGTGTAGTCCCCTTTGGTATAGCCTAAATAGCAGGGACCAGGGGCTAGGGTTTGTGCAGGGCAAACATAGCTATTATTTCAAGCCTTTCTTACCTTGCTCTACCTTAACGCTTTATTGGCTGAACCACAGGTTAGGCTTAGAATAAATAATAGAGGAGCGAAACTGAAACGACTTCTCCCCACTTTCACAAAGAAAGCCACAATTGTAGTCCTTGTTTTAAGAACTTTGCCAGGAGAATATTCAAGAGGTTTTGAAGGGATGGGAAGAAAAAACTAACTGCTACCTAGCAGTGCATTTCTGGAAATCATTTTTTTTTTTAGCAAAACAAAACCCATTGTTGCATTCCTACACAAGGAACAATGGCCTATTTTAGTGGAAACAATTAGTCTGTGTCACCAAAGGAACAGATTACTCTTCTTCTCATCTTCTTTCCAAGATGATTTCACAGTTATGGAGCCTAAGGAACAGCACGTATTAATGAGTCCACCTGAATTTTCTTCTAGTTCCAGAAATAAAGTGTCTGATGAGTTTGTAAATCAAAATTATTTTATTGAGAAGTACATTGAATCTGATTTGATTTTGTCTGGAATCAAATGCAGATCTATGACTCTGAAACACAATCATTGGTTAAACATATATTCAGGCAAAACTGAAATCAATGAGTACAGAACAATGTATTTGTGTTAGACAGCTAGCCTTTTTAAAAAGGATGTTCTTAGCATCCAGGTGTTCCAGTTTTTCACCTAAAATGTAATTAGTTATGAGAGCTTCGAATGTTACTTTACTTTAAAAAGGAGTTAGATTTATTATTCCAAGCCCCTTCCTCCAAAGTAGTTACAGTTAATTAAATATTTGTTTCATATGTCCTGTAAAATAGCTAAAGTTACTTTTAGTTATATTTTAAAAATCTAGATGCAGCATCCTGTAGTGTTGCAGAAGCCAGTGTTACTCCTTCTACACCATTTAGTCAGGCTACAGCACATGTGTCAAACTCAAGGCCCGCGGGCTTAATCTGGCCCACTGGGCCGTTTCATGTGGCCCTCACAGTGTTGCCTGCTACTGTACAGGATACAATACGCAGGCGCTTACTCAGTCACCCATAATGCTCCACAAGGATGCTGGGAATCTGCCCAGTGGGACTTCTAATCCCATCATTCCAAGCAGTGAAGAGTCAGAAAGTGCAGCTGCTTGGGCGGCGTACAGCACCTTGGGAAATGTAGTCCTCGCTATTGCCCACTCCCGTTCTTACATTTATATAGTCTTACAGATACAACCAGCCCTTTGAGGGCAACCATAATGCCGATCCGGCCCAAGATGAAATTGAGTTTGACTCCTCGTGGCTACAGCCTGTGAGGAAAAGGCACATTTAAAATAAAAATTTCTTAATGTATCTTTTATCATTTTGTTAATATATCTTTCAGGTCATTAGAAACATATTGGAAGTAATGTGGGAGGTGATAGAATGTTGCACATAATATTTAAGAGATTGGAACTTATGAGTTGATGTTGTAGCAAATTTTACACTCTAATATTTAAAAAATGTAGTTTTATAATTCATGTCCCATGGAAATGTAAACTTTATTTAAATTTCCAGAGTGACGTGTATGTATTTTGCATTTTTCTCTGTCTCTGTTCTCTAGTACTATTTAGAGACTAAGTTGGAAAGCTAATATCTTCTCTGCCAGCCCATCATCATTAATTACATCTATTTTGTTTTTAAAAAGTGCACTAAATTTATTCAGTCTTGTCAAAAACAATCATAAAACTCCCTGATAACCAAGTCCATGGCACGTGTGTGTGTTATTTTTATTCCATTCTTTTTTCTTTAAAAGTGGCTTGCTCTGTTTCCAAACTCTGGGGGGGGGGGGGGAATCTTTTTGCTTCTATTCAAGTGTGAAATACATTCACTTGTAGCTGGATGTCAGGGAATAATAGCTTTTCCACATGATCAATCAACATGTGCCCCAATCATTATTATTTTTTTCCTTAGTAGTATTATCCCAAACATTGGAACAAAATTTGAAGTCCACATTTTCTAACATTTGTATCAGATGGAGGACTAGATTTGCAACAACAGTAAGTTAGCTTCATTACAAGGAGAAATATGTTTTTCCTCACCCCATTTTAAACTGATTTGTATGTTCATGCTTAGAAAATTAGACATTGGATAACTGATAGCTAAATCACACACTCCAGGAAGTGGGGGAAGAACAGTTTTGAAAAGAGTCACGTTTTATTTCCTTCAGTTGAAATATGAACATTATCCTAGAGAGCTTTGACCTCCTGAAGGCATCTTGAGACCCACAGATCCTCTTTTTGTAGCTTTACAACCCCTCCTGCTATACTAGAGGCTGGGAAAGGAAATGCACAAGTTATCCCTTCACATGTTTCTCCTCTTTGTAACATACAGTATATCACAGAAGTGAGTACACCCCCTCACATTTCATAAATATTTTAGTATATCTTTTCATGTGACAGCACTGAAGAAATGACACTTGGCTACAATGTAAAGCAGTGAGTATACAGCTTGTATAACAGTGTTATTTGATTTTTTTTTCCATCTTGAATAACTCTATTACTGATGTTTAATGTTATATTTTTATATTGTTATTATATGTGTTGGAAGCCGCCCAGAGTAGTCAGTTGACTAGATGGGCGGGGTACAAATGCAATAAATAAATAAATAAATAAATAAATAAATAAATAAATAAATAAATAAATAAATAAACAAACAAATAAATAAATGTGCTGTCCCCTCAAAAAACGCAACACACAGCCATTAATGTTTAAACCGTTGGCAACAAAAGTGCTATACAACAAAAGTGTTATACAAGCTGTAAACTCACTGCTTTACATTGTAGCCAAGTGTCGTTTCTTCAGTGTTGTCACATGAAAAGAAAGAAATGTGAAGGGTTGTACTCACTTCTGTGATATACTATATAAAGCAGTTTGTAGGTATGTAAAGGGAATATTTTAAAGAAAGCCTCATCCACCATTAGGAACTATACAGTATTTGATATGTCTGTTGCAATATCATCTCATACTACACTGTTCTCTTTAGTAGAAGTATAAATGTCTATTACTGGTTTGGGGAAAAATATATGGCATGAAAAAATTAAAAGGATTTTAAATGGAGAATACAGAAAATGTAAAAAGCAGGAAATTTGCATTCTTAATGTATTGTATTGCCCAAATATGGTGCTAACAGTTTTGTACTGGAATTGAGATTTTCAGTGACTATATGAGAGTTTTATCTAATTGATTTTTTTTACTAAGAAATTAACCTCATACTAAAAGGAAATAGTTTTTTCTTGTATCCTTGAATTAGTAAACCGAAGTTTTATGCTGTTTGAACAGAAGCTTATATTTTGCTAGAACCAACATTCTTTTTATATAGAAGAAGGATTATTTATGTATATGAACTAAAGAAACTTGTATTAGAAGGCTATGATTTATGCAATATACACTCATGTAATTTTTATATATGTTCCAAGTATATTTTATATTTTTGGCTCTTATTTACTCAACTGCTTGCTTGCTAAATAAACCTTTGAAAAAAGAAAGGGGTTCATTTTTGAACTACTAAGACAAAATACTAAAGGGTATCCAGGAATGAAGAATTAACTGAATATGAATAAGGTACATTATCTTCTGAGGCTACAAATATATTCCTTGTCAGATGTGCAAAGGACACAAATCTGTAAGTTTCTCATAGGGAGTCTGTATATCAGGAGCCCTATAGAGCAGTGGTCCCCAACCTTGGGCCTCCAGATGTTCTTGGACTTCAACTCCCAGAAATCCTGGCCAGCAGAGGTGGTGGTGAAGGCTTCTGGGAGTTGTAGTCCAAGAACATCTGGAGACCCAAGGTTGGGGACCACTGCTATAGAGGACAATCAGAGCCCAACCTCCCCATGGAAATTGACATAACTCAATACTTAGCATAACTGCAAACTCTCTCAAACAATCAACTCAAACAATCCAAGTTAATATAACTAGAAGAAGAAACATAGAAAAAAATGGTGCCTCTAAGAATAGAGATATTCTTCTTCCAACATTTTGTTTATGATGCCCTGTAACCTTTATTTCTTGTTTGGGTAAGCGACCTTCACCTTTTAATAATGCAAATTCATTTTTTTAGCCAAATTTCAATAAACATATTCTACTTTAACAAACCCTTATTATATTTTATATCTGATGTCCATTTTTCATTGGCTGCTATTTCCCAAACTTCATTGTACCATTCAGTTATTTGATAGCTTTGCTTCAATTTCCAGTTTTTCACAATTACTATTCTAGCTGCCATTATATTCATTATTAGCTCTTTTTTGTCCACTCATGTTTTTGACCCTGTTCAAAAATAAACAATAGTGCAATATTAGGGGAGAATTCTATTACTGTTTATACAATTTTTCTCATTTCTCATTTTACTGTAGAGCAAGTGACCTTTTTGCTGTAAGTGTATCTTTTGTAATATGTTGTTTAACCTTTGGATCAGGTGTTAGAAACTTTGCACTGACTAATACAGAAATGAAAATCTAAATGTCAGTGTAAAATTCCTTCAACTGATTAATGACAGGAATATTTCAAGCAGTTTTGAAAGCTACATTATGTTAAGATACCTACTTTTTGTGGCTGTTCCTATAGTTTACAAAGAACCAGATGTACAGATTTCCAAGAAGCAAATTAATCTTATCTAGGTCACATATGGCTGAAAATGGCACATGTATTTGCCCAAGATGCTTAAGATTGTTAGCAGGGGTGAGTGGTATGTAGTAATCTACTACTATTTTTGAAAGACTGGTGCATGGATTAACAACCAGAAGCCATGATAACCCAGTTCATACAGACTGCAGTGGACTTTTCCTCTTCTAATGGTCTGTGGTCAAACTCATATAGGAAAGAGAAGCATCCTACTGAGCCTTCTAATAATAAAAGTGTCAAGTATGTGTCCCAGTAGTAATAGTAAGAGGGCTCAAAAATCCTCTAAAACCTCTCAGTAGCCTGAAGTACTATCTTTGGTCATTATGAGGCAGACTTCTTTAATCTTCCTAAACCAGCAGAGAGGAAGCTGAAGTCAGGCCTGGAGCAATGAGAACTGGAAGGAAGGGAGAGAAAGACTAAAGAGAAAGACAAAAGGATAAAGTGGCTGGCTACCTGAGCCCATCAGGATTGAACTCAGGCTGTGAGCAGAGGTTTGACTACAGTATTCTGAGTACTCTGAGTACTGAGTACTCTGAGTACTCTGAGCCAAGAGGTTAAGAGACAGACAAGATGGAATTGGGCAAGGATGGAAACATGAGACAGCTGTTCTTCTGCCACCACCATACTTCACTATTTGAAGTGGTGTAGTTGCCTTTCAAACAACATAACTCTCTAGCCCCTGAGCCTATCGTTCTTAAAATTTGCACATTTCTTTCCTGGGGACATCTAGACTTGACTATCATGCAGGATGGAATAGCTGAAACAGTAAGGGGGAACATTTCAGTTTGCAGCATTCTGCTGCCAGTCCCACTTGTTCTGATCAATTATTGCAGTGAAGTGCTGGATCAAAGAAACAGTCTGTCTAGCCAAGTCTCTTGTTTCTCACAGCCCTGCTTTAAATGCTCCAGAACTCCCCCAGGTCAATTTAGCCAATATTTAAGCAGCTGATAAATGACTGTCTGGTTGCCTAAGATGAGCGTTGACTTCTTGTATTATTTTTTTATCGTCTCTCCTCCCATAATGGCCCTTTTCTAAAGGTCGGATTCAATTTCTACTTTCGCAAGTGTTGTAAATCATAAGAGATTCCAAGGAAGTCAGTGTACAGTGTGAAATAAATATGAGCCATAAATTGATGTACTTGACTTATAAGATGGATGCTTCCTTTTCACTAAAACTTTTGTCAGGTGTTTTAAGAGAGTGACTGAAAAGATAGTAAGACAATGCGGTCACCTAATTGGGTTGCCAGCCGATTTCCTACCCAAAGTGGGAGAGCCGATAATTTGATATAGCGAGTAAGTTAATTCAATCATGTACTGGGAGCTTTCAATTAGAAGTATTAAAATGCAGCTCTGGTTAAGAGCTTTTCTGGCTACATTTTAACACATTTCAAGTGAATCCTTCCAATTGCTTCATAATAAGAAATGTAATGAATTGAAGAACTTTTAGCACTTCTGAAATATTTTGAAGTAGAACCCACTTGCAAGCTTAACTCTTTCGGGATCGCCTTGTAAACCTAACCGTAGCCTTTGAGCCCAGCTTATCTGTTTTCAGGGCTGGTGTCAGGTTTTGCAGGCATCCGTCAACCCTCTTCTCAGAGCCTCCCGTAGTGGGACTCTATTCCCACCCCCAGCCTAAAGTGAAAGAATACTGAAATTAGTGAAGCTTCAGCTCTGTCAAGTGAACCACTGGGTGGAGCAACTGCAGCCATCACCACTACATCGTATGTGCTATGCCCAACATCTAATTAATCATTATGTGCCGTCAAATAAGAGTGGAACTCTGGGCACTCTGGGAGTGTGCAGCTTGCCCAAGACCAAAAAGTCTGGCTTTTCTCTTAGGATGCACAGTGGGTACCCTCCAATTCTCTAATTGTCTGATTCCTTAATTCTAACCATCCATTTTCAATAGAGTATTTGCAATGGGTTTGGGGTGGGGAGATCTCCATAGCATTTTGTTTCTGGGCTGTTGTGGTAGTGGAGAGGGTTGGACTCTTACCAGCAGGTTTTTAGTTTGTTGTCTGTCCGTCAGCTTAAAAGAATAAAGGCATATTTTAAGAATTTCTCAGGATTCAAAAAAAGCTTAATTAGCAGTGAATTGATGTTCTGGAAGTGTACCAAAAATATAGGAGCCATTGTCAACAGAGATAGGACTAGAATACTCCCAGCTTTCAGACAACATAATTTGTTATGTTCTGTGACAGGGAGCATACAACAAATAAAATTGTGGTCTATGTTGAACCAGCTGCCTGCTTATCAGTTTGCAAAGGAATTGCTTCATTTCCATACGGTGCCCAGAGAACTGTTCAAGAGCAGCCTGAACAGGAGCGGAAGGCTTGCTGTTCTTCAAGGCAATTTTTGATCACCCGAACCAATGACAATAGTCCACAAGGGTTTGCCAATTGTTCAGAGGAACTGCACTGGCCAGAATTTCAAAGAATGGCCTTGTCTCACATTGTGTTCCATTTAAAAACAACTGCTTTAGTGCAGGTTCTTATCCAGCATTTCAGGCTGCTTAGTAAGATTAGCCTTTGAAGTTAATTGCAAAGCCCTATGATTGCTTTGGAGAAATACATTAGTTCATATATTAAAAGTGAAGAGACAATCTTTAAAATTGTCAGTAACATAAATTAAAAAAACCCTTAAGTAAATTGAAAAGCTTGGTTCTTTCTTTCTTTTCTTTCTTTCTTTCTTTCTTTCTTTCTTTCAGTGGGTTACTTTTGCTGAAAACATGGAGAAACAAAGGCATTTCTTTCATAAGAGAATGAGACCTGAAGTGCAGCATATTACTTTTGACTACAGACATATGTGGTTGAGAGCAACATGAAACAATTCTTGAGATAAGCATTCTCAACAGTAGCTTTCAGACCAAATTTCATGGAAGGAACTCTGCCACCATGAAAATAGGCATAGTTCTGTGTATAGCAGTAAAAATAGTTTATTATGTGAACATCACATGAGAAAGGCCATGCATAATCAAACTGAAGGCCTATCCAGTCTGCCATTTTGTTTGCACAGTGGTCTAGCAGTTTCATATAAAGATCCACCAGAAGGACAGGAGTGCAACTGTACCTCACACACCTCAAAAATGAATATGCAGAGAAGTAGGCTCCATCTGATACTGGAGTTCATAGGCAGCAATCCTGACTTGATAGCCCTAACCTCTGTGAATTTGTCTAATCTCCTTTGGCAATGGTAGGTAATACCATTATTAGACCGCTTAAAAATCAGAAACATGAGGTAGCTTTTGACTTTGTATGGGCACCATAAAGCTGTGGGTGGTACAGAAAAATGCAAGTTCAAAAAATCAGAGCCAGATGTTTGTGCCAGGACCTTTCTCAAAAGCAAGTTGCAAAACAGGAACTACAGACTCAGATTTTACCTCTGGTGGCATGGATTAGAATATCTTTTTCAATCTTGTTGGACAAAAGGTTGTTAATCATTCAGCATCCTTCCCTCTATCACCCTGTGTCAAAATATAAGGTTCTTTTTGCGCTTGGAATAGAGGCACACAGAGATGTGACAAACCTCACATCAGAGGAAAATTGGGATAACATTTTGTCTACACACTAGGTCAGCCAATTACAGCCAAATTGAAAGGATTACCTAGCAGTTGGAGGAAGATGTTGTCTGCAGTTTGCAGTCTTGCTTGAGTAAAGTTAAATATTCGTGTTTGTAGATGGTATTCTCTTGGGCTGTTCAGGGTATCTTATATGTTCCAACAAAAAGAAAAAAGAAAAAGAAAAGAGAAAAAGTACAAGGACCACAAGTTTCCCTCTCTCTTTTTCAGTTCTATTCCCCTTTGCGCAGCATGCAGTGACAAAGACATAGCTATGTTTTCCTTTAAAAACAAAGTAAAAAAATCAAGCAATGAAGAAACAGCATGGTGTCTTGCAGAGAACTTGGCATTCCTCTTCTGGCCATCATTCCCTGCTTTGAATGCCCAGATATAACATCATTCCAGAACTTGGCACAAAAAAAGTGGCCACTGCTAATTCCAGTAGTTTCACAAAGCAGTTTTAATAAAGAAAAAAGAAGTGCCGTATTGCTGATTGCAAGCCTGTAAATGTTACCTCCACCCTCAGTCCATCTTTAAAGGATTGTCCTCCTAAAATATTTCCAAATTGTTATTGCCCACAATTCAGTGTCTGCCAATGGGGCAGTGCATTGCGATAGCATTTTGACCAGCAATACCTGAAACACTACAAAGTGATATAAATATCCTGAAACACATATTTGTGTTTCAAATATTTCTCCAAAGTTGTGAAGGAGTTAGAAAACTATACTTCTTGCTGTGTTTCTCCTTAGCCCACCTTGGGAATGCATACTGGGGGAATCAATGTGGCAATCCAAGCTAAGCGCCTATGGACACATGTGAATCTGACTGCCATTTTCCCCCAGGTGAAGGGGGTTTAGCACAACTGATTTGGAGTGGGAAGGTAGAGGCCAGGTGTGCTCAACTGTACCTTGCTTGCTCCCTCTCTCCTTCAATCCTCCTGTTCCCTAAGCTCTGCTTTTGCAAGGTAAATTAAGAGCAGACTGGTTGCTTGGCTGTCTTCCATCTCATTCTGGCCGAAAGAGGCAAGGATGCTCTAGATTGTTCTGTTAAGAGCCAAAGTGTGAAAGTGTAAAATGAAGAATTGAGGAGTAGCTTCACTGGGCTCCTTCACCATCAAGCCACACTAGTGAGGTTCTTAAAAATACACACCCATCAATGTTGTTGGGCTGATGGGACTTGGTAGAAGATAGGGACCTGTACTTGGGTTCTTCATCCAACCACCACATGAAATGGAATAAATTAAAGAGATGTTCTTGGCCACTGTTTCAATAGGCTCCACATGCTCTTTAGAGTCAATTAGCCTACGTTGAAGTGCTCTTAGTGGGGAATATATCTTTCTAGGCTAGCAAGCTAAAAAAGGTAGTAGTTGAGGTTGTTCACTAATTTCTTCAGAAGGTTTAAATGCCTACTGTTTTGTTTTGTTTTTTGGTTGTTTAATAAATTTGTATCCCACCACTGACCTCAAGAAAATGTATATGGTTCTCCTCCTCTCCACACTTACCTTTCGTAACAATGCTGTGAGGTGGATCCAGCCAAGAGAGTGTGAAGGAATCAGGGTCACCCAATGAGTTGCATGACTGAGTAGGGATTTGAACCCGGTCTCCTAAGGCTTAGTCCAGTATTCTATACAGTAGACTACACAGTCCAAAATAGAATGAGCTAGATCAGAAATCTATTATCTCTGATTTCATGTTGCTTTCTTTTTCTATTTGTTTATATAGGGGGTACATGCCAGAGCCCAGCTCTTCCAGCCCTGGTACGTCCTCCGGCCCCACCCTTACAGCCTTCGCTGGATATCAAACCCTTTCTTCCATTCCCTCTGGATACTGCAGCAGCTGTCAATCTCTTCCCCAACTTCAATGCAGTAAGTACCATACTGGAAGGTTAATTTCCCTGCCCAATATGTATCTCTCTTTGAACAAAACAAATAATCAGTGCATATACCGAATGCTTTCACATCCATACCCATTGCCATACCTCCCCCACACACATTTATTTATGCTCAATATGGGCCCACCAAGATTTAACTGTTGGAGGCAAATTTCAGGAAAATTACTCAGCAAACAATCCCATACCACACAAGGGTGATTTATTCTTAATTTTTTCTACGTCAGAATAGTAATTGAAATTATCATGAATAATGAAGGAACATGCCCATTACACCATTTGCAAATAGTCAAATTTGAATTAATATTTAGCAATGTTTGTTCTCGAGTTCAAAATAATTGCTCAAAGTAAGTATTTAAATTATTCTTACTGACAAATAATTAACTGATTAATCTCTGTGATAGTATGCAAACTTATTATTTGAAAACACTCTCTGTAAAAGAACATGGTCTGGTTCACTCAGACCCCCATGCAACATTTTAATTGGTTGTTTTATTGGTTTGTTACATTTTTAAAGTACACAAGAATGAGTGGTCTTTGGGTGGTGTGTAGCCAAACTAACAACATTGAGTACAAATAACGAAGCAATGGCAGTGAAACTGTAGAAAAGAAAACCACCATCAGCAATAGAGACAGTGTAGCAGGTGATGAAAATTTAAGGTTGGCCATTAATACAGTTCCCAAAATGCTGGAAGGTCAAAGCATATTCATCTAGAACTAAATTACCACAGTACCATAATGTGGGTGCCAGGTGAGGATCTCTGTGGAGAACATTCCACAGAAAAGCCATGAGAAGGGGGTAACCACGGCTCCCATTGCATCCATGCAATTCACCCAACAGCTGTACTTCCTATTTCAGCTAATATGACAGTGTCCTGCACCCTCCTCAAGACAATGTACTCTAGATGTATACTAGTGGAGGCTTATACGTATGTACCACAGAGGACTCTCAGCTCGTAATTAGAAGGCGATGAGCCATCTTTCCAGACATGCATCCTTCAAACCTGTCCTTTTCCCACAACATGCAAACAAAGCTGGTTGTTTACCTCCAAAGGAGTAAACAGAATGATACAGTGTTGCAACTTGAAGAGTTGCACAGATTTTTTGGAAAATAATGAATCTTTCTTAAGGAAGCATTGTGTCCAAATGCAGAGCATCTATCACATCCAGTTTGTCCCTCTGACTGGGCCAAATTTCTCACATGCATCAAGGAATTTTGTACGTGTGTTGGCTCTGTTTGTACATACAGAGCCCATTCCATTGTTTCCTAAATGTGCAAAGTGCAGGGTGTGTCCACCTGCTCCCACACCTTTTGCTATACATGCTTGACCCATTTGGAGAGGGAGGTGTAACCCCCCCTTCCTTAAAACATTGCCAGGCATCTTCATTCATTTGAATCAGTCTTCTCTGTTTGCAGCTTGTTAGTGAATCCGGAACTCTAAATAAAAGTTAGAGGGGATGTCTTCATATTTATTATTTGTAGTACCAGTGGTGTAACTTTCTGACATGCCATACCAAAATTTCAACTCTGTTTGTCAGTGCAACCTATATGTTATTAATGAATACAGGGTACACATTGTTTTTTTACTACCTGAGTTGATTAATGGCATTTTGTGAAAACATACATTGATTGATAAATATATTGAGTGTTTCTAGATATTATTTCCAATTTCACAGACTCTTACAGACACGTCAAAGCCACTAGAACACTATCAGCCTAAGGAAAGGTAGCCTACAAGTTAAATTTTACTTACCAGGACAGTTTGACATGCCTTTTAATGTTTCTAAAAAGACTTTATAATCCTCACAACTGATTTGCATAAATGTGTGTTTATGTCCTTAAAAAAACCAACACAAATACATTTCCAAGAGTACATCTAATAACCCTTTCTGAGGCCCAAGTATAAATCAAAGAAATAATTTGTAGAACTATCTCATCCTGCAATTCTGTAAGCTCCAATGAGAAATAAATAAATAAAAAGAATGATAGAAACACATCATTTTGCAGCTGTTCTCATTTCCTGAAAGCATTATGTATCACCATGTAAATGTGATTCTCTGTGAACAGCAAGGGTTGGTAGTTACAGCAAATTAGTGTTGTACATATGAACAAGTTGTGTAGCCACAATGTTATATGAGTCCAATCCTATCACAAGTTACAAAATGGCATTTCTTAAAAGAGAAATGGGCAAGATGCAGCCTGCATTCTTCATCTGTTGCTTTTGAACAGTCTGCTTCCACTCCAACCCCTGCTGCCACAGCATTACCTGATGATGAAACGAGAAGTTGGCCATTCTCTGTGCTAACCTACAAAATGCAGTATATTGTATTTCACTGCCTATGTTGATGTTATGTTTGTCCTACTTAAGAGAAAGTCTGTGTAAGCAAAAATCTAGCATGACAGATTTGACTTGACAGATACATGACTTGGTATGACAGATACATGACTTGGTAATGTACTGGCAAAATCCTCTTGTGTAAATATATGCCAGCAGAAGCCAATGATATCATCATCAGGCGCTGATGAAATCAAAAGCTTCGTATCCCCTCCCTTCAGATTCCAAAGCTTCCTAGGCCTCCCTTTTGCCCACCTCAGGATGAGGAAAACGTTTACTACTTAAAAATAGCCACCAGATTGCTGCCTCCAGTAGAAGGACCTCCAAGTGCAGCTCAGTGGCAATATTTGGCTATTAAATTGTCCCTCATCCCTGTCTTGTGGCTCCTCTTCCTCAGGACAAAAGGGAAGCCTAGGGAGCACCAGAACCTGCAAGGGGACGGGGATAGGAAACTTTAATTTAATTTAATTTAAATTTTACTTGCATTGATGGTGACATTCTTGGCTTCCATGGTGTAAATTTATGCCAATAGAATTTTGGTCTACAGCTTTTTTTTAAAGCAGCATAATAGATGCAGAGGGTCTTGTCAGGGCTTAGGTATGTGAGATGGGGAGATTTAATCATTTATTGCTTTCTTGACTTTTCATACTTTCCAGTCAGAGTGGTTTCACCATCTCTGGTATTAGCTCTGACAGATAAACCAATGAAAGTTACCCCTCATGGCCATTGGTTGTGGGAGAAGTTGGGACCACAGTGGGAAGGGTTAAAACAAAACAAAAAACAAACAAAAAAAACACAACCTCACTAAGTGCTTCGGTTTCTATACCATCTTCTCCCATGCACCTCTTATTAATTGGTAAGAAATAATGAGGCAGCAAATTACGCAGTTAGTGTTATTCCCTTCTGTTAAGGATCTGCTTGTCCCCCATGCTCTCAGATGTGGTTGAAAACATATTTGTTTGTATGAGCTTTTGGGATTAGGCTAGTGTTTCATTTATGTTTTGCTCTTTGTTTGCAGTGCTTTTGCTCTATATTATTAGACATTTACAATTTGTGATTTTAGATATTTCTAATTTGTGGTTTTAAGTGTGTGTTTTTATGTAGACTGCTGTCCAGGGCTCTTATGAGGAAAAGTAGCTTATAAATCAAATTAATAATAGCAGTAACATTTAATTTGGCTCTTGGTGACTGATCAGTCATACGCATGTTAGGTGCAACTATCAAATATAGTTTTTATTCTCTCTTCTGTGAGCTATTGTCTGCCTTTCAGGATTCTATTAGCTCTCCCATTCCCCTAATCAAACATTATGCATTCAAACTTATGACCTCTCTCATTCCTTTAATGGGCATCTAGTTTCATTTTTTTACATCACAACCATTAATTGATTCAAATAATTTTACTATTGAAAAAGCAGATAGGCATTTTAAGCATATGTTTTGGATTTCATGGGAAAGAATCTACCCTGGATTAATTTAATTTAATTTAATTTCATCTGATTTGTTTTGTTTTGGAGATAGATTTCAGTAATTTAGGTAGCTCTTGTAAAGTCTGGACTAAAATCCAGCATAGATTCACCACCCAAAATGCAAAACTGGAGTCAATGACATCTACTGGTTTGGGGTGAAGACAATTTTATGTGTATGGCATCTAGCGCAATGGGGGAACAAAGCAGATTCACAGCTGTAAGACTGGAAATAAGCATTGGTAGTAGAAATAAGACTTTTTTTCTCTCAATTTAAAAGAGGTGCTTGAATAATTGACTAGACATTTTGAACTAAAATACTCATCAGCTTACCCAATATGACTAATGGTAAGGTGAGTTGTAGTCTCAGGCATCTATGTAGTCAATGGTTTCCAGTGCCTAAAGCAAAGCAAGCTGTAGTGTGACAATTAGAGCATAGATACTGTGTTAATGACTGTGAAGAATGTGACCGTCTAGAGACTGGTAGCTGGGCTAGAAGACCATTGCTTTGGAGGAGGTTACAGACAGTGTTTCTACCATCATGCTCAAATTATCCTCTATCAAATGAGGGATCATAGGGCTAGTAAAAGAACTCTATGGGGAATTGTGTCCGCTGTGAGATTCCTCGCACAGCAGTTACTGAGGTGCATTTTAATGACTGTGTCATCCAGTTGCATTAAGTACGGCTTTATGAACCATTACATAAAAACAGCATGCTAATTAGCAGTCTGGTTAGTAGAACATTTGTAGGTGCTATATATTTAATTGTATAGTGTATACATACCCCCAAGTCATATGTAGAAAGAAATGTTTAACAACATAGTCATTTAAGCTGAAAACAGCACACTGCTGTGAAAGCCCTAGAGAAGTTTTAAGTTCATGGGTTCAGTAAAAGTTTACGTAGTAAAAGGAAGGAAGATTTTATTGATTCTCTTTCATAAGAGGTCTAATAAAGCACTCACACAACTACTCCAGGATTTTATTTCTTAACTTTCCTGACTTTCATTGTAATCCAGATAAATATATATATGACAGTGGAGGGAAAGATACATTTCTCAAGTATATTCGCAAACTGCTTCAACAGCAAACATTCTATTCTAATTTGCCTGCAAAACCAAATACTTACATAAGATGCAAATATTTTCTTAGTCATAGTAGTAGAGTTTTTGCATTTGTATTAGACATGCGTAAGATGAACAAGATGTTATCAGATCCATCAATCATCAGAAAAGGAAATTGATTGCTGAATATGTATCATTTCATCTGACTCATATTTGGCTACATAATGACCAGAATGTACACTATACTTAATCACAATATTTTCATTGCTTAGTCTCAGCTGGCTGGATAGCTCAGTGTTGAGGTTGGGAGTTTGATTTCCCACTGTGTCTCCAGGTAGAAAAGCCAGCCTGTCCCAGGATACCCCCAGAAGAAGGGAACGTCAAACCTTTACTTGGAAAACCCTGAAAAATATTAAGCTGGCTGGATAGCTCAGTGAATAAGGCATCTGGCTGCAGAGTCATAGGTTGGGAGTTCAATTCCCCACTGTGCGTCCCACAAGAGCCAGCCTGTGAGGCCTTGAGCAAATTGCACAGTCCCAGGATCCCCCAGAAGAAGAGAACAGTAAACCACTTCTGGGTACTGTCAACCTAGAAAACCCTGAAAAGGGTCACTGTAAGTCAGAATTGACTTGATGACACATTATTATTATTAGTCTCAGACAAAGATAGATAAAAAGAAAAGGTAATACCTGGTTAAGAAGTTAGGTTGCTAGCAGTGATGCTTGGTGTACAAGAGCTAAATCCTGTTGTTAGTCTCAGTGGAGTACATCCACTGAATCAGTGGGATTTACAGGCGTACCTCGGTTTATGAAATTAATGCGTCCTCCGGGACGTTACGTAATACGGAAATTTTGTAAACCAATACGTGGATTGCGCTAGGAACGGGGGCGGCTCTAGAAACCTCCAGGCACAATGCGTCCTGGGATAACCCTTTCGTACAGTGGGGGGGAAAAAGAGGAAAAAAATGTAAACCGGGGCATTATTTTCTATGGATTTCGGTTCGTAAACCAAAAATTACGTAAACCGAGGCTTTCGTAAACCGAGGTACCGCTGTACATAAACTGGATACATGCAGTTTGTTTAACAGGTCTGCTCAAATACGGACCACCAACTGAATTTAGGTTCAAGTGAACTCCCAGTGCAAGATGTTACATAAAAAGATATTTTCAGTTGTAGAACTGGACTTACTATTGATATTTTGAAAGTCATGGCACAGTAATGTTAAAATTAGTTTTGAAGATCTGCATGATCTGAGCTCTCTTGTAAAAACAAGCTGAAGAAGGTTGCTTCTTTCTTTTTTAAAATCAGTAGAAGAGTGCCGTGTGTGTGTGGGGGGGGGAGTTCTCTCTTGTACTGTTTGCTTTACTGTAGGACCTGTTACAGAACAATGTCATTGAATAAAGCAACAAAGGCGTTGCTGGTAACAGGGAAGTAGCCCTGAGACTCTAGTTTAAGTGAGTTTGTCTCTTTTCTGAGATAACTGAGAAGAAAGTATTACATGGAATTATTCTTTGCCCCCTCCCCCAACAAGCAGGACACAGTATATTTTAAAACAGAAAGGGAATGACATTCTATGAAAATACTGGGGTCCCAAAACAGGAATGTCCATGATAAGATGCAATGTGAAGACTTCAATTTACCATAAATTGGCACTTAGTTTTTATAAGTGTATGTGGTAATAGAAAGCCATTGTTAATTATTGTTAATGCTGCATGGAAGGTTGAGGGGAAAAATCTTTATGAGATGAAGATCTTTGTGCCACTACTATATTTTTTTTAGGGCTGTTGCAAAAAAAAAAAAGGGGGGGGTAAGGATCACCCATACCTTACAAGGCAAGGTAGGTGGGAGGCGATGACCCTTGCCTTGGTGCCTGAATGGCTAGCTACAGCTCTGCTTCCGCTGTACATGCATCCAACTGACTAGCATGTAGTATGTGTGTATTATTTTTCCTATTCAGGGGGAGCCTTTGTCAGTAGCCGGATAGGACAGAAGCTGTAAATGTTAGTCATTGTGTTTACACCTAAGTAGCAATGATCAAGTTGACACTACGGCTAACAAGGCAGACTTCCATGTCCTAATGCAAAAGTGAGAAACCTCTTTCAGCTCAAGGTCTAAACTCAATTTTGGATATATTATTGGGGGCCTCATTTCGGGAGTTGGTGGAGCCAAAGGCAAAAAGGTCAAGACAAAAATGCCAACATGTTTTTAGCCTGAAGTTCATACAAGCAATAATTAACCATTAGCAAATATATTTCAACCTTTAAGAATAGAGTAGGACCCATACAGCAGCTGGGAAACTGCAAAATGATGGTATTGTGGGAAAGGAGACACAATCATCTAGGCAACTCTGGTGGCCTAAATTGTGACACACACCCCTCCCCAGGAAGGCCATATTATGCCCCACAGCCTGACATTCCTGGTCTCTCGCTCAAAAGGCTACCAGAACATTGGCTGAAAAGAACAATTGGTTTGGAATACAAACCTCTCCTGAGAGAGAATGACGGTAATAATTATACATGACTCTTTCCCATAAGTTGGGATTTATGCCTAGTGTTTTTCTAGTGATCTCTTTCTACCTCCTACATGTGCTAGAAGGCATGACGCAATGTGAAGTGAGATTAACTAACCTGCTCCCTGTATGTTGCAGCATCCTATGCAATAATCAGGTAATCCTCTTCTGTGCACTGAATGTCCCTTGGGCACTCATTTTGCATGCGAAACATTCTCTCAGAGTTAATTAAATGAAGTGCTCTTCAGATTTGTCAAGACGTGGCGAGTGAAAATGCTTAAAAATAAATTTTAATAAAGCATTTAAGTAATGTTTTAATCAGCTGACATTTACAGCTTTTGTTTTAATATTGCCTGGCTGAAAAAGAGCAATGGTAATTTTGTTCTGTAAAATCTTTACTGGATGGCCTAATAAGCATCACTCTTTAAAAAAATCTGCAGTTTAAATATGGATGGTAGTTATTAACCTGTTGTTAAAATGCAGCAATTAGTCAAAAGTAATCACTTAAAGAAATGACTTAATTATCATAGGCAGAACGGGTGAAAGAGAAAAGATTGGGGGAAAGCCACAATATAGCTGTTGATGAGAAACACATTCATGGTTTATTAAAAAGAAGAAAATCTTGTTTAGGTTTTGCAGTTTAATATGTATAAATAATTGTCTGCTAACTATAAACACCCAGAGACTGCAGAAATGGCGTAGTTGCTTAGCACTGTGGATAGCACAATAATAACTTTTAAAAGCAGTACAGTATACAGTATGTGTGTGTGTGTGTGTGTGTGTGTGAGAGAGAGAGGATGGTGGTGTAGGTAAACGATATTGTTTGGGATCTTTCTTATTTGGGCCTTTTTCTTTCTTTCTTTCTTTTTGCTAAGGGAGCTCCAGAGTAAGTGGGGAGCTGTCCAGAAATGAACTTCAGGTACATCCATAGACTATTTACATTAGTGAGGCTTGAAGATTTTAAATCTGTCATTTATTTTATCTAATTGTATTCTGCCTTCCTCTGGTGAGCTGAAGGCAGCTCTTTTTCTCCCCCCACCTTTTTTACTCTCAACAACTCTCTGAGGTAGATCAAGGTGACCAAGTGGGAGAGGTCACCCAGAGAGTTTCATGGCCAAACAGGAATTTAAATCCAGGTCTCATCAGTCCTGCTTCAGAACACTAACCACTACACCACATTGGCAGTGTTTGGACCACATCTGGAAGTAAGCAAACTCTACTCTCTGAGTGCTTTGTAAGAAAAAAGGTAGCTGATAAATCTATGAAATGGTATAAAAAGAATAGTGGTGCTGGCTTGAAATCAGGGCTCTTCGGGCCCAGATTCGTGGGACTGCATTCGTTCTGAGAAAGAAAAAAAGATGCCTAATATATATATTAGTCTGCATCTGAAGAATACATGAAAGATTCAGACTTCTCCTACTGTTTTGACTCATGGTTGTGTGAGCTTCCAGCTGACATGTCGTTAGGAACACATTTATCTTGAGTCCTTCCCTGGTGTGAATTAAATAAAGTACTGAAGTATTGTCCACCTTGTGTCAGCTTCTTTCATAATTCCTTCTATTTTTTCCCAGTAAGAAAATATTTCCCCAGTAGTTCACATGTCATGTGTACACAGCTGAAGATATGACTAGATACATAATGGAAGTGTGACGTAGAATTGAAGACTTCATACATTTCAGAGTAGGAATCAGATATAGATATCCAATGAATCCAGTTGTGAAAAAATGTGTGTTAGAATAGCTACTTGTCTTTAAAAAAATATATGGGGGGCGGTGTGTGTGTCCTTTCTTCTTTGCCATTTCATCTGTTGTACACAATTGGGGACTATTTAAAAATGATCTAAATAATTTATATTGACAGTGAAGCAGCAACATTGATGGCTACATCCTTTTTTGAAATTATGTTATGGGTGAGGAGGCTAGCTATTACTTATGACAAACTCAAACTGAACTAGTTTTTGGGAACATAGGAAGCTGACCTATCACCATCCCTCTACCACACCCTGGGGTGGCCTCTGAGATGACACAGGGCATACACTTTTAGAGTATTCCAAATGTTTAGAACATGGTAAGGAAGATGTTTTCTGTATTTGTGCCCCTATGTATCTTATCATAGCGTAAGATCAGTGCAGCAGAAGATGTCTCACCACTTCAGGTGGAAAACAAAACTCTGCCCCCCACCAGTGCATCGTGGCTCCACCATCTGATCACCAGAGACTCGAAGGGTTGTATATGGAGCTGTGCTGCTTGCTCCCCCCCTACACACACAAAAAAGGGAGAAAAGATAGAGCAATGATTTTAATGATGTTAAATTGTCTTTAAAAAAATACTTTATAGGAACATGAGGGGTAAAGTTATCAAGTCAGCCATTTGTACTATTGCCTATACACATCACAAAAAGAACTGTATACCTAAAAGCATTACTTTTAATTATATGTCATATTTATAGATGGATTAGCAATACATGCTCCAAATCTTAATTTTCTCGCACCTTTATTTAGAAATACTCCACCAACATCGCAGGTACTGTACCTACATTAACACCCATCCCACTGACATCCCACAGGAAAGTATTTACAAGCATTCAGTTTATGGAGAGAAACGGAGTGTTCTTTATGTGCTTCATTTATATTTTTTTCACTAGATACAAGATTAAGGTCACTGCTGCGGCATCTGAGCATGTTTTGAAAGGAGGAAAAGTAATCACTGCAATGGCATTTCTATGAAAACAGTTTGGCTACACCTAAGAGTGAAACTGCTTACAGTGGCATTTACATAAGGTTGTTCCATCTCAAAGCTGTGGAAAATAAATAGTAGAACATTCTCAATACTTATTCATGAAAATATAATTCAGTAATTTATTTCTAGTGAAGGTACTCAGCATAATGTGGTTAAGGTATTGTTCCAAGGGTCAATGACATAACTGAAATGATAGCTTTGATATTCCATTGCTGGCAGGATGAACCCAGGTAGCTTATTTCATTAAAACAAAGTGAGAATGAATAGCAATACTCATTTAGCTGAAAAATCCCACTGCTTTCTGTGAAACACATTTATTAGCCAATGATAGCAAAAAGATATGTAGAATGTTTGTGTACTTAGGTCACCAGTCCTTCTGTGAAGAAATACCTAATATATTAAAATTCCTATTAGTGTGCCAATAATAATTAGATACAGGAAGGGACAGTGAAGTATATTGGTTAGAGTGTTGAGTTATGATTATGGTTGCCTGTGTTGAAATCTCAGGTTTAACCTTGAAGTTCATTCATGTTTTAGGTCCTCTCTTTCTTTCTCAGTCTCTCTCTATAATTAATCTACCTCACAGAGTTCCTGTGAGGATATAAAAAAAAAGGAAGAGCCAAGCACACCTCCTTTAGCTCCTGAGAGAACAAATAAAATAAAAGGTCTCCACCACATCTGTGTTCATATTGCTGTGATTCTGAAATGACAAGAATAAACTGAGGAACACTGCCAAAGCTAATCATAGCAGCATAATCCAACAGACTACAGGAAAAGAACAGAGTGACACTGGAGATATGAGGTGACATGAAAGGGAAACGTCCAAAGGACGGAAAAAAGAAAAATTTTATTGTGAAGTACAATAAAGAAGTTCAAGAAAGAAATAGAAAGAAGACCAAGGATAAAGATAGAAGAATATTCTAAAGTGCAGTGGGTGTATTTTGGACTAGGGATGTAAATCTTCAATTACTTCATTCTCTCAGGTGAGAACAAAAAGCTGAAAAACTTTTCTCTTTGCTGGCTGAGATTATAAGAGTTTTATTCATTTTTCATGTGTTGGGACTTTTCTTGTAAGAAATTTGTGGGAGTGTTTTTTGTACATAACTTGTTTTTAGTGTGAAAAAAAAACCTCTTGTCTTTTGCACAAAAATCAAATCTCATAAACTTGGCAGGCTTCTTCATTTGAGTATCTCTTCGTGTTAAGATATCCCTTTTCATTGGGAATAAGAAAAATATGAGTATTCATTATGTCCTTATTTTGGGCATTCATTAACCTGTTTTAGATATAATAGAACATGATCTGAGTAATTGTAAGAGTAGGCAATAGGCTATGTACCTTTGTAGACCATATGCATATTGTCTGGTTTTTTTAAAATTAATTTTTTAATGTATAATGATCTTTATAGTGATCTATAAAGGTATTGCCTATCCTTGCATTTGTATTTTGGATCAACCATACAGCTCCTCCCTTTTTATTTCAATTATTGATTGTAGTTTATCATAGTCCTATGCTGATAATTTCTCCTATGAGAATTTCAAACATTCTCATTCTCATTCAGTTTGGTGGAAATGGAATTCTGTTTAACAAGAATTTCAAAGAAGGAATTTCGATAAATTCTCATAAGTTAAGTTTAGGATTCTCTTGTTTACTTTATTTATGATGTGGATGATGTTATAAATGTCTAGTCAATCATTGTACAATTATCTCATAGCTGGCTGTCTCCCTGGCCCCCCACAATTCATTTAAAGCCCTTAAGGTATTTTCTTTCTTAGGACTTTTCTCAAAGTTTTTTCTGATCAGGAAGTGCAAGCAGCCAGGAAATCTGTGGAATGATAAATGTATGCTAGAAAGGAAAAATAGCTAAATGCAGCACAGTTTTGTGTTTTTTCTAGATTTTTTTAATTACAAAACAGCCAAGAAATCCTGTGAAATTTCATGGAGGGGAAAAACCAAAAAGAAAAAAAATGATTAGAGAAACTCAATGTGGGGAGAAAAGAGGACTCACTCCCCCCTTTGTTTTACACTGAGACAGAGACAGACAATTGCATCCAACACCAAAGAAAGATGGGTGTGTGGGAATGAAGAAGGAAAAGATTGGCAGCAATATCATAGACTGAGATGATTTCCATTTTAACTGAGGCATCCACTACTTTTAGAGACACCTGTTTTCAAGGAAGAAAATGTGTAGAATGTCACTTTGGGTGGATGCTCATCATGACCTAGCTCTTTTCAAGCTATTATATGTTGCAGCAGGATCCTATGTTTCAAATGGCCATTTCCCTGCTTAGACTTCATAAGTTCAGGTCTTTCTTCCTGCCTTTTCTGTAGCAGGAGTGGAAAATGTCCAGAAGTGCAGAGGCCAGCCCAACCCACTGCAGACTCCAGAGGGCCACTCCTGCACCTAGTCCCCGAAACTCCCTCATACCTCCAAATAAAACATGTTCAAAAAGGCCAATGGTGCACCTAGGGGGCAATTTCACCATGTTGGGACCTTTTGGCCTGTTTTAGGCTGAGAGGAAACCTCTTTTCAGAAATGGAAGTGACTTCTGGTTTAAAACTCCCTTGGCCTAAAACAGACTTGAGGAGAGAACATGGTGGCAGTGCCTCCTCTACATCATGGAGGACATTAAGTGCTTTTTTCCTCATTGTTGTTTTTTATTTTGGAGTGGAGAGGTCCCTCGGGTGCATGTAAGCTGCACTTTGCCGACCTATTTTAGATTGCTGTATCTACGTTGTATTTTTTATTTTTATTTTTGATTTGGTGTTTGATTCTGCTTAATTTGAGTTTTATATCTGTCACTGATAGTTGTAATTCAACAATGTCTTATACTTTTGTGTCTTATTTCTTTTTGTGTAAACCACCCAGAGTGGCCTTGTAGCCAGATGGGTGGTATAGAAGTCGAACAAATAAATAAATGAAATAAATAGTTCTCTACTTTTGCTAGTGGTAGGTAAGAGAGATGCAAATAATTCTAGGGACTGTCCACTTGGATCAGAATATTTTCATTCTTCTGACTTTAAGCAGCAGCTAAGAATCCTAGAAAGTGTATACAATAGATACCCAAAGAAGAGAATTTTTGAGCACAAGATGGACCCAAGAATGTCTTTGAGGTATTAGGAGAAGGGTTTATTTAGACCGAAGTTTTATCATACTTAGATTAAGTTCATAGTAATTATTAGCATGAATTTGTGGCAAACACAAGTACAATTTACCAGGTCCCCAAACAATTTCAACAGCTCTACCACAAGTCTTGCCAAATGAAGACCCAGCCAGTTGACTTGAAGGCCAGCAATTGAGAACATTCAGGGGCATAATCTGAGCCTCTTTCTTTGGCAGTTCCTAAACTGCCTGAGATCTCAGAAGACCTAGCTAGATATTCTTGAGTGATTTAGAGAAGGTAAAGGTAAAGGTTCCCCTTGACAATTTGTCCAGTTGTGTCCGACTCTAGGTGGCGGTGCTCATCTCCGTTTCCAACCCATAGAGCTAGCGTTTGTCCGCAGACAATCCTCCATGATCACGTGGCCAGCGTGACTAGACATGGAACGCCGTTTACCTTCCCACCAAGGTGATACCTATTTATCTACTCGCATTTTTGCATTTTGCATGCTTTCAAACCGCTAGGTTGGTGGGAGCTGGGACAAGCGACAGGGGCTCACTCCGTCGCGTGGATTCGATCTTACGACTGCAGGTCTTCTGACCTTGCAGCACAGAGGCTTCAGCGGTTTAACCCGCAGCGCCACCACGTGGCAAATCAGACTGTTATCCTTTTAAGTTCTTCCAACTGAGATAATGGAATTATCAATTATCAATTAACAGTCCCTGAACTTAAATGCAAAGGCTGCATTGGTCTTTGTGCCTGATTGAAACAATGTTTTTTGCTATCTCAGTTCTGTCCTGGTTTCTGTATATTTTGATATATATCCTACATACGCTCAGTGCATATTCTAAATTCAGCCCAATCAGTTTTCAGTGTGTCCAACTTCCAGCCTTTCATGAGAAGGGTATTGGTTGCCTGCTTGTAACACAGATTGGCAGTTTTATACCACTCTGCTATTGAGAGCCATCCAGCAGCAAGATATGGATGAAATTGGAACTGACCACAGCATAGCATGCTGCTCCCACCTTGCCTAAATGATACATATGTTAAGATTACACAGCTTTTAACAATTGCAGTTTTCCAGTGCTTTAGAGCTTGTGTGAACAAAGAAAGCCCTCAATAGAACATGTTACAATGAAGTTTTGTAGTTACTGATCCATTTATATCAATCAGTGACTGGAATCTAGAGTAGGCCCACTGCAAGTTATTGGAATGTAAGCTATTTGTTATTTCGGGAAAGTTAAATACAATATGACACACTGGGAAGAAACTTTTTTTCCTGCCTCCCTTTGCCCACTCTGTTCATTGGTGTTTGTTTGTTTGTTTTTTAATTGGAGGAATGTTGGCTTTAAATCCAATTCCATTTTATGTATGTATTTATTTATGGTCTAATCTCCTGAGGCAAAAATATGAAATCGTTCCATTTGTGGTTGAACTTATCTCAAAACTGCACAAATAAAGCTCTCTTTGCTGGTGAATTTTTGCTTTGGAAAGAGAGTTGCATTTGCAAAGAGAATGAAAAATCATGAAAAGAATAATAAAAAACAGCTTCTGAGACAGAAAGCTGTTGTTGCGTACCCAGGCACAAAGGGCCAAGGAACTGGTATGGTCTTGAATATATTGACTTTAGAAAAAAGAGAAAACATGCAAAGAAATAAACATGAAATTCCCAGAAAAACAGCTTTGAGTAAATGTTCAAAGCATTAAGTGCCTAGCAATTATAAACACTGATGAAAACCAGTGGGATTTTAAGGTACTAAATGCTGGTAACATACTTTGAAAACGCTGCTTAGGCTGTTGCTAACATTGCTACTTTTAAAACTGCCTTATCAGTGCAAAGCCTCATTCAATTAACAAGATGTTGTGCTTGGCAAGCCTTCTAAATATTGCAGGCTCCAACCATTTCTCACTGTGAACAAGAGTTAAATTTATAAAAGTTTAAATTGTACCCAACAGGAGGTAAAATGGAATGCTACGTGTCTGCAAGATCAAGGGCATTTACACATTTTGACAGTGGAAAATATCCTGCCCAACTCTTATCTCTAGTACGAGGAGGCCAATAAAATAAAACCAATTTGAAGATAGAAAATGGCTATGAAACTGGCTCTAGGGCTCATGCTTCATTTGTGTTTAATGAGGCCTTGATTTTTACTTTACTCTAGAATCTAAGGCTACAGAGAAAAGGAAAAGCTTCAGGCTTGCTCCCTGATCTTCTCCCAGTGGTTGGATGCATGTTCAAATATCCTGTAGCTGTTTAGGTGAAACAAACAAAAAAAGAGAACCCATACCTGTTCTCATCTACTGAAATGTACAGTATCGTCATGATTCCTCCTCCTCGTCCATTAAAATGGGGAAATTGCTTATTAAGTGCTTTGCCAAAAGTCATGTGATCCTTAACAGCTGGGTTCAATAAATTAGTCTGTCTCCGACTTCATAAAAGGAAGTGTGTGTGTGTGTGTGTGTGTGTGTGTGTGAGAGAGAGAGAAAATGGCACAAATAACATTTAAATATTGAATTCCCATCCTTTAGAAAGACTGTGCTGTTTCAACCTGCTTGATTCTTGTAGACTTTTGCCATCTTTACATTCTGTTACAATATTTTTGTATTCGTTTGTTTTATTTTTGTTGTTTAAATAACATTCATATTAATCTACACTACTCTAGAAATGGATGAAAGGCAGTTTATAATTTGTTTAAATCCACAAGTAAATAAATAAGTATTTCACTGTTTGTGGCACCTCTGGAAGATATTCATTGAACAGCTCAGGGAAGTAAATGTAAACACAGCATATGTGACTTGCTAATATGACATATATGATTAATCATAATGTGCTGCATTTATGAATTTGTGTTTAAATGTTTAGCAAGCAAACTGGTTTAATTGTTAACCCATAAATCTCTGTATTAAACCTAGACACAGTGTTTCATCTCATTAATAAACATAGCTGTAGACAGCTATGTTTGTTTTCAGATATGGTGGATAGCAGATTTTTATTCTTAGTGTATTATATTGTCCTAGTAAAGACATTGGAGGACATTAGGAAAGCATCCAAATACTGCACAATAAGTATTATCCAATATTTGTCCCAACTCCAGCTGTTGCTATGCAAAAAAACCCAAACAAACAAAAACAGTGCACCTTCCCTCTATCCCACTAAATATGTATTCCCCGACAGAATTAGCTGATGAAAATACAGAGATCTATTCATAGTGTTGGAACAGAGAGGAATAACTCCTACTTTTCAGTTACTCTTCTACAAACATGTATTGCAAAGAGGTAGATAAATGGGATATTTCTGACGTTTCCTCAGAAGTGCATTTAGAACATGGAGTGATGAATTTTTGGTTGTATGCTGCTGTCAAAACAAAGCTTTGTCAAAGCTGCTCTTTCAGAGCATTAAATACTTGTAGAACAAGAGAATTTTACTATGAGACTTTTAAGTACACACCTCAACTGAAAGACTGCAGGTTGGCATTCAATGCAAGAAATAATCCAGCATGCACTGCGGCATTTGAAAAGGGAATGTTGAAATACTGTGTTTTTTATCATAAAGGATGTACTATGTTCTCTTAGTGAATGTACTATATTTGATCAGCCAGTATTTTTTTTAAAGTCAAATAGTCTTTGGATGTTAATTAATTGGAGTAATCAGAAATTCCCGTGATATGGTCATTTTGCATTCACTGCATTTCAGTGTTTCAGGGATTTGTGTTCAAACTTATCTTCCTTTTTCTGTATAGTTTCAGAACAAGAACATGCACATCTCTTGGCCACAGTTCTGCAACTCACTTATGTCCAAAAAAGTGCCAGGGCTGGCTCTGGGTAGAGAAGATTCAAAAGAGGTAGGGACTAACTTTGAAAGTCTGCTGATTGGAGAAGTAAGTCTGCTGCCTCTGAACTATCTGGTTCCATTCTTAGTTTTTATTAAGTCTAATAATCAATGATTGATAGATCCATTTTCTATGATGTTGTCTAACCTTTTTAAAAACTTTCTATAGTAGTGGCCATTGCAATATCCTGTGATGATGAATCCCACAAGTTAATTATTCTCTCCACAAAAAGACTGAATTCCTGATCAGTAACTCTGCTTGTCAAGTGAAGGGAGAGAATATCAGTTCTTCCATTCCCTTATCACTGATGGCATTGGGTTTGCTGAAGGAGCTGGAAGGCTGGGTTTCTGCAGAGATTTCAATAGCCTTTAATTATACAGTCAAAAGTCCAATTAGTAATGGTTTTTCTCATTTTGTTCCAAGTACTATTGCTATAATCAAAATATGGGCTGGAAGTATTTGGCGTGTCTGTCTTAAACTGAAACTTTGGAGCAAGTTGCCCTTTTAACAGAATACCATCTGCTGAGAATTTATTGCTAATACATTTTACAATACTTTAAAATGATTTATTAATGCAAGGTCCTTTGAGTAAGGGAAGAAATAGCTGCTGCCCTGTTTTGTGTGCTGAGCTATCCTGTATCAACATAGCTGAAGTAAAAGGGCTGTGTAGATCAGAAACATCAAAAACATCTACCGTGCACACACAGGTCTGATTTCATCCTCTCATATCCTACCATGATTATTGTTATGCAGAAATTTGTTGTTATTCTTTTCATCCAGAACAACATAATGTGATCCAGGTCAGGACAAGCTAACATTCAAGTTCAGAAAAAAGCAAGTATAGCATTCTGGGAGACTACACTCTTTATGATAAACATTAGTAGTTTTCCAGTTGTAAAATAATCCAATGCATCTCTTGATGAGAATGGCACTCAAGGGTATTAAAGATACAGCATAAAATCATGGAATAAGAGCAGTCAGTCTATCCAGAGTAAACCACTGTCTTACCACATTGAGGGCTTCTCATGCTAACATTTAGAAGTCAGTGTAGCAATTCTCTCTTTTTTCTCTTTTATGGATTTTCCAGAGTGAGAAAAAATGGGGAAAATGGTAGAAAGTCAGAAGAAGATTAGAAGACAATGTCTTCTGAAGCTCCCAGAAAACTCTGTAAATGAGGTGAAGCAATAATATGATAAAAGCATTACCTGATACTACTGTAGGAGATTTTTCACATTGGAAAATATGAATCTGGGCCAATGATGGAGAATATTGTTCTGCTCTATTGAGGAATGTACTGCCTTGTAAAATACATTTGAAATCAGTCTATGTGTAGCCCACTGCTTATCTTCTAGGTGCCCATCTTGATCCAAGCAATCCAAGTGTCAGTGTGCAAAACAAAGATGTTCTAGACCAGTGGTTCCCAATCTTATGTCCCCAGATGTTCTTGGACTACAACTCCCAGAAATCCTGGCCAGCACAGCTAGCAGTGAAGGCTTCTGAGAGTTTTAGTCCAAGAACATCTGGAGACCTAAGGCTGGGAATAGAGATGGGCACAAATTAAAAAATGAATCACCGGATTCATTCAAAAATTGCTAATTTGTTGATTTATATTCATATGAATCAATGACCCCGACAAATACGAATCAATGAAATTTTAGTGATTTTTGATTCATTGATTAATTTGGCTATAAAATGGCTCCAAGGCACCTAAAGACACCAATTGGAGGGAAGCATCATCTGACTCTCCTCTACAATCTCTCCAAGTTTGGTGAAAATTTGGTTTCACCAAGCCAGCTGGTAAAGGGCACTTTCTTTGGGAGTACCCACTTTTTGAGTGTATAACATGGATGCCTGAAACCCAATCTTCAGAAAACATGGAGGGAATGTACAGGAGAGTCAGGAGAAGCTTCTCTGTGATTTTGGTGTCTCTAGGTGCCAGGGGGGGACTCACCTTTGGGGGGTGCTCCTTGTAGGTGTATAACTGGGACATCTGAAACTCTAACTTCACCAAACTTGTAGGGCTTGCAGAGAAGAGTCATGGGAAGCTTCTCTGTGATTTTGGTGTCTTTAGGTGCTGGGGGGGGGGCATTTTATCAGTTTTTAAAGTAAAAAATGAAATGACAAATCAATATGTTGATTCATCAGAAAAAAATTGTAAATTCATAATTCATGATGTGTCAACCTTGAGGAATCATAAATCAAAACAAATCACCATTTTTCTGATTCATGCCCATCTCTAGTTGGGAACCATTGCTATAGATGGCTCAGACAATCAGGCCAAGCAAAGGAAAAGCAAACTTCCAGGACCATTGGCTACAGGGAGAGGGAGAGGAGAATGAAAGGGAAGATCTATTTGAAGATTAGCTCAGTTTGGCATGTTGATAACCCACATGGGAATCTTAATGTGTAAGAGCATTTAAACATGGATCCTTCATGGGGTCTAGAAACACCCCTCAAAGTTCACATGATTAATGTGCTACATTTAATAGGCTTACCATCGGGATTGCCTGCAGAACCTCCCCTGGAGGACATACAATCTAGGAGGGATTTTTACTTATGAGAAAAACATGGATCACCTGAGAAGGTTATATGAGCCTCTGTGTACACATGTGTATGAGAGTGCATAGCTTACACATTAGAATTTTAAATATGGAGTAAATTTCAGGAACTGCTGACATGACTTGGAAAGTATCACACAGGAACAACTATAAGCCTGATTGCTACACCTGTCTGATTTCATCAGTATCGCTTGCAGCTAAGCTGCTGGCTAATCTTGTTTCTCTGAGTGTGTGAATATCCCTCAGAGCAAGGATGGTTATTTTCTGAAACAGATATCCAACACCTTTTAAAATATTAATTCAAAATATTGTCGTGACAAGTCAAAGCACAAGAAAAGCTGTAAAAAGCTAGACCTGACCACTCATGAGGAATCAAGGGGACCTGGGGAGGGGGGAGGTTTTTCAAGATCAGATTGTAACTGCATACAAAACAGTGAAAAGGCAGAACTTTAACATCTGAAATGAATACAACAGTTGCTCACATACCTCTCTCTCTAACACGAAGGGGAAAGCTCTTTCTTTTTCTTATCCCTTTGTGTACATTAGCAATCCTCTGAGCACACACTAGAATTTCTGAGATGGAGCTGGTGTTTCTTCTCATCAAATGCTAAAGAAAAACATCCTTGTACTATGTCAATGGGAAAAAAACATACACAAATTAAATATATGGTTTTGATGCCATATTCGTACCTTTTTTTTACAGTGTGTAGAAGAAGAAACAATGGATGAGAGTATGAAATGTGCAGTGAAAAGATTCACCCAGATTGTTCTCACATACAGATAATTGATAAGATTAGGCAGCAATATAATGCATTTAATGAACCTAGAATCCTAGATGTATTTAGTGCAATTTTCTCCTGAGATTCAGTGCTGGAAATAGTTGAGAATTTGCATCTAGTTCAAATGATGGCTTAGTTGGCTTTGATTTTCACCATAGGGAAGTTTTCAGGCAATTACTGAATACAAATAATTGCAATATAGCATCAGTATGTGACACAACAAGACTCCAATATAGGCTTTTTCTTTTTAGAGCAGGCACCATTAAAATAGCAATTTAACACTTTCTAATTGAGTAATGGGTGACATTTTTCTGGCCACCACTGTACAAGTGCTGGGAAGTTTGGACTCCTCTATCCAGAGCCCCAAACTTACTGTAAAGAGATTACATCTACAATCCTAACATTTATTTTATTTATTTATAATATTTTCACCCCACCTTTCTCCTTAGAAAGGACCCAAGATGGCTTATATCATTAAAGGACAATATTAAAAGCTAAAACATTAAGTATACAAATACTAAAAAGAATCAAACAGATATCATCACTAAAAGACAGTAAATAAAAGCAACACCAAAACCACATTCAAAGCAGTAAAGCACAACCATCCATTTACAAATACCACTGAGGTGGTCAGTCACTGAAGGAAAGCTTGCCTGAAGAAAAAGGTCTTTGTCTGCTTGAAGAAGGACAGCATAGATAGGGCCAGCCTGAGCTCCTGTGGGAGGGAGTTCCAGAGTCTGCGAGCAGCAACAGAGAAGGCGCTCTCCTATGTCCCCACCAGATGCACCTGTGAAGATGGTGGGTCCAAGAGAAAAGTATCTCCTGAGGATCTTAACAGCTGGACAAGCTCATAAGACATGGTCCATTGAGAAGCCATCAGGTTTAGAAAAATAATGCATTGCTTAGTCAATGTTTGACACATGTATTTAAAATATATAAGTTTCACTTCAAGGGGGGAAAATTAATTAATTCCCTATAAATTTGAAATATTCTCCTCAGTGTTTGTTAGAGAGCTGTTTGACCCCTCATTCTCCCTCTGATATAGCAGGAGAGATAGCTGGGCTCAAGGGACGGGAGAAAAACTTTTAGCTGCCGCTGCTCTTCTTTGATAATTACAAATCAGCTATCTCTTAGCATAATATTAACATTTACTAAACATTTTTCAATCATTTACACAAACAGCAAGGAACTAAATGTCTTTAAAATTAGTAACAGCATCTGTCTGGACTCGCTCTATTGCTGCCTCTCATTTCTTATTTGGGCATAAGCTACACAATGCTGACTTTGTTGTACTACTGACAGTGTTTCTATATTTGAAATTCTGCTATAATTAGTATTGTATGTATGTTCTATTGACATCTATCATAGCCATATTTTCCCAACTGTAGTCATTGTAGTTTTAGTAATACATTTATATACCATTGGGGGTGATATCATACTTCTTGAAACTGTTGTAACACTATCCATTTTAGGTTTCCAGCCATTTCTTTGGAAACTACAAAACAACAGGAGATACCTACATATTGTTTATTGCAAACGAAACTGATATTCTTTATCTAAGTGGTTCCTAATCTTAGGTCCCAGAGGTTCTTGGACTACAACTCCCATAAATCCTCACCAGCCCAGCTGGTGGTAAAGGCTTCTGGGAATTTTAGTCCAAGAACATCTGGGGATCCAAGGTTGGGAATCACTGCTTTATCTAATATACTTTAATGAAGCAATACAGTGAAGACTGACACACACACACACAAATTCTGCATTGATCTGATCTAGGGTTATATTTCCTCTGACTAACAGTTAAATAACTGAGTTATAAACCACTTATATATTTCTATATTCTTGAAAAACAAACAGGTAAGAAATTATCATTAGTAGTTTCAGTTTCTTTCTGGGGTATGGGCAGATATATTTGTACTTATATTAGTGGGGAAGGCAGATCCTTTATAGGGATTAATTATTTCTTTTAAAGGTAGAAGTATACAAAAGAATGTTTTAAATCAAATGCAAAAATAGGCTTTACAATTACATAGTTTTAAAATAAAGTTTATAAATACTTGATTAGAGAAAAAGGGTCTGAGAAAAAGGATGGGAGGGAGCTACTCCTGCCCACATGCCATCCTCTCCTTCCATTGGGGCAGGGGACCTCCACACCACTCACCCCCTAGAGAAGGCAACTGGGAAAGAGGAAGAACCCTGTGGAGGCTGGGAGGATCCACATTTGAAGAAAGGAGAGGAAAAGGACCAATAGACAGAAGAGGAGAAGCAAAGGAAGAGGGAGGAAATAAATACAGGGGGCAGAGGTAAAGTGGGGGAGGTAGAAGAAGGGTGAATGAATGGGAAGAAAAGAGAGTAATGTGATGGATAACTCATCAAGATGCATGGACTATGCAATAGGAAAAGTTGATGGTGCCTAGAGAAGAAGTGGAAAGACAGAGGAGAGAAAGACACCCCCCCCAAGAAACCATCATAATGGAGAGAGAGAGAAAGGTGTGGGAGGTGAAGGAGGGAACAAGAAAGTACAGCTGGAGAAACAGGAGGTAATCAGAGGGTTTACCGATAGAACCCTTCCCACAGGGGTGGACCTCCTCCACGGCCGGAGACTGGGGAAAGGAAGCCATCAAAGACACACATCCAGAGGACAAATGGTGGGAGAAAAACTCATTGTCATTGTTGTGGTTGTTGCCAGAGACCGAATCCCGCTTGGGATTACAGCTGAAGGAAAAACCCCTTTGGCGGATAGAGGAGGAAGAGAAAGACAAGTCACTGAAACAAGTCACTAAACCTTTTCTTCTCCCCTTTGGAAAGGAAGGAAAGTTTGCATTAAAGTTGTTGGTGTTACTTATGAACAACCATTAATAGATGTTAATATGTTGAAGGAAGAAGGTGGTCGGAATGTGTCCATGCAAGGGGATCTTGAAGTGGGGACTAGATCTGAACCCTCTCACAAAGGATCTGTCTTTGATGAAGGAGAAAAGGACCATTTGGCTACACCACTTTAGTTTTTAACCTGTTCCTCAAAATCACTCATATTTCTGCTCCCCTCTGAGGGTGCTGTTGTTGTCATGTTTGTTGACTTCTCATAGGCTGTCATATGCCTATACTCAAAATATGAGCTCTCTTCAGGCATTATAGCCTGAAAGCAGAAAGGGCTACAACCAAGGTGGGGATGGGGACACACACATGTATCCCACTCCCCAACATCCCACTGGAAGTCAATGAGAGTGTCACACATTCTATAAACACATTTGGTCAATACCTTTTATGCTGCCTACCACCAGCAGCTCTACTCGCTTTCAGGAAATAACAGCAGAATAGAATATGATAAAAGTATTAGAAGGACCACTGTTAAGTCCAGCAAGCTATCCACCACAGCGATCAACCAGATTTCTGCGGGAAGCAACAAGGCAGACATGAGTGCAACAGCACCTTGATTGAGCAGCTGAGATATGAGTGACTGCTCAAACCTCACTCATCTTTAAGCTGCTGGTGTTTGACCTTTCTGCTGTATTTATTTATTTATTTATTATTTATTTATTTATTTGATTTATATAGTGCCCATCTGGCAGCCAAGGCCACTCTGGGCGTTTTACAACAAATAACAAAAAACAACAAAGTAACAAAATAGCAACATTAATACATAGGGGCGACAATCAAAAATCATAAAGTGCAGTGAGGATAAAATTATAACACAATAAATACAATTAAAAGCGTAGAAAAATAAAAACATGAAGCATGGCAGTATGATAGAAGTTATATTAGTGGACACTACTGTATCAGAGAATAGTTTGTTCAGGGAAGGCCTGTCTAAATAGCCAGGTTTTTAGTAGCTTTTTGAATGTGCCCAGTGAAGGTGCTAGGCGGACTTCGGGTGGAAGAGAATTCCATAATTGTGGCGCTACCGCCAAGAAGGCCCAATTTCTAGTGGTTGTTTTCTGGGCCTCTCTATCTGGGTCAGAACTCTCAGCCGCCCTGCATGCGACGATCTTATAGGATGAGCAGATCTAAGTGGAAGGAGGCACTTGGCCAGATATCGAGGTCCCAAACTGTTTAAGGCCTTATAGGTTAGTACCATCACCTTGAAACTGGAACAGAAGTGAACAGGTACCCAGTGTAAGGCAGCCAGGGTGGGGGAGATATGTTGGTATTTTCTAACCCCACTCAGAAGTCTGACCGCCACACTCTGGACCCATTGCAGTCTCTGTAACAGTCCCAAAGGCAGCCCCACGTAGAGGGCATTACAGTAGTCTAATCTCGAGACTACCAGCGCATGGACCAGTGTGGTGAGGGACCCGGTGTCAAGGTAGGGACGTAGCTGGATGATCCGCTTTAGGTAGAAATAAGCGGATCAGACCACAGACGCTATCTGAGATGTCATTGATAGTGATGGGTCCAAAAGCACACCCAAGCTACGAACCTCATCCTTCATGGAAAGAGTGCCCCCCCAAAAGATAGGGAGGCACCCAGACCACAGATACTAGGGCCTCCCACCCGCAAGATTTCCGTCTTGTCCGGGTTCAGCCTCAGTCTGTCGTCCCTCATCCATCCCAGCTCCACATCCAGGCAGCACTCAGGGAACGGGACAGCATCCACTACAGAAGGATGGAAGGAGAGATAGAGCTGTGTGTCATCCGTGTATCGGTGACACAAAGCTCCAAAACTCCTTATGACCTCCCCCAGCGGCCTCATATATATATGTTAAATAGCCTTATATAATGTTGTTATGCTGGGTGTCCAGATATAGTGTGTATAAAATGCAAGTATATGCTTATAAGTCCTGGAACTGTTTCCCTGGTCCCAATCTCCTCTGGTTTCCTGAAATCTTTTGTATTCCCATTGAAATTATCTCAATCATTTCTAAATACAAAGCTATGCATATAAATTACCATATACACATTTTATGCAAAGCTATATCTCCTTGACTACTTTTCAGGCAACACATTTCTTCTTTGTTGGCAATTCCTAAGTGACTATGTCATTTTTGGCTCACTATACATACTCTGTGTCCATCCTATAAGTAGTATATACCATAACTGAACACGGGAAAAGTATAGATAAGGGTGAAGTTCACATATGAATGGCTGCTTTTAATTAAGCCTTGACATCATTCTCCACTGGATACATAGCAATTGCCTTCCCATCAAAAAGCAGCAGTAATAAATTAAAGTTTTATGTTGGCTTCAAATTAAGGACTCATTTCCAACTGTTCAGTGCCTTAAGGGGACGAGAGATTGCAGACTATTTAGATATGATACTTTGAACTTCGCACAGTTACTTAAGCAGAACATATGCTTGTTGCGTGCTTCAATTAAATAGGCCGAGACCCTGTATGGAAAAGTTTATATGAAAGGAGAAGGTCAGAATTAGCACTGAGAGACATTACTGTATTACGCAGAGCTGGAAACATTTGCTACTGCTGTTAAAAATCTGGGGATAGCCTTCTATAATAATTTAAGCACCATACCATTTGGACAAATGTTCCTATAACTTAATGAAGTTAGAGTTAAGCTGAGAATGTTTATGTTTACTTGTTATTCTTTCTAATACATAAAATGCTGAGAATTAATTGCAAATAATTATTCTTAAGGCCCAATTGTCATGGTAGTAGAAAATAAGATAGGTATATATGATAAAATAATAATTTTAAAAAAAGCTTTATTCCAGACAAGAATATTGAGGTATGCAAGGCTTTACAAAGGCTTGCTTTACAAGGCTTTACTTTATGATATTTTGGGGGCCTCCATGATATTTTATAAAATATGGGCTAGGTGATGCTGTTGTTGGGTTGAGTTGTAGATGGTGGGTGAGCTGCACCTAGAGAATGCTAACCAATAGTTTCTTGTGATTTGAAGAGAAGTGACAAGTGAGACATGGCAGGGTCTTCTTCTGGGTCTGGGTTTCTGCAAAATCTTTACAAATGACTTGGGTAAAGAATTAGAAGGGACATTCATCAAATTGGAGATGGGGGCAGCTAATACTTCGGAAGACAGAATCAGAATTCAAGATAAGTTTAACAGACCTGGGAACTGGATCAAAGCAAAATGAATTTTATTTTTTTATTTCAAGGGTAAAGGGAAATAACTCGGGATAACAGGGAATATATCATGCTATACATTATCACATATCTGTACTTAAACATATCATTACATTAAAGACTTTTGTGTCTATTAGTTGCCTATATAATTCCAACTAGAGTTATTTGACTATTTTGTATTAAAATTATCACATTTGGCTTTCAAGTTATAGAATGGATCCAGTTATATAGAGGGTCCCATTTTTCAGATGCTTCTTGGATTGAATTGTCTTTCAAAGCTTCTGTTAATATGTCCATCTCCGCCACTTCCATAATCTTTTCCACTAGTTCTTCACAGTTTGGTATTTTGGTTTTCTTCCATTTCCATACATATAGTATTCTGGCTGCAGTTATTATATGTATCATCAAATGGCTCTCTCTCCTATCTAAAGCAAAATGAATTTTAACAGGGGAAAATGTAAAGTTCTACACTGAAGCAGGAAAATCAAATGCATAAATATAGGATGGAATATACTTGCCTGGAAGTATTATGTGTGAAAAGGATCTAGGTATCCTAGTAGATGACAAGCTAAACGCCGCTCAGCACAGCAGTATAATGCAGCAGCAAAATTTTAAAAATTAAATTGACAAATTAATCAATCAGCCAACCATCCAGCTCATATCCTAATAAAATTCTAGGCTGCTGCAGCAGAATATAGCATCCAGATCAAGGAAAGCTATAGTTCTACTTTATTCTGCTTTGGTTGGACCAGAATACTGTTACCAGTTCTGAGCATCAGGGTTTAAGAAGGGCATTGACAAACTGAATTGTGTCCAGAAGAGGACAACCAAGACAATAAATCAAGCCCTCAGTGAAATGGTTGAGGAGTTTGAGTACATATATCCTGGGGAAGAGAAGACAGGTAATATGATATCCAAATACGTACATGAAGGGCTGTTATATGGCAGATGGAGCAAGCTTGCTTTCTGCAACTCCGGTAGAATAGGACCTGAGCTAATGGATTCAATTTAAAGGAAAGGAGATTTGGACTAAAAACTAGGAATAACTTCCTGAATGGAAAAACTGTTAGATAGTTAACTGAACTACCTAAAAGAAAGTGGGATTTTCCACACTGACAGTTTTTAAACAGTTGCTGAATGAGTTATCTGTCAGGATTGATTTATGTGTGGATTTCCTGGTTTTTTTTGGGGGGGGGGGGTTGGAATTGATGACCCTTGCAGTCCCTTCCAGACCTACAGTTCTATATTCTAAGAGAAAAATGAGGTCAGATCCATCGTTGTGCCATGCAGGATGACTCTTGCCTCTGCTCAGACCATGGACTGCTTCATCTGAATCACCATGTCTTAACATGCCTACTTGTTCATATCATTGTCAAAAAACCTCTTATTTTTGTTGTCGTTGTGCATTGTTTATTAAAAGCTCATTCATTCATTCATTTACAATAAGAGAATCTGTCTTGCCTATTCAACAAATAATAATTATCACTTTCATGTCTTCTGATTCCTTTTTTATGGGAGACGAAGGGGTGGGGGGCAACCAGCAACACTTAACCTCTGCCAAGAGGAAAGCTTTTTAGTAGTTACCACTTTGAACTCTGTTCTGAAGGAAGTTTGACTGTACCTTTATGAGATTTCTTTTGGATGAAAAAAGCCCTACCATTTCAGAGGAACTTTTGACCTTTATTTTATTCATTTTAGTCAGCTGGTAATTTCATTGATGTCATCTTATGCTGGTGCCATACTGTACTGCTTGGTGTAGTTATATATTCTGTCTTTTGCTGCCATTTAACAGGTTACATGTTAGGTTATTGCTTTATGCTCACCAGTTTTGTATTTTGATTTTTACATTTATTATTCATGTTGTTGGCCACTTTGGATTAAGTTTAGTAAATGTGTACCTCTTTTGAAATTAAACGAACAGGTTCCTTCACCACTCACCAGGTGAATGTTCTTCTAACATTTTCCCACCAAAGCATAAGCAATTTTTAGACTATCAATTTTTGGGTTGCTTTCTTTTTGACGCATTTTAAATGTTGTAAAAATAACGCGAACGCACCCAGAGATGGTGAGACACTAGAAGCCACATTCTATAGTCAATTTCCAGTGTTGTTTATATCTCTTTGTATCTACTGTAGATATGAAAAATAGCAGAGTTTTTTTTTTACAATACATGTTATGTAAAAAGAAAAAGCACTGCTGTGAGATGCTGTTTGACAGTAACTTGGTTTCTCACTTTCACTTTTTAGTCAGAGAAGTTCTGTATGTGAACACATTATAGCAAATATTTGGTTCTTATCAAGTGATTATACTGACTAGAATCATATTTCTTTTATTTAGCTAATTCTTTAGAAAAAGCATTATGATATTTTCTGATCATTTCTTTTATTTCAAAGCTAAGCAGCATACACAGATACATTAATGCCCCTTACTTTTTTTATGTTGTGATTTTCTTCATCAAGCATCTATCAAGTTCAGAGATACAGTAGAAAGCCAAGCCCATCTGACACAAGTGGTAGAAATTGAGTTTTTTTGGGCAAAACACATTATACTAGGAATGTAGTTTGTCATTGCACAAGATATTTAAAAAATGGGAAAACTGAATAGTAGCTATAGACTAAGCCCAAGCAGAGGGTCCTAATGAAAATCCTCTCCCATATTAAGCTACCATTTACATAAGATTGAAGATGTCATTGGTGTCAATAGTCCAAATGACAGTTGGGGTAGACAATTTTGTTAGGATCATGGCAAGGGGGAAATGAATGCTCAATCAATGGTTGGCAACTTGTGGACCTTCAGATGATGTTGGATTGCAATTCTCATTACAGTATTTCTCAATATTTGCTCTACTGGTTAAGAATGATGGAAACTGCAGTATCTGGGAATCACATATTTCTGCTCCCTGTGCTAAAACTGCTTCCTCATGCACTGTGCATCAGATGCTTATTCCTGTCCTCCCCTTGGCAGATATTTACGGATTTAAAAGTGATCACAGAACATCAAACTAGATATTTAATGTAACTTCCATTTTTCTCTTAAAGGGTCATGTAACCAAGCACAAGGATTCAATTCAAGCTACCTATTTACTTTTTTATACACACCTACATCCCTTCTATTAATTTCTGTTAGATAAAGGTGAAGCACTATAGTGGGAATTCAGGTTGCATTCAAAACACTTGATGCTAACAGAAGATGAGCCACATTTGACTGCAAGGGCAAACAAAGTACCTCATTTCTGACCTGTTTCTGGTACAAAGTCTCAGTATTCTTTGGGAGTAAAAGGCTGGCAAATGTTGCTTTCTTTGAACTATCTGTTAAGAGCAGTTGTAAATTCTGATAATTTATTTCTGACAAAGCTCTGTGGATCTGTAAATAAAGACGGAATTCCATAGTTTGCAAACGTAGTTTTGACTGCATCTGTGAGGATGCAATATGTTTGGACCCAATGTTTTCTAAAGAACCAAAACTAAAGATTTGTGTGTGAGAGCACAATGTAGTTTCTAAGGATACCCCAACGGTTGCTGGGAAGCTTTCCTTTCAGATAGGAAGTTAGGCATATCCAGGGCATGAAGACTGCCAGCCGGGTCGTTTCTCTAAGTGAACACAGTTTAGGCATCTGTAAGGCCTGGGTGCTGAAGATGGGACTCTCAGAAAAGAGAAATATGGGATACGTAGCACAAAATTTCAAGATGCACATCTGTAGTAGTTTATCCAGGATAATAGATTTTTCCTTAAGTGACAAACCATGTTCAACTAAAAATGTTTCACTGTGTTCTACAGTGTATGTCCAAAAGGGCTCTTCACACTAAGTTTTCATTCATCCTTGGCCTTTTAAAGACATTAGAAAAGCACATGCATATTCTATATTCATTTATTTAATTAAAATGGTAATTTAAAAAAATTAAAAGCAATTCTTCATCAACTTCTGAACTGTGAGTACTATATCAGTGTTTCTATAAGACCATATACTTAGTTGTTTAAATGGGGCAGAGATCTGTTTGTTACAGTTGCTGGTGTGACTAAATTTCAGTGGTGAATTGTTGCAAGTTGACATGAGTAGTAATACTACCTAGCATTCATCAAAATCACTTTTGACAGGTGTGCCGCCCCTGCGTGGCGGGACAAAGGGTCAAGAATCGACCCAGGGCCCTCCTCCTGGGTGGGCGGGGCTTTAAGGTGACGTAGGGGGTTGGTGAGGCTGCTGTGGGCCGTATAGGAGGGGTTCATAGACGCCGGGGTCCCCCGTGACCCGAAAACAGCCTCAGGATTGGCCCCCGAAGTGACGTGTCGCCCCCGCAGCCCTGTAGGCCAATGGGGAGAGGTTGGAGGGGTTTGGCTAGAAAAGGGGTGACCATAGGGCATGCCTTGGCATGCCCTTAGGCTGCCTGGGGCTGAAACTCCACAGCGGTTGCTGAAACGCCACAGCGGTGATTTTGGGGGCCTTCTGTGTGTGCTTGCCACTCTTTGCAGAGACCGGTGCGGCTTGGATAAGATGGAGGACAAGGAAAACCAGCTCTGAAACAAAGAAAGAGGTTCCAAAACTCAGAAAAGGTGACTGTGTGAGGGTTTCTAAAATGAAGGGGGTATTTGATAAGTGCTATGAACAGAATTTCATCACTGAAATATTTATAGTGGATCGGGTTATCAAAGGCACAGAGAGGCCTGTATACCAGTTAACGGATTATGATGGAGAGGCCATAGTTGGGACTTTCTATCCTGAAGAACTACAGAAGATCAATGACCGGGAAGACAGATTGTACAGAATTGAAAAGATTTTGGACACAAAAGGCAGGGGCACAAGAAAGCTTCACTGAGTGAAATGGTTAGGTTGGCCTAGCAAGTTCAACAGCTGGGTTGTCTGCCTCTGAAGTTTCTGAGGTCGTATAGGACAGAGAAGCAAAATGGGCGATCATGGTTTTTACATCACACTCCCCAGCAATGCCTGTAAGAAAGTCTTTCCTCAAAATACAAATACCAGCTTTACAACAATGCTACCCCGGCCCTTAGATTTGAACGGGGTTTTGGAAGTTGGCCTAGCTGAGATACAGTATCCTCGGAGCTGGTACACAATCCTTTAAAATGCCCCGTTCTCCATTTCTGAGGGTACAAATAAATGGGCCTTTCAGTTACACAGGGGTTATTACAAGGACATTCCTGATCTTCTGAACAGCATGAATGATACTATAAAACAAGCTATAGATCTGCAACAAGCGTGGCTGACCTATGACCCAGTCATGGGAAAAGTTAGATTCACAGGCCCTGAAAGTTACTCCTTTTCAGCTGGTGCTGAGCTAGCCTGCATTTTGGGGGTCCCTCCGGATGAACCCGTCAGAAAAATACCTTATGCTGCAGACCTTACCGGAGGTTTCAGCTCTTTGTACGTCTATACGGATATCATAGAGCACCAAATCGTGGGAGACCACTCTGTACCTTTGTTACGCTGTATCCCCATCAGGGGAGAAACCTACGAATGTGTTACAATTATCTATGACAAGCCGCATTACTTATTGATGAGTAAGAACCACATCAACATGATCACCATTGAAATAAAGATGGATCAGAACCAAGACGTGCCATTCACTTTGGGGGAAGTTGTTGTGAGGTTGCATATTCGCCCCAGAAAAGGTTGTTCGTAGGAAGAGAAAAGAAGAACATTAAAATGGTTGTGTTAAAAGACTACGGAGATGTCAATGTTTATAGGACTTACTATAATGCACAGGCAGGTCGCGGCCTCCCCGGATTTCACGGCGCTGTAAACATGTACAGGGCAGGGCTGGGCGGTATTTTTCGTGGGCTGTTCCAAAAGGCCGTCCCCCTCTTGAGGAGAGGTTTTGAGTTCATTAAACCCCACATTAAGACAGCCGTGCATAACATCGCTGGAGATGTCATGGGGCATGTTATGAAAAAACTGAGACCCCAAGAAGGCTCAGGACTCACATACCTGAAAAGAAGGGGAGGAGTTAAACAAAAAGCGGATCATCAACGCTCAGGTCCTCCTAAGCGGTTAAACACAGGAGCGCCTCCTAAAAAACGTCAGAAGTTTTGGAACAGGAAGAAGAAAGCAAATGGGAAAATAAAGGGCCTGAAATGGGGCAGGGGAGACATCTTTTAAAATGGCCTTCATTCACGGAGCCTCTGAAGAATGTACCAAATCTGAATTGGATATTTTTCAACTATCACCTACACAAACCAGCGTGGAAAACAGCATGTACATTGAGGTACCACCGTTGGCCGCCCTAACACCCAACGCCCCACTCGAATTTCATATAACCGGCAACAGTGAAGATTATATTAATTTAAACAATACATTGCTCTATGTGTAGTGCAAGATCACAAAAGCAAATGGGACAGACATCGCTGCTGATGCTAAAGTAGCCTTGGTAAACTACCCCATTGCCTCGCTGTTTAGTCAACTGGACGTCACCCTTGGAGACCGACTTATCAGCCAGAGTAATAATTGTTACCCCTATAGAGCCATGATAGAGCTGCTTTTGAACTATGGCTCTGACAGCTTGAGCACCCAATTTGTGGCGGGTGGTTTTTATAAAGATGGCCATCTAACCATGGAGCAAACCGCCACAGGATCTGGTGCCGGAAACTGGGGCTTTAGAACCAGAGCACAACACACCAGAGCCAGTCGGAAATGGGATCTGATGGGCCCATTGCACAACGAGCTATTTTTTTCAGGAGAAAATGTTACTGAACGGTGTAGATGTGAAAATCAAACTCACTCATAGCAAGGATATATTCTGTTTGATGAGCGGTGATGCCGCGGAGAATTACAAAGTGGATATTTTAAACGCCTCTCTGTTTGTCAAAAGGGTGAAAGTGTCCCCGGGAGTTCGTCTAGGACACGCCGAGGCCCTTCTGACCTCTAATGCAAAATACCCCATTGAGCGCATGGGAATGAAAGTGTTCAGTATACCGGCAGGGAGCCTTGTGTGTAATCAAGAAAACCTCTTCCTGGGTCAATTACCTAAACAGCTAGTGATCGCCTTTGTTGACAATGAGGCTTTCGGCGGCGCATATGACAAAAATCCTTTCAATTTCCAAAACTTCAATGTTAATTTTATAGCCTTGTATGTTGATGGGGTTCAAGTTTCATCAAAACCCATCCAGCCCGATTATGCAAACGGCCTATGAGAATACATGCAGCTGATACAAGCATCAGGGAAAGCCATGAAGGACCAAGACATTTTAATTAGCCGTACCGAATTTGGCTACAGATATACCCTGTATGCCTTTGACTTGACGCCAGATCATGGTTGCTCAGAACATTATTCTCTGATCAAAACTGGAAACCTTAGAGCAGAGATCCGTTTCGCCCAGCACCTGCCTATCACTATTAACATGATCTTATATGGGATATTTGACAACGTGATTGAAATCAATCACAGCAGAAACGTCCTCTTTGATTACATGTGAAGATGAACACGGTGCAGATATTAAGTGTATTACAATGAGACAATACCTTTCTAGATGTCTACCCCTGTGACCTGTTACCAAGGAGCCTTATTACCAAAAGACCTACCGGAATAGTGGTGAACACACACCCCCACACAATGTCTGGGGAACACTGGCTGGCCATCTATTTGCCAACTAACGGCCCTGGAGAGTTTTTTGACTCATACGGTGTAGACCCAGACAACCCACGCATCCGTGAAACCATTACAGCTTTTTTATGGTGCCAGTGCAAAGAAATAATATTCCAGCAGGGACAGCTACAACACCCTTCAGCAGTGACCTGCGGCTATCACTGTGTGTTCTTTTTACAGAACAGAACAAAAGGCCTGTCATTTGACCAGATTTTTAAGCTGTACTCGGAAGATGCTTCCAAAAATGATCGCATGGTTGTAGAGGTTGTCAAGGACAGAAAAATTCAAAGGTCTCCCCAACCCTGCAAGCTATTTCACCATGTTCAATCCTGTGGCAACCAGTGTAAAACATAAAATGTAAACTGTGCATAAAATAAAATGAAGACAAAAGTTAAATGTTTTATCTGTCTTGTTTTTATTGATGTATTTTAGAAAGTGCGCCATTCGGGCTTCTTGACTACTGGTCTCACTGGGATTGTGGGAAGCTCTTCCACACGCAGCCATTCCGGTCTCTTGAATTGTTTCTTGGGCCGGGCAACAGCACCCATTGCAGGTAGAGGGGGAGGAGGAGGAGGAGATGATTTCAGGGCTTCTAATTGCTCTCTAGCGGCTGAATTCCCCACAAGAGACATGGGCATATTTAGTTCGGCCATAGCTTTCAGAAAAATATCCCAGCCTTTGGGTTTTCTCTTAGCAGAAATAGTTGTAGACTGGGTGACCCCTCTGACCAGATCCAGAATATTACAGCCAGGTAAGAACTCTCCCTGATACAGGAATGTCCCTTTATCATCCCACGAAGAGATATCTCGATGTTGGCTTAATTTACTTAGCAAAAACTCTGCATTTTTCTTGTACCGGTTGGGGATGCTGTCTAAAACCTCTTGAATAACAGCAGCTCTGTCATCAAGGATGGGTGCTTGAGGAGGAGAGGGGGGAGATGTGGGTCATTGTGGGGGAGGAAGACTTGATTTTTCCACAGCCTCTTGTTTGGTCAGCACTAAAAACCTCTGTAGAACGCTGTAGCATTCACCCTTTTTATGTTAAATAGTCATGCATTATTCATGTTGCAGGCTAATGTTGCTAAGAGGCGGAGCCGAGAAATATGTAAAAGAGGCGGAGTCAGTCAGAGTCAAAGAGTGAGTCAGAGAGAGGAGTGAGAGAGAGTGGAGAGAGAGATAGAGGGAGGTATTTGGGAGATCTGAGGTGTGATTAGAGTGAAGAGTGAATAAGAACTGTATAACAAATAGAAGGTTGAGATTGATGATAATAGAAGTTACCTATGATTAATAATCGAACATCTGTAATCAATAAACAAGTTTTATTTAAAAGACAGTGAAGTTTGGACCTTCATCTTCATCCTTCCATAATTAATGTTGATTTAGTGATCAACTGGTGGCAGCGGGGTAAAAAGGAGTAGTAGTTTGCCCTCATGTGCTCTGTGTTTGGGGAGTCAGGCAGGGGCCTCGAGGTGCGAACGCCACAAACGCCTTTGTAAAGCTTGGCTTTTTCATACTCTGATAAGTCTGACCTTAAGAGAATTTATCTCATCTCAGAGTCTAGGCGTCTCACCGTAGTGGTCCTGATGTTTTCTGGCACATCCCTCAGCTCTTGTAGCTGAGCACTGGGGACCAAATAAATCTTTTCAGCATATTCCATTACTTATTAGTTAAAAGACTGGTTATTAGAGGGACGGCAAAGCTCAATAAGGGGCCCAGGAAATCTCCAGTCTGCTTCACCAGGTGCTTCTTCCGCCGCAGGGGGACCCTCTTGTTACTGAAGGTTTTAATCAGAGCATGTTTTTTTCTTTAAAACACGTACCTGTTGAGGCGTTAGAGCAATGTTTCCTTTTAAAGTGTTCAGAACAATTTCTGAAATGGCGGTGATCAGATCATCCGAAGCAGCACATAAAATGGCTTTTCTCTGGTGCAGGGGTGCCTTAATAAGGAGTTTTAAAAGCGGGAGGTTTCACCTTATATGTTCAGACATGATGCCTTGCAGAGGAACCTACCCCAATAAAGAAAAAGGTCTCAAAGTAGCCGTCTTTTGTTGCCTGAAGCAGCCTTCTTCATTGTATAGACCACAGGCTGGTCAGAAGGGAAAAGCCCTGTTCTCAGTCTGTAAGATTCAGGAGTATTGGTGTTTAAATCCACCAATAGATAACCGTGGGGGACTCTTGTAGCATCTGCGAAAGCCTCCATGAAGAAATGGACATTTCGTGGGTACATCTGGTGGGCTAGAGCGGCAATTTGCAGTTTGTCCCTGGGATTTTTAAATAGAACCATATACTTGGCATTTAGACTAATGCTGCAGGCACTTTTCCTCTTCAGAAAACGTTCTGAATAATTTAAAAAACACTCACATTCCTGTGATGCACATATTGTGTAAATAACTTTTCCACTTCCTTATTATCAGAGGCACACAGCATCAAATTGTCTAAAATCAAGAAGTTTATTTTAGTGGTGGGTAACAGAACATCATCATCAAATTTATCCAGCAATCCTTCTACAAAATGAATAAAGGTATATTTACACAGGATATTTTTGTATACAGGTTGCCAACCGTTATAACACCAAATAATATTTTTAGGCATATCAGAAAATACACTGCGAGCGTTGTCCAACATGTTTTTTATAAAAAACGTTTTTCCACAGCTGCTAGGCCCTGCTAGAATGGCTGAAAAAGGATGGACCCACCTCGTATTCATTTCAGTGGCCATAAGGAAGGGTTTTAAAACCTTCCGTAATCACTCTTTTGTCATAAACCACCTTTTGAGTTTTTCTTAACAGCTTTGTGCGGATCAGCCACTGTCTTTTATCCCTAACAATCCCTGGTTGCTGCACAACTATTTCACGGGGTGAGCCGTCTTGCTTGTCTGAAACGTGCGTAAAAACCAGGTCTTTGAGACTATCAAAATTATTTTTTTTCACAATTAGCAACATTCAGTGTGATTCCTTTGACCTTCGGGCATGCAGTGTTGTTCGAAAGCTTATACGCGTATGATTTAGGGCCAGAAGGAACAAATTCAGTGATATGCAGCCCTGCTGGGACTTTACTTGTGAGGTCCCCCAAGTAATCCCCTAAGGGCGGGTTCCATTCTCCCTTCCAGTGTACAAAAATGACAGAATCTGTATCATGATAGAGAACTGTATCCTGCAGTTTGTCCAGCGGCCGGTAAAGCTCCAGGCATGCATAAGCTGTGGTAAAGCAGGCTATGAACTCATTTTTTCTACCCCTGGTGGTTATTCTGTCTACAGCATGTTTCCAGGACACACACACCGCATCATCCTCGAGAAATTCAAACATTGACACCATGTAAGCCTCTGAAAATAGGAGATTGAAAAATTCATCAGGATCTCTCACCACCTGAGTGTTAGCCAGGTTTGTTCTCTGACCAATTTTTCCCCATAGAGAGTTTAAAAACAATTTGGCAATCTGCCTCTTTGCTGGATTTACAGCAATCTTCTCTTTCCGTAGATGCACTCCCTCTTTGTTGTAATAATCAGTGATATATTTATCTTTATCTGCATCACTGACACACCACTCGGGAAAGCCTGAGGCTTCCTGTTTGTGGCAAAGGTGTAGCTCCATGTATTCTGAAAACAGGCCTGCTGATCTGTTTTCAAAATGCCACACTACATAGATTTTCACAACCCTGTAGCCCTTCTCTATGGCCGCATTCAGCTCGATAGTACACCATGTCCCCAGCAAGACTCTCTCCTCATCAGAATGCTGACACGGGTCTAGCTGGTGGCATTCTGCACAAGCAGCACACAGCACAAACACAAGTTTTCCGCCGACCCTGGAGGGTAGCACTGGGAAAAAGAGGCCTCTTGCTGGTCCTCCTCGATATCTCAGCCGCCTTTGATACCGTCGACCACGGTATCCTCCTGGGGAGGCTCTCCGAGTTGGGAATCGGTGGCCTGGCTTTGGCCTGGCTCCGTTCCTTCTTGGAGGACCGTCCCCAGAGAGTGCAGATTGGAGAGAGTTTCTCAGCCCCGTGGAGCCTCAATTGTGGGGTCCCGCAGGGCTTGATTATCTCTCCAATGCTGTTTAACATCTATATGAGGCCGCTGGGAGGGGTCATCAGGGGATGTGGGGCTTCGTGTCATCAGTACGCTGATGATACTCAGCTCTACATCTCCTTCTTTCCAACAACAGTGGATGCTGTCTCTTCCCTTGAGCGCTGCCTGGGGGCTGTTCAGCAATGGATGCAGGAGAACAGACTGAGGCTGAATCCGGGCAAGACGGAGGTCCTTCGGGTGGGTGCCCCAGACATCAGTGGTCTGGGAAACTCCCTCTCTTTTGGGGGGGGGGGTGACTCTTACCACCAAGAGTGAGGTTCGCAGCTTGGGTGTACATCTGGACCTGGCATTCACCATGGAGACCCAGGTGTCATCAGTGGTCTGTTCCGCACATTTCCACCTTTGGCGGATTGCCCAGCTGCGTCCCTATCTTGATGTGGGGGTGCTCACCACTTTGGTCCATGCGCTTGTAGTCTCAAGATTAGACTACTGTAATGCGCTCTACGTGGGGCTGCCTTTGAGATTGACGCGGAAACTTCAGATGGTACAAAATGCCGCGGCCAGACTTCTAACTGGGGTGAAGAGGCACCAACATATTTCCCCCACATTGGCCGCCTTGCATTGGTTGCCCATTCGTTTCCGTGTTGATTTCAAAGTTCTTACGATTACTTATAAAGCCCTAAACGGTTTAGGACCTCGATATCTGGCAGAGTGCCTTCTTCCACCCAGTTCTGCCAGAGACACTCGTTCTAGCCAGGCCGGGCGACTGAGGGGCCTAATGCCGAGGGAGGCCCGGAAGGAAAGAACGAGGAACCAGGCCTTCTCGGCAGTGGCCCCTCGCCTCTGGAACAACTTGCCCATAGAGATCCACCTGGCTCCCTCTCTGGGTGTCTTTAGAAATACACTTAAGACATGGCTGTTTAGGCATGCTTTCCCTCCTGCTGTATTTTAATATTTACATTTTTACATCTTGGATTTTGCATGTTCATTGTTTCTATTGTTTTTAAATTTTGTAATGCCGCCCAGAGTAGACTATCTGTCTAGATGGGCGGGGTATAAATCTAATAAAATAAATAAATAAAATAAAAATACCTATCTGGGGATTGTATGTGAGCAACCTGAAAATGAATGGCCTAATCCAGAAATGTGCCCTCTTTTAAAAAATATAGACTCTTTGATTCAAACTCACTTTGAAGGTCAGATCAACTCTCATTTAAGACAGCTCAAGATTTGTACCACTGCTGAAGCTTGTGCCACGTTCCTGTTAGTGATGTGATATGAATTTGCAGATGGAAAAATTAACAGGGGCCGCCTTATGACTATGCTAGTCTTCTGTGGATGTCTGGCGAAGACCCAGCAGAAATCCTACAGGACCCTGTCAAGCAAGGACCTAAATTCTCTGACACAGTGTATGACAAACTATATTATGAGGAACCAAGCAAAGTGGCTTCTTCAAACCATCCAGAAATCTCTCCATTTATCTAAAAGAAAAGCAGCATTACTGTTAGATTTTTCTAAACCAATCCATTTTCTACTGATAGGGCGCTAATCTGCAAAGACATAAATGCTACTTTCCCTCTCTCTCTCTCTCTCTGTTGCAGGAAAATGAACTAAATATGCTTGTTGTTAGACAAGACATGAAACTACACTCAAGGTTCTCCATACTCTGCAAAAAGCTGCTAGGTCTTGTGTTACCTAAAACCTTTTTCTGTGTCTTGCAATAAAATAAAATATATACAAAGGCGCTGTCCTGCTCACTGTGATATTTTAAAACATAAGTCTTTCTAAGGGTTGACTGTCTACAAGGGAACAAACCCAAAGTTACATTTCCCCCTTTATTTTAAGGAACAAGTCCCAATAGTTACATGCTTTTTCTAATGCTAAACATAACATAACAAGTCCTTTAAAACAGATAAGCTCTTACCTGTTTGCTGAGAGCCTGAGGACCTATGGATCTGGGCTTTGGTGACCATTTTCTATAAAAGAGGGTGAGAGAGTAAGAGCTATCATGCCTATAACAGACAACCCAAGCATAAAAAAGTAAGGTTGGTAGGGTCCTAAAAGACCAGACAGTCCAAACCTCTGATCAAGGCATGATTACAAGCAAAGGAATACAAGCTATACTACACTGAAATAGAATCTTACATTTGAAGCAGCTAGGCAATAAGATACTTACATGTGCCATATTTTTCAGCCGTCAGGAAGCACTTCTCAGCAACAGGTTGTTGGCAGAAGAGGGAATGAGTGGTGATCCTCTAGAGAAGCCCCCCACTTTTTATACAGTTTTCCATGGGAATCAAAATAATGCCAATAATTGTGTTTTCCCTGGGAAGCAAAAGGCCTCCTCAGGTGTTTAAACATTTTCCCATAACCCCTTTGCCTAATTGTGTTGTCTTTTCTCAATTACCCACAAATACAACAAATTCTTGCTGTGCCTACGTGTGATCTGTCCCGTGGGAATAAACCGTCATGAGCCAGACCACTTTTGGGGGAAATTTCCCAAAAGCAGGACTTCTAAGAATATTTCTGAAAACCAATAAATTTCCCCAAAAGCAGGACTTCTAAGAATATTTCTGAATAACAACTGAGGGGTGTGTGTTAATAATCTTTAATGGCTACAATAGGCCTTTTTCTGAGGCTGTTATATTTTAAGCAGGAAAAGCTTTTGGGAACTGCTGAAGCCTGCTTAAGGGGGGGGGGGGGATACAGAGGCCTTTTATAAATACAGGCCCAGGCTGTATGTAGCAGCAGTGTGGAACCAGATATAATGAAATATCATAAATTGCTGCCTTGCAAAAGTATTATTTTTATTCAAATTTTACAGGCTTGACAGAGAAACATTTTATGATAGTCTTTAAGCCCGGTTAACACAGTCTCTAGAAAACTCTGATCTGATTTTCTCAGTAACTTTTTAAAAAAATAATAGGTATTATTAGAATTTGTTACATTTTTAAAAAGTTCAGACATATAATCCACAGTTCTCCTAGTGATGTAGACAACATGATGCTGGTAAGCAACCAATGTAAGAACATAAAAAGCAGTCTTAAAAGAGATTTTTCCACATAACATTTGCAGCATTCTTGAAAGACAGACGTGTCCCTCTTGACCATACATTTCTAGGCGGCATCCCAAGCATGCTTGTTTCATATAGCCAGTCAGATGGTGTTTCAGAATTCCATAAAGGCTTGCCCTTACAATGGATCTCATGGCCTTGCCTTTTTTCAGGGAAGTTCCACTTACTTGTAAATGGGATAGTTCCTGAAAAATCAAAGAGGGGTTTTAACAAACACATACACAGAGTAATCATATATAGCAACCCTATGGTGCCACCCTTCCACAAATGATTACATACTGGTGTTTCAGAAGATTTCTCTATATAAAAGGGAGCTTCCATATTATGCCATCTTTCAGGTTCTTCCAGGCGTTGTAGTGATGCAGGTGGCATACTCTCATTGTCAGAATCTGTACTCATGTACCGCTTTCTGGGGTTGGCTGGGGTTTTGGCGTCCAGGTCCTTTTGGCTTTCTGCCTTTGGGGGGCCCTGGGTACCAGGGAGCTGGTTTTCCTTGTCCTCCATCTTCTCCAAGCCGCACCGGTCTCTGCAAAGAGCGGCAAGCACACGCAGAAGGCCCCCAAAATCACCGCTGTGGCGTTTCAGCCCCAGGTGGCCTAAGGGCATGCCAAGGCATGCCCTACGGCCACCCCTTTTCTAGTCAAACCCCTCCAACCTCTCCCCATTGGCCTATAGGGCCGCGGGGGGCGACACGTCACTTCAGGGGCCAATTCTAAGGTCACGGGGGACCCCAGCATCTATGAATCCCTCCTATAGGCCCTCGGTGGCCTCACAAACCCCCTACGTCACCCTAAAGCACCACCCACCCAGGAGGAGGGCCCTGGGTCGATTCTTGACCCTTTGTCCTGCCTTGCAGGGGCGGCGTACCTGTCAAAAGTGATTTTGATGAATGCTAGGAAGTATTACTACTGACATGATCGCATAGGTATTTGCAATTGCTTACTGGGTGTGTAACTTGATGTGCCATAACAAATGCCTATGCAGACTTTTTAACTTGAGGCAATGCAACACTGAAATTTATACTGATGGAGTTATTCTAGTGAAAATATATAATAGGATTCTGGCCATGGTTTCTTTATTTTTTTAGCTGCATTTAATAACTCTTCTCAAATTTCAGCTATGGGGTTTGGAAGTAGTACATTACCTGTAATTAAAGTGGACAGAATGTAGTTGAATACTTATACAGGCATGTATTTCCTATCATGTGCCAAGGCACACGATTGGACTATGACAGGAAAGAAAAATTCCAGCTTCTTAATTAGTAGTAATTTGCCAATTTATGCCACTAGATTTAATGCCAGCAGATACAGTGAGCTACTTTGGGGTGTACTGAACAAAACTTTATTTTTAAGAATAATAAATTCATTATATTTTTAAGTTTGATATAGTGTAACAAGGAACATTAATAAGTTGCTCTAAAAATGTAACAAGAAAAAAAGTTTCTTTTTAAAAAGTGATGACAGCCCACGTTTTGTTATAGAGTATTATATGGAACTCCCTACCATTGAAGATCAGTCTGCCCCTCTCCCTGCTATCCCTTCATTGGCAGACAAAGACATTCTCCTTTGCCAGTCTTTTTTCCCCCTTCATTAAAAGTCTGAATGGACACTTATTATCAGACACCAATAGCCATGGCTGTGAAGGAGGGGTTTTTAATGGGCAGTGTTGTAGCTTTCTCCATTTTAATGTAATTTTACATTGTTTTTAACATTTTTATTCAATAGCTCTAATACATAGTATGTTGAAATGTGTTTAAAATTGTAATGTATTATATTTTTGATTGTGAATATTTGTCTTTTGAGTATTTTGTAAGCTGCCTTGGGTGTTTCTATTGTGTGAAAGGCAGGGTATAAATAAAAAGAATAAATGAATGAACGAATTCTCCATTTTCCATATGAGAAGGAAAGAAGAAATGTAACTTACACAATTAGTTGTACTAGGAACAATATAGCTCTTTTCTGTGTAAAGCAAAGTGGGCTCCTAGTTGGAGAATTCCTTCCTTGTGATCTAAATTCGAACCGTTACTTCCCTAACAGAGATATAAATGTGTAAATGGAGACATTCATATGGAAGACAAATAGATCAGAGCAGGCCCTGCTATTAGCCAGAATAGGGAGAGCTCAGGGAGCTGATTCAGAGTGGCATGAAAGAGGAGCAAATGGTCAGTTATTGACTTTGTAGTTATTTCATTTTTACTCTTTGGCAGGAAAACAAAACAGCTTGGATTGTTTAAGAGAGAATGGCATCAAACAAAAAATCTTATCAGAATGCCCCTTAAAATGTGAAAAGACAGGTTTGAAAAAAAAAACCTTTCAAAGTTATTAAAAGGTAACTGTTAAGAACATATTACTTGTTAAACCAAAAAAAAATGAATGCCATTACACTTGTTATGTTCTTTTTGAAATGTAATTTTATTATGTCTTTTTTGACCATTAGAAAGGTAGCTCATTACAGGTAACAGCCTCATTACTTTTCATTGTCATTACTTTCCATATCTGAAAAATAAGTGTTTTTGTTAAGATACTGTCCCCTTTCAGTCAACTAGAGGTGATGTTACATGATGACATTTAAAAGCAAAGATAAATGCAGATTATTATTATTTTTTGCAAAAAGGATGGTAAGACACAACAGTGCTTTCACAAAAACTTTGGATAGCATTTGTGCATGTGATAGGATTAGAGCTGATAACTGGCTAAATGTCTTTTACCCCTGTTCATGTATATTCATGTGTGTTTGTGTGTGTATGCATGTACGTGCAGTTCTATGGCATCCATAGATAGTGATATACAAATATATATGTATTCATATATATATATATATGAATTATGTAGCTATGTCTCTTCACATATCTGTAGGGGTTGTCTTTAAGACAGTATCTACTCCTTAAAACATATCATTATCATTCGGAAATGTTTTTTAAAAAATATTCAGGTGTCAAAAGGACAACATTTTTTTTTGATTTCCTACTGCTAATTTTAGGTTATGTGCAAAAGACCAGAATTCATTCCACAGCGAATAACCCAATCAGTAAAGCAGATAAAATACTATATGTGATTTAAGATAATTAAAGGTCTGTTTCATATATTTATTTTCCCTTGAGAGTCTCTTTGGGAGTGGTTTCAGAAGTAACCCCTGGACTTGTACACCAGTATTTTTGAGCCTCGTTTCTGCTCTGTGATTTAAGTGCATGCTTCTTTCATTAACCTACGTTTGAATAATTGAAGGATCTCCTGATTCAGATGCATAGGACACCTCATTGTGACAGAAGTGAAGGGGGACTTGCATGAGTCCACAGGGTGTGAGGTTCTCCTTGAACACTCAGGTATAAAGGGGGAGATAGACTCCAGAGATACATGACTGAGGGGTGGGGGATATGCAACAGCCAAAATTTGTGAAATGAGGTAGCTTCCCTGTTCAGATCATGAGTCACATCATATTGTATTGAAGAACTTTGATTTAAACTGAAGTTGGATTTAAGTCCTGATTTCTGCAATAACAGCATGGAAAATTATAGTATGGTATATTTTAGCAATTAAAAGCATCATAAAAATGTTGTGTGATTAACTTGTAACAATCGAAGGAGAATTACACTGCATTATATGCATCGTGTTTCCCTGAAAATAAGACAGGGTCTTATATTAATTTTTGCTCCAAAAAATGCATTAGGGCTTATTTTCAGGGGATGTTTCATTTTTGTCGTGTACAGCAATCTACATTTATTCAAATACAGTCATGTCATCTTCTTCTGGTTGCTGCACAATGGTGGAGGGTGGGGTTTCACCTAACTGGGGCTTATTTTGGGGGTAGGGCTTATATTATGAGCATCCTGAAAAATCATACTAGGGCTTATTTTCAGGTTAGGTCTTATTTTGGGGGGAACAGGGTACATTGCATATACTGGAAACTTTTACTATTTATAAGAGTGCTAAAATTATAAATATATTAAGTTGTGTATAAAGATGATAATTTTATTAAGTTTTGTTTCTTAATTTAACTAACTACCCATTTCACAGCACATTCTACCTGGTGTTTCAGTTATTAGCTGAAGCTGACATCTCCTGCAGAATTCATACTTGGTGGAGAGACTAATTTGCTGCCATAATGAATCACATTACAGATTTTTGCTGGTTTGAGTAGCAACTGGAAGTTTTTTATGAAGTAAAAAACTGAACCTAGGACATCATGTGGCACTATTTGCAGGAAAGACCACTGACAGCATTGTCTAAAGCCAATTTAGCCTAGATTTTTTTTCATATTTTTCTCACCATAAATTATTCTTTACAGAACAAAGTTAATTAGTAAGTGATAGATATAAAGATTGCCAGGGACAGCCCATTAATTCCATTTGCCTTAATAAAGTTTAGATCTTAGCTTGCTCTACAGCTGTATTCAGACTGGCTTATAAATGTAATTTTTTGCATCATTAACTTGCTCGATTAATCTGAGACAGCAAAAGCATAATTGTAGAAATCCAAGACTTTTGGCATGCTGGTTTGCAGAGGTAGATTTGCTCTTTTCAGTTTGTATCATTTTAACTATTGCAGATGAGAAGAGAAGCCTGATGCTTTTTCTTCCTTAACAATTAACCTGCATCATGTACCAGTCATTTCTCATTTCTGCATCTCCCCCCTCCAAGTGGCAGAAAATCATGCTCAGCTTTTAACAAGTGCAATTATAGGGTATTTGCATAGTAATTGGACACCATTAGCTGAGTGCTTCATGCTGCTCAAGGAGCATTAATGCAGTAACTTGTTGTACATTTCTTAGGCCATCTCATGTTCTGTAATAGTTTGTATGTGTGAAGAGATTCAACTGATGACTTGATGCTTACAAAGCATGTGCACCACCACAGATCTGTTACCTCCTTAAACATTTGAGATTCTCAGTTGGATATCCAACTCAGAAATGATCCTTCTCTTTCCCTTTATTTTATTTTATTTTATTTTGATGATACTCTTGTTTGAGTATTTAAAGCCAGAATAGGAGAAACTTTTTTTTTTCTTACCATCAGTCACTGGAAAAAAAAAATGCATGGTGGAAATCAGACTCCTTACCTCTGGCTCTATAGCCCAATTCATTGAGCTATCCAGCCTCATTGAACTCTGTAAAAATACTGATGAAATTCCACATTGTTGTCCATTTTGGCTGTCTTGACTCAACAAGACATCTCAGTGAGGAATTTCCAAGCACCGGAAGATCCTTAATCTCGAAGACAAGAATAAGGCAAAGAGTGATTTTTTTCTATCGAAGTTTTTGCAACATGTGCAAATATTTCTGCAGCAATTGGCTCAAAGTTGGTGTCTCAAAACTTATGTGAGAAGTAGAGCACCCATAGTGTATGCAGGACTGGCTGATTGTTTTAAAACAACAAAAATCAAGGGTACAAGTAATACATCTGATCCTTCTAATTTTTAGAAGTCCATGCAGTAAGGAAGAAGGTACTGTGATTTTGCGGAATATATAATGCTATTTCTGCAAGATTGTTCTCACCAAGGTAAGAGCTATTGTCAAAAACACTAGAAAATACATTGCCATCTTGCAAACGAGGAGAAAATCTTGTGACTGGTTATCCTCCCATGTTAGGATTTATGTCCCATGTTAGGATTTATATCCATTAGCTACACCCACTCTAGTCAGCCTCTCACAAGACGCACTATGAGGATTCAAATGTCCAGCCCTTGGCTCTACACTCAAAACCACTGAGAAATACCAGCTCACTCCAGAACAATCCACTACACTCTGAAAGAATTATAGTAAGAAGCTAGTGGAGTCTCCTTTTCCCATCCAACAGTTAAGCCTTCCTCTTCTGCAAAAAAAGAGCTATGCATGTTAGACAAATACAAAATTCCCACATAGTAGAAACAGCTGGTTTGCCTTTTTTTAGTTTGTTCTGTTTTAAAAGCAAAACCTAATACTACTTTATAATATTACAAAGCAATAATAGATGAACACTGCTTATGTAAGTGGTTGTAATAGTCAATATCTCCTTTTAAGCCCACATCCTGCCATTTGTAAACACAGTGATAATTATCAGAGGAGCAGGCTAACAGAATAGAGTATGTCATTAAAACCTTTATGAAATGTTAATAATCTTCAGTTCTAATATCTTATGTTGGAGTGGGAAAAGAGATGCAGTTTTTCACCAAGAAAGTCTTTGGGGGCTCCTGTTTACATTATTGCATTCTGATTTGTTTTATTGTTTTAAGGTCATGATTGAGGGTTAGTTTCATAGTGTTTTTTTGAGGTATACATTAAATAAATCATGGTCCGGTATTATTACTATACTGAAACACCTTTATAATTCAAATGACTTGTCTTCTTAAGAAACTGTATGCTTTTAATAATACTGCAGATGCGGGAAGCTCATCCCAAGGATTTAACAAGAAATGTTGCTTGTTTGTATTGTTAATGACCTTGGCTTCACTCCTAGAGTAACAGAAGTATAGCTCATCTTCTGCCAGAAAGTACATGGGATTTCAAGGAACAACTAATCATATTTTTCTTTCCAACTGATTGTGAAACATGCTAGAAGTATATATTGCAATATATTTAAATATGGGTACTGTTTTTTTTAGCAAGAAGAGTAGGTGGAGGAAGGAGAGCGTACAGGCTATTGTCAGTAGTTTGACTTATTAAGATCAGAGATTCATGGGGAATTTCCTCAAAATATAAAAAAAATGAATTTAAGATGTCAGCTGTTGTGTTATTCACATGCTCCAAACCTTGCCACGTACATCACTCACAAACGTGTATTAAATCTTAAGAAATTCTACCATAGGTAGAAGACAGTAATTAGTCAAAGAATGCTTCCGTGGTAGAACTACTGACCTGGGGATTGGATACTCAGTAGTGCTAGCAGTGTGGATCTGGGGGAAAGTTATATAAATAAGGCATTTTAAATCGCTGGAGAAGTTATGGTTATGATCAGTGCATCCCTCAGATATGTTTTCGAGACTTGCTGTTTCCTACACTTCTATAATTTTGGCACACTAGACATATCTCTGTGTGTGACAGCCTATCACATCCTAAACCTAGCTGTTTAGCCTGTTTCCCCCCATTGGCTTCCTTTCTTTTCACCTTCCATCTGTGTCCTCCATAGTAATCAATGGAAAATCTCATTTACATGGAGTTGTAATTACTCGGACACAAGAAACCTTAAGGCGATAATTTAATAGCAAGTTAGGCATCTTCCAGTTCACAATAGTTTCTACCCTGTTGTTTACTGATTCTTACAGAATGCATGTGGTAATCTCTTCTTTCACATTCTCCCATACTACAAGTCAAAAGTATGGAAATTGTGGGAGTTGTCGTCGAAAAACACACATATGCACAGCTCCTGCTAGAAATGTTTTATGTTTTGACAGGCAGACTGACAAGCATTCTCAATTTGTCCTCCTGAAATTTTTCACATGTAAGAGCATTTGCCCTTTCATAATATTATTGCCATGGTTTGCATCCATTGTTAAACTAATAGTGTCTTAATACTGAAAGTAGACTGGTTGATGTGCTCTGCATACAAGTGAGTGGCTGGAAACTTCTCCCTCCTCCCTTTGGAAAATGACCCTTTTCAGGTTAGTGACAGAGAAATGGCAGTTTTGCAGTTCAGATTAAAAGAAAGAAAAAGCCAATCTTTAGGCGAGCTACTAGACTGAAAATAGCCTGGTTTATTCTTCTTGGGAATCCAGTACATTGCCAGTGTATTATGTTCTAGGAGTTCTATGGCCTTAGTTTCTGCTTCTCTGTTTGTTAACACAATACATGTTACAATGCCAGGAGTGGGGTGAAAATTAGTAGACTCCAACAAGCGTAACAGCAAACTTTACTTCCCCTTCCACCAAATGCTTGCCTTATCTCTTATGAAAGATAACATTTCAGTGGGGCTTGCATGCATACAATCCAATGTATATAGGTCCACTTCACATGATCAGTTTCCATCTGAGGAATCTACTACATGGTTGAGACCATCTTCATTGCATTATATGCAGAGAGACTCCGTTCTAAGCAAATAGAATGCACATTTTAATAGTACTGAATTAATACTATATGTTTTAAGTCAAGAAAGGAATGGGAACTTTTCATTTCCCTTTTTTTTCTCCCTTTCCTGGCTTAAAACATATAGTATTGATTCATTACTCCACAATTATTCTAAATAAATTACTTAAAAACAGGGTAATATAGAAAATTATCCATAGTATTGGTCCAGATGGACTGTTCTTTGTCTCAGCAATTCTCTAAGTGTGGTGAAGAGAGGAAGGAACAGCATCACTTAAAATCAAGTTTCTAGTACACATTTGGACAATAATGTTTCTAAAATGGTAGTGTGAGATAAACTTTAATAGCTTAAAAAATTCAGTATTTTGGAGGTATGTTTCTTGTAGGGAACAGTTGTGCAGAAATTAATCCATATAGCAAGTTATATGTCTGGCAAAGATACTGAATCTCTTTCCTCTGGATTATTAAAGGCAGTACTGTCATTAAAAGCCAATTACTGCATCTCGTTTAGCTCTCCAAAAGTCTTTGACGTGTGAAATATCCTACCGGGAATTGTTGTATAACACTCATTACCCTTCTTAGCTTTTTGTTCAGACATTCACAATATAACTTGAAAACACCCTGGACATTTTAATTATTATTCCAGTCTTTAATTTTGCCAATCTGATAAACACCCCACTGGTCTATTGTATGGTAACCACTTTTTGAAAAGTTTTTTTGTGTTCAAATGTTTGTTATGTGGATGACATCTGATCATCATACCTTCTGCGTTTTGCTACATATAGGTGGGATAATCATACAGTTAACTGGCATCTGGAGTTAGTGACCCTTTGAAGTAAGAGGCCAAACAACGTAAGGTGGCCAACAGTCCCGAACTGAATCAGTCTTCCGTTTTGGTCTTTGTCTACACTGGGCACTGCAGGAGGGGAGGGGGGAAGTAAAAAACACATTACTGGAATGTGTGCACATCACAGAGCTGTGCTGCCCAGCCAGCCCTGATTGGAAGACAGTAACCAGCCATTGGTGCTTTTGTTTGCACCTTTCCCAACATGCCACTACTGCTGGAGAAGGAAGAAGCAGGTAGCATAGTATGGCAGGAGACTATTTTTAATGCTTCATTGTGAGCCAAGGCACAATCATCACAGCTTCAGGCAATTTCACTGGCATCTCCTCTGTATGTCTTGGCTCCAAAAGGATCCCTCGGAGCCAATCATTAAGAAAATAGCCACCTCCAATGCCACCTGCCTTTCTCTTCCCTTGTGGCAGCAACAGCATGGAGGGAAGGATGGGGAAGGAGGTACTGCCAGCTGCAGGGGTGGTTGAGAACATTCCTCTCTTGGGCTGGATGGGCAGTGAGTGCAGCACGGCAGATTGCAGCCCAGATGGAAGAGGAAGTCAAATATTATTTGCGGCATTGCCCTGTACCTAAACTAGTTGAACTCCGCTGTGGCCATCCCATGATAACCTGCTCTGAAAGGTGACAACCCCCCCGGGCTATTTTAAGTCCAATTTTTCCAGTTGTTTCCTCTAAAGAAAAACAATAAAAAGAAGCAGGCTAGTCGGTAGCTTGCTGGTGGATTGAAACTCGGTCTGGTTAGTAAACCTATATTTGTCTATACTACCTTAAATTAGAATACTGTATGTAAATATATTGCAAACAAATCTGAGGATACATCTCCTTCTTTTTGGTGATCCTTCTCCTACATATCCTCCTTTCTGGCGGTGTATCAGTGGCGATACTGAAACAACATAGGCATGTGAAAAAAAGAATTAGCTGAAATAAAGAATTAGCTCCAACACTGGAGGCATTCAAGGGAAACTTAAGACAACCACCTGGCAGATATCCTTTGATTTGCATTCCTGCACTGAGCAGGAGATTGGACTTGATGGCCATAAAGGTCCTTCCAACTTCACTATTCTATGATTCTATGATAATATCTGCTTTATCAGAGAGTAAACCTATATAAATATAAGCAAATAACTGTGACTGATATTTTCCCATGAATGGCTTCATTCCATCTATATTGTATTTATATCTGACCTGTAATACCAAAGTTTTAATTTTTACGTACATTGCATGAAAAATCTATTCGTAATAGGTATTAGTATTCTGACATTCAACATTTTATTTGTGAAACTGGCTTTCTTTTTGATGCCATGTTTGAGTTCCAAAAACCAAGGCAAAGTGGACTAAGATACCTCTTTGTTTTGACATTCACTCATTGGGTTATGTAGGCTGGAAAAATTGAATTATGACACTTTGATACCAACAGACACTGGGACTTGTGGAAAAGATGATTGGTTCAGCTTCAGTGTTGAACTTTCAATTTCTGTGATGTTTTGATGAGATTGGATTTGACAATTAATGTGATGACAACAGTATTCTGGAGGCATTTACCAAAAGAGCATTTATTGTTTGAAGATACAGCTGATGCCTGGTGATTAAGATGAAGACATGTTACTTTCTGTAGCATTTATCAAATGTGATGATTGCTTGACCTCTTTCTATTTAATTCTAGTTGAGTTCATGTCTGTGTATGAATATATACATCTGTGTCATATACTTAGGAGTTTGATATAAAATGCCAGATAAATATCTTTATTAATTAAATCTTATTCCATCTTTCTTGTTACTTCACTCAGCTTCTTGTGTATATTTCCATTGTGAATGCAAAACAATACAGAATTAATTAGTAAAACTATTCATGTAGCCGTCACCTTATTCATCCTTTCTGAATGTGGTTAAAATAAACAGATGAGGTGGGGGATCAGAGATATAAATGCAGGTTCCACCTCCAGACACATTTCTGTTACAATTTTCATATGGTGAAAGACTTCTAAAGACCTCTGTCCTTGCAATTTGGAAGCTGGATTTTTCTAGGATTTCAGATCACAATGTGAGTCTCCAAGATTAGAATAGGCTCAGCAGTCCTTCAGAAACAGTGATTAAAATGGTGATGGAGAGGGCAGAGCTGGCATTGTCATCTATGTTTCTCACATGTTATTTGAACTTTGTTTGGAAACACCTGGATGTTTGTATCCACAATCTCAGACACCTCTGCCTGTCAAGTTTTTGTTGTTTAAAAACAGAAGCCCTATTCGGGCATTTGTTTGAATGCATGTGGAGCTAAATGGATGGTGTAGATGTGGGCATACATTTAAACCTCATCCCCAAACATTGCCACCCCCCCCCCATCTAGTAGCACCTCTGCATATTAACTGCAAAGATCTGGAGGGGCCTCTGTAATCATTGTACTTGGCTGAATGAGTTTGCAGACCTCCCATTCATATCAGTGTGGACATTCAAGGGTCCCACCCATTTAACCATACCGAATAGGGCTAGAATAGGCTTGCTTGGGAAATTATCTGAAGCTAATAAACTTTTGAACTCATAGCATCCACCTCAGCCACAGTCGTTATTAGCAGAACACTATGCATCAGGGATCCTTGGACTGTGCACTCTGTCATAACGTGTAGTAGCATTCCAGGATGCCAACTAGGGAAATGATAAAACATTTTCTCTGTGTGTGCCACCATATAGCTTAATTAATTGTCAAATCTAATCTCATCAAAACATCACAGGACTTGAAAGTTCAACACTGAAGCTCAATCAGTCATCTTTTCCACAAGTCCCGGTGTCTGTTGGTATCAAAGTGTTATAATTCAATTTGAAAATACATTCTGAGAAGAAATTCAAGATTTGTCCCCAGTTAGCTCATGGTTCAGTGTGGCCAGCTATAGAGGGGGAAGGGCCCTGGCAGAAAGGGCATCCCACCTGATTTTTTAATTGACTGCTTCTATTAATGGATCCTGAAATAGCTATTTACATAAATGGATAGAAGTGGGAAATTCTCTTCAGATTAGGCAGTTGCCACTGTGGCACCTATTTATAAGAAAGGTTCACAATTAGATTTTAGGAATTATCATCCTATGAGCCTTTCTAGATGTGGTTGGTAAACTGGATGGCTAGAAAACTGAGTGTCCTCAGAGAACCTTTAAGCAGAAGAAGAACAAGATGGTTTTCAGTCTGGTAGATCTATAGACAACCACTGTTTTCTGGTGGGGAAATATACATCATCCTTATCAATCACTTTTCATGGCTTTTGTAGATTTTAGAGCAGCTTTTGACTCCAAATCTCAGCCTCACCTCTGAAGCAAGACGTAATCCTTAAATATAGACTGTGAGTTGCTCAGGAGAATTCAAGGAACTTTATGGGAGTAAATTCAATTGGTTGTTTATTAATGCTACTCCTATTTAATCACATTTAAGTGACGATTTGTTCTTTATCAAGGTCTGTATTCTTCTCTTTCCATCTAAAAGATAGGAATATTTTGGTGCTTCTATATGCAACAATGCTTTTCTTATGTCACATGCAGAAGTGGGGATGTGAAGGCTTCCAAGGGATCTAGGATTCTTCTATGCTGGGGAACTCCTCCAGATTAGCTATACTAAAACCCAAACACTAGTCTTTAAGAAAAGAAGGAAGAAATACAGATGGCAGCGGAGCAACCTGCTACTAGAACAAGTCAAAACATGTAAATACCTAGGCATGACATTTGCAATCTCTGGAGCCTTGGTCTGCTCATTCAGAAACCACTGTGTCATCAGCTAATGTAACCGCCAATGTGGTTGTGTCTGTAAAGTGTGATATGTTATTGTTCTTCGTAGTGGTCTCTGTGAATGCATACAAATGGGTTTATCCTGCGCCTGCGCAGGACATTCGGAAGATTCTAGAGCTTAGGAAAAAAGAAACAATTTAGTCCTCCCCAAGGGCAGAAGCTCCGCCTCCTCAACCTTCCTTTCAGTTCCTTTTTTTCCGCCGTTCGTGTAGGACATTAGGAACATTAGAGCGTTCTGAGGAAAGTAAATCCTAGCTATTCAGCTATTTTTCATCCTCCCTTTACTATTTACCTTTATTATTTCTGTTATTAGTGTGATAGAACCTGCTAGCCCAATTTTTTCCCATTCTATCGCGCTTCCCGCCTTCCCCCCTCAATGGATTCCCCCTTTATTTTCATTTTTCCCCTTGTTTTATGGCCCCTCGGGGCTTCAAGCAGTGCTCTGTTTGTCTCAGAAAAATCCCTCTAACAGACGGGCACGATCAATGTTTTGCCTGGGGGAATTCCACCTCACCCAGTCGTGCACCGCGTGCAGGAGCCTTTCCAAGCAGGCTATTAAACTGCAGCTTCAACGTCTCAGATCCTTTCTTTACGAAAAGACTCTGAACCCCACTATGGAGGTACCTCCCCTCCCCCCACCGAACCCTCCTCGCTTGGAGGCTGCCAAATCAGCTCCTAGCCCAGTTGAGCAGTCTTTGCCCAACACGACTTCCTTACCTGCTAGATCCAAGGATTTCCAAAAACCGTCTAAGCCAGCTTCCAAGGCTCAACCGCGGTCCGTTGATACTGCAAAAAAGAGAAAAGACAAAGAAAAGCCTAAGAAGCAAAAGAAAACAACCAAATCCGCTTCTTTACCTCTTCCGGCTCCTATATTACTGGAGGAATCATCAAGGGAAGGCATTGGGCTTTTGGAAACAGAGGAGCAAGCCGTTCCTCCAGCCCAAACAGCTCATGATATTCTGAGCATGTCTCCAAGCTCGGGCCGATTTGGGGCTGATGCACCTTCCAGCCCGGCCATAGCCCCTTTTAGCCCTCGATCTTCAGGGCGGGCAGATACCGAGACTCAATTGGAACAGGAGTTTGCTCCTTGCACTCCTAAAAAGAGGATGGAGAAACGCAAACATGCCTCTCCATACCAGCCTTACAGGCTTGAAGACCAATATTATCGTCCAGAGGGTCCACCACAATATGGTCACCCATATTTTGGTCCGTACCATCCTTACCCATACCATGGCTATGGATACCAAGCTGACTACAGAGGACCGGCATACCCTCTGCCATCCTGGTACCCTTCCACGGCTCCACCTCTGGAAGCTCATTCGCGTCACCAAGGGGATGTTTCTATACCCCAAGCCGCTCCATCCCGAAAGAGGGGAACAGCAGCGACACCTTCCGTACCTCCAAAATGGTCTAAGCACAACAGAAGCCATCCTACGGTACAGACTACCACGCTTTACTCTGGCCTCCATGTCCCTGATACAGAGCCTTTTTCTCTGTCTACTCAATCTGACGCTGACCCCTTACTGAGGGATACGGTACCGATAACACACCGTTCACCCTCACTGGCTTCTGAATCGTTTCATGATGACAACTCATCAGTCTCTGGTGAATCAGACGTCCCTGGTGCGGGTGCCACAGGCACTTTCCCCCAGTCACCTTCGGAAGACTACACATCATATGCTCAACTCATTTTGCGCATGGCTAAGACACTGCAACTTGATGCGCAGATACCCCAACAACAAAAGGACTTAGTCTTCCACAATATGGAGCAGGACAAAACTCCTCCTCCTAGTCTCAGCCTCATACCAGCACTTCTTGACCTGGTAAAGAACTCCTGGGATAAGTCGCCCTCGACTCTCCAAATCCCAAGAAAAATCGAACACCACTACAAGACACACAGGTCAGACTCGGACTTTCTTGTTAAACACCCTATGCCTAACTCCATTGTGGCCGAGGTCACCCAGTACAAATCACGTAGCAGGTCATCTGTAACACCTGTGAATAGAGAGGGAAGAAAGACCGACTCTCTCGGAAAGAAACTTTACTCGCTCGCGGAGCTAATGATTAGAATTTCAAATTACCAAGCGGCAATGGGCGCCTATCAAAAACACCTGTGGGATAAAATTCTCCCTATACTTCAAACTCTCCCCGATCCATCAAAGACCGATGCTCTCAGTACTTACGCAGAGGCTAACACCCTCGCTAAACAACAAAGGGTAGCAGCAAAACATACCGCTGACACCGCTTCTAAATCCATGCTAACTGCAGTAGCAGTCAGACGGCATGCTTGGCTCAGGGCGGCTAACATCTTGGACGATACCAAGACTAAGATTGAAGACCTCCCCTTTGATGCAACAGGTCTCTTTAATTCTAAAACGGATGACATAATGGAAAACATCCACAAAATGAGAAAAATGGCTAAATCGTACATACCATACCAACCATATAGATATCAGAAAACGGCTTACAAGAAGCCTTTCTATCAACAACCTTCACAGTACCAGCCCTTTCGGTACAGCAAGCAGCAGCAGCATGACCAGCCTTACCAGCCGCCTCAATCCAACCCCCTGCAATTCAAGCAGCAACAATATCAAGGTTCCAGACAGACCTTTCGTAAACCACAGCGCAGGGGTAAGCAATACACCTAATTACCCCCGTAATCATACTAGACTTCTCCCATTCCTCCCAGAATGGCACAGAATCACAACTGATAAGTGGGTTTTGACCATCATTGAGAAGGGCTACTTGATAGAATTCTCTCAAACCCCTCCACCAAATTTCATCAAGACCACCCCCTTCTCTTTGCCTTTGCAAGAGGAAATTGCATCACTCCTCAATAAGGGGGCAATAGTCAGAGTTCCATCTTCTGACCTAAATGAGGGTTTCTTCTCTCGGTACTTTGCGGTCCCTAAGAAGGACGGAGGTATTAGACCCATTATGGATCTTAGAGAACTTAATGAATACATACTATACAGAAAATTCCATATGTTAACACTTGATTCAATTCTCCCTCTTCTATCCCAGGGGAACTGGTTTGTCACCATCGATCTAAAGGACGCATATTTTCACATTTCAATTCATCCGTCCCATCAAAAATTCCTTCGGTTTCGATTCCAGCACACAACTTACCAGTTTGCTGTCCTCCCCTTCGGGCTCTCCACAGCCCCCAGGACATTTACCAAATGCATGGCTCCCGTAGTAGCTTACCTCCGTACCAAGGGAGTAAAGCTCTTCCCTTATATCGACGACTGGCTCCTGGTTGCCAAATCCTACCAAGACGCTATCACAGCCACAAACACCACACTGGACACCTTAAACAAATTCAACCCTTCAACGGACACCCCGCTGAAAAAGTTACGGGTAACACAGAATGTAGCAGACCAACTCATCTGGTGGACATTTGCCCACAATCTATCAATGGGCAGACCATTCCAACCGCCTTACCTGTCGATACAGGTTACGACAGATGCCAGCCCCTCAGGATGGGGAGCTCACTGTCAAGGACTGCAGATACATGGCCTGTGGACAAAAAGAGAAAAAATACTCCACATAAATCAATTGGAAATGTTGGCCATTATGAAGGCATTTCAAGCCTTTCTTCCATGTATCGGAGGAAAAGCAGTGCAGCTCGTCACCGACAATACCATGGCGATGCACTATATCAACAGACAAGGAGGAACTCGATCTCTACCGCTCCTTCGTCTAACCATAAAGTTTTGGGAATGGTGCCGCGCACACCATATTTTCCCTCAAGCAATCCATATCTCATCAGAGGACAACTACCTGGCAGACCGCCTAAGCAGGCTCCCCACCAGGATGCACGAATGGTCCCTCAATGAGACAGTCTTCCGAGACATCTGTCACCGGTGGGGCCAACCTACGATAGACCTCTTTGCATCCCGTCTCAATACCAAGTGCCACAGGTACTGTTCAAGAGCAGGCATAGACATTTCGTCTTTCGGAGACGCATTCCTCATACCGTGGTCTGGAGAACTCACTTACCTGTTCCCTCCGATACCAATGATGCTCAAAACAATAACCAGAATCATTCAGTACCAAACAAACGCGATACTCATCGCCCCGTGGTGGCCGCGACAACCATGGTTCGCTCACCTCAGGGAAATAACGGAGGAAATGTTTCACCTACCTCCAATACCGTCTGTCCTCTCCCAGAACGACGGGGCCCTTCTCCATCCCGATGTCCGTTCTCTTCACCTGACGGCGTGGAGGATAACCCCGAATTCCATGCGATCTTAGACCGGGCTCAGAAACCAAGTCACTTTATACCTTGATGTGTCTTTCCTCCCCAAGGTGGTATCAGACTTCCACCTGAATCAACCGATTATACTTCCAACGCTATTTCCTTCTCCGTCTACACCGATTGAGTGTAAGCCCCATACATTGGACGTCAGAAGAGCCCTTGCCTTCTATCTCCACAGGACCAAGCACCTTAGACGTTCTTCATGTCTGTTCTTGTGTTACCACGGACCCAACAAGGGTGCCCCTGCCTCTCCACAGACGATATCAAGGTGGATAGTGCAATCGATACAGTTGGCATATCAGCTTGCAGGCAAGCCAATACTGGACCATTTGACTGCGCACTCTACTCGAGCAGTCTCTACTTCGACCGCTCTACACCGAGGCATTCAGATTCAGAACATCTGTAAAGCGGCTACTTGGTCCAATCCTCTGACATTCGCGAAGCACTACCACCTCGATGTCAGAGCCAAAAATGATGCTGCATTTGGAAGGGCAATATTGTCATATTTGCTATCGTGACGGCCCTCCATCTGGTGAGTAAGCTTGCTAATCACCCATTTGTGTGCATTCACAGAGACCACTATGAAGAAAGTTAGGTTACCTACCTGTAACCATGGTTCTTCTAGTGGTCCTCTGTGAATTCACACATCCCTCCCTTCCTCCCCGCTGTCCGTCACAATACCGTTCTTTAAATACCTACTCTATACGGTAACGGCGGACTCAGGGAACTGAAAGGAAGGTTGAGAAGGCGGAGCTTGTGCCCTTGGGGGGGGGGGGACTAAATTGTTTCTTTTTTCCTAAGCTCTAGAATCTTCTGAACGTCCTGCGCAGGCGCAGGATAAACCCATTTGTGTGAATTCACAGAGGACCACTAGAAGAACCATGGTTACAGGTAGGTAACCTAACTTTCTTGCTATTATTGCTGTTATTGTTATTATGGACAGGATCCCACACTGTTAGGTCAGCAGAACCTAGCAAAAGTGAAGAGGACTTCTCTCCCCTTTCCATGAAGCTCAGAAACCTCCTCCAGAAAATTTGCAACCTGGGGGGAAAGTGAAGGACATTCCATTGTATTGGTGCTGCCAAGCCCAATGAAACATTGGATTGAGGCCTACACTTCCAGTATATCATTTCCTCTAAGTCCTTTTAAAGAAAAAGGGGCTAAATCCAATTGTACTCCCAAGTGGAGTAAATCCATTGAAATCAAATTGATCTAGCACAACGTTTGCCTGCATGAATATGTGAGTCATACACTTTCATGTTTTAGTCTTTTGTTTCTGTCCATGGAGTTTTCTTGGCAAAGATGGAGTGGCTTGCCAGTTCCTACTCCAGGTGGATCGCGTTTAGTCAGAACTCTCCACTATGACCTGTCCATCTTGGGTGTCCCTGCATGGCATAGCCCATAGCTTCTCTGAATTACTCAAGCCCCTTCGCCACAACAAGGCAGCAATCCGTGAAGTGTTGAATATGGAACAACTGATTGGTTCAAAACTGGGAAAGGAGTACGACAAGGCTGTATATTGTCTCCCTGCTTATTTAACTTATATGCAGAATACATCATGCAAAAGGCTGGACTGGAGGAATCCCAAACCGGAATTAAGATTGCCGGAAGAAATATCAACAACCTCAGATATGCAGAAGATACCACTCTGATGGCAGAAAGTGAGGAGGAATTAAAGAACCTCTTAATGAGGGTGAAAGAGGAGAGTGCAAAAAATGGTCTGAAGCTCAACATCAAAAAAACGAAGATCATGGCCACTGGTCCCATCACCTCCTGGCAAATGGAAGGGGAAGATATGGAGGCAGTGACAGATTTTACTTTCCTGGGCTCCATGATCACTGCAGATGGTGACAGCAGCCACAAAATTAAAAGACGCCTGCTTCTTGGGAGGAAAGCGATGACATACCTAGACAGCATCTTAAAAAGCAGAGACATCACCTTGCCGACAAAGGTCCGCATAGTCAAAGCTATGGTTTTTCCAGTAGCGATGTATGGAAGTGAGAGTTGGACCATAAAGAAGGCTGACCGCCGAAGAATTGATGATTTTGAATTGTGGTGCTGGAGGCGGCTCTTCAGAGTCCCCTGGACTGCAAGGAGAACAAACCTATCCATTCTAAAGGAAATCAATCCTGAGTGCTCACTGGAAGGACAGATCCTGAAGCTGAGGCTCCAATACTTTGGCCATGTCATGAGAAGAGAAGACTCCCTGGAAAAGACCCTGATGTTGGGAAAGTGTGAGGGCAAGAGGAGAAGGGGACGACAGAGGACGAGATGGTTGGACAGTGTCATCGAAGCTACCAACATGAATTTGACCCAACTCCGGGAGGCAGTGGAAGACAGGAGGGCCTGGCGTGCTCTGGTCCATGGGGTCACGAAGAGTCGGACACGACTTAACGACTAAACAACAACAACAACAACACCCTTTCATGTAAAAAAGGCTGGCTGTACATTGGGGGGAGAATAATCTTTTAATTGAAGCATCATATTATCATTGAAGATTTGACATGCCTAATCCTTGTCCATGAGATGAGCTAAATAGTACTTTATGAGACTGTGGCTTTCCCCCCTTTCATACAAGTATATTAAAAAGTGTTAACAATGTTCTATAGTATAGCTTGGGTGTGGGGCTTTGGAGCAGTTAACATAATTAATTTAACAATCCTTCCATGCCGTGAAGCTGAATCTTTGGATCGTGCCAAAAGGTCTTGCTTTGTTGTTATGTGTATTGGATTCTAGTTTGTTTGTGGTTTTCTGCCAAAATGTTTAGAACAAATATACCTAAGTATTCAATGTATGTGGGTTGTACAATAAATCCAGAGTCCCTTGCTAGGCTTTAAAAATCAAGATTAAAGAATAACATGTCAGATTTTGTACAATTGATTTTTAAACGTGCCCCTATCTTCTAAGTTCAAACAATAATTCTAAAACTGCCTCTTAAGGATTAGGCAGGATGAGCCATGTCACCTGCAAATAAACTAACAATGTGTTCTGTTGGACCTATTTTAATTCCCTTTATCCTGGGGAGACCAGTTGCCAAAGATACAAAATTGATGGCGATAAAGGACATCCTTGTCTAGTTCCTCTCTCCAATTTTACTCTCTTTGTTTCATAATTATTTATTCTAACAGAGGCAGATGAATCCCAGTACAATAAGCTAATTAATTACTTGGGGAATTGCAAGACCCATATTCATTTTAATAAGTAAGTGTTCTAAAAAAATACCATTCTAATCCTAATCATATCTGACTGATTAGAGACATCTTGTAATTCCATAGATATCCCATACTCAGAAAGTAGCCATTTTGTTTCAGCTCATGATAGCCTTCGAATTGGCCTTATTCTTGGTCAGAGGACATGCTATATGTCCATCATGGCATAAGCAGCTACTTACTGCCTTGAGGATTGTTGTAATGTGTAGGGCAGGATACTTTTTCTAGTTCCTCCTTTATGCTGATTTGGGGACCAAATAGCATGAGTGTTTAATAACAGGGCCCAGAAGCAACTTTCCTTTAACTCCAGTTCTAACTTATTGACTGGTGCAGACTGTTACATATCATATAGGGCCGCCAGGTTTGTTAAATTGGCTATGACTTCACATTTTTACCATTTGGTCTTTGTGAGAGTGCGAAGCCCGCCAGTTCCACCTGTATCAATGGGGTGCCTCTCTTCCATTCAGGAATCCGAACACAGGAGAATAGTAGTCAAGCTCTCAACAGGTGTTACTGAACTTTGGGAAGCTTTAAAAACAAAGAGGTCTGAACTCAGTCCCACTGCTTTAAAACCTATAGTTGACTTCAGTTGCCCAAAGTCTTTGGTCATCCAACAAGGGTTCTCTGATTTTACACCCCCCGCAAAGTATCTAATAAAGGGAAAGGAAGCCCAGTCCTCCCCACTGGGATCTGAGAGTCCATAGTTGGTGAAGTCCCATATTCAAGATGTATCAAACTCCAGGGATTCCTCAGTACTGAGGGTCTATACATCTGCAATGAGGGCAGTCAGGTGAGAGGTCTTTCATCTGAAGTTCCTGCTGGTTCCATGTTGCTTTGACTTTTTCCTCTAACTTCTCTGAATGTAGATTTTCCTGGGGTTTTGTCTTCTGCCAGCATTGGGGATTCCCTTTGGTAGCCCCTTCCCCCCAATTTTTCTGGTGGCCTTTAGTTCTCAGCTTCCCCAGTAAGATGGATGGTAAGGGACCTTGGGATTCTTCTGTCTTTCTCCCTCTCCGTTAGGGACCCTCAGTTGTACTAACATCCCTCGTCAATATTTATATTTATAAATATAATTCCATTCCTCTGGTGATTCTACCTCCTCTCTCTATATTATATATTATATAATATAAATATATATTAATAACATTTATATTTCAGGGGTTGAGTTTGCTTGGAAAGGTTGACTTTTTGGACTAGACCTCCAAGAAACCATCCACCTCACAGCCAGGTCGCTCAATAACTGTTCCATAGCCTGGTTTGTGTTTTGAAAACATGTCATGTATATGATCTGAGTTTTGGTCTATACATGCAGCAGAAAGCTGACATCTCAACAAAGTGTGCTACTTACTGGTTGTAACTGCTGGTTGTGATTCTATTAGTATCTTTCCTTTCCACCCCCAGAGACATTTAAAAATAGCTCCTTAGTGTCAACCAAGAAATGACCTATCAAAGCAGGAGAGACCTCTCCAGGTATATGTCTTTTCTGTATCCTTTTTTCCAAGCCAACACACACACACACACACACACACAGAGAGAGAGAGAGAGAGAGAGAGAGAGAGAGAGAGAGAGCTTAATAACAGATCAAGTTATTGAGCCCACACAGTCCTCACTGGATGTTTAGTCAGGGCAGTAGTCTCTGACAATTTCCCCCACTTCCAGATACTTGTTTTTACTGTTGCAAACTCTCAAGGTTAAATCTGCTTGTAATTCCCTCTTGGGTGTGGCTGTTCTTGCTTTGGCTGTATAAGCAGTGACACTCAGAGAATTTAATTGAAATAAGGCAATTGTATTATAGGTGATCTAGTATTTTACATCATTCTTTAAATACCTCTGAAATGGCCTTTTCATGAAGGACATTGTCTTGTCTTTGGAAAAATTATGACTGATCTTCAGGTATAAACAGGTTAAGATTTGAATAAGGTGAACTTCTTAGAATTTGAAGCGAACTGTATGTGGTATAGAGAGAGGGAAAATCTGATTGTCTTTTGCAAAGAAAGACAATTCATATAGATTATACACAGTGAAACAGCTGGCTGGATAATTCAGTCAGTTGTTTAGGTATTTGATTGCAGAACCAAAGGTTGGGAGTTTGATTCCCCACTGTGTCTCCTGCAAGTAGAGCCAGGCTGTGTGGTCACGGGCAAATTACACAGTCCCAAGGCAACCCCAGAAGGGAATGGTAAATCACTTCTGAGTATTCTCTACCTGGAAAACCCTGAAAAGAGTCACCATCAGTCAGAATTGATTTGACAGCATATGATGATGATTATTATACATAGTGTTTGCTCATTACGGTGGGTTATTCATAAGTAAGATGTTTTTCTAGCTCACATTAACTGTGTTTCTTTTATTTCGGGTGTTTGAAACAGCATATCACAGCATTGCACTTTTCATTCACAAAGGCAGAAGCAACAGTTCACAAATAAATAAATAAAACGTTTGAACTTGTTCTGCTGAATTTCAAATCAGTGTCTAATTATTTACCTTAATTACTGAGGCAATGCTGAATAAATTAGCTGTAAAAGGATGAACCATGCATGATTGCACACCTAGAACATGCATTTTAAGTACACAGCCTCATTGGTTTTCAATTGTACTTAAAAGAAAATTATATCATTTCCTTTTTTCTCTCTCCATTATTTAGATATTCTGATGTGTAAGTTTCCTCAGGTGGCTTCCTCATTTATTCCAAATGTTAATTATTGATGCGGCTGCATAGAATACTGAGAAAAATAGCTGTATTTGCATGAATAGTAAATACTCTTCTGGGTAACATTGCTATATCCTTTGGCCTTGTTGTTGTTTAGTCGTTAAGTCGTGTCCGACTCTTCGTGACCCCATGGACCAGAGCACGCCAGGCCCTCCTGTCTTCCACTGCCTCCCGGAGTTGGGTCAAATTCATGTTGGTAGCTTCGATGACACTGTCCAACCATCTCGTCCTCTGTCGTCCCCTTCTCCTCTTGCCCTCACACTTTCCCAACATCAGGGTCTTTTCCAGGGAGTCTTCTCTTCTCATGAGATGGCCAAAGTATTGGAGCCTCAGCTTCAGGATCTGTCCTTCCAGTGAGCACTCAGGGTTGATTTCCCTTAGAATGGATAGGTTTGTTCTCCTTGCAGTCCAGGGGACTCTGAAGAGTTGCCTCCAGCACCACAATTCAAAATCATCAATTCTTCGGCGGTCAGCCTTCTTTATGGTCCAACTCTCACTTCCATACATCGCTACTGGAAAAACCATAGCTTTGACTATGCGGACCTTTGTCGGCAAGGTGATGTCTCTGCTTTTTAAGATGCTGTCTAGGTTTGTCATCGCTTTCCTCCCAAGAAGCAGGTGTCTTTTAATTTCGTGGCTGCTGTCAGCATCTGCAGTGATCATGGAGCCCAAGAAAGTAAAATCTGTCACTGCCTCCATATCTTCCCCTTCCATTTGCCAGGAGGTGATGGGACCAGTGGCCATGATCTTCGTTTTTTTGATGTTGAGCTTCAGGCCATTTTTTGCACTCTCCTCTTTCACCCTCATTAAGAGGTTCTTTAATTCCTCCTCACTTTCTGCCATCAGAGTGGTATCTTCTGCATATCTGAGGTTGTTGATATTTCTTCCGGCAATCTTAATTCCGGTTTGGGATTCCTCCAGTCCAGCCTTTCGCATGATGTATTCTGCATATAAGTTAAATAAGCAGGGAGACAATATACAGCCTTGTCGTACTCCTTTCCCAATTATGAACCAATCAGTTGTTCCATATCCAGTTCTAACTGTCGCTTCCTGTCCCACGTATAGATTTCTCAGGAGTTAGAGAAGATGGGCAGGCACTCCCATTTCTTTAAGGACTTGCCATAGTTTGCGGTGGTCCACACAGTCAAAGGCTTTTACATAGTCAATGAAGCAGATGTTTTTCTGGAACTCTCTGGCTTTCTCCATAATCTAGCGCATGTTAGCAATTTGGTCTCTAGTTCCTCTGTCCCTTCGAAATCCAGCTTGCACTTCTGGGAGTTCTCGGTCCACATACTGCTGAAGCCTACCTTGTAGGATTTTGAGCATAACCTTGCTAGTGTGTGAAATGAGTGCAATTGTACGGTAGTTGGAGCATTCTTTGGCACTGCCCTTCTTTGGGATTGGGATGTAGACTGATCTTTTCCAGTCCTCTGGCCACTGCTGAGTTTTCCAAACTTGCTGCCATATTGAGTGTACACCTTAACAGCGTCATCTTTTAAGATTTTAAATAGTTCAACTGGAATGCCATCACCTCCACTGGCCTTGCTGTTAGCCATGCTTTCTAAGGCCCACTTGACTTCACTCTCCAGGATGTCTGGCTCAAGGTCAGCAACCACACTATCTGGGTTGTCTGGGATATCCAAATCTTTCTGGTATAATTCCTCTGTGTATTCTTGCCACCTCTTCTTGATGTCTTCTGCCTCTGTGAGGTCCCTAACATTTTTGTCCTTTATCATGTCCATCTTTGCACAAAAGGTTCCTTTAATATCTCCAATTTTCTTGAACAGATCTCTGGTTTTTCCCTTTCTATTATTTTCCTCTATTTCTTTGCACTGTTCATTTAAGAAGGCCCTCTTGTCTCTCCTTGCTATTCTTTGGAAGTCTGCATTCCATTTTCTGTAACTTTCCCTATCTCCCTTGCATTTTGTTTCCCTTCTCTTCTCTGCTTTTGTAAGGCCTCATTGGACAGCCACTTTGCTTTCTTGCCTTTCCTTTTCTTTGGGATGGTTTTTGTTGCTGCCTCCTGTACAATGTTTCGAGCCTCCATCCATAGTTCTTCAGGCAATCTGTCCACCAAATCTAGTTCCTTAAATCTGTTCTTCACTTCCACTGTGTATTCATAAGGGATTTGGTTTAGATTATACCTGACTAGCCCAGTGGTTTTTCCTACTTTCTTCAGTTTAAGCTTGAGTTTTGCTATAAGAAGCTGATGATCAGAGCCACAATCAGCTCCAGGTCTTGTTTTTGCTGACTGTATAGAGGTTCTCCATCTTTGGCTGCAGAGAACATAATCAATCTGATTTCGGTATTGCCCATCTGGTGATGTCCATGTGTAGAGTCGCCTCTTGTGTTGTTGGAAAAGAGTGTTTGTGATGACCAGCTTGTTCTCTTGACAAAACTCTATTAGCCTTTGCGCTGCTTCGTTTTGAACTCCAAGGCCAAACTTATCTGTTGTTCCTTTTATCTCTTGACTCCCTAACTTTAGCATTCCAGTCCCCTATAATGAGAAGAACATCTTTCTTTGGTGTCAGGTCTAGAAGGTGTTGTAATTCTTCATAGAATTGGTCAATTTCAGCCTCTTCAGCATCGGTGGTTGTTGCATAAACTTGGATTACTGTGATGTTGAAAGGTCTGCCTTGGATTCGTATTGAAATCATTCTCTCATTTTTGAGATTGTATCCCAGTACAGCTTTTCCCACTCTTTTGTTGACTATGAGGGCTACTCCATTTCTTCTACGGGATTCTTGCCCACAATAGTAGATATGATAATCGTCTGAATTGAATTTGCCCATTCCCGTCCATTTTAGTTCACTGACGCCCAGGATGTCAATGTTTATTCTTGCCATCTCCTGTTTGACCACATCCAGCTTACCAAGGTTCATAGATCTTACATTCCAGGTTCCTATGCAGTATTTTTCTTTGCAGCATTGGACTTTCCTTTCACTTCCAGGCACGTCTGCAGCTGAGCGTCCTTTCGGCTTTGGCCCAACTACTTCATTAGCTCTGGAGCTACTTGTACTTGTCCTCCGCTCTTCCTCAGTAGCATGTTGGACGCCTTCTGACCTGAGGGGCTCATCTTCCAGCGTCATATCTTTTAGCCTTTTGTTTCTGTTCATGGGGTTTTCTTGGCAAAGATACTGGAGTGGCTTGCCAGTTCCTGCTCCAGGTGGATTGCGTTTAGTCAGAACTCTCCCCTATGACCTGTCCGTCTTGGGTGTCCCTGCACGGCATAGCCCATAGCTTCTCTGTATTACTCAAGCCCCTTTGCCACGACAAGGCAGCAATCCGTGAAGGGGATCCTTTGGCCTAGTGGTTCTCAATCTTTTATATCTTATGTCTTACCAATCACTTTTTCAAGGAACCTGGATAGAACCAAAAAGCCCAGTTTTTCTGAGCAAGAAATTTATATGTGTTAAAGCATTCTGTTATTAGATTTATCATTTATGAGAAACTGTAAAAACATTATAAATTACAGTACCATTGTTGGGAATAAATGTAAACAAATAAAAATAATTCCAACAGTAGCTTAAAATTATTATAAATAATACTGTTCAATGGAAGTTGAGTGTGCTACTCTTAGTGGTTATGTTAACACTAAAAGACTAAAGTGCCTAAAGGTCATAGGGCATGAACCACCTTTGGATGAACAGGTGTTAAACGGTTCCCAGGCCTGACGGGTGCCCACTCAGAGGCAATGCCCAAAGGAGATGGGGCAGGGAAGCCAGGGTGCTGCCTCACAGTGAGTAGAATTTTATTTAAGTGATCACATTAGAAGTGTTTTAAGTAGGAAAAAAGATACCTTTACTTATAGTTACAATCAGCAGTTGTACTCAGAAGAATAAAAAGGAAAAGATATGGAGTCTCTTCCATGTGGAAGAGAGATCCATCCATGCCTGCTGCATGGTCAGAGACCACTGGAAAAGAGAGGGATTATCAAAGGTACAAGCAAACAAAACAGGAAGAGAGGACAAGAGCTTGCCTTGAATGCCAGAACTTTACTAATAAGTTAGTGGCAAAGGACAATCACTTTAGGTTGTGAAGCCCCCTCTCACTGCTACCCAGTGTTAGTACATGCAAGATTATTATTATTATGTCAACGTAATAATGTAGGTAGGAAGCAACACAAAAGTTACAAAAGGACATGGGGATTAAGGAAGAGTGGATTCTTAGTAGTTACTGTGAAAATCCTCATCCCACATAGGCTGTTTCTGGAACCGAGTGATATCAGTACCACTGAATGAAAACTGCAGCTCTAGTCAAGTCAGTAAAGAATAGTCAGTAGTGGTTAGGCCTGTTCACTACCAACACTGGGACTGAGGAACACTTTGATGCTTATATATTCCATTACCTTGGGATAGTCCAGAAATAGAGCTCCAAAGGTTCCCTTGAAGGTGGCAAGTGGCACTGTATTATAAATACACTGTACAGTATTCACCGTAGGCACTGTATTATAAAAGCAGAAGTATTGGCAGTGCCTGGAAAGAAGTGCTGGTGGAAAGGATGAGGTGATGACCCAAGGCTTCCAGGCTATTGTTGTTATGTTGTATACCATCAAATTGGAACCATCTTACAGTGACTCTTAACAGGGCTTTCAAAGTAATTTAAGGAACTATATTACCACTATATTACCAGTTCCATCCACCCCCTGTGAGTAGCCAAGTAGGGATTCAAACCCAGGTGTCCTCAGTCCTAGTCCATCACTCTATCCACTATACCACATTGGCTATCCTATGTGAAATAGCCTTCTCCTTACAGGTTAAGAGACAAAAGAGAGGACAGTAAGAGACAGCCCCACAAAAAAGGTTTTAAAAAAGAAAAGAAGGCTCTGGATCCCATAGAAAGCACACTGGATTATCAGTTCGACCCAGTCTAGTCATACAACCTTTTTGGGATATCTCACTGGGTGGGATCTTATTGAGGCATCCATATCCAAAAGAACTGCAATGTGAGGAGGCCCAATCTATCCAAAAAGCTGGACAAAAATATTTCCTCCAGCTTGATGAATGAAGGAAACAAGGACACCTGGCATGTTTCACCCCATTTTACATTTGATAAAAAATTCACAGCCGTCCTTCTGAATGTTTTGCTAGTCTCTGGCACTTTGGAGTGTGGTGCCTTCAGAAGTGAGTCCTGAATTCCCCACCATTCATATTTCCTGTGATACTTGCTCTTTGGCGTGTGCATGCACACACACATGTATTACAACAAATGTCCATGTGGATCAGCAGGAGCAAATCCATTTGAAGATTATAGATTATATGCCCTGTCATACCTAGGTACCCAATTAATTAGTTTGTGCAATCATGGCATTTTCTTTGAAAACTAAGTTTGCTTATGTCTGTAGAAATTTACAATCATTACCCATGTCTTCTGGAGATTTAATACTGGGATTTTTACTCTGGCCTTCCTAATTGTTGGTTTTAGCAGTTCAGACCTACCCAATACAATCAAGTGAGGAGTGCCCTTCTCTCATCCTTGAACTGCTCTGGGAAAGAGGAGCTATAAAGCAGGATTTCCTCTTAGCCGAGTTTGCTAGAGCCGTCTGAAAGAAATAGCCCTCTCACCAGTTTAGACCTCTGGCAAGGGGAATCTATCCCAGTGTGCAGTGGAAGGCAGGAAAGAAAGGAGGGAGAATGGAATAGAATGGTGGAGAGGGAAGAAGCTGCCTTTTATCAGACTAATCAATAAAAATTGCCTTTTAAGGCTGATGAAGGACAATGGAGCAATCCAGACCCTTCCCTCCTCCCCCATTCACTTGCCTGCTTGAAATTCCATTCAGTCATGTGGAATTCCTGGTCTATTAGGGATACTAGGCAATTGTGGCTACCATAAGGAAAGTTGAAATATATGCAGATTTGGAAATGTTGATAAATGATTAAGTCTTCCACTTTCTCTGCCTTGATAGTCCATTTATTTTAGCTTGTTGCTATGGTTCAAGCAGGGTTTTTTTCCTTTGTGATCTTTGTTTCTCAGCCTCCAGATGTGATGTGTGTGTGTGTGTATGTTATTCTCATGCCAGTTTCCCTTTCCTATAAGAAACATTTGGGCAGCTTATCTAATATGTTTTTAGAATGCTATGGGATTGCAGCAAGTCCCTAAAGAAAACTCAAGGAAAACTGCTACAGCCAAATATAATTCCTGTGCTCTGACTCTCACTTTTCTGCCTTGACTTCATTCCTAACTGGGATTTATGGGGTTATATTTGGAAAAGTAATTCTGACTTGCTGCATCAAAGAGCAATTGGCAGAGTTGAGATTTCTGCATGTGAACCAGCTTCTCTTAATCACCTTGGCTACCATCCAAAACTCTTTGCATATAGAACTACATGTACAAATCATGAGGTTCACATTTAGAGACAGATTGTATAGCCTGTAAAAGCCCAAATCTGTAGGAAAATGCGTAATTGTAGCTTCTCTCCAATATAGACATGTGGGGTTCTGCTTGGATTGACTTAGGTGAATCCAGTGGCTTATCCTAGGGGGATACTGGATGACATTTCTTGGAACCAAAGGCAGGATTCTGATGCCTGTGATAAAGTGCCAGTCCCTGGCCTCATCATCTATTCTATAATAATAGATGATCTATAGTGTCGTATTTATAGTGTTTGATCTCAAAGGGCACCTGCTTTTCCTTGGGGTTTTTTTTCCATACAAAGAAAAGTGAATTAACTCATGTGTTACATATTGAGGCAGATGATGATGTATTCAATTTTTAGACCTTGCAAAAGTAGGCCTTGCTTCACTGTGTTTTCATTAAATCCTGGTTGCAGGCTGTTTCCTGCAGAATTGGCAACACTTTTGCCCCATTTCAGGATTAAGCCACACAGGGGATTTTGGTGAAACTAAAAAAAGAAAAGAAAAGAATCCAGGTTCAGTGCAAAGGTATTCATGCCATCTGTTGGGAGGGAAAGTGGCTTATTGGAGCCAACTGTTTCAGTTCAGGTCCACCAGAAAGTGGCAGTGTAACAGTAAATGTTGAAGTATACATGTTCATCACAATTTTTACAACCACATTAACCAACAAAGTCCAAAAATGCAGCCAGTTGTTGACCCATTATCAGGAAATCGGTCCTATCAGTTAATTTCCACAGGAAAAAGGTCTTTTGAAAACGATTGGCTTTTGCATGTCCATAAATGCATTTCCCTCCCACCCCAATTATTCTAATTAAACTCAGAGGCTGGCCTCCAGTTGTGTCCCTATGCTCCCCCAACTACTGCTTGTGCAAATGGTGGTGCTTTTCCCACACTCGTGCAAGAAGCTACCTGATATCTCTTTCTGAAAAGAGTTCTTGCAGTTGCCCAATGGTGACTACTACTTTACAAAAAGTATTTCTTCGACCCTTGCCCTCTTTGTCATGAGGGGGCGGGGAGGAGTTGGATTGGTGAATAGCCTCCAAGATCTTGGTACAATTCAAAGCCATTCAACAGTCTCTCGCCTGGTTTTCACAGGCATCTGCTACACTCTCAGTGGCAGAAAGCAGTTCTAGTGGTGGAAGCTACAGAGGGAGAGGGCAGTGGGGCCTCCTGAAGCTGCCAAAATCTGTGCAAACAAGGAACAAATCCATGAACAAAGGAGTGGGGAAAAGGCAGCAAAGGGGGAAATTTATTACCACCCAAATTTTCCGTTCTGCAGTTGAGATGCTGACAGCTGACAGCTCAGTCCTCTGGCTTCTCCTCTCAGAAGTAAATCCTGCTGACTTCAAAAAGGTTTAGTCCCTGCTAAAGGGGTATAGGATTAAAACATAAATACACACTAGCTTTAAAGAGGAGAAAATCTGCTTTCTGTTCGTGCGAGCCCAATCTAAAAATTCAGTGTAGCAACCATATAGCCATGGGTCACATGACCAGCTATTTGACAAGACCTCACCACATAGCTGCTACCACTTCCCATAATTCCTTTTGCGCATACAGTAATGTGAAGAGGATACTGCCTTGGGATATAGCAACTTAATGTGCAGCAATTTTCCAAAATTCTAACCTTCAAAGGTGCTAAAATTGCTAGTTCCCAATATTTCTTTCCAAATGACGATTCATTTTCTTCCCTTCCTTCTCTACACATTTGTAGACATTGCTCTTGATGTTTAAAATATTATTTTGGTAGTGTATAAAATACGCTGAACATTGTTAACAAGAACTGGCACACTTCCAAGAGAACAGAAACACTTTTATTTCTTCTCCTTTTGTTTCAGATGGACCCGATTCAAAAAGCTGTAATAAATCATACCTTTGGGGTTCCTCTTCCTCACAGGAGAAAGCAAATCATATCGTGCAACATTTGCCAGTTAAGATTTAATTCAGATGTAAGTAGATCATTTATATCCTCTTTAAAAGATGTATGCATGATATCACATCTGTGTTTTATCCCCCTGATGAAAATTTTTCTTTTTGGATGTTATTTCTATTATCTCAATTTCATTGGTAGCTTCACATTTATCTATGTATTTTTTAAAATCTATATGTGTGTGTGATGGAAGAATTGAGGCTTCATCACTCCAAGGTGTAGAACCAATAGTTCCTTACTCATCTATAAGCCTTGATTGGTTGAATAAGTTGCAACTTCAATCCTACATGAAGCAGAGATCTATTTCTACTGGTAGTATCAGTTTTATCACAAGTAATGGTAGTTTGGGGATATGAATCTGTTCACCATAAACCCAGTTCACATGACAAAAGAGAACATGGCATAGCTTTTCCTGGACTGTAGTTGTGTATGAACTTCATTATTTGAATGCTGTCTACATTAGCAAACTTGTGATGCACAGACAGCTAGTATACCAAGAGAAGAATTTTAGGTGATAAGACATTTGGTTGCCCGTACAGTCTATGATACAGTCTTGTATCACATTACTACTGTTGCAGGTTTGAATCTAGACTGGTGTGTGTAAAATATATCAGGAGAAGGAAGTTGGTGACAAGTGGAGTATTTTAGTCTTCCTCTTTCTAGTCATCAAACAAAAATCCATCCAGATTGCTATTCCAAACCAGATTTATAAATCAGTGAGCTTTTTGGTTATTATTTTGCTCAATCAAAGTGAAGTACTTTAAATATCCTAAAGTGTGAAATTGTATTGTTTTTGCTATTACTGTTGTTATTATGGGCAGGATCCAGCACTGGACTTCTGCTGTAAAACAGAGGAATCCATCAGAAGTGGGTGGTGGTGGGGCTCTCTCCTTCCCATGGCAACTCCCTATGAAACCTCAGAAACATGTTCCAGAAGGTTTGCAACTTGGCAGGAAGTTAAGGAAATTCCGTTGTATTGGTGCTGCTCAGCTCAGCACCACAATAGATTGAGGCCTGTGGTTACATAATACATTTTCCTCTAAGTCTTCTAAAAGAAACAGAGCTTAAATCCAATTGTACTCCCAAGAGAGGTAGAACCATTGAAATCAAATTGTGATTAGCAGGACCCATTCATTTCTGTGAAGCAAGTTTATTGAGATTAAAAGTTGGATTTAGCCCAAAGTTCACCTTCATGAATATGCGAGCCAACAACAGAATATGCCCTTCCATGTAAAAGAGTTGTTTGTGTATTAGGGAATCATCTCTTCTTTTCTTTTTTTAAAAGAGTATTTCTGAAATAATGGAAAGGCATAATATGCTGTAGTGTAATATTAATTTCAACCAGTGGTAGACCTGAAAAGAAACATGAATTATACTATTCAATCCAAAATTTAATTTTGGTAAATATTCACCCAGTTATCAAAAGATTTTGAGGATATTTTGAGAATTGGCCTTAAGCCAATTTGTACATGATTTCCATCAAACATGCTGTGGTCTGTATGTGAATCTTACAAATCAGGTATCTGGGTAATTGTGTTGGTTGGAGATGAGGAGTTAACTTGTACATGGAAGTAGCTCTTCAAAGTCCTTACTGAAGTTCACAAAAACAATGTGGGACAGCTTGTCTGAAAAAACATTTCAACACATTTTCTATGTATCCAGTTGTATGAATAATTCAAAGACATAATCCCGACTTCTCAAAGTGGGGTGAATGAATATTTCTAAGGCTGTATGTGTCAGAAATTCAGAGGATTATTTTCCCCATCATTACCATGTTCACACCATTTTTAGGCATTAAGTTGCAAAATGGCACCTATATTTTGACAGGGAAAACTGAGATGTCAGGATCTGGCAATATTGTTATATAACATTATAGACATGAGCTGCAGATCTTGCAGAAAGACAGTACTAGTATAATATATAAATAGTTTAATAAATATAATTTTAATACATGGAAGTAAAGAACAGAATATTTGCACGTAAACCAGGAGTCCCCAACCCCCGGTCTGCAACCCGGCAGCGGTTCGCAGCCTAGGCAAGACTGGGCCGTGGACACAGATCTCCTGCTCCCCCGCGAACACGCCTCGCAAGCATGCCGCGAGCATGTGCGTGAGCATGCTCCGTCCCTGCGAGTATGCCACGCCCCCCAGCGAGTGCACCATGCCCCGTGAGTGTGCCACACACACCGCGCAAGCGTGCCACACCCCCCCAAAATGGTCCACGGTTGGGAAAAGGTTGGGGACCACTGACGTACACTATCCTGGCTTCCATTTAATATCAAATGTCTTCCCATTTATGGAAAACTCTGGGGTAATTTGACACTCATGTCCTTCTGGCCCGGATTTCTTTCCAGTCCTGATATAGTTTTGTTCACCTTCCAAGGTTTTATCAAGTAATTTGAATTCTGCACTTCTGACATGATAGTGGCAAAATTGCATATGAGTTCGATCAGAGGGGCATTTGTACCGCTGTTTGGTCCACTGCGGTGACAGGTTGGGAGAAACCATCCCCAGAGCAGAACTACTGAGGCTTCTACGTTTTTGGTGTAGGTGGTATTGTTCTGTTTTGGTCTGTTTCCAGCATGTGTGATTGCTGGGAATAGAACAAAAGTGAGTCTTCCTGGCTCTAAAGGGTCTTTCCAATTGGAATTTCCGTATGTTGAAGGGGCTTAATAAGCAAGCCACTTTAGGATACTAGGAAAAATTGAACAGTTCCTCTGCTTCTTGGCAGAGGGGAAGGGGAAGTAAAGTGAAATTTACTTTAAGAAATTGCTATGGTCCTGCATCATTTTTTTTTTAAAAAAAGAAAAGTATTTTCTTTGGTTTCTCTTAATTCAGCTGTGGGCATTTTCTTGACTGGCCTTTAGACAAACCAAAGGAATTTTTTCTCTCTCTCTTTATTTTTTTAAGTGATGCATTGCTTCAGTGATAGTCTACCAGAGTCTTTAAAAAATGTCATTTCTCCTGCCCTTCTACCAAGGAACAGAGGAAATGTTCAATATGCCTGTAATCTAAGTGGCTAATTTGTTAAGTCCCTTCACAATATTGGACCAAATAGGGTTACTTTAACTCCAATATGCCATTTGGATGTGATGATTGCACCAACTCCGCGTGAACCCAAGCAACCCTATTTAGTCTGCACCAGTCCACTCCTAAACAGCCAGCATAGAAGAACCCTATGTTGCAATCAGATAACATATTTCTGGACTCTAGGTACATGGTAGAAACTCTTTCACCCAGCATTTTTGACATTTCTTGGCAGTGGGTGAAGATTATAGGTGGGTGGACATTCCCCTCCCCCATCTCCAGAAGTGGGATGGCTTGCCATGGGTTTAGAATGGTCTCTTCTTTTTTCACACACAAAAAGCTTTACCTAGGTTAACATGACCAGGTATCTTTTTTCATTCAGGAATATCCTTGGAAACAATGGCATGTAAGGCTCAATGCCTGAGCCTTCTGGCCCATAAAACATGGCTAATTTTTTTGCCAGTACAAGCAGTGATAAGCTATTTTTTAAAAAAAGAAGGCGTAAAGAGGCAGAGGAGAAAATGTATTTATCTCGTTTAAATTAAGTGCCTACCAAATTTCTGATAAATTCATCCCACTCCTCCAATTAGCTGAATAATATATATACATACATACTAACTTTTAGAGGCATTTCACAAAAGTAGGGGGATATTCAGACGAATACTAGTAAAAACAGGGAAACCAAAACCCTGTTTGTGTGTGTTCTGCAGTGTAAGGTTGATGATGTCATCGGCTAGAGCATTTTTTAATAGAAATTAAACATTTCCTCCTGCCTTTACATGCCCTGTGTAACCTTGTTCATCATTAGGAACCTGTGGAGGCCTTGGGATAAGAAGAGCAAATGTTTCATTTCCAGAATATCATCCTGGCTGATGATGTCATCTCCCTTACAAACAGGATTTCAGCCAATATATCAGTGAAGCTCAAATATATTTCATCTGTTTTGCCCTAAGTGACAGACAAGCAGCAGGCACCCCCTCCACCCATGCCATGGGTGTTTTCGTAAAACACTTACTGAGATGTAGCTACACTGAACTATGTTTACATATTGCTACAGCTGACCTGGAGGAACATGACATGAGGCTCCTCTAACAGAATACTTTTTAAACATGCATGGGTGGAGGTGGGGGATGTCAGATCATAGTTTGTTTTTCTGTCTCTGAAGTGGAGAATTCAGTCATCAGAGATTGGAAAATTGCTGGAAATAATATGTAGATTGGGATCATGAGATGCAGGCTTGTTTGAAAATCAAGTGTTAGATTCTTTAAGGCAGTGATCACTCATGAAACTGCATGTGAGATTCATCATATGCCAGTAAGATGGCCATCATTTCAGCACAATGGCAATATATAGGAGCTGGCAAAATGTTGATGGCTATAGATATGATTTGCACACAGAGACTTGAGGAATTTGAAATTATTTTCAAATAATTTTTATTTCATGCTGTTTTTATGTATCAGTTACAATTAATGTATTGTGCCTCTCCCCTGCCTCTAATTCAAACCTTTTTATAAGCTATTTATTTGGAATGTTGAAACATAGCAAACAGCTTTACAATTGTAAGTAGTGTAAGATGTTACAGGGATACAAAACCCCTCTTTATTAAATATTGTTCTGTATACAGGTGGGGCCTCTTTTTTAAAAACATAGAGATAGGATAGGATACTTGGGCATTACTAAGTTTATGAAAATGTTTTTAATAAAACCACATTTATGATTTCCCATTTCTTTTTGAGATAGACTTCCATTTAGTGGACAATATTTCATCTAGTCCTAAGATCTCAAAGTTATCCTTCCAAAAGAAAAAAGATTTTTGCAGAAGTCAAAAATCACTAGAATTAACTTTATAGCAATTATAGGTCCAAATTTTTTTCTCTTTCACAAGGGAAAAGGAGTAAGTAGTGAAATAGCAACTTTGTTCATGCTGGTAAAAATTAGCTGTGTTATTATATTTCTTCTATTTCTTTGTGTTGACCAATTTTAAGCACTAACTTCTTGTCTCGGAAGTAAAAACATGATTTTTGACTGAATTCTCAATCCGGTCCCTTCTGGGCCTTTGGTGCTTAACAGTAAAATAAATGTGCATGCTATCTCAAAGCCTTGCCAGAGGGAAAAACATTATGCTGTGCAACAAATTCAGAAACTGTCTGTTTCATTTCCAGTATGAGAATCAGGATTATGATGTAGCCACCTTTGAGCCTGTATGGCTTTTTTTCAGAACCATGGAGTTGGCAGAACACACAGTCCCTTTAGGCTAGTGTCCAGTACAAAGGTAGGTCCTGCCACCCCTCAGACTCTCAGAGATCAGCCAATACCATCCAGATCTGTATTGAACTGTAAACAAAGAGCAGGTGCACTGCAGATATATATTCCCCAAGCAAATAGCCTAAGATGATACAAGCAAGAATGCTGAGTAAACAAGTGCAAGGAAGGCTCATTTCCCCAGGGTCCTGCTTCCTTCAGCCATAGGGCTGGAATTCTAGTCAGAATGTAATATGCAGTTACAATGTTCTTGCAGTATGGGCACAGGTGCAGTTATTATCAGCCTTAGAAAGATGCAAACGAGTCAGGTTAAACAGCAAAGTTTTGTGATGGTATTTCTTCTGTATGTTCAGCTGGTTTTAGAGTCACAGCATCAGGTGCTTCAGGGACTTTCCTTGTGTTTAGAAGGCCCAGTAGACTCTTTGCCACAAGGCTCTTTCTAGAACTGAGGCTGGAGAGCAAGCCATGGCCCCTCCTGCTAGAGGGAACCTGGTTGTGTATATTATTAGTAGGGTGGCCAAGTCAGCAGCACATCATTCCCCAGTGTGTTGGTGTGCTGATGTGGTGCAGGTGCAACACTCATGCAGACCCCTTCATGCTGAGTCACTGAGCCTTGGGATCAGCTGAGAATACATGAAAATTGCTGCCCAGGCTTTAAAGCCACCTCAGGTCCAGGAATAAAGCTTTCTTTTCCTTCAGGGCTGCCTATCCTGACATTTGTTTTCTGGAAGCCCAAAGAAGTACATCCATTCCCCTAGATTTTCCCCTAAGACATCTAAGAGTGCCCTAAGATCTGGCAACCCTAATTATAATAAAAGCATAGAAGCATAGAGTAATGGAGTTGGAAGGGGTGTATAAGGCCATTGAGTCCTAACCCCTGCTCAAGGCAGGAATGCAAATCAAAGTATATTGGGGTTGATTTTTGTTTGTACAACTGACCCCATAATGCTGGACTCATAGTGTCAAGATGGCCTCCCCAAACTGAACTCTCTGGACTCAGCTGTCCACAAAGGACTGGAAACAGTGAACTGCCAGCCCTCAGATCCTTAAACCCGACAAGCTGTCCAGGAAGATTCTGTGGTTAACAGTATCAAAAGCCACTGGGAGATCCAAGAAAACCAACAGTGTTGTACCTCCCCTATCAGCCTACCTACTCATGCAGCACAACCGGTGCTGTTTCAGTACCATGACACAGCCAAAATCCCAACTGGAGTGGATCCAGGCAGTCCATATCCTGCAAGAATGTTTGCAGCTGCTCTGCACCAGCCTTTAGATCAACTTGCGCATAAATGGAATGTTTGTGACAGGCCTGTAATTATTTAAATTGTCTATTGCCAGGTTAGATCTTTTTGAATGTACTGAACAATAGTCTCTTTCAAACAGGAAGGCACACAGCATATTAGAAAAGGGTTAATAATTTATAGTTCTCAGAATTCCACAGGTAGTATGGCTAGTGGCCACGTATGAATGTCTAGATATTGATACCAGCAGAATTGAAAGACCCAAGGCAGTGGAATAAAACATAATAAACAATAAAGGTGCATCAGCTATACACTGCAGCAATACACAAACAGCAGCATATGAAACACCATCACTAAAAAGCCCATGGCAAAATAAAATGACTATCAATTCCCATCTCTAGGGACATGCATCTGGTGCTATCTCTGTTTTTGGTACCAGGTGAAAGCATTTTTGTTTACACAGGGCTTTTCATGTTTTAATATTTAGTTGTTGGTTTATGCTGTAACTTGTTTGATCATAAACCACTCCTTGAACATTTCACATACTTTCAAAATACTGTTTAAGTGAACATACTGTATGTCAGAAGTGTCATGATGACACAAAACAACATGAAGTTATCATGCTTCTTTTCTCTGAATTTCATGAATTGACAAACATACCCTGCTGCCAAATTTCCTTTGACAGCATGCTTTACCTTACCTTACCTATGACATTTTAGAGGTCTGAGGGAGAAAAAGGAGAAACATGTGACACTGCTTCCTCTTCTAATGTTCATCATGTTACAGAGTTTTGCATTTCCGTAAAATTCCTTTTTGCTATGCAGTAGAAGTAGAGACTCACAGAGGAGAATAGCTGCAAGTTCTCCATAGTCCCTCATGTATACTGCTTTCTTTACTGCACACATTCTAAGAACCCAACTGAAGAGATCAACAGCAAACAACTACCTCCAACAGATTAAAGAAAGAGAAAAAGAATACTTAGCAGCGAGGTGAGGCTCTCTTTGAATTTAAAGGCTGGAAGGAAAGGTTGGTTAGTGCTAGATAGAAATACAATCACCTCAGCCCAGAAAAGTCCCTTCCAGTAACACAAAATAGCACCAGCATATGAGGTTGTAAACAAGACTCCAACACATAATTCCAAATTCTTAAAAATCTCTCCCTCCGCTCCCTTCCCTTCCCCTACCCATTCTTTTTCTTGTGGAGCTTCTATTGCTATCCCCTTCAAACTGGGACTCCTACCTCAGGAAAGGCAGTGGACACCAAGGTGTCCCAGGCACAGTAAGAAACTCACAGAAAGCAACGAAGGGGAAATGAGAAGCTTTTTTAAAAAAATTAATAAAAAAAATAATTAAAAAACGCCCCATGGCGTTTATGTCATGGGGTTCCTCAGGGCTCGATACTGTCCCCCATGCTGTTTAACATCTACATGGAACCACTGGGAGAGGTCATCAGGAGGTTTGGGCTGAGGAGTCAGCAATATGCTGATGACGCTCAGCTCTACCTCTCATTTTCCACCAATCCAGGTGAAGCGGTTTCTGTGCTGAACTCGTGTCTGGACCTGATAATGGACAGGATGAGGGTTAATAAATTGAAACTCAATCCAGACAAGACGGAAGTGCTGTTAGTGGGTTCTTTGCCGGACAGACTAGAGGGCCATTTCCCTGTCCTGAATGGGGTTACACTCCCCCTAAAGGACAGGGTCCGCAGCCTGGGGGTGCTCCTGGACCCCGGTCTAACTCTGGAAGCCCAGGGGCACTTTCCTTCAGCTGCGGAAATTATACGAGGTACAGCCCTACCTGGATTAGCAGAGTCTCATGACAGTTATGCATGCACTGGTAACATCCCGTATAGATTATTGCAATGCTCTGTACGTGGGGCTGCCTTTGAAGATGGTCCGGCGACTGCAACTGGTTCAGAATCGAGCTGCGCGGCTGGTGAGTGGTGGGGCCGCTAGGGAACACATCAGGCCGATTCTGTTTAAATTACATTGGCTACCAGTTGCTGCCCGGGCCCAATTCAAAGTGCTTGTTTTGATGTATAAAGCCCTAAACGGCTTGGGCCCTGGATACCTGAAGGACCGCCTCCTTCCATATGAACCTACCTGGCAATTAAGATCTAGCCAAGGGGCCCTCCTGAAAGAGCCATCCCTCAAGGAGGTAAGAGGGATGGCTTGTAGACAAAGGGCCTTTTCGGCAGCTGCCCCCAGACTATGGAACGCCCTCCTGAGGGAGATTTGTCTGGTGTCGACGTTGATGATGTTTCGGCACCAGGTCAAAACCTTCCTGTTCCAGAAGGTTTTTAATTGAAATGATATCAACTGTGGGTCCTGATGGCAATTTTTAGAGCACTGTATTTTAATTGTTTTATCTTTTTACTGTATTTAAATTGTTGTAAGCTGCCCAGAGACCTTTGGGTAGTGTGGGCAGCATATAAGTTAAATAAATAAATAAATATAACATGAAATGAAATGAAATGTAAATGAGATGCTTTTTAAAAAGAAGAAAAAAACTGAGAGGGGGGAGAGAAAAAGAAACACTCCAGCATGAGCTGGTTCAAGTGTAGATAAGAAAGAGGAGGAGAAACAGGAGTCTCTTTTCAAAAAAGGAAGAAACCAAATGGCATTAGTGAAGTGGAGGAAATCAACATGAAGAGGAGGTTGTCTTGAGGAGGAGAAAAGTGAAAGGGAAGGGGTGCAACTCAGAGGCAGGAGCAACGACTGGCTCTGTGAAGGGAAGGTGAAAAGTCTGGTTAAAAATAATTGCACACTCTTCCTGTCTGGGTAGGATTATGCAAATTCTGGACCAACTGAAGGACAATGGCCCCAAACCCAGTCTATCTGGGACTCTGGTTTTGCTCACATAATTTTTTTTTTTAAGGTACAAACCTCTTGAACTTTAGCAGTGGGAAGTCTAATCAAATACCAGGAAAAATTCCTTCTGTTCATATAATGTGTGTGACTAATTTGAAAACATTTTTGTACAGTTGGAAATATGATGCCTTGTGTTTTTATAGGCATGTGTTGCACAGTTTGAACCTTTTACCATCTCTTCTCTAAAACCTAAAAGCTAGTAATAGTACCAGAAATCACAGTATGTACTTTAACTAGATGGCCCTAATGTTGAACTGTGAAAACCATCTGATTACTTCAACTTGGTTGACTTTGTGAACCAAGCCAAATGATCTCAAATGAGAACTTTTGACCAGATTGGGGTGAAGGTGGCAGGAGTTCATGGCAAGGGAAATGGAACCATCTTTCTGCTTTCAGTTTCAGGGAACTACTGCTCAAATCTCAGAGCTGGAAGGCAAGGATGGTCCCCTGGCTTGTGTTTGGCTTCCAGCCACCATTTTTGCTCATAACATTACTCATGATAGAAGACAATTTTGAGGGGCAAAAAAGGGGAACTTCCCCCCAACAGACATTAGTGAAGCATAGTTGAATGTCCCCTGTCTGCAGAAATCTTTTGGCACTGTGAATCACCAAAACATTCCCACAGACTCACTGTGGGAGGCCTATTAATGGGCCAGTAAAATAGAGGAGAGGCGTTTCACTTTAGTACTTAAGCAACCAACATTCTGTATATTTAATCAGGAGTTCTGTGCTCAGGTTGTGATATATAATAAATTGATACATATATCCGTAACTACGAAAAAGGCTGATAAATATACAGTAACTGACATCAAGAGGATTAAATATTCTGTGTGCCAGATTATCACGTTACTTTGTAAACCAGTTCCACACTAGACATTGCAGAGTTGACAATTCTCAGAATGAATTCTGATGTTGTGGCTATGTGGCATGTGGCAATGATGTTTGAGGCTTATACCTTAAACACACATAGCAAACTTTATGTTGTTTGGACTGAACTCCCAGAATACCCCTGGCACCATAGTCAGTAGCTATGCTGGTTGGAGGGTGCTGAGAACAATAATTTTTCTTGTCTACTTCTATATCAAGATATTGAATTTTGAATTTTTAGAGTGCTAAAATAATTAAGGGAGTGTAGAAAATGCAATCCTAAAAGTGTACACTGTGTTGGAAAAATGAAGTTTGAACAATGTTTTACTAAAAGTCACTATGAAATAATTAGCCTGCTTTCTAAGCAATGAGAGCAAAGTCACTATATAATAACATTGCTATGCCTGACAGTTAAACTGTGGATGGAAACAAAGGAGAGAACTGAAAGTGTATTGAAATAATTGTTTTGTAATATGTGAAACATTAATATGACTGGTAGTTGGTGTTTGCAGATCCTGTGATCTGCTCTACCTAATTTTACAAGATCCTGTATTTTTCACCCACTGTAATCTGCTGGCTCTGTAACTGTTAGTCAAATTAATAGTGCTTATTGTTATGGTGGCCATTTGGCAGATTCTGATTTATCAGAACTGTATTTACAGGAATTGTAAAAGCTATAGAAATTTCTATCATGAATTTTCTGACTGTGGATCTAGTCCATGTAGCATGCAAGTCCGGCAAAAGTCATTTTTTTATAGTTTGAAGGGAAATGTAAACATCTGAGAGAAAGATAAATACACACCCTGACACACACACATCAAATACCAACAACATGAATAGTAGAGAGTGTCAAGCATCATGTAGCAAAAACTAGCAGCAAATAAGGACAACACAGATTTTCCTCCATAGATTCAAACTGATTTGGCTGGATGAGCACTTAAAATGTTTTCATGTGTGGTCAGTAATATGCTTAGTGGCTAAGAAATGTTTTACTGTATATTTTCTCACTTTTATAACTTTGATATTTTGGGAGATGCATTTTCTGTTTTTTGATTGTGCCTTTTTAGTCTATAAACTCTTGCATTTTTAGAATGTGTTTGAAACATTCTTTTTGATATTTTATTGTACTTTTTATGCTCCTGTATTTTGGATTGAATTCTGACTTAAGAGTTCGCCTGCAAGTTAAGTTTACATTTCATATTTTTTTAAGCATTTGTGCCTACAGTTCCCATAGCAACTTCAACAACTTTGAACTATTTATGTGTATATGGAACATAGGAGCAATGTAGAGAAATAAAACTTGTACAATTAAACAACCTGATATTGCCTGGGATTATTGCAACAATAAAATGACTTATACCTTGAAATCCAGATGAATTTTATTATGATTGGAAATGATTGTCTGATTTCATTTGGGAATTAATCCTAAATAGGATAAATGCTAGCTGTGATGAACACAAGCTTCTGATTTTCCCTAGAGGTCTATAAAGTTCTGTAGGGTTCTTAGTAAGATGTCCAGCAGTCAGACTCCCTGACCTGACATCTATACCTTTTCTGTAACTGCCTTTTGCCATCTGACTCTGAAATGTGCTAGGCATACACTTGGGAAACAATAATTAGCTAGTGTAGATCCTCTGCATATTTTATGTAGCTTCCTTTTATGTTTTGTAAGGAAGTATAACTCAGTGCAGAGTTAGATATAATATACAACAGCTGAAATAAAAGGATTTACATGTTCCTAGTGTACATATGTCGCATTGTCTCTTATGCATGTCGACTGCAGATCATGACTACTTGGTACTGTAATTTTGTTGTCACTTCAGTTGAGATCCTGGTGCATTTCAACTATTGAAAAGATAACCATTGAATCTTGTCTGAATTTCGTGTGGGAGATTGTACAATAGTTTATTGAAGATTTTAAAAAGGACAACCTTAGAATTAATAGTGTTAACATTCTCATGTTCTTCATTTTGTTGACTTTAGCTCATTGAATTTTCTCTGTTAATGATGGGTCAGTCTTAATGATTGACAATATCACTGGAAAAGTACTCCAAAAACGTTAATCTCATTTTTACCCATTCATTATAATTGGTGGTATGGAAGAATAGAGTTGCAATTTCAGATTTTAACCAAGTGGAGAGAGTTTGCAGTAAGATTGAAATGTGTGCTCCTTGTTGGGATTACAATTAGGATAAAAGATTTATCTAAACAGAGCATTTACTGTTATTTCCTCATACTAGGAATTTTACTGGCATGGGTGATACCCCCTGTGCTCTTTATAACATTACTCATTGACAGTTTATACTGCTGTTTGGTGTGCTGCAGGGACAGGCTGGTGCTCTCTTAAAGATGTTGGTCAGACAGGCAGTGCACCAGCGTGCCCCTAGAGCTTTCCTACCTGCACCTTTCTGGCCCCTTTCAAGGAACTTCTACTGTTCTGGTGCAAGTAGGATCACTCTCGTTAAGATCGATTCCAGAATGTGATCGCTGGAAACAATCCAAAGCAAGCCTTCCTCTTTCAATTTGCCGATATCGTGAAGTGGCTTAGTAAGCAAGCCACTTCAGGATATTGGCAAATTAATTACTCCCTCTGCTCAGCAGAGGGCAGGGGAAGTGAAAAAAAAATTAATTGCATGTAGACTATCACTGATGTGCTACATCAGTTATAAAAAAAAGTTTTTTCTTTGCCTCTTAAAAGGCCGGTCGAGAAATTGGTCACAGTCGAATCCACAGTGGTGGTTTGGCTACAGGTAATTTCTTGACAAGCCCTTTAAGAAAAGGAAAAGAAAAAAAAATGTTTATAACTGATGCAGTGCATCAGGAATAGTTCCCAAGTGGCCCATACTAGCTCGCTCCTGTTGCTAGTATAGCCATACCCTCAGTTGGGGAACAGCAACATAGACACATCTGCACTATAATCTCATGTGCTCTGAAACAAAAAAGGTGCAGCATCCTATGTCTTCACTTAAAGGCATCTCAGATTTTTAGCAGAGGGTTATGGTGGATGCATAGGAATAAAGAGCATCTTTAGGATACCTCTGCATAAAATCTACTGTGGGTACTAAGCCATTCAGGATGCAGTGCATGTTTTCCCCTTGCAGAACCAGCAAACTCTGTCTCCACTGAATCTGTGATGCACCCCATGTACCTTCTCTGTGGGGCTGGGAAAGCCCCCTGCAGCTGTGAACTCTTCCTTGGGGCTGCTGTGAGGGACATGAGGGGGATATTCTGTTGCACTGGTAGGTGTATGTGTGTGTGTGAGAGAGAATGTCTTCTATGCCACAGCACACTTTTGGGAATAGTTTATGGTGACACAGAAAAAAAAAAAACTAGATCCACACTGCAGATATGTGAACATTAATGCTTTGCAAGATTTTGATGGGCAAGGCCACAATACAGTTTGGTTATGTATCTTGTGGCTACATTTCACTCTAAATTCTAAGATGTTATGGCCTTGATATTGCATGACTGACTACACTGCACTGGAAATATTGTTTGAGATTCTTAGCCTTCATCTTTTCTTACTAGTTCTCTAAGAACAGAGGACTAAGTGCCCCATATCAACTATGCCTGTTTTGAATTTGATCTTTATTCACATTGAAAAAATATTGACAGAGTTAGGTTGCTTCTGATTAAGCTTCTGGTTTGATCTGAATTGAAAATGAAGCATTTAAAGGTCTAGAACTGCCAGCAGGGACTCGCTGCTTCTCTTGATGGTATCCAAAGAGGCAGTTTCAAATGAGTTGCCTCTGGCTGTCAGAAATACATTTCCTTCTCCAAGAAGAAACGTGCAGGTTCGTTTGTAGAATTGACTTGCGCTCTTGTACAGCGGTTAGATTTTTGAAATACAACTGTTAAGCAAAATGATGTACAAAACCTGTACTATTAGCTGTATATACATTTAAGTGTAGGGAGGGTGAGCAGCGGCTGCATAAATATATATCACTTGCGTTAGAGCACTTTGTTGTAAGTATAAAATACCCTTCTCTATGCATACAAAGAAGCCTTTGGGGATATTCTGAGAATGGGAATTATCCTTTTTCCAGCACTGCTTATTTTCTCTGCATCAGTGGCCTTGTCATGATAATCAACTCTTTTTGTCCTAACCATCAATCACTCTTGATTACAGCTGGCTAGAAGTTTGGTATTGTTGATCAGCTCATCAGCATGTATAATATTATACCTGGAGACTAGTGGAAATCATCTCTCTGTGGAAATTCACTTCACAGCTTTTATCAAATGTACCCTATTCTACCTATCACTCGCCTTCACAGTTGTCACTCCTGTCTTTATATGTGGATCTTTTGAATTCAGAGTCCAAACGTCCTCCTAGGTTACAACCTGTTTCATTTCTCTATGCAAATATCAGAGGAATTGTTATTGCATGAATTATAAATTAAAAGACAATACAGTATTTTTGCTCAAGGGATAGAGCAAAAATCGCTTTTTTGGAGCTTATTCAAGGATGTGCTTTGATTTGCCTAAAGTGCCACTTAATTATTCATGTTCAGGTTAAATGGTTGAGCTGAAGAAATAGGGACTTGGTGCTTAGTTATTTAAGGGGCTGTCCTGTGATTTCTGGGAAGGCATGGAATATTCTGGTGTCAAGCTCCACAGCTAGTTCTGTACTAGAAACACCTTTGGGAAATATACTGGTGTTAAGAGACCATGCCTTCACAATTGCTCATGAACCCTTGTGTTGCACCTTGGAGATTCATCTCTCCCCTTTTGCTGGTTACCAGCACTGCTGGAGATAGTGGAAGAGGCTGTGTCATGCCCCAGCTGGCGTAGCCCACCTCAGATAAGGACCTGAAACATCCAGAAAGCAGCCTTCCTGTGCAAATTGGTAGAGGTATAGCTGGAATGGCAGAGGACCCATAGTCATCCACTGAACAGATCTCTGCAGCACAACTCCCCAGGACTGGTGGCTCTAAAGAGGTAGAGCAGAACTCTCCTGCCTAGAAGATGTAACTGGCTGCAGAATAAGATTCCTTGGGAGTAAGGGACTTCTTGAGAAGAGGACTGTGTCTAGAACCCTCTTAGTTGCTGGAGCTGGGCTTAGGCAAAGCTGACAACTCCTGCATAAAAACGTTTGGCAGTGATTTGAACCTTCTAAAGACAAAATGTCTATTCCTAGTGATCCTTGAGACTTTGTATTCCTGGAATACCTGAATCCCTAATGTCTTTGCTTTGCTGACTTTTGACCTTGGACTAACACATGACTTTGACTACCCAATCCTGGCTTGTTGACTTATCCTGTAGGAATTTCTCTGTTTTGACCTTGGCTTTGTTTATTGGAATCAACTCTGGATGATCCTCCCCTGACTTCTTTGTTAGCTTTGAGTGTGTAGCCTTCCTGGCTTAAATTTGAAGCCCTTGCTACTGGAACTTGCCTGCCTGAAAACAGGACAGCCTGAAGGCTACATCTGAATGTTCATATTACGTTTGGCACTGTCAGAACCACATAGGAGCCTCTAAATGTGCATAATGATCTGACCTGCCATTTTTACACCTGTAATTTAGACCCATGCTCAGCTACATTTTATTTAGCATTATGGTGAAGAAGGAAAGGGGGGGGCTAATGAGGAGTGACTAAGGAGCAATGAGCAGTGGGTGAACATGCTGGTGACAACCAATTCTATCTCTCTTTTCTATCTAAATCCAAGGAATTTTTCCATCTCTGAACCAGTGGATGATTGCACTAATGGATTAAATGAGGGCAATCCAAACAAGACAGAAGTACTGCTTTTCAGGTGAAAGGTAGACAGGGGAATAGAAATTCAATTTGGGCTAGATGGGATTAGAGTTCCTTTCAAAATTCAGGTTTGCAACTTGGATGTGCTGCTAGATTCATCTCTGAGCCTAGATGTCCAGATCTCAGCAGTGGCCAGGAATGTGTTTGCACAGTTAAAAATACTGTTCTGCCTGTGCCTGGAAACATCTGATCTGCCCATGGTGACACATATGTTAGTTACTTTTTGTCTGGATTACTATAATGCATTTTATGTGGGGCTGCCTTTGGAAAGCATTCAGAACTTCAGTACATCCAAGGTTCTGTGGCTAGACTGCTAACCAGAGATGATTAGAGAGAGAACCAAAATTTCTTGTTACAACTACTTCAGAAGCTAATAGACTTTTTCCAGGCACAAGGCCTGTAAGCACTATAAAACAAGGGCTCAGGCTATCTATAGGACCATTTCAGCCACTCCATGAGTCTCTCCCATTTTGAAGGTATTCGGAGCAAGCTAGAGATGAGCACAACTTAAGTCATGTTGTGCTGTATGAAGCTGTCAGCAGTGCCGCACAGACCCTCCCCTCACCCACCCCCAGGCTGGCTGGCCCACTCACCATCTGCTGTGCGCCACCAGGGTCCTCCTTCGGCGGCTCTTCTGAGTTTGGATTGCTCTTCCCTGCCTCCTCCAGCAGCTGACTACTCATGAGCTGTGTGGGGAGAATCCCCGTCCTGCCTCTTTGTCAGAGTGGTTGGCTGCTGGAGGAGGCGGGGAAGGTCAGCCCAAGCTCCTGCCCATACTGGAGCTCCACTGGAGAAGGAGGACCCCAGCAGCATGCGACAGATGGTGAGTGGACCAGCTGGCCTGGAGTGGGGGTGGGGGGAGGGTCTGCACAGCACCTGTGGTGCCTCACTGACAGCTTCATATGATGTGGCACGACTTAACTCGTGGCCATCTCTAAGGCAGGCCTGTGTCTTTATGTCTTGCCACTCTTGCAAGGATATCTGGTAAATGCCCTGGGAGGGCCTTTTTAGTGACTACTCCCAAGTTGTGAACATCCCTGTCAAGGGAGGTCTCACTGGTGCCCTCCTTATTGTCTGTCTGCTGGTATGAAAAGTGCTTTCTGTTTGGTCAGGCCTTAGACAGCTGACTGGTTACCAAATGTTTCAGTTTAGGATGATGTACTTTTAGAAATCTTTCTAAAGATGCTTTTAATTGTTTAATTTTTTTTTCCACTGGTTGTTTTGATGATTGTATGTTTAATTGCTTTTTTAATATTGCAGTTTATTGTATTTTGAATCCCTTTGTGGGATGTAAATGTAATGAAATGAAGATTACTCTCAGCCATGCCTTCTCTTTACTGTATGCATTGTTTACCTTCCTCTAAATCTGTTTTCTTCCTTGAAAACTGGAATTTTCCTTTTTCTCTGAGTGATTCACAGTGAGTGCAAGTTGTACAGCAGACAGCAATAAAACACAAGATTTGTGTTTACAGAAAGTGTCTGACTCTATATCACACTATGTTACATGCCAGAACCAACTTAGAGCAACCCTAAAAGGGTTTTCAAGGTAAATGAGATACGGTGTGGTTTCACCAGCACCCCTTCCCCCCCCCTCTCCAGTTTCCATGTCCAAGGAGAGATTGATACCCAGATCTTCTGAGTCCTAATCTGTCATTTTGTCCACTGCACAACAGAACCAATAATTTGAATTACTTGTTGAGTTTAACTGTGTACATCACTTATTATAGGGGAGACTCTTCAGCCATGTTTACCAAACTTTATAGTTTGTTCTGTGTAGATAATCAGAAGCTTTGATGCAACTTGGTTGCATCTCCAGGAAGACATATTAGCCATTGTTGAGAATCTCTTCTAGACTATTCTATGAATGCACTGAGTAGAAGGGATTGTATATTATTTATCAGATAGAATTCAAGTTAAAGCATTAGGGTGCAAACCACTACATAATGACCTGGGAATAAATTCCATTGAATTTAATTCGGCTTGTTTCGGAAGTGCAGGTATAAGGTTGCTCTGTTACTTTAAAATGAACAGTACTTTTAGTCAAGTATTGCACTGGCTAAATATATTTTAATCCTACTGTAGATTTTCTGCTAGTATATGTACTTACAAGAAATTCAGTGTTAAAATGAAATATTTTATGAAATACTGTATCCAATGTATAACATATAATATAAATATGCAAACCCTCTATAAGTACTAACTGAAATAGGGAGACGGTAGAATGTTAGAATGAAAGAGAGACGGTAGTAATTACTCATTATTTTTGTCCTATATGCTTAGTTAGCAAAATCTAGTTTTCCTGTTCTTGCTGGCCATAATTTAGGATAGAGATAAAAGTTTTTATAACCTTAAGCAAAGCCAACAAAGAGAGGATATTATATTTTCATTAGACTCACACACTTTAAATGTTCCTCTCTTTCACACTATACTTCAAAACCATCCAAAAAAGTCTTCATAGGCCAGTAACACATATGCAAGTATGCACATGTGCAGACAAGTGCCTGCCACACAACATTTTTAAATAAAGTAGTCATGCCACACATCTTGGTTTTGTTGAGTTTGTTGAGTTACTGATAAATACAGTAAATGGTGATATTTTGAAAAATTAACCAAACTCAGAAAAATAAAGGTATCTCTTGTTCTGTTTGCTCAAATAATTCTGCTTCCCGCAGCAGGTTTTTGTCATTTGCTCACATGCACAAATCCTTTTTTTTTTTTTTGTAATACTCTATTTTTATCATCTAATTGTCAATAGGAACATACTGTGATTTTCAAAGGTTTCAGTAATCTCTATTTGTTTTCTTTAAAAATTGCTGGTTCTTATTGCTATTTAAATGACAGATGCACAAAATACTCTGTGACTGCTGAATCCCTATATCTGATCTCTCTTTTCTAATGTAAGATCTCGTATCTCTTTTCTAATATACTTCTAGTCAAATAGGTATCCATAATGCATGTGTCGTTATTTGTCAATTGTCAATTTTATGCTGTAATATAATGTTTGTATCAAAATTGTATGTGGTGATAAATGCTTACAATAAAGTCTATTGTCATGATAAACAGGCACAAAGCAACAGCAATAAGTGAGTGTCAGTAGTTGAGGACACAAAGAAACACAAAGTATTAAAAATGCATTTTTAAAATCTCCCTTGAGATGGTTTATTGAATGTTACTTAAAAACAATACAATATTTAGTGTTCCATGTGCTCAAAATTACCTTGTAGGCCTTTTCCCACTTGCACTAGTGTGGATGTAGTAAACCCTATTGGCTTTCTGTAGAATATACTTGTCAGTAAACAGAAATAGGATCAGATTGTCCAAGATTTATTGTTTAAGGCCATGGCATGATTTAGTGTTGTGGGAATAGGCAGGGTTTGAAAATTTTTAGAATGTCTCACCAGTCAGTCAAAAATTTCACCAGTCAGCATGACCAGACTATAGCCTTGCAATTTATGTTAACAAATTTAAACTAGGCACTTGTTCACTTTCATTTCTACATAACAATGCGTACAAACCCAAAATAAATTGTATTACATACCCTCAGACTTGGGTTGCTTTATTACCTGTGTGCCTGTGGGGTCATGAAGCTTGTATTTTGAATGCCTTTCTTTTGAATGTCTCCAGCAAAAATAAAACTGAAAGCAAAAGCGCTCGGCCTCTTAAGGAGCTACGGTTCCCTCCCACCCCAGGACGTGTCCTCGTTCAGTTGAAATCAGGGAATCTCCATATTCTCCAGCATGGGACTACTCTACATTCTCCTGCAGAGCTGTATCTCTATGTGCTGCTCGAACTCTCTTCTCGCGAGAAGAGGGCAGTTTTCCTTTTGCAATGGGAGGGGGAGGGGAGGACTACAGGATTAGAGAGAGAGAGATAGGCGGAGGGGAAGGAAGCAGGCAGAGAGGGAGCTGTGACTTGTCGAGCAGCATTTTTCACTCATCACAGACAAGTGGACGAGTGCATTTTTCAAGCCCTGGGAATAGGAGTAGGTAAGTCCAGGGTTTGTACACTGTATCCTTTCCCCTTGTTCTTTAATGATGTTCAGAATCAGGAGTTCAGAATCTTTAGCTTCTGTTTTAGATTAATGGTGACTTTCTGTGCCTTCCAAATGTTCTGATTAACCTTAACTATGGTTTGTTGGAAGAAGCCAACATCAAACCATAGTTTAAGACACTATCTTGTCTGGGGTATGATATCCAATCCTCAGCTGCTTCAGCTGTAACTTTAAAACAACAGCTGTAATGCAGCCTGCAACTTTCCTGGCTTACATCTAAGATAGATATGCCTGGTGAAATCCATCTTGCCAAGGACTTTTGGACTTTACATCTAAGAGTAACCTTTCTGGCAAAATCCATCTTCCCATAAACTTTGGACTTTAACTTCTCCACACTGGTACATGCCTGATGCAGTGCATGGTCTGACTCCTGATCTATGAAAGCTTTCAGGTTGTATGATGACTTTTTTAATGGTCTATAAAGGAATCGTCTACTCCTGCATTTGCCTGAGCAAGTAAAAGTTAACCATAGTTCAGGGTTCAGACATAAAAACAAAGGGTTGGTTAATCTAAAACTGTTTTCTCTTTGGAATTATGCTAGAGGAGGACATACAAAGGACAAGATGTGAACATAAAGCATGCTGCAGTTTATAAAAATAAAAGACACACATAGCTCTCCTGAGTAGCCCCACAGATCTCCCTAGATCACCCAACCATGCCAATCAATCATTTCTTGTTTCTGAGAGGGGAAAAATACTATCTGGGGATTAAAAGTGTCTGGGAGCATAGCCTATATGTAGACAAATGCAGTCCCAAAAGCCCTTGGGAACACAATTAGCCAGCTCCATTTTTATAAGCTTGCACTGTTTGCAAGGTAGGGGGTAGGGGTGGTCTTCCAAGGCCTAGAAGAAGTTGAAAATGGTAGTTACACCTGGCAGAGTTGTTCAGGCCAAACCATATTTGGTGAACCCAAACAATTCTGAAACCTGAGCCTTGTAAATTTTGCTAAACATGCAAATATGTGTGCATAAATTTTGTTTATTCTTCCATTAATTTTCTATGCCTATTTGTGTGTGGAACACTTGCAGCTGGGAATCGTAGTGTGATTAGTCATCCGTCTGTTTCATCTCTTGGTTTCTCTTTTATTTATTTATTTTTTTATTTATTGATAAAAAGAAAATTACAAATAACAGAAATAAAACTAAAATGCAGACTCAGTAGTGACTACACACAATACACAATAAACATTTCCCACCCTCTCCCTTGGGACTAGTTAACCAATAATATCAATTTGTACCAATTTTCACCCCATTCCTCTCCAAAAATACATTGATTCTTCTGCTGGCATATAGCCTTTCCCCTTCAAAAAGACATATTCCAAGTATAAATTCCATACATCTTTGAAATCATTAGAGTTTACCATTCCTCTTCTTATTTCATTTCACATGTTAACTTACCATTAATTGCTAAACACCACATTTCTTTATACCAGTCTTCAAGATTAATTTGTCATTTTTCCAATTCTTTGCAAATATTAACCTTGCTACCATAACCATTGTAACAACTAACTCTTTCTGATCTTTTTTCAAATGATCATTCTTAATTATGTTCAGGAGGGCAATAATTCGCGATATCTGAATATCACATCCAATAATTTTTCTAATTTCTTTAAAAACTAGTTCCCGTTCTTTCTTTCTTATTTCACATGTCCACCACATATGCACATAGGTCCCTTTTTCCTTTTTGCATCTCCAGCATTGAGACTGTATATTTTTATTTATTATATTCAATCTTACTGGAGTCAAATACCATCTCCATGCTACCTTATAACAATTTTCTTTTACCCTTATAGATATATTCTTCATTATTTTTTGTGACCATATCTTATTCTAATCCTCTCCTCTAATCTCTTCCTCAAAGTCCTCCTGTCACTGGTTTTTTGCCATTGCTTGATCAAATCCTGAATTTACTAAAATTTTATAAATCACACTAACTTTTCCCTTTCTTTTACTTACTAATTCTTGATCTTGTCTTTGTTCGATGATCTCCTCAAATTTTGTCAATTTTCTAGTCTCTCCTTTTCTTGTCCACTCTCTAGTCCAACTTTCCATGTGGAGTATATTTAACCAAGATATTCTGTCTTCTTCCCCAAAAAATTCCTTTATAATATTTTTATATTTTATCTTTTTCATCAAACTCTTTATTGTGTTTACCCCCTTTCCCTTTTAATACTTCTTTAAGTTTATTTTTAAGAGTTTTGGGGAAGCTCTGAACCTTCACTACTGTTAATAATGGTGAAATAGGTGGACTCAATATATATCTGTAATTATTCTAGCACTCTGCCATATTCATCAGAAAGGGGTTAGTTATTCTCTTGAATCTCTTGGTTTCTCATTGATGAAACTTGCAGTTGGGAATTACCAATGGTATAAAATACTTTGGCGATCATTGGTATAGTGATGAGTTAGAACTCTGCAGATTCATTTTCAAATCATATATGATAATTACAAACTTCCTCCACTCTCATGAGATATTACCATAAGTTACCATGCAGAAAGCAATAATGATAATACATTTGAATGGCAGAGACAACAAAGGGAGAGATAATTAGTAGTAGACCCTAAGGCTGCTGTTCTCATGAATCCCATGATACTCATGAATCCCATGATACTCTTCCCCTAATTCTTCCCATATGAATCCTGTGAATGGTAGCCATTTTCTGGTGTTCCCTCTTACAAAGGAACCTAAACACCACGTCTTGATTCTAAAACACCATTGTCATTGAACAGGAGCTTGATCCAAAATCACAGGACGAACATAGATTTGCCTTATTCAGGCTTACATGCTTCATATATCTGACCTGGTTGACTTCAGCATTTTTGTGTTGAGCCATGGCCTTTTTTCTTTTTCTTTTCTTTTTTTTGCGGGGGGGGGGGTGTCACTTTTAGAAGTCTGGTGTTTATTTGGGACTGCTGTGGATACAGGATTTTTTTTCCCTTCCCCACTGATGCGTACATTAATTAAAAGATTTCTTTGATTTAACTTTCCCCCACTTTGTTTCCTGTATTTAAAATGGCCAAAAATCCTAAGAGCAACATGTAGCTTGCATATACCAGGATGTGTGTGTGTATACATGCACACGCACATGCACTTTCAACAGTATAGCTCTTAGCCCTGATTTTGTTGGAAGAGAGAAGCTGTTGTGCATGTAGATCAGGCTTCCTTGATGATTGTTACCAGGCATCATAGACTTATAAGGTATTCCACTAGGAATGAGGAAGCTCAGGTATCAGGTTTGGGGAGGCTGTAGTAATTAATACTGTACTGAACAAATATATGGCTCAGTGTAAAACAGCTTCGTACCAGACATATGAACTCTGAACATCATTTTCTGAAGACACAGTAATATTATACTCAACCACGGACATTGTATTTATTTATTTATTTATTCTATTCACAGACACTGCCTCTGCCTGACTTTGGGGGTACCTCCTGAAATATAACCTGCCCTTTCAGCAGGAGCTATGTTTTCTGTATAGTATTTAGGAGAACAGGCAGGAAGATTTGCCGTGAAGGAGGGGGCATGGATTTCAGCACAGTTGCATGTGCCTAATTAGGAATACTGTCCACAGTACAGAATAAGAATGTCCCCAAACCTCCCAAAAAGAAAAAAAAAGACTGAAGCACAATGTAACGCTGGCTGTTACCTTCAGACTTTCATTTAAAAGCCTCAATTCTATCAATATACGTAATTATAAAATATACATACTGTAGCATCTCAACAGACTGTGTATTGCTGTATTGTTTTCTAGAATCACGTAAACAGCTTCTCAAATAATAACAAAAAGTATATCTGATATGCTTTTATCCACTCCTCAAAGCAGGAAGCAAGAAAACACTGTTCACAACACAGATATATTTCCCTAAACACTATCTGATGAATCTATTTTTATTATTGAAACTACAGCACAGACTGTTAAAGAAAAAAATATACTTGCATTATTGAGAAGAGGGCCCAAGCTCTCTCTCTCTCTCTCTCTCTCTCTGTATGTGCATGTGCCCCCCCCAAAAAAAGATAATTGGGACCTGAATTCTAAACTTAGATGGCCGTTTCCCCCAGACAAATATATTCTGCACTAGCTACTCAGTGTTTTTCAGGAGTTGTTTAAACAGCCTCACATTTCACTTTTTAAGATGTCATAACTCACGTGGTGCCTCATTCACCTGAATCTTATCTCTCCTGCCACACTCCACTGCCTACCACTAACCCCCTGGCATTCTTATTTCTGTATTCCACTATATTGGAATGGGATAGTGATGGTCATTGCTTTTGTTTTCTTTCGTTTTTTCTCCTGTGGCATACCCCCCGGCGGCACCTGCTCTTACTCTCTTTATTGGATGTATTTCTTGGCAGGAGCTGAGGAACTGACAAGGATTGTTTGTGTCTCACATTTTATTTTCCTCAAAGCAAATAACTGCCGAACAAATGCCTGCACTCTCCCCTCAAAAGGACTGTGGGACTAAAAAAAGCTTCTGGTTATACATGCAAAGCATATAGAGGAACATGTTTTCCCTACAGTACAGACATTCATGCTGTCCTATTTCTCAGTCAAGTCACATTGGGGAGAAATATGTAACAAGTAGAGCAACTGTGAAAGGAACAGAATTCTCAGTGTTTGTTAGGTGTCTGTGTAACATGTGCACTGTGTCTTGGAAACAGATATTAGTCCTTTTGAAGGCATGGTCTTTTCTTATGTTACAGTTTATTTTATGAGCATATAAAGCAAACACCTCAGTTTTCAACCAGTAAGAGCAGTTGAGGAGGGAAGAGAGAGAGAGAGAGAGAGAAGATGGCTGGAATGACTGTGTTATGTTGCCTTCTAGAAGAGTTTGTGGTGAATTGCTAGACTGTCGAGGATGACTGCATTTTAATGTGCTGTGTACTGAAACATAAATTGCCTGCAGGAGAAGACTGGCCTTTAGTTTCACCATAGGGCATTCAGCATGTGCAGAAGTGCATTTTCCAAGTGACGCATGATGAATTGGCACTTAGGGTACTTTGAATGGGAAGGGATGTGGTATCTGCTTGGATAATTCTCTTGTATCAGCATCAAACAGGACAAGGCAAAACTACACTTTTATTTATGGCCAGTCTTCCTAATTCATTTTGTTATGCTTTTTCTCTTGCTCATGCATAGCTGTCAGTCAGGAAAGAAAGATACACAAAAGGGAGCCTCTTAATCAGCTGGATGAAATAAAGAACACCACCCCTAATATTATTTTTAACCTGCCTGTTAAATTAGTTTCTTGTAGGAAAATAAAATAGCAGCTGTAGCCTTTGCACATCCAATGCATCCATGCAGATTCATGTTATTTGACTCTGTAATATAAAACAGATATTCACAAACACAATATGTTCCATCTTCAGGGTTTGGGAATAATACTCAGTTAGGTGAAATGATGACAATGACTGAAGCCAGAAGACATCTTGGGCCCAGCCTGTCTTAACAAACATGCCAAGTGGGTTACAGTGTACAGTCCTAAACAAATAGGATTTGCATACCATTTGTGTCACATTTGTAGGATTTCATATTTAGCGTACTGTCTGTGTAGGATGAATGTATCTGTCTTCCCCATTATGTTGGACTCTCCTAAAATTTCTGAGATTTTGGAACATGGCAGCATTTCCCTAAACATATGGCAGAGGTGGGGCAGTTCAAAACATTAGCTTAAAAAACCAAGATGAATCCCTTGTATCCCTCACTTATTTATTGGTAGATTTCACATGTAGAGATGAATGTCATTGTCAGCAGAGGAAAAATGTTGCAAGCTGTGTGAGAGCCCTTCATATAGGTCAGAAGGAGAAAGATGTATTTTAACTACTGTAGAATAAAATAATGTGCATTTAACAACATTCTATGCTAGAAAAGTACCATGAAATAAAGATGAAACTAAATGGAAAAGTGTGAACATGTGTTTGTCTTGGGGGTGAAATACTTCCTTCACATTACAGTATACCCTTTTCTGAACATCTTGTGTAGGGTTTTTTTTGGGGGGGGGGGATCAGACTAAATGATACAGTTAGCACATTGTTAGAAAAGGGACTTCCTCATATGCTTAAGGACAGTTATGTGTCATAGCATGTCCATCTACTTCCATCCGTATCTTGCATTCCAGTAACCTTTTTTATGTGATTGGCTATCAGAAGGTAAACATGAGTTTAACTGCAAGTCTCATTGCCCAGGTTTGGGTTTGGAAGGAAGAAAAAGACTAGCAGACTCTCAACACAAGTTAAGAGCCTTATCTAAATTGTTGATCACTCTATGCTTTTTCAGATTTCCAGACCCAATGTTACAACTCCACCACTGTGCTCATGGAACCTGTGTGAGTTAACTCATGTCTGTTACATTGGCTGAAAGGAATGCACTTTGTCAGCTGAATAAACTGTTCAGCTGCAGATTTTAATTCCTCCCCAGCAGACAGTTTCTTACCCTACTGGCAAATTCACACCAGAAAGCCCCTGGCTTAGCTTGCCTGCTGTAAGCCTTTCCCCTGACTGGTTACATGCCTGAAGAAGTCCATTAGTTTCACCAAGTAAAAGAAGCCTGAAGGTGATAATACATCTTAAGTCTGTGAGCTGGAAGGAAAAAATAATAATCTGGTTCATATTGGAAATATGATATAGTTTCATTAGTTACTTGGCAGCACATGTGGCAACTCAGACTCAGGAGCAGTCATTCTGAGAAGACTGGTGGGGCAGAGAAAGCGGATGGTGTTAAGATCTAAGGGAGCATGAGTGGCGAAACGTCATAATGTTATGGCCTTCCTGGAAAAGTATTGAAATTGCTGTAGGAGAGGTTCATAGACATCTGGTATTCAAATAAGTATTTATGATGCTTGGCAAAGCTATTGCAAATGGACTGAAGTCGCACTGGGACATTTCGCCCTCCCCTGTAAAAGGACTTTTCACCACTGATACAGCCGTATTGAATGCCACACATGTTATGGAAAAGCCCATGAGGGAGACATAACTAAATAGGCACAGAAACCATGAATTTGAGAGAAATGAGAGAAATGAATTTGAGAGAAATGGTCCTGGGCAATGTCAACTCTTGCTTTCATTTCTTAGTTGTACAGTGTAGTAACTTGCACTTAACAGGAATGTTAGTCCACCATTTAAATTAGTTGGAACCTCAGGAAGATGGCATATAGTGAAATTACTGTATTTGGAAATAAATACTTCTTGCAACAATATTAAAATAAAGGACCCTCAATAGGCCCACTCACTGAAGCCAATGAAGACATCTGGGGATGTCTGCAGTTACTGAAGTGCTTCTCAGATTGCCATCCCAAGCCCTGCTCTTTGTTTCTTTGCATTCTTATAGTTGTGGTTTGGTAAGTAAGCACATTCTCCTGGGTTCTCCATCATAGTAATTATGGAATATAGATCCTCAGTAGAAAACAAAAATCCTTGCACTCTGTAGAATGCAACAGTGATGTCCAGTGGGGATATAGTAAGCCTTCATATGTTTTCCATCAACTACTTCACTCCTACTTTGAATACACACCATAAGCACTGCTTGAAGTCAGAAAGAACTCAAGGGGATGTAACTGAGTCAGGTTTAATCATCTCACTTCCTATGAAGCTACCCAGCTTCCTTTTCTCCTTTGCATCCATCACTGTAAATATGTGATGCTCTTCATTCTGAATGCACTGAGACTTGTTTGAAGCTTCACAGAAAATAGGAAACCTCCTTGTTCAGAGTTAAATCATTGGTTCATCCAGCTTAGCTGGAGTCTTAGTCTTCGGCAGCCTGGAACCTTCCAGAAATTTTTAAATACAGTTAGTACGGGTCCCAGCTTGCATAAATTGGGCCACAATTGCTGGGAAGTGGCTTTCTAGTGTTTCAAGCAGAAGTCTACACCATTCTTCTTCTGGAGATTGAATCTGGGACATTTTACATGCAAAATATGTGTGTGGGGGTGCAAAATACTTTTGTGTGTGTATGTGTGTATGTGCAAAACCTGTATTCTTTCCCCAGAACTTTCTTTTCGTATTGTATTGCATTGTTAAATTGTATTGATAAATTCTCATGTATGAAATGTGTCATATGAATGACATGGGTGACTCATGGGCCCGGTGCTCTTCAATATTTTTATTAATGACTTGGATGAGGGAGTGCAGGGAATGCTTGTCAAATTTGCAGATGATACAAAATTGGGCGAAATAGCTAATACCCTAGAAGACAGAAACAAAATTCAAAATGACCTTGATAGGATGGAGCACTGGGCCGAAAGCTACAGAATGAAATTCAACAAGGATAAGTGCAAAGTACTGCACCTCGGAAAAAGAAACCAATCAGACAGTTACAAAATGGAGGATACCTGGCTCAGCAAAACTATGAGCGAGAAAGATCTTGGAATTGTCGTAGATCACAAGCTAAATATGAGCAAACAGTGTGATGTGGCTACAAAAAAGGCAAATGCTATTTTAGGCTGCATTAATAGAAGTATAGTTTCCAAATCCCGCGAGGTGCTAGTCCCCCTCTATTTAGCACTGGTTAGGCCTCACCTTGAGTATTGTGTCCAGTTCTGGACACCACACTTCAAGAAGGATGCTAATAAATTGGAACAAGTTCAGAGGAGGGCAACAAGGATGATCAGGGGACTGGAAACCAAGCCTTATGAGGAAAGGCTGAAAGAATTGGGCATGTTTAGCCTTGAGAAAAGAAGACTGAGGGGTGATATGATAGCACTTTTCAAATATTTGAAAGGCTGTCATACAGAGGAGGGGCAAGATCTGTTCTCGATCATCCCAGAGTGCAGGACACGCAACAATGGGCTCAAGTTGAAGGAAGCCAGATTTCGGTTGAATATCAGGAAAAACTTTCTAACTGTTAGAGCAGTATGACAGTGGAACCAGTTACCTCGGAAGTTGGTGAGTGCTCCAACACTGGAGGCATTCAAGAAAAACTTGGATAATCACCTGGCAGATATGCTTTGATTGTATTCCTGCGTTGAGCAGGGGGTTGGACTTGATGGCCTTGTAGGCCCCTTCCAACTTCACTTTTCTATGATTCTATGTGTATTTTTCTGATGAATCAACAAATCGATTCATCAATTCATTTTTTGTTTTAAAACCTTATAAACGTAGAGGAGAGTCAGGGAAGGCTTCTCTGTGATTTTGGTTTCTCTTTTATAGCCCAACAAATCAACAATTCAAAAATCACTAAAAATTAATTGATTCATATTCATCTGGGGGCATTGATTCAGATGAATACAAATTGACAAATTAGCAATTTTTGATGAATTTTACAATTTGTTTTTTAATTCGTGCCCATCTCTAGATGCCATGCTAAAGTTTAGGTAGTCAAAAATGGAAGGGAAAACTTCAACTCTCTTCATCAAATTTATGTTACAGGGGAGGGGCGGAGAAGGTTTTTCACAAAGACAAGACTTACCCTATCTTATTCGTATACTTGTAGTTTATTCTTAGGTTTGAATGCAGCCAACATAATGTAAGAACTGAAGATGGCGGGTCCATATTCTAGTTGTTGTTTTTTGAACTATTTGTAAGCTGCCTTGAGTCCCTTCATTGGGAGAATGTGGTGCAGAAATGAAAGGGAATAAATGAATAAGAAAGATATGGGTGGGGCCTAAGGACATGAGGAGGACCAAAGCAAAAGAGCAGGACAAGGTGTAATTCATACCTTTTTAATTTTCCTCATCCAATCTATCACAGTTACCAGTCAGTGCTATAGAGCCAAGACAGCTTTCATAATAGATTTTGAGATCGCTTAAAATATTTGCAGAAGAAAATAAAACCTTGGAATTAGAAGGAAACTGGAAGGACAGAAGAGAAAGAGTAGGCTGCCACTGAAGACCAGAACTACAGACAACCTGCCCCAGTGGTTTCATGTGAAACAGTATGGGGGACAGAGCAGAACTCTAAGGGACACCTCAGCTACTTACTGGTTTTAAAAAAAAATAAAGCTGCTTTTTAGAAGTTCCACTTGACAGAGGGAAAACTTGTCTTGGAAAGTTTTCATGACAGATTTCTAGAAAGCTTAAAATATTCACAGAAGAAGAAAAAACTAATTCCTGAATTTCCTCAGTTGTTTTTAACATATTAAATTAGCTGATTACTGCTAAATATATGGCAGAAAATAGCATCTGTTTACACTGAAATAATATAAAAATTACTTGCAAGTAACAGAATAAGCAGCAATTTACAAAAGCTAATCATATTTGTGCACGAGTCTGCAAAAAGTAAACTGTTAATACATACCCACAGGGGAAAAGACTTGCTGGCTGAAGCAATTTGATTTTAGCATTAAGGTAATGTAGTGAGCATAAAATGTCACAAAAACAGAAAAAGAGGGCAAAAATAACTATGCTCTGCCCAGTAGTGAATGGCACGATCATTTTAAAGCACTCAGAATGTTGGCAGCTTATCCTATTGTATGAATTAGGTCTCTTGAATTGTTCAAATGGTGTGTACAATGTGAGTGCTGGCATTTTATTCTTAAATAAGGCATCACATTTGGGGACGTTCAATATAATGTACTGCAATCAAGGCTCAGAATTCTAGGTATTAACTGAGAAACAGAGGAGGACTTCTAAATTATCAGCCAACACTTGTCAACAGGATTTTGATTGCCCTTCTAAATCCAATGTGGGAGGAGAGGAGATGTTCCAACAAGATATATTTTTAAAATTATTATTTAAAATAAAACTACCCTTTCTCTTCTTTTGTTACAATACAATAAATAAAATGATATGCAACACAGAATAATACACAAAAGGTTTTGAAAGTGTGACGCATTCAGCTGCTAAAACCTTTCAATCACAATCCTAAAAACAGCAAACGAGCAATTTTCCTCCTCATCAAAACCCATTTTTCCTTGCTGCATCTAAAAGTTCAACCCTGTGTCACACTAAAACACATCTTTCCAAAACTCTGCCTGTTCAAGGGGAGGAATGTATGATTAGTAATCTTCATTTATGCACATCATAAAGGAGTACCATGTTTTGCTAAACTTGTTTCTCATTTCCATTCTTTTGATCACTTCCCCTTTTATGTGTGAGTTTTTCAAAGAGAGCTATGGACCAGACATAGTTGATCCAAACCCTTATATTCAGATTCTCTGTCTTGTCCCCAACAGCCAATGACAACAATAACAGTTCGTCCAATAAACACTATTTGAATGGCAGCTTCTTGACTCCAGAAGCACAAAACTTTAGAGCAACCTGTCCACATGTGAAAGAGTGAGTTATAGAGCCCACACTCTCTCCAACATTCTGCCAAGAATATATTGTTGTATGTACAAGTGCCAGCAATGCAGCACTTAAAAAGCATTCTTTCATAATTGCTCTGAAACAGACATAAAAAGCAAAGATACTGCAGTTTCATCCCAGTGGGAGAGATGTTGGTGCTTATTTATTTATTTATTCAACTTATATGCCGCCCACACTACCCAAAGATCTCTGGGCAGCTTACAACAATTAAAATACAGTAAAAAAGATAAAACAATTAAAATACAATTAAAATATATACTCTAAAAATTGCCATCAGGACCCACAGTTGATATTATTTCAATTAAAAGCCTTCTGGAACAGGAAGGTTTTGACCTAGCACCGAAATGTCATCAGCGTCGGCGCCAGACAAATCTCACTCGGGAGGGCGTTCCATAGTCTGGGGGCAGCTGCTGAAAAGGCCCTTTGTCTACAAGCCATCCCTCTTACCTCCTTGAGGGACGGCTCTTTCAAAAGGGCCCCCTGGCTAGATCTTAAATGCTGGGTAGGTTCATATGGAAGGAGGTGGTTCTTCAGGTATCCAGGGCCCAAGCCGTTTTGGGCTTTATATGTCAAAACAAGCACTTTGAATTGGTCCCGGGCAGCAACTGGTAGCCAATGTAATTTAAACAGAATCGGCTTGATGTGTCCCTAGCGGCCCCACCACTCACCAGCCGCGCAGCTCGATTCTGGACCAGTTGCAGTCGCCGGACCATCTTCAAAGGCAGCCCCACGTAGAGCGCATTGCAGTAATCTATACGAGATGTTACCAGTTCATGTGCAATTGTCATGAGACTCCGCTCGTCCAGGTAGGGCTGTAGCTGGTATAATTTCTGCAGCTGAAGGAAGATGCCCCTGGCCACCGAGTCCACCTGGGCTTCCAGAGTTAGACTGGGGTCCAGGAGCACCCTCAGGCTGCGGACCCTGTCCCTTAGGGGGAGTGTAACCCCATTCAGGGCAGGGAAATGTCCCTCCAGCCTGTCCGGCGAAGCACCCACTAACAGCACTTCCGTCTTGTCTGGATTGAGTTTCAATGTATTAACCCTCATCCAGTCCATTATCAGGTCCAGACACGAGTTCAGCACAGAAACCGCCTCACCTGGATTGGTGGAAAACGAGAGGTAGAGCTGAGTATCGTCAGCATATTGCTGACTCCTCAGCCCAAACCTCCTGATGACCTCTCCCAGTGGTTCCATGTAGATGTTAAACAGCATGGGGGACAGTATCGAGCCCTGAGGAACTCCATGACACAAACGCCATGGGACAGAGCAACTGTCCCCCAGCACCACCCTCTGGACACGGTCAGCTAGGAAGAAGCGGAACCACCGTAAAGCGGTGCCCCCAACTCCCAACCCAGCCAGCCTATCCAAAAGGACACCATGGTCGATGGTGTCGAAAGCCGCTGAGAGGTCCAGGAGTATCAACAGGGTCACACTCCCCCGTCTCTCTCCCAGCAAAGGTCATCGTACAGGGCGACCAAGGCAGTCTCCGTACCAAAACCCGGCCTGAAACCCAATTGAAATGGATCCAGAAAATCCGTTTCATCCAGCAGTGCCTGGAGTTGCCGGGCCACAACCCGCTCCAACACTTTGCCCAAATAAGGGAGGTTCGCCACTGGTCGGTAGTTAACCACCAGCCTTGGGTCCAGGTTAGGCTTTTTTAGGAGTGGCCGAATTACCGTCTCTTTCAAGGTGGTAGGGACCACTCCCTCTCTCAAAGAGGTGTTCACGGCCTCCTGGACCCAGGTGCGAACCCCCCTGGCAGATCTTCCAATTAGCCAAGATAGGCAAGGGTCGAGCGGAGTGGTGGTAGAATGCACAGATCCAAGCACCCTGTCCACATCCTCAGGTCTCAACAATTGAAACTCATCCATTAATATTTGACCTAAGCACGGCACACTGGACACATCCTCTGATTCTGCAGTAATGGTGGAGTCCAACCCATTGTGAATCTGAGCAATTTCCCCCTCAAAATGAATGGCAAACTCATCACAGCGAGCTGATGAGCAGTCCGGGACCTCCACCGGATTTCCCGGTTGAAGAAGATCCTGGACCACCCGAAACAGCTCTGCTGGACGACATTCTGAGGAAGCAATATGGCTGGAGAAATATTGCCATTTCACCAGCCGTATTGCCATGAAATAGGCCTGATAATGGGCTCAAAGTTGTGTTCGATCGGACTCCCAGCAGGATTTCCTCCACCTGTGCTCCAGCCGTCTCCCCTCTCGCTTCATTGCCTGCAGCTCAGAAGTATACCAAGGAGCTGTCTGGGCTCTGCGTGCAGGGAGAGGGCACTTAGGCGCAATCGTGTCTACCGCCCGGGTCATCTCCCTATTCCATAGGGTGACCTGAGCTTCGACAGGAGCGCCAACCATATCAGATGGATAATCCCCCAGAGCATTCAGGAAACCATCCGGATCCATTAGTCTCTGAGGACCGATCATCTTAATAGATTCCCCACCCTTGCAGAGGGGAGAGGAAGCTAATAGACGAAACTTGACCAGGAAGTGGTCTGACCATGACAATGGGGTCACAACCAGCCCCTCCACATCCAGACCACCATCTTCCAGTCCCGTTGAGAAAACCAGGTCCAAGGTATGGCCCTTCTCATGTGTCGGGCCGATGACACATTGAGACAGCCCCATGGTTGTCATGGCGGCCATGAAGTCCTGAGCCGCCCCAGTCAAGGCAGCCTCGGCATGGATGTTGAGGTCCACCAGCACCAACAGCCTGGGAGTCCTCAACACCAGGTCCGAGACTACCTCCATCAGCTCAGGCAGGGAGGACTATTGGTATGTAGCAGGGTGGGCGGTATACCAACAGAATCCCCAATCTGTCTCGTAAGCCCAACACACAATACAGGCCCTCAAGACCTCCCCTCAAAGGGATAGGAAGCCTGGTCAAAGAGATAGAACTCCTATAGGCTTCAATCCCCCGTGCTATTTTTAGCACTACTGAATTCCAATATAGTCCATCAACTAACTTGTTACTGATTTGGAAAGCTTCACTCTTTGCATTTTAATGGGAAGTGAGATAAAATTCTTTAAACTTACTTATGTGTATCAGAGGCTATGTAATATATGCTTAGCAAAATCTGTACCTGTGTCTTCTGTAACCAGGTAAGATTATTATCTTGGAGATTTGACCCTCAAGAACTCAAAGAGAGTTCTGTCAAAAAGAGCTCACATCTAGGAAACCACTATTCCTGTGCAGTTCTTATTCTGCTGAATTTTTTTCTGGTGAACAGAACTGGGGGCAGTTCAGTAATGGACATGGGGAGAAAGTATTAAGGCTAAGGATTTTCCCTGGCATCTCTGTGTCTGAAGAGTTGCTACTATGAAGAAATTAGCTCAAGACTTTCTTACACAAAGGTAAGAATGGTAGGGCATAATGCAATTGTGATTGATCACGTTATTCCTTATCCACTCATGGGACTGAATTATCTTTTCTGATTAGACTGAACAACTGTTTTCACAGTAGGGCTGAATAACTTACAGTGGTGCCTCGACTTACGGAATTAATCCGTATTGGAACGGTGGCCGTAGGTCAAAATTTCCGTAAGTCAAAGCACCATTTCCCATAGGAATGCATTGATAACTGATTAATCCGTTCCGGCCGAAGAAAAAAATACCCCCCCTAAAAATAAAAATAAAACACTGCAAGCCCCTGGGCCTGCAAAAAAAACAAAACAAATCTAAAAATAAACGTAAACATAACCCCACCAGGCCAATCCCACCCTGCAAAAGCCACCCAAAACAGTAAAAAGCTAAAAGCAACACCTTACCTCCACTGCTGCCGTCCGGCCCTGGCTCCACCGCCACTGCGACCGCCACTGCCGGGAGGCTTCAGCCTGGCCAGGGTGCTTCAGCCGCTCACCCGGCCAGCTCAAGCCTCCCAGCGCTGGGCGACCGCTGCCTCCGCCGCGGCCGGGGGCGAGCGGCCGAAGCACCCCGGCCAGGCTCAAGCCTCCCGGTGCTGGGCAACCGCTGCCTCCGCCGCGGCCGGGGGCGAGCGGCCGAAGCACCCCGGCCAGGCTCAAGCCTCCCGGCGCTGGGTCACCGCTGCCTCCGCGGTCACAGCAGCAGGGAAGTCCGGGAGGCAGAGCCTCCCTTTTCCTAACCGTTAGGGCGAAGAAGCAGCCTCTTCGCCACGAATGGTTTGAATTTCCCGCCCTTTCCCCCTGCCTTTTTCCTTTCGTAAGTGGAAGCTCCGGCCGCAAGTCGAACCAAAAACTTGCGGCCGGAGCTTTCCGTAACTCGAAATTTTCATAAGTAGGGACGTCTGTAAGTCGAGGCACCACTGTAATTTCAAATTGTGAACCACTAGCCCACACTGTGAGGTAGGGCTTTAAAAGGCTGTTTTTGTGAACCTAATTTTCTTTCCCCTAGTAATGAAATTTTACAGAAGTCTCTGCCATTTAGAAAATATGGAATCAGTAGGTTAAATAGTTATCATTTGAAATAAGAAAGGAATTTGGGAAGGATAATTATTTTGGTGTCAGCTTCCCTAATTAGAATGGAGAATCCAGTGGCTTATAATATATGGAAACAAGTTGATCATGTCTTTAGGAATCAAGATTCTTAGGTATCTGAAACTGGAATACCTTGTGGTTAATCCAGCCAAGGTATTAACTGAGGTTGCATTGGCAATGGCATATAGATACAGAATTACCAAGACTTTGAATAGTTAATAGTTAATCTTTAAACCTGAATAGATTTCTAGGATTGGGGGATATGTGAGTGGTTTACATATCTTCTTCTATTGTAAGGTCTTCAGTGCCATGTGGTATAATCCTATGTATGTATAAACAGTACTAAATCTTATTGAATCCAGTGGGGCATTTCCAGTTAATTGTAGCAGCCTTAACATCATACACATAATGTGTTAAAATGTGCAGAATTATCTGCACAAAGGTGTTTGTGATTCTGAGATGGAATTAGAGACACTGAGCTTCCTTTAATATTCTGACAGGGTCATGTGAGAAGTTGGCTATAACTACACCTGCATAAAGGACTATGATGGCAAAAATAGACAGGATTACGTGATGTATACCAGCTTTTTATTGCATGATATGTCTCATCCTCTCCTCAACTTTGCAGTAAGAATGACTTCACTTGGTTCCTTCTTCCATCCAGATCACTAATTATACAGCTAGCTGTAGCATTCCAACCCTGTCTCTCTGTCTCCAGATGCAGTTTCTGTAATATATACAGTGGAACCTCTACTTAAGAAAGTCCCTAGCAACGAACGATCCAACGTACGAACAGCTCCGGCCACAAAATTTTGCCTCTACTTGCGGCCGGAGCGTCAACGTACGAACGGGAAAAGGCAGGGGAAAAGGGCGGGAAATTTAAAATTGCTAACCATTGGTGGCGAAAGAGGCTGTTTCTTTGTAGCTCTTTCGCCCCAACGGTTAGGAAAAGGGAGGCTCAGCCTCCCGGGCTTCCATCGCCGCCGCGATCGGCGCCTTCGGAGGTCTCCCAGGGCTTCCTCCGATGGCGGTGGGGACCCCCTGGGAGACCTCTGAAGGCGCCGATCGCGGCGGCGGCGGACCCCTGGGAGGTCTCCGATGGCGGTGGGGAAGCCCTGGGAGACCTCCCAGGGGGTCCCCCGCCGCCGCGATCGGCGCCTTCGGAAGTCTCGCAGGGGGTCCCCACCGCCATCGGAGGAAGCCCTGGGAGACCTCCGAAGGCGCCGATCGCGGCGGGGGGGACCCCTGGGAGGTCTCTGATGGTGGCGGGGAAGCCCTGGGAGACCTCCCGGGGGTCCCCCGCCGCCGCGATCGGAGGCAGCGGTCATCCAGCGCCGGGAGGCTTGAGCTGGCCTGGTTTCTTCGGCCGCTTGCCTCCCGGCTCACCTCCCGCTCGCTCCTCGCCGCCCTCTACCATTTGAATTTGCCGCCATGGGCCCACGGAGGGTGGCGCGGAGCAAGCGAGAGGCGAGTCGAGAGGCAAGTGGCCGAAACTCGGCCAGCTCAAGTCTCCCGGCGCTGGGCGACCGCTGCCTCCGCCGCGGCCGGGGGCGAGCAGCCGAAGCACCCCGGCCAGGCTCAAGCCTCCCGGCGGCAGCGGTCACAGCGGCGGCGATCGCAGCGGTGGGGGACCCCCGGGAGGCTTCGGACAGGTAAGCTGCAGTTTTTTTTCTTTTAAAAAAAGTTTTCCTGTGTGGGTTTTGGAGGGTAGGTTTGGGCTGGGGGGGTATGTTTCTGTGTTGTTTTGTTTTTTGGTGGTTTTTTTTTTTTTTTTTTTTTTTTTTTGCAGTCCCAGCGTGGGACTTGCTCCAATGTTTATTTTTGGATTTGTTTGTTTTTGTTTTTTGTTTTTTTGGAGTCCCAGCGTGGGACTTGCAGTGTTTTATTTTTTTATTTTTATTTATTTTTTTTTGGTATTTTTTTTCTTCCCCAGGAACGCATTAATTGGTTTTCAATGCATTCCTATGGGAAATGGTGCCTCTACTAACAAACATTTCTACTTACGAACACCATTCCAATACGAATTAAGTTCGTAAGTAGAGGTTCCACTGTATATTTCTTCTTTAAAGTGGTCTTTGCCACTAACTCTAAGCATTGGCTTCCACACATATGCAGTGTTCAGAGTACTACTGCTTCGAAATACTAGTTGCTGCAGTGCAACATAAAAGACAGCATTTGCTTTCATGTTTTGCTTTTAAGCTTTTCAGAAACATCTGCTTGACCACTGTGGGGACCAGGAGTAGGATGACCTTTGATCTGTTTCAGCATGTTTTTTAAAACATTCTCATGGAGGCAACGGCTTTCTTGATTCTATTGGCTTTCATCTCTACTAGGTGGGGGAGTGGGAATGGAGAGTAATATTTGAAGATTTCAGATATATTACAGAAGAAACATGTCAATAGTGTTCAAGCCCTGAGCACAGACATATACATGTATCAAGTGGAGATCAGTTGAGATTTGAATCAACTGGTCAAATAAAACAATCTATAACATTGCATTGTCAGCTGACCTATTCTGTTTCCATGTTCTACATTAGATTCATCATACCATGATGAATTTTGTTTGAAAACTCTTTTTATATTCTTTGCTCCAAGAGGCTGGACCTGCCATTAATCAGAGTAAGGCAGTCACATCAGGTAGCAGATTTGAGGTGTTATATTGCTAGCTTATTTATTATATACTATTTTACTGTCTAGAAGGGAGAGAGGAGGTTGTAGGACTGTTTATCTCATGTGCCAAAATAATGAGATTGACCTAGGGTACTATATGGCCCACTTTGAAGGGGAGGAAACATTTCTGCCTGTCCCTAGGTGGCAAAGTATGTTCGGTTGGATGGATTGACGATTCTAGAAAAGTATATCTTTGAGTGGTACACTTTCAGGAAGAACATAGGCTTTTAATAATGTCAGTGTTACAGGCCCAGGCCTCTACTTCATAACACTCATAAAGGCATCCCATTATGTGCCATTATATTTGTACATAGGCAGCTACACCCTAATATGGTGTGAATACAAATCATTTTGCTATGCAGTCACATTATTTGGTGGGAGCAGGATTTCCAAGTCCACAAAAAATCATTCAGGCCTGAATCCAATTGTTAACCCCCAACTAAAGTAAGCCCATTGAATCAGTGTGAATTATATATGGCTGATTTACCAAGCACCCATTGATTTACCAAAGACCCATTGATTTATCAAGTACTCACTGATTCAATGGGTTTACTCCAGCTGGTACTAGCTGCTGGGCTTAAATCAAGAATGTGATGAATCCAGAATACACATACCTTTTCCTAAAAGCCTACAAGGTGAGAATAAAACTAAAAATTAAATTCTGCTGAGTTAGTTTCATTTTGACCAATAAATGGAATTGATGTATTCTGGATTCCACTAATTATGCCTTGTGTGTGATTGATACTTCAGGTAGCATGCACCTGACTATGTATGTTGATCACTGCAGGACTCTTTAGGTTTGCGGTATTCTTGTTGTAGGGTGACCAAAGGAGGACACTTAATGAAGATTAGTGCCTTAATGTTTTCTTGCATGACTTGTGATGCTGTTTTTAAATTCCTTCCACCACCTTTTCTTTCTTTTTTTATGAATTTGCAAGCCTGACCCAATCATAATGCTTTACTGTAAAGTTCAGCAAAGCTGCTCTTTTGATTGTATACAGACAAATGGAAGTGGTTTCCGTAGCAACAGGTACCAGATTAAAACACTTGAGCTGGCAGTGCTTCTCTTACCCACTCAAGTTTCCTTTACTTATTCCGTTCACAAGTTAAAGACTCAGATAATATTCAGTCAATAGGGAGCATTTGGCTGATCTGAGAGGAAAGTGACTAAGAGGAGGTAAGTGTGTTTGCATGTTATTCTAGTTTGAGCTGTTGAAAAGATTTCTCCCTTTATATTGAGACTCGGGAAGCCATTGGCATTATACAGCAGGGTTATGAGATGCTTTTCAACATACACAAGGAAGGATAAACTGCTGTCACTTCTACTCCTTCGCTTTTGGTTTTCTCTAGAAAATTGTTCTTTTCATTTTCATGTGTGACATTGCTGCAGTAGCACTGCCTGATATATGACACATAAACTGTTCCTAAGTCATGTGTAGGTAGTAAAATCTTTAATAAATCCGGGATAGAGTCCTCTTGTGAAAAGGGAGGATAAAATATAGTTTTTTTAAAAAAATTCCAAATTTTGTAATTTATTTAGATGGTGTTTCCCCTATTTTTTTAAAGGAGGGGGGCTTTTTTTAAGTTTGAAAAGCCCCTTCCTAGTTATATGTTTATTTTAAAAGACATATACCATATGCTGATTCTTCCATGGATAGTTGGATTTACATACAATAACATAGTTATTGTTTTTGTTCCACAGGGTTAGATCTAGACTGCCCCTGTAATCCAAACTAAAAGATAACTTCAGCTGTGATGGGCATGGAATGGCCAAAAGCGTCCTGTGCCACCAGAACTGTCCTTAAGTCAGTAGAGCCCTGTTGTGCTGACCAATCTCAGATCTGGCAATGCAATTGTGCTGGCTGGGATCAGCTGCGAGAAGAGCCAAAAAAGGGGGCAGAGAAAGGGAGGAACTGAGTTATGCCACAGCCCTATCCCTCTCAGCCCAGACTCACAACAATTACGTTGCCACAAAGTTAGTTCAGGATCATGGTAGTCCTAAGCAATTTCCAACATCCCTAGACTAGAAGAGGTTTTGATTCAACACAGCCTCAAGTGGCATAGTGTTGTTCAGCCAGCTCTCAGTCAACTTGGTCAATAAGGTTTGTGCCCTTAATCAGGCTTAGAGGTGACCCATTGAAATCAATGTAACATAACCCAGCCACAGATTAATTGCCACATAGATTTCACATTCTAAATGTGTCTGGAATTGGATCCAACCATTGTGGGCTGCAACTGATAATAAGTACATCAGATTTTAGAATTAGTAGCTTTAACTGAATAGAATACCTCAACCTGGGGTTCTCCATATATGTTAGATTATGACTTCCATTACCTTAGTCAGCATTCAGCCATACTATTATGAGAAGTGAAGAAGGTAGTGAAAGGTTTTGGATAACCACATGAACTATACTTTGAAATCATACTTCATCACTTCCACAATATCATGTGGTTTTTATTTGTTTTGTCTGGCATTTCAGAGTGAGTGGCAATTTAGGCAATTTTTAATAACCCACCATGAAAGAGTTGTCCCTCAACTGTAAGAGGCACAGTTTTACTCACTGAAATAGCTGTCACAGAGAAAGCTACTGTCATCAAAGGTTGAAGACATCAGCCAATCAAACAACAGATATAGTTGCCATGGGGAGTAGAGAACTGGACCTGTCATCTATGTCTAGAACATTTTTGCTTTGTAGAGGTGTAGCCTTTCTGAGACTTTAAAGAAGTATGAGTGGGATAATATATACAAAGCATAATAGTTTACCATGAGCTGAATTAAAACATCTGCTATATTAAGCTTATAATGTTAAGTGTAGCAGAAGTTTTAAATTTTCCAATATGTATGTTTGTACCATTAAAAACGGGGACGTGGTGGCGCTGCGGGTTAAACCGCAGAAGCCTCTGTGCTGTAAGGTCTATAGATCTGCAGCTGTAAGATCGAATCCACGTGACGGAGTGAGCGCCCGTCGCTTGTCCCAGCTCCCGCCAACCTAGCGGTTCGAAAGCATGCAAATGCGAGTAGATAAATAGGGACCACCTCGGTGGGAAGGTAACAGCGTTCCGTGTCTAAGTCGCACTGGCCATGTGACCACGGAAGATTGTCTTCGGACAAACGCTGGCTCTATGGCTTGGAAACGGGGATGAGCACCGCCCCCTAGAGTTGAACACGACTGGACAAATTGTCAAGGGGAACCTTTACCTTTACCATTAAAAACAGCATTAAAAGCAATGTCAAATAAGACATTAATTACCAACAATTTGAAAGCATGAACTAAAGGGCATTTTTCTATACATTTAACCTTCATAACTGAGTACAAGAGACACACTATGATATGTATTAATCTCTGTGAAGCACTCTGTGCTGATGGCTATAAATTGGGAAAACATTGATTCTGCAGTGTAAATAACTGCCTATAGAACAGGGGAGGAGGCTTTTTCACTGTGGCTTTACTGCTTCTATTTAAATTCAAAGGAAAAGTTGAAATTGGGAAGATCTATATATTTCCATCTACCTTGACTGTCTAGGTTCCAGTTTGGTCCATTTTTTTATATATCATGATGCAGTACTTGAGAGACAGACAATGTTCATTGTTTAGAAATGGACCTTGAATGACTTGAAGATCTGTGATCTTCTCAAACTGCCATAAACAATTGCTTGTTCATCATTTGATGGCTCTCATTCTGGTGATGAACCTCCCACTACTTAGCCATGCTGATCTGTGGGAATCAAATATGCAAAGGACATAGCTAAAGCTTTTGCAGCCTGAAAGAATTTACTGGAAGTGTTTACATTCCACTGGAGCTTAGGGTCCACAGGCATAGCCTGAAAGAATACAGGGTCAACTCCATGTCATCTAAGCAGTGAAGTAGGATTTTGTGGAGGAGACAGACAGGTAGACAACTGTCCTAACCTCCTTGCAATTTATTTTTTACAATTAAGCACTCTGCATTTTATTATCTGTTTTGTCTTCAGTTTGGAGTGCAGCAAAGGAGAAGAAGTCAACTTATATCCAAAATGTCTAAGAAGAGAGCAGGCCACCAACATGCTCAGTTATGGAAGATAGTCCTAGACTCATCCTCTCTGTGTGTGAAATAAGAAATTATCTTGTATAGTCTGAACACATTGCCCCAGCTGTGAACTGCATGACTGTGTGGTCCAGATATGACAAAGCATGCAATAGACAGCTGGCAAGATCATGGATGCAACTTATGCAGTCACCCATTTGCAGTATACAATTCCAATATCATTCTGACCTAGGGAATTATAATTCAGCAGCACTGTAAGGTGTCAGAACCAGAATTATCTGGCACCACCTACTATTTACTTTGATTTCACTGTCCATTGGCCATCTTGCCCTTCATAAGGGACTCCTGTCACAATTACAAATCAATATATCCTCATAGCACAAGTGGAACCTTTGTGAAACAGAATAAGCACCTGCAGAATAGAGTTCCAAAGACATAAGCAAAAAGTATTATGTTGTTTACTGTGTATTACTTCATTATATTTAGGGTTGATTTGTTGGAAAGAATAGTTTAATTCCCACTGATTTCATGCGGCTAAGACCAGAATTCTAACTGGCCATGCTACCTGAGCCAACACTAGCTTAATTGAAGTCGAACAAGGGTGAGAGTAGTCCATGTAGCTTCCAAAATTCAGCCTGGATATTCAGAAGTTACTTAGATTATCTTTGTCCTGGATTGACTCTGTGCCAGCATACTGATCCCTGAGTTGGTGGACATTGGATCTAATACAGCTCTTCTCCTTCCTTGCTTTGAATCTTCTCCACCACTTTTTTTTGGCTCTTCTACCAGCACATATTTGCTAACAAAGAGTTCTGTTTGTCAGATTGCTCTGTGTAATATCATTTGATAAAGGAAACATAGCATACTGTGTTTATATCATGTCATTGTACTTTGACAGGATTGGAAGTCTATTCCTAGAGTGATACGATAACTAGAAGACATCCTAGGTTTTGTCGCTTTCCTCAAATTAAGTACCTCTGCTTTAAACTGGCATAGCCACTAATTATTTTCTGAAATTATAAGAATAGAAAGAAGATTGTTTATAGTCTTTAAGCAAAGATCTTTGTTGTTATGTTTTGCTAGTTGTTGGAGACAGAGCACATAATGTCTGGAGCCCAGCAGCCATCAAATCTTTTAATTTTCAAAAAGATGCAGATGTTGTTTATTTGATTTTTTTTTTGGAGGGGTAAAACCAAACAATATTTTGTAGACACACTGTAGCAAAACAGTCCCTTAAAGTACATTCAAGCATGCTTAAGCTTTTTTTTGATAGAGCAGGTCTTTTTAGAAGATTATTACTAAAGAGTGTTGAACTCCATTTTCTGATGTACTCTGCATTTTCTGCTGTGGTTATCTTAAGAACCCTCCAAGTCTGTGTGTTTTCATCCTAATAATAATAATCATGTGCTGTAAAGGTCAATTCTGACTTATGGCCTACTCTGGCTAAAATGGTGCACTCAATCATTCAGCCACTTTTCACAGTTCTAAAACATGGTTTTGACTGGGGTTGAGGCTGTGACTCTATTCTTCCTTTTCTGTAGAAACTCTGCAAAGTTACGGTTACATTTTTCAACTTGTCTAATTTTAGCACCTATACTTTGAGAATATTATATGGTGAAACTTTTTTTAAAGTGTAAAAAGATTATAATTCACTGAGGTTTTGATATTCTGTACTGAAATCCTGCAGCAGCAGCAAAAGCAAAAACTTTTGGGAATGTTTTTGCCTACTTCTTCCATTTGATAAATTTATATTGCAGGAACAGATAATGATAAATTTTTGGAGCTTCCCACATCAGTCCTAAAGGTCCAGGAATAAATGACGATTGTAGTCTAATTGAGAACTAGTTAAACTCTTGGCGAGCAATCTCTCTTTCCCACATAGAAATACCATTAAACTGCCAGTGCTAGTTATCTTGAAACAACTTTAAACACCTGTCTGTCTTTATGGAAAGTGAAATTTTACATCCTGAGATTTTAACAGAAAACATTTAAATACCTCTGTGAGTGGAGAATATGGAAAGAACTACTACTTTGTAGGAAGTGTGGAAAAACACCATTTTATCTAGACACAGGAGGTAGTGTCATTATATATTTCAGAAAACTGGCAGATTGTACATTCCAATGTAGGGTATTACAATTTACTCTCTACACGTCTTTATTTCTGTTTCCCTCTGGATGAAGGGAGGGCTTATCATTCTACCAAAGAGAATTCTGTAATGGATCTGCAAGATGGCACCTGTGAAGAATGTGCAGTAACCAAATAACACTGGGATTAACATGGGCAAGAGAACTGTGACATTTCAATGAACTAAGGTTCTGAGGCAATTAAAAATACCAAAACCCTTTTCCAATTAAAGAACAATGTTTTTGGATCACAGAAACCAGCATCTGGCTATGATACATAAATGTGTATGATAGTCTGCCATTTATTTATGCCATCCTAACCTAACATTGGCCTTTCAGTGTAATAGTAATTAACACCACTTACCTGTTCACATTTGGCTTATGATATGTCTCTTAATGTTATGTGTTGTTTGAAAGTTGTAAAGATGCATGATTGTGCTATTTCTGTTAAAGTTGTTTCTAATTACTATCTTCACTGTCCAGTGTTCTTTCAATAAGGGTACCTACCACAATAGCTACATAGCTTCAGAGAAGGGGAATCTATGGACACAGCTAAATAGTTTCTTGCTGTCAAAGAACACACGGTCTAGATAAATTTTAAAAGAGATAGTTGACCTTTTTCTCTCTCTTTAGCCAAGTTAGTGACTATGTCAAAGGTCTGGCTTTCTATCTAAAAACCAGCAACAGACTTTTCATTATAAAACATGTAGTTTCATTTTTGTACAGCAGTTTTTATCCTAGCCATTAGTAAATGAAACAAAGAAACAAATACCCTGTGTAGTAGGAAAAGAGTCAAAGATTACAACATGAGCGCAAATGGAAACATTACACAGACACCGAGATTCAGTTCCATGTGAATCCTAACGAATAGTTCTCCAACAATAGGGCTGGTTTATTATCTTTAAACTAAGGATTCTTCTGCATATATATGAGCACTGTTTATTATTAACCACAACACTGTTTATAGGTCATGCAACTGTGGAGCATATCATTTCCACTATAAGTTTTAGATTGTCATTAAAAAAAACCTTCCTGATGTATGGTGGCTTGGAAGACTTTACGTTCCTTCTACCTTCAAGGCCACCATGCTGAGAGAATCTTCCCAGACCAGTATGTTTAAGTTTAAGCTACACAGTCAATATCCCAGGAGGCCAGAATCCTGCTGGAGTCTCTGTGATGTTTGCATAACTTGCAGCTAATCACATCTAAGTGACCAGGTGCTGGGGCACATATTGATTGCACAGTCAGGTATGTGACCAGGCATGTGGCCAAGATGCTCCCTGGCACTTTGTCAATTTCCTGCAATTAGTCACAGTAAGTTATGCAGATCTCAGGTGAACACTCATAGGATTCTGGTCAAAATCTGGAAAATGAACCTGTGATCTGCACCACAATGTTTTTCACATATGTGCATCTGAATGAAACATTATAGTCATATGGAGATACGTAGCAAGAAAGAACATTTCTGTTTTCTCAGCCACTCAGAGGAGGATACTGATAGAATTACTGCCTCACCTGATCAGTGCAAAAAATAAAAGATTTGTCATGATGAGACTTTAGGAGTATGAAAGGGCAGCTAATGAAAACTAAGTCCAATGTTACTCCAAATAGACTCAGTCCACTGACATGAATGGAATTTGGTAAATGTCCCATTGTGGTGACTACCCACTAGTGGTGATTAACAAATCTGATTCATTTTCATGGGTCTGTTTTACTTGGGGTTAACACTGGATTTAGCCCCTTGACAAGTGTCTGTGTTTCTGTGTGCACACAGACAATCTCTGGAAAAATGCATGCAGCTGTGGAGTCATGATACTGAGATTGCCCAAACATACTGCCAGGAGTGTGTGATAAGCTAGCTCACACCACAGCAGTGACCTCATGTGTTGTGCTTTACTTTTTCCTATAGACATAAATAAAATCTATTTATTTATATGAGAGAAAGTGAATAGATATATTCAGGGTCATCATTGCAGTGAGAGAGTAAACGTTTAAACCAGTTACTACAACCATGGAAAACTGATGGTGTGGACTTAATTCAAAGATATCCTTTCTGTACGGGTCTGGGAAAGTGCATAAACCATTTTTTGCCTGCAGAAAACCTTGTTCTGGCACACCCCCTTCTTCTTGCACTTTTTAATCTCAGATATCTGCTGATAGACAGATCTGTTGGCAGAATCATTCTACTAGCTAAGATCTAGCAGCAGGAGAGCCAAAAAAGTTGGCTCAGAAAGGGTGGAGCAAGGGAGGGGCCAAATTGTGTCAGATCCTAGCCTCTTCCAATGCAGAGACACAGCCAATAAATTAGTCTGGGGTAAGGGTAGTCCTAAATAATTTCCTGCATCTGTAACTTGAGAAAACATTAGATTCAGCACAGCTTCAGCTGGCCTAGTGTCAGCTGAACCAGTCCTAAGCCATATTGCACAGGTGGGATTGCACTCTGGCAGTTCCTGTCTGCACAGCCCTATCCTAATTTCTGATTTTGTTTCTAGAACATGACAGGATGTCAAGGGCTGTTAACAAACCCAACCAACCCAGTGCCTAGTATCCTATTGCCTAAATAAAGAGTACAAGGGAAATCATCTAAGTGTCCCCCCCCCTCTTATGTTCTGGTACATTCCCTATCACATGCCTACTCTCACATTGGTTGCAAGGTCAGCCACTCAGCCCGTTGTGGAATAGGGAGCCTGCCAGAACTGCAGGACTGAAGAAGAGGAGTTTATGGAATTTCCCTTCCATTCTGCTTTTAAGGCAACAAAGCACTAGACAACATATATATGGAGATCACATATATGAAAAAACATTGAACAGGTTCATGTTCCACAAATAATTTTTGAAAGAATGTAGTTTGCATTGGTTGAACAAAACAGACTTTTAGGTCAGAGTTACATCAGGGGAGCTCCATCCAGTGTTCATGGTCCATAGCTGAAGGCTATGGACAATTTTATCCATAGAAAGCACTTGATACATTGGAGACAGGTGAGCTTTGCTTGCCTGTTCCTTCCTTCCTAGCCATTCTTGCACTCTCCAGAAAGTTATCTGGAGGATTGTCAAAGTGGGACAGAGAACATGACTAATTTGTATGCCCAGACTGCTTTCAATAACCTCTAAAGAAGGACTGCTTGCATGTCAGTAGGGAAATGAGGTGGATAAAACATGGCTGTTTCTTATGATGAATTTTATGCAGTTAATTTCTTGTGTTTGTTCTCGTGAATAGTTCCTCCTTTTCCTTTCCTACTTGAAAGCAATAACCTCTGAAGAAGGAAAGAACGGTTGCATGCAATAAATTTCTTCCCTGACAATCACCATACGAACTGGCCATGTGTTTCCATTTGCTCTAGTGCTGACATGCAGATAGGCCTTCACATGAGTAAGAGTTTTAACTCCACTAAAAGTAAAAAAATTGGTCCAGATTTTGGCATTGCATTGTTCAGGACAATGTCCATAACTTTAGCTTCTATAACATGGCTATTGATAGAAGGCTAGTAATCTCTTACATAAGAATTATTTCCCATATGTTACTTGATGTGCACTTGAAACATTTCCATGAGTGCAGTTAAATTAAAAGCTTTATTATTTTATAGCTGAAATCCCATTGTGCAGCTACACAAAGACTGTGATTTTTAGATGCAGATTACTGTAAATTAAGAAATCTCTGTAGGCATTATCTATTGCATTCGGAGTCAGACGGCTCAGTATGCAACAGATAATATCTATGGGGATTTCTTAATGTACAGCAATTTGCTTCCTGAGCAACAGGATTTCAGCTTATATTTAAGTGAGGTCTATCTGCAAAGAAAAATGTGCCCTTCCCTTTTACTTTACAGAGGGGGAAAAAAACCTTATTTGCCAAAATTATGAAAAGGAATGTGTTTTATTATATGAGAAAGCCACACAATCAGACATAAAATCTATAATATCTATAATATTGGAAGTGTTAGAATTTAACATTTCAGAGTTTCCAAATTTAATTCTACAAAGAATTCTGTAGTTTAGCCACTGTCTTGGTATGGCAAATGGTACCCATTATTGAAAGGTGGTCTGTATTTGTACTAATACAGAGAATGCCAGTTTAGAAATGAGCCTGATTGCATGGTTCATTTTGTTCTCCTTTGTAGAGCCAGGCTGCGGCCCACTACAAAGGCACTAAACATGCCAAGAAGCTCAAAGCACTGGAAGCCATGAAAAATAAGCAGAAATCTGTTACTACCAAGGACAGCGCAAAGACTACCTTCACTTCCATCACTACCAATACCATCAATACCAGCTCTGACAAAACAGGTTAAGCGATAATCTCTGTTGTGGTTTATTTCTTTTCTTCTTTTGTTTTTATTGTTTACCGCCATGTCTGTTTGGTTACGTGCTTGACACATTGATTCATGCTTGATCCATCATTCTATGTAATATTGATTTCTTTCTTCTTCTTCGGAGTACACTTAAGAAAGTAAGGTAATCATGATGAGTTGCGTAACTGATTTCTCTTGTGCCCCAAAAGGCTTGTCATCATTTCAGGCATGAATGCACATATGTTAAGATGAGTAATATCTATGGCAAGCAAACAAATGAAAACTGCTCAGAACCTTGTAGTGTATATGCAGTGGTTCTCTCTCTCTCTCTGCAGTTGGCTATGACATATTTTTAGCTACAAAGCACAGCAAAATAGTGCTAATTGAGACGGGAAGCCTCTGATAAAAGCATTGTCAAAGCATTATTGTCAGAAATCTTGAGCAATGCATGATTATTTCAAATGGGTGTTGGATGATTTCAGGTTGGATAATAGCTACATAAACCGCACTTCTCATAAACAGGTAAGTGTGACTGATATCTATTCTTTTGGTTACTTTTCAGTGCCTCAGACTGGGAAGGGAAAATGCATCTTCTTAATGTCGGATGGAGCACAGATAGTGGATTTCCCCCATTCTTGTAATAATGAAAAGCATTGCAGGCAGCTGGTAAAAGGTGAAGGGATTTGAGTAGTTTGCTATTTAAAATCTGAGCCACTGTCCAGGAACCTTCAAAGTCAGAGAGTTATGGGTACTTCATATGAAAGAACTGATCTTGTCATTTCCTGCAGTGTGTTTATAGTGAGCACCATCATGAGGTGCATACATAAAAGACTTGTTGAAAAGAGGGATGAGTATAATGATTTGTTTCTCCTGGAGTTGCAGAGGCTGATGGGTCATGTGACTGAAAGGGAGTTTCTGCACTGCAGTTTAACACATCTCAAACTTCCACGGCATTGGCTTGGAGGACTTGGTTTGCCTTTGTGTGTGACCATCTGCTCTTTTGACTGCTGCCCAATTTTAAAGGAATGCAGTGTTTACGCTGCAGCAAACTGATTCTTGCCAAAATTAGCAGTCCCTATGCTTCATAGATGTGTCTCCCCACAACTGATGAGACAGAATATTTGCTTGTTTGAAATTTTATAACAATAAGGGCTGCATTGATAAGTGATCCTTTCTTATTATTTTTATCAGTGTCTGTAACTCTGGCATGTTGTGCTTTACTGTAGTCATAAGAACTTTATTTGAAGGCTGTGGAATAGCAATTTGCTCTGTGGTTACAGAACAGTGGCTAATCTCCATGATCTTCCAGACTCCAGATCCTGTCAGCTAGATGGTATCAGTTCAAAGTAAATTGGATTGTGAAATATTAGAAATATTAAAGATGAAAGAAAGCAGTGTTCCAGCTCATGTATTAGTTTGGGAGTGGGAATGAGCTTGGTTTCTATTAGGAGACAAAACAGAAATTATTCCAAGGATAACACCTAGGGTTAGTTGCGAGCTTAGTTATACTTATGATAGGCTGATTGATTCGAGCTAGGTTTTGTCACAGGGGTTATAATTAAGTAGTACGTATTGTGGAGAGAGACAGGGAGCAATGATTGAAAAATATGTCTTGACCATGAAGTCTTGAAGAGGATTTAGTACTTCATAAGCTATATAAGCTTATGAAGCTTATATAGCTTATGATGCCTGCTTCTTGGGAGAAAAGCGATGACAAACATAGACAGCATCTTAAAAAAACAGAGACATCACCTGGCCGACAAAGGTCCGCATAGTCAAAGCTATGTTTTTTCCAGTCGCGATGTATGGAAGTGAGAGCTGGACCATAAAGAAGGCTGACCGCCGAAGAATTGATGCTTTTGAATTGTGGTGATGGAGGCGACTCTTGAGAGTCCCCTGGACTGCAAAGAGAACAAAGCTATCCATTTTGAAGGAAATCAACCCTGAGTGTTCACTGGAAGGACAGATCCTGAAGCTGAGGCTCCAATACTTTGGCCATCTCATGAGAAGAGAAGACTCCCTGGGAAAGACCCTGATGTTGGGAAAGTGTGAAGGCAAGAGGAGAAGGGGACAACAGAGGATGAGATGGTTGGACAGTGTCATCGAAACTACCAACATGAATTTGACCCAACTCCGGGAGCAGTGGAAGACAGGAGGGCCTGGCGTGCTCTGGTCCATGGGGTCATGAAGAGTCGGACACGACTTAACGACTAAACAACAACAAAAGCTATATAAGACAACGTTCTGGGGTAGTTTTGCCTTTTAACTGCTGTATAATTTTTAAAGTTTCAAGGTTAGTTAATGAACAATGCTAATTTTTATACATGAAATAAATTGGTTTGGGCAATGATGAAAGGTAATTTTACCACTGGGAGAAACGCCAGCATTAGTGATGTGAAGATTGGAAAAAAACATGTTTTTAAAAGCACAGCAGTGTAAAATGATGGCAATTTTGCAAGAGCTTCTGATTAAACAGCTTGTGCGGTATTTTCATGTTGTTTGGAATAATAAGCCTTTTTCAAATATTCTGTTTAGGTTTTAAACCCTAAAAAATGGCACCTTAAAATATATAGAATGGTTAGAAAGCTGTATCATATGCACAAGGATTCTGGCTTTCTAGCATAGTGGGTTAATAAAAATAACTCTTGACTGGGATCTTTTGGGTGGGGTCATTTCCATAAGAAACAGCAGCTGTATTCAGTGCTGCACTTCAGCTTGCACAATTCAACAATGGGTGCAATCCTATTTCACTATTGCTGCCCCCCAGCACCCCAAAAAACAGTTGTAGAGTCCTGTTTAAAAAACACCCCACAAACCCTGTAGTAGTTTATGGGGGCATCCCAAAAGACAACAGGGGAAGGAAAGAAGGGGGGAATTCCTTTCTATTGCCATTACCAAACAGACTGTGTCCTAAGTGTTTTCTTCTTTAAAATAAGGAAGCATATTTGCTCTTAGGGGGATGCATGAAATCTTGGGTTCAGAATTAGTCCCTTGCCTCTTCATTTTAAATAATGCAAGTATCTGTATAATTCTCATGGGAGTATCAGTGAATTCTGAACATTCTCCCCAGAGTGTCAGTAACATCAACGTGCTTGGAGACCCATTGCTGTCATTTGGTACGAGACATCTCTTCTTAATGAATGATTTTCCTTTCAGCAGTTTTTCATCTTCTATACCCTAAAAGCTGTTAGATAAAAATCATATTTTTGTTGGCTTGCATCATATGTACATAAAAATAGCATGGGAAAATGGCCAAGAAAAACAAACCTCCAGAAGCTGATATCCATGATCAAAAGCTTGTATACTAACTATTTTGGCTATTCTGCACCGCCTCCCCCTAAGTTTGACACATCTTCCGTGGAAATCCTGTGTGCATTTGTACCTGAACCTGTGAAAAAATCTTTTTCCTCCTTCTAAAATCCTACCTTTATAAAGCTGTGCTCAGAAGATTAATGTGTGGTCTCAAGTAAGCTGAGTGAAGGTCATATTGCCATCCCCACCACTATATCATGCACAAACAGTGGATAAATTGTGGGTAATATGTCAGCCACAGCACATTGGTCAAGATTTCACTTGACTGGCTCCACAGATGAACAAAATGTCATCAGACAACCTTCAGTGCCTAGTTGTGAGACCAGGGGAAAGGCCACTCCATGTGCAACCTGAAGCAGGAAGTGAAAGAGCCATTTGTTAACTTGCTTATCCCATTAGCCTTTCGCAGGGAAAGATTCCAGCAAGAAGCTTTAGGCAAATCAGAGATAGAATAGAAGCAGTAATAGACTGCCAGTTGAACCAGGAAATTAAGATCTCCTGGAGTGCATTCACATGACACTTGTGAAAGTGTTTTAAAACCTGTGACACTTAAAGTAATGCCAGCTTCTCAATCCTGTGCACATTTACTCATTCTCCTCCTCAATCATTTCCTTATTGCATTCATAGACTATTACATGCATATTCATGTGTATTTTGCCATGCATTTTTCCTAAAGTATACATTTTTCCACATTTTTCAAATGTATGCATTTGTAATGGTGCTCATTTTTCAAACATCCTCATGGTTCTTTGTGCATTCTTTCTTCACTGAAGAACATCACAACATTGGAAATGTACAGATTTTCAGTGCAATATGCCCTTTAACCCACTGCAGCTCTCATGATGTACAAAACAGATACTTTCATAAGGAGAAGCAAAATTGACATGTTTCCCATTCTTTTCTTCTTATATGTGAATGCCATCAAGTTGATTCTGACTTACTGCAGCCCCTTCCAAAGTTTTCTAGGTATACGCTACTCAGAAGTGGTTTACCAGTCACTTCTTCTGGGGGTGCTCTGGTCCTGTGTAGTTTGCACAAGGCACAGTGGGGTACAAAAGTTCCAACCTCTGTCTCCTTCTCATTGAGGTCTCCACTCAGCTTCCTTTTCTTTGTTGTTGTTGTTTAGTCGTTAAGTCGTGTCCGACTCTTCGTGACCCCATGGACCAGAGCATGCCAGGCCCTCCTGTCTTCCTTTTCTTACCAGACAGTAAATTCAGCAGCAGACCTGATGCCCTAGGCTGCCAGTGCCTATGTCCCAATTTTAAACACAGGGAAACATAGTAGCTATGTCTGTTCCCCTCAAAAAAATTGTGATGAGGTTCTTAACCCTCCGCTCCATACCCCAGAATTATTTCTCTCTCAGAACATTAGGAGACTATCCAAGAAAGTGACCAAAGGCTATTCAGCACCATTCAAAAATATCAAAAGTGGGATATATTTTAAAAATGGGTCAAAAGAGGAGGTCTTTTAATGGTAGGAGTCTGTTTAGGGAAATACATACAAAGTATAAGATGACACTCTGTATTGCTTTGAGATTATTAGAGGAAAGGTAGAATATAAATGTTGAGAATAAGATTGTTAGTGCTTTTTTTGGTGGCATGAATTTTTACTGTAAATCAAATGAGAACACTTTATAAATGTTTTAGCTTTCATATTACTATAAAAATCAATGGCTCTGTAAGTAAACTAGCAGGATGCTCACTATTCTCATCCAGGCATCTTGTGTGTGTGTTGTGTACAACCACATGGATCTTTAATTAGGTCTGTATGGACCACAGACCTAGAGGTGAACAGAACCAGCAGCTGCCGCCAATTCCTACTCTGTGTTCTGAGTAGGAACAAGTAGGAACAAACATTGCAACCACACTAGACAGGGACTGTGTCTCAGTTCATGCAACTGTGGAACCAAAGATTCTACTGGGACTGGTTGGTGGATGTATGTGAATTTCAGTTACCAATTTGCACCAGTAGACAATATGATCAAGGCTTTTAATATTTTCCTTTGTCTTTTTTCCCCCTGCCCATCTAGCTGTATGCAGGGATATCCCAGAAACTTAAATATTATACAGACAAATATGGAGATAAAACAGACCAGTGGAAAAGCCACAGCCTTTGACAGTTATCCAGCTAAGATCACATGCTCTGATATTATTTCCAAGTTTTATATAGTACTATGTTTTTGTTGAATTGGATCAAACTGCACTATATATGAGATAAATTTAACAAAAAGACAAATATATCTTTAGACAGCCGTAAAATAAAATCTGAGGAATACACAAAAATTGCATGCACGCTCTCCCTCCCTCCCTCTCTACACTATGCTATGCTATGTTATGCTATGCTATCACACACACACCACCCCAGCCTGTAAGTATGATCTGGAAATGCATCCCTGCTCAAACAACTATGCCATGACAAATTATCTTCTGACAAGGAAAGTGTTGAAATGCCTGTTGTTTTGCCTGAAGGTGCTGATGGCAAACGGATGAAATGGAGTCACACATGAAGCTGAAGCAGTAGTGAGATCGGAAGACATTCAGGAGCGTCAGGGTGTTGTGCAAAACTCAGGGATAGTGGTTTGAAATAAATTTAAGATCTGAGACGAAAAGAAGGAAGCTGTCAGTGTCAACAGTTCTCTGTGCAGGGTGTGTGTATGTGTGCGTGCATGTACTATTATTTTCCCATTTCCACGCAAAGCTTTTCTCCAAACTGGCCACTGAAGGTGAGCAGATGGTGAACAGGATGAAATGTCGCACAGTACCAGGCCCACTCCCTAAATGGAGTTCAGGTGACATAGGCTATGGTAGCAGCTGTCACTACAGAACAGTTGGCTGAAAAGGAGTCATGGAGGAGGGAAGGCATAATAGTTGAGAGAAATGGAATTAGAAGATAAAAAATGGGGGGAGGGATACACAAAGACTATCTAGGGCTAGGTTATGTATTATCACTCTGCAACAATTTATATCTCTTAGTCAGGTTAGGCTCAGAATGTAATCTTTACTTTTTTATTTGCTTTTTCCAAAACATATCATTCTTTTTATTGCACGTTTCATGAAACTAATCCTTTCCATGTGCCTAACAAACTTGGACCTGGTGTGAGGGCTGCCACTGCCAACATCCTTGAGTGGAAGAGGTCCTGTGTGCCAGGACAGGGGAGTGTGTGGGCCAGAGGAATGTCTGCAGCTGTGTCCCTCCACTTCCCCTGTTGAACTTCAGCCTGCAGGATCTCTGCTTCCCTGCAAGACCAAGCCCTCCCTGCTTGCTGGATTGTGAAGCAGCTGCTTTGCTTTCTTCTCCCTTTCTTCCAGTGACTCCCCCCCCCTTGACTTATATTACTTATTTTAGGGTGAAGTGGATAGTAAGAGGGTGTTTGGGTTTTGTTTGTTTGTTTGTGGGGAAGGAGTTTGAGAGGGAGAGAGAGGGATAAGGATGAGGGACACTTAATGTGGCCTGGGCCTGCCTGACTTTGTTTGCTGTTGTGACGTCTTCTGTCTATGTAGGGGGATGTGTTTTCAAAGGTAGACGGATGTTGTAGGGGAACAGGGCACAGCCATTAGAATTACAGAGGGCAGGAAGAAATACAGATTTGGGAAACATCAACATCATCTTGGAAGGAGGGCAGAAAATAAAGTGCTGGACACCTCCTGTCCCCCCTCAAAAACAAACAAACAAAAACACCTTAATTCTCCCAACTCAAAAAGCTTGGATAAACTCGATGGTAGCCCCCACCCACCTGGACTGAAGGTGCTGTTGCTAAATGCCAAGTCAGTGAAATGTAAGGCAACTAACATCCAGAATTTGATTCTGGATAAATATGCTGACCTGGTTTTCATTACAGAGACCTGGTTGGATGAAGCTGGGAGAGTTACTCTTTCTCAGCTTTGTCCTCCTGGGTTCTCTGTGCAGCAGCAGGCCAGACCTGAGGTGTGAGGAGGAGGAGTTGGCAATATTCCACTTACCAGGTGTCCTGTCCCACAGGGTTTCAGTGCATATAACTGAGAGTGGGTACTTGGGACAGAATAGGGATTCTGTTGGTTTACTGCCCACTTTGTTGCATAACAGTCTCCCTGTCTGAGCTGGCTGAACTAGTCTCAGGTGTGATGTTTGAGTTGCCTCAGCTTATTGTGCTGAGGGACTTCAACATCCATGTGGAGGCCATTTTATCAAGAGCGGCTCTGGATTTCATGTCTACTTTGACAACCGTAAGCCTGTCCCTAGTGGTATCTGGCCCCACTCATGTTCCAGGACACACTCTTTACCTCGTTTTCTGTACCATACTCTCAGTATTTCTGTTGTCATGGATAGATTACTACGTGGTAGGGTTTAGCTTATTGGAACTCTGAGCCCCTGCAGGGGTGAGGTGAGCCATTAAAATAATCAACCCTTGGAGATTGATGAATCCAAATAGTTTCTTGACAGCTCCTGAAGAATTTCTGGCTGTCTTGGTAGGTGATCCTGTTGAGATCTGGGCTGAATGGAGAAGTGGCATGATTATTGCTAAGTGTTCTCTCCCATGAAGTGCAGCCAGACTAGCTCCTTGGTTTACTAAGGGCGGTGGGGATGATGAAATGGGTGGGATGGAGACTAGAGTGACAATAGCAGAAAACTCAGAGCAGATCCAATTGAACCCAGGATACAACCCACTGGAAAGCCTACTCCGTGCAGTGATGGCAGTGAAGAAGCTATTCTTCTCTGCTAACATCACATCTGCTTGTCCAACAGAACTCCTCCGGATGGTCAAGGGCTTGTTGCACAGATGGTCACAGGAGAAGGATACTGACCACTCAGTGGCCCGTTGTGAAGATTTTGCATGGAAGGCACTTGGATCCACTCTGATTTAGATGCTGTAGTTAACACAGGTCCTGTCGATGTAGCTTTGGCCCCTGCTGGTCTCGTTATAATGGATACGTTTCAGTTGGTGCAATCTGACGATATGGACAGGATCTTTATAGAGGTTTCTTGGATGGCTGAACTCAGAAGGTCCTGTTTGATACCCCAGTCATTGGTCTGTGGTGTCCCTCAGTGCTCAGTCGTGTCCCACATGTTATTCAGCATCTACATGAAACTGCTGGGAAAGGTTGTCCAGAGTTTTGAGGTTTGCTACCATCAGTAGCTGTAGGGACGTGGTGGCGCTGCGGGTTAAACCGCAGAAGCCTCTGTGCTGCAAGGTCAGAAGACTAGCAGTCGTAAGATCGAATCCATGCAACGGAGTGAGCTCCCGTCGCTTGTCCCAGCTCCTGCCAACCTAGCAGTTCGAAAGCATGTAAAATGCAAGTAGATAAATAGGTACCACCTCGGTGGGAAGGTAACGGCATTCCGTGTCTAGTCGCGCTGGCCATGTGACCACGGAAACTGTCTTCGGACAAACGCTGGCTCTATGGCTTGGAAACGGGGATGAGCACCGTGCCCTAGAGTCGGACACGACTGGACTAAATGTCAAGGGGAACCTTTACCTTTACCATCAGTATGCTGCTGATACCCAACTCTATCTCCTTTTCCCATTTGATTCCGAGGAAGTTGTTCTATGTTTAGACCAGCGTCTGTTGTCAGTGATGGACTGGATGAAGACTAACAAACTCAAACTTGATCCAGACAAGAGAGAGGTGCTATAAGGTCAAAGGTCTAGATTTGAAAGAAAAGAAATGTTTTCTTATTTTTTCAAACTTTTTGGCTGAAACTGAGCAAATGGTTTCTCTGAACTAGGACAAGTTTATAGATTCTGAGCATAAATTTTTAAATGATGGTAAGACTAGAAGTGATTTCATAAACATATTTGTAGCAAACTTTTTTCTGATGACTAACAATGCTACCCAACGAGCATAAATGGTGAGCTATCCTCATGTGCTAAGTGAGATGGTGCCAAAAAAAGAAAACTCCTCATGATGAGAGGGTGACTAAGACTAAGCACTCTTAGTCTTTGAGAGAATTGGTGCATTTGCAAGACTATTATTTTCATGCAATGCTTAAAACAATGATAGCTGCTGCCTTATTGTTGGATGGATTTTTAACAAGTGAAACTTTAGAATCTGTCATTTGAATCCTTGTGAGCACTTAGCCTATCCTTTGTGGCTGCTGTATACACATACAGCAGCCACAAAGTTTCAGAAAGGAAAAAGATACTAGTGATATTTTGCACAAATTTAGCAAGACATGATGGGGGGAAGTGGTTGTTGACTATAAATGAGATATTGGTGACATTTCTTCATACCCCTAATGTCTATTCAGAAATAGGCTTCATGGAGTTCAATGTGTGCTTACATTTTGGAAACTGATTGTCCAGATGGAACTTGTTTTGCAGATGAGATGGACCTTGGTTACAATACTTTCTAGGAAAGTAAGAGATAACTCCCTTCCTATTTGCTGAGATCCCTATCCCTCAGAAAAATATGCTTATTTTGCCATTCTCTGTGTGTCATGTACCACCAAGTCACACCCAATTTATAGTGACCCTAATAGAGTTTTCAAAGTACAGGCGTATCTCGGTTTACGAATTTAATGCGTTCTATGGCATGTTACGTAATGCGGAAAATTTGTAAACCAAAACACGGATTGCCATAGGAACGGGGGCAGCGCTACAAACCTCCAGGCAGAATGCATCCTGGGGAAACTTTCTTCGTACTCCGAAAAAAAACAGGGGAAAAAAAGTAAACCAAGGCATTATTTTCAATGGATTTTGCTTCGTAAACCGAAAATTACATTAACCGAGGCATTCGTAAACCGAGGTACCACTGTATTAAGATGTTTAGGGAGTGGTTTTACCACTGTCACCTCTCCATGAGTTTCCATGGGAATTTGAACCCATATCTCCCAAGTTCTAGTGCATTGTTTTGTCCACTGCACCACACTGGCTTTCTGAGTAACTTTTATTGGAATACAACCATTGTTTCAAGAGAATGCACTTTACCTTTCTCATACATATGCACACAGGAATATAAATCTTTCAGCCTCTCACTCAGTTTCAGCCTGTCTCTTTTTAAAATCAATTTCTAAGAGAGAAATTGATTTTTAAAAACACACCCTTTTCTCCTTGCAGGGAGATTTCTCTGCATAAGATTATTTCCTAAAAAATCTTGTAGGAAATCTCATTGGGAGTCCTGGGCATTTTGTGCTCATTTTTTTCAGATATTTTTTCATTGTTGTTTCCCCAGGATTATAAAAATGTCCTGCACAGAACAGCATTTTTCCTGAGCAAGAGTTACCTGGAAATGGCAGAAGTGCCAACCTTTCCAATGTTGTTACAATTAGTGATGGGCAATGAACAATGAATCACCAAATTCATTAAAAAATCATGAATTCATTGATTTTTATTTATAATGAATCAATGCCCCCAACAATTACAAATCAATGAATTTCGGTGATTTTTTTATTTGTCAGTTTGTTTGACTATAAAGTGGTGCCTAGAGACACCAAAACTGCAAGGAAGCTTCCTCTGACTCTCCTCTACAGTCCCTCCAAGTTTGGTGAAGAGTGGGTTTCCCCAAGCCAGTTGTTAAAGGGCACTTTTCGGGGGGGGGGATTTTGTGGGTGTATAACTTGGATGTCTAAAAACCCAATCTTAACCAAACTTGGACAGATGGTAGAGGAGAGTTGGTAGCAGCTTCTCTGTGATTTTTGTATCTCTAGGTGCCTGGAGGAAACTTTCCTGGGTGCCTTCCTTATGCGAGTATAACTTGGATGTCCAAACCCCAAACTTTTCTAAACTTGCAGGGCTTGTAGTGGAAAGTCAAGGGAAGCTTCTCTGTGAATTCGGTGTCTCAAGGTGCTTGGGGGGCCATTTTATAGGGTTCTAAATTTAAAAAAATTAACTGATGAATTGATTCAGCAGAAAAAATCATACATTCATAATTTGTGATTAGTCAACCTTGATGAATCATTAATCAAAACAAATCAGTTTTTCTGATTCGTGCCCATCTCTAGTTGCAATTCTTAAGTATAATGATATCTTCTCTGTGTAGAAATCTCTGGACAAGGCATTGAGCTGCATAAGCTGTGGCTGTTTCCTATGCAGAATGGTGGATGAAGAAAGGAAAACGTGAAAGGGAGAGAAATGAGACTGTCTTGCTGGTGCAGGAGAACATATCATTGGTTATCTGTCTCCTCATGGATAGACTTAGTAAATCATCAAGAATGAGAAATATTGTGCATACTCATCATATCTCTAATCCATAGCGAGAATGATTAAGTAGCAATCAAAGTCAGCTCAATTAGTTGTAATGCATAATTTATCTCTGCTTTTATTTACATTTCTTTACTGATACACATTTGTCAGGTTTGACCTAAATTGCCCACATAAATGAATCCTGAGGGTATTTAGTGGCCCAAATCCTCTTACCTAGTTACACTGGCATAGCACAAATGGCATATCTTTTGGAAGTAAATTTGCCCCATGTTAAGAAATCACAGTAGGAATTATCAGTTGCATACTGAGTTGTATGACTCAGCATGCAACTGATAGTCTAAGCTGGTTTCTTAGATCAGTTCACTTCCAAAAGATATACCATTTGTGTAGCAATGCACAAGTATTTCAGCCAATATTGGATATTCTAAGATGTGTGCTGTCTGGTGGTACATAATCTGAAATTCCGCCTTGACATTAGGAACCTAGTCTACCTCCGCCAAGATTAGAAAGAAATGTGAGGGATTTTTTGGAAAAGGCCTCAAAGGGTAGGAACATGTTTAAGACTACTGAACTCTACTCTGACAATATCTGTGCTGGAGAAGAAATTGCCCACCCCATCTTTGCTACCCTCTACCATTCTTGGAAGTACTCCCTGCTAATTCAGGACTCTCGAACAGATGCTCTCACCCTATGCACACTTACAGAAGCAATTAAAACTGCAACCCATTAAGCCTTGGGCTTAATTGGTGATTACTCTGTTGATCACCTTCCCCTATGGAGCTTCCATCTTGTGCTCCTGTTTTAACCCGAGTACTGCTGGAAACTTTTGTGATCTATTGGCGTAGCTGGCACACCTCAAGAATAGTGGAGGTGTCTTGCTCTGCCGTGGCATTGCCACCCTCCCAAGAAAAGTACAAATGTCCTGATTCACTCCATTACAATTGATTCAGTTCATTCTTTTTGGTCACCTAAATACACACATGCACATATGCAGGGAAACATGCCTATATTATTATAATAAAACTAAAACAAAAAAAATTCTCTCACTCACTCACTCATTCACTCACTCACTTTCATTCTTTCTTCCTTCCCCTTTTTGGTCTGGAACAAGACTAATTTCTTCTGCATCCTAATTTCATGAGTTTGTATTTACATGATTTTCATGCTTTTTGCTTTGATACGTTTTCCAGTTCCATTAGCTTTCTCTCCCACCCTATAGTTTTATACACTGAAATAAATAAGCAAACATATTGGTGAGCTTCTAGTTTATTTATTTATTTAAATTATTTTTACCCTGCCTTTCTCCTTAAAAAGGACCCAATGCTGCTTACATCATTAAAAGACAGTATTTAAAGCAACACTGGGGAGTATACAAATACAAAAAGGATCAAACAAATAATATACTGAAAATCATGAACAGTTTGTCCCTTCTTCACCTGAAAACATGATGTCTAATAAAGAAAAATCTAAACATTGATTCCGCTTTTTCAATAACTGACACTTTCCCCCTCTCTAAAGCCCCAAGTTATTTGTTATCACATTTTCTTGCTATGTTTTCCAAGTTATCTCCTTTATACATACAATAAGCCACTCTCTTCCTGAATGAGCTTTTCAGCTCATTCACCTTGTCATGGGAGCTCTGAGACATCTGTTGTACAGTTTTAATCCATAGTACAACCAGCTTTTCCAATTTGTTATCCAAATGTGTCCATTTTCTACTCTGTTGGTTTAATAGCTACCAAAATAAAATAAAATAAAATAAAACAGCAGGAGTAAATTTGTCTGAAACATCTACCAGGTGATCATTTCTTTAAGCCCACATCCACTTGGCAAATTCTGTCTTATAGTTGTTTTATAACTATCGTCAGCCTCCTCTTGCCAGTTATATATCTACCAGCAATTAAAATCAAAACGACTAGATGGGCGGGATAAAAATGTAAGAAATAAATAAATAAATAAATAAATTTAATATCTCACCATTGTTTATCAGAAGGTTATTAGAAGACTAGAAGTACTGGATAAAATATTTCATGATAAACTCATTATTCTTCCAAGCCAAGTTAATCTTTCCAGTTCTACCAAATCAATGTGCACATCAGATTGATAAATAATGAAAGAAATTTAAGGAAGGTCTGTAGATCTTTAAGAATTTATATTGATTTAAAATAATACAGTTTCTATCCAGCTATCTGCTCCAAAAATTGAATGTAAAAGGCAAGTGTTATGAGTTCTTTATATTTGTAGCCTTATAAAACTAAAGGAATAAGGAATGTTACAACTGCATGCTGTATAAACTAAATATACAGTGTACATATACATTCACTCCTATGCTGGTCATGCTGTGTGTGGTTTCAGGAAACTGAAGTCTAAAACACCTGGACAGCCAAAAGTCCCTCACCCCATCCTTAGATCATCTGGCAAGAGACTCATCCAAGTGCTTTTCTTGAGCTGAGGTTATCTACCAGAGATTGTCTGCTCCCCTTCAAGAAACATTTGAAAGTTTGTTTGTATTTTACTTGGTCACTGAGAAATAGATTTCAGGTCTCCTGCTAGTTTATGTGAATTCTAGAGCAGATTTTATAGAAATGTTAATATTTTACGTTACATTTGGGGTCTAGTTTATAGTTGCCAGCTGTTTCATAGACCCCCCCAGGTTAGATGGAAGGTAAAGATACACATGTAATAAATGAGTAATATAAATGCAGCTTGATTGGTGGTTAGTATAAAAATATCTCCTGTTCCTGTAGTCCATATTTTTTTGCATTTTTCAGAGCATTGCAGCAGTTTTGCTTTGGTTTTTTTCCCCTTAAAGACGAAATATAAAGTTGAACAGAAAGGCCTTCTTTCTGCTCAGCACAGTTCTGCCCCAATCTAAAATTAGTTTCTTCACTTCCTCTCAGCCAGCAGATAATAGTCTATTCAAGATGGCTGTCATTATGCGACCAGTGACAAGTACTGCTGACATGCCCAACTTTTTTGTTTGAAAAGGCATTTATCTTTTTTTTTAGAGTGTCATCATGTTCTATGCAATGGACATTAAGTATCCATCTGCATTTTAATTAGCAGTGCCCAGTTTTCAGTGTCTGAACTGGCCCCCTTTCACTTCTGCTTCACTCAAGGACATTCATATGAGTTATAGGCTATTGGTCAATCATTGCAAAGAAGATCTTATTAAAAATAATGATGTTTCCAGAATACATGATGAAATCACTTACCTAACCTATATCTCAGTATCAGCTCATATGTCCCAGCATGTTCATTCAGCTGACATGTTCTAACATATTCCTAACACACAACTTTGCATATAAAATAAATCTGCAACTCCTCTCACTGAATAGCAAAAAGGCAAATGGAAATGTAAACCTGATAATCATGCATGTGTTTAAAGCCTTATCCAAATGATCAATTACTGAATTACACAATTTAGTACCCTGTTTCCCCGAAAATAAGACCTACCCCGAAAATAAGCCCTAGTTAAGTGAAACCCCGCCCTCCACCATTGTGCAGCAACCAGAAGATGACATGACTATAAAATTAAACATCCCCTGAAAATAAGCCCTAATGCGTTTTTTGGAGCAAAAATTAATATAAGACGCTGTCTTATTTTCAGGGAAACACGGTGAAAGTAGCCAGGATTAGAGATGGGCACAAACTAAAAAACAAACCAGAATATTTGTAAAAAATCACTGGTTTGTTGGTTCGGGTTCATCAAAACCAAAGAGCCTGAACCAACCTGAACCACAAACATTTTTTTTTTACAATTTAATGAACTTCCTGGTTCATTCCCTCAACCTCCACAGCCTATCCTCCACCTCCTTCTCACTGTTCCCGTAGCCTTCCTGCCTGGTCCTGTTGCCTCCTCCTCTTTATCCTCCACCTCCACTGCCATCTTGAGAGACAGCAGGCCTGGCTTCCCTTCCAGAAGCTGGGCTTCCTGTCTCTGTGCACCGCCTATCAGTTGGTAGGCGGGAGCATGCATTGAGACAGCAGGCTTGACTTCTGGAAGGGAAGGGAAGCTGCTGTCTCTCAAGATGGTGGTGGAGGCAGAGGAGGAGGAGGAGGAGGCAACAGGACCAGGTAGGGAGGTGAGGGGGAAGTGGGCAGGCTGTGAAGCTGCAAATGGGTAATCCAGCACTGTGTGGCACCAGTTCAGGGCTGCACGGCACCAGATTGCCCATTTACAGTGAAGGAGGAGGAGGCAGGACCAGGTAGGGAAGGGGATGGGGGCAGGCTGTAGCTTAGTTCTCCCCTCCAGGCACAAACTTTTTAAAAAACCGGACTGGTTCATGGTTCATTTTTGTGGTTCGTGCCCAGGACTGGAAAAGAGTTTTGCTTCTTCCCAGGCAGTACACTTGCAAAATGAAAGGCAGGTGGGGTTCTAATTTCTACACCTCTCCATGATGCAACCTCAGCTTTCCCTTGCTATCAGTTCCTCGAATCAGTACTTGCTGATAAATGTGGAGCACTTCTCTCTTTGGTTGCCACTCTGTGGCAGCAGCTATGTACTGTCCTTCTTCATGATTAGACTGAAATCATGAGAAAGAAACTGCATGCCAGCTGCACTTCGTGTTCTGCTTTTTGTAATTGACAACAACTTCCCACAATGTCATTACTACTGTTACTTTCAGGTTGCCAGGTCTCAGGACATCAGCTGAAGTGTCAGGGAATTGTCATTCTTACCTGCGTTTCCAGCCAAGAAGCAAATCTTAGGGCAAGTAGATGTGAAAGGAGAAAGTTTTATTTTTGTTTGTGAAATATCTTTGAGGTATAGGTACCTGTCTCCCACACATTATCAGGGCTCATTGAGTCAGGGTGAAAGTTTTCATAGATACATTATGCTGGCTAGTCTTCCAACTCTTGCTTGGCCCTTCCCAAGGATCCACCCTGTGACATCATAAGGAAAGGCCCTGCCCGCTGGTCTCATGTTTTGGCCCTGGACTCAACAGGATGCTGCTGATCTGGCAACTGTCGTCCTGAAATGTGTATTCACAAACATTTGACTCCCAACTTTTAGAAGGATGAACACAAATAGAAAAGGTCAACCTTAGTGTTTAAGTAATTGAAATTACCATAGATTCTGCTTGTATTAATATCGTGTGAGTGCATTATAAAGCATTTGTAATAGCTAATGCATTCTTGTCAAATCAAGTAATATTAGAAGAGGGCTTTTATGATGAATATTAATGCAGGAGACAGTCTAAGTGAAGTAAATTATAGAGGGATGTAAATGTAACATTAGCTGCACCAGCAAAGTAGTATTTCACTGTAAATTAATTTGTTCCTATGAAGTTAATAAAAAATTAGTCCACTTAGTATTCATATGGAGCTGGAGAACTCTGATAGGAGTTTTTAAGTAGAGTTTCTTTTGAGAGTGTGTACCTGCCTCTAAATTAAAAAGTCTTATTCACAAAAATTAGTTCTCACTATGTGCACTCAGCTAATCAACTCTGCAATTATTTTGCATAGGTCTGACATTTTTACTCAGACATCTGCACATCAGTCATCACAGGGGTTTCAGACCAGCTAATAGACATAGTGGGGAAGAAGTGAAATATATAATAAACCTGCTGGATTAATGCAAATGTTTGATTTGATCATGCCCATCTCTGGCTCTTTTTAAAAAGAGAAACAAGACCAAGAATCACAAAGTGCAGGTTAGAAAATGCAAGGAATTTTATTAAATATACTGATTAATAACTTTGCAGGCATTATGGTGAGCAAAGATAATCAGAGACAACTAGATTTACTTCCATGTACAATAACTGCAGTTCCTGTTGTGTTCAGGCTGTACTACAAGCACCCTGAGAAGGCTGAATCAATAGAAGGCCAATATTATGGGAACTGAGGGAACTGGGTGGATAGTGCTGGTGTTTGCAACTGTGCTCAGCAGTGTTGCAGGCTCTGGCTGGTATCTACTGAGCTTCCTCTGAATGGAGAGTTTTGTCAAGGTAGGAATGCAGATTATGCTCTACACGTGTTGCTGTTATGCAAGGGGAGGGGAGGTTTTCATTAGAGAGATCACCATTTGGAGATCACAGAGAAACTCAATAGGATGCAGAGCTTTGCGTATAAACCTAACAAGTAAAGCCTTTCTCTCTTCTTATTGTCTACCTCACAACAGTTTGCATCATTTAAAAAAAAAAAGGAAGAGGAAAGGCTGAGGAAATTTTCCAGGACTGGTCCTCCAATTAGATATATTGAGATAGCTAACCCAGGAGACATTATTGCCAGAAGTGGTGGGTTTGCTGCTGCACTCACTCTGGGAGGTTCCTTGCTGATCTTCACAGCTCTTTGCAGTAAGGTAGTTTCCACATGCCAAGATCAGAGGGCTCCTCAGAGCCAGACATAGCAGGCCTAGTGCCTGAGAGATCACCCGTGATGCAATAGAGGCCATCTCCTGGGATATCCCAACTGCAGTATTTGATTTTGAGGAAGAAAATCCCTCAGAGCCAGGCACTGGAAGCTAGCTGGCTTGTTGGAGGGCATTTCTGGCTACTTCCTGCTGGTGATGTTGCTCTATGCAGAACCACCCCACCTTCTTTCTCACTGAGACAGAACTGAGACAGCATGTTGGTAGTGACAGCAGTAGAATGTGTGTGTCACAGTAGCCAAAATCCTATTGTTTGACGTAGTAAGTTGCACTAGGGTAGGGCCATAGAATCAAGGGATATTTAGAGAATCAACTCCTCTGTAAGTTCCATTAATTCAAGTGGGCCTACTCTAACTACAATTAATTATGCCAAAATAAGCCCCAGATAGAAAAATCATCTGGTATTTTCCATCCTTCCTATGTATCCCAGGGGAAAATGAGATTAATATGGGATCTCCTATCTCTATATGTAACAGCTCATCCATTTATCATCCTATTTTTAAAAATTAGGCACTTAAGAAAAAGACTTTTCTAAAAACTGAAAGAATAAGAATAAGAGACATGTTAATTCATACACATACAAACATGGGTAAATGATTAATTTATGACACAAAACCACAAACTGCTATGAATAACTGTGACAGAACAACAGAATTAGAAATATGTCTCATTTTTGTTACACTGCCCAAAAAGTGGCCATCTTGGCTAAAGATTTCCTACTGCTGCTCAACATATATTTGGCCGAAATTCAGACTACTTTCTACTCAATGTTGACAATGAAGAAATTTAAATAGAGATTTTTTTTTACCTTGGTTGAATTATCAACCCAAATGGAGACTGAAGCCAAGAAATCAGAAGACTGAGACTAGGAAGGGCAGCAATTAAGTAATTAGAAGTCTACATGAGCTGAGCAGGGCTGTTGAAGACAGGACATTGGAAAGTGTTCATTTGTAGGATCGCCATAAGTTGGAAGTGACTTGAAAACATATAACATCATTTATCTGAGATCAACTGCCATCGAACTAGATAAACATGTAGAAGCTTGCACTGCAAATTCCTTCATTTTGTTTAAGATGTCCCGTCCTTTTTCAATGTTTATGCAAACATTTGCTGTTGAAGCAGGAATGACTAATCTAGTCAATTTCTGCCTTGTCTGGACCATGAGAATAAGCTGTAGGCATGGGACTTGCAGATGTCTTGCACAACAACTCCAATAATTCACCAGGAATTCTCCCAACCAGAATTCTGGGAACTGCAGCCAAGAAATTTAAGTCCACAGAGGAGCTTTTCAGCACTTACATATGGGCCTTGGTAAAACTGCAAAGTGACATCATTTGCCTCTGAAGGATAATGAAATAGTTGAGAGTGGCTAAGCACCAGAGGTGCCACAAGAGCTGATGGAACTGTTAGTTTTTTTGAAAGGTACCTTTACAGAACCTAAAGGATAGAGAAACTATCAGTCCCATAATCCTTGGAGTTCAGCCACCCTTGGACATTTCCTCCTTCTTCAGAGGCAGAAATAGTCCTTGCGCTTATTCTTATGCACATGTGAGTGATGAAAACACCTCTGTGGACTTAGATTTCTTGGCCGCAGCTCCCAGAATATTGGCTGGGGGAATTCCAGGGTGAATTCTAGTGTTTGCAGTGCAAGAAGTTCAAAAACCCTGTATCTGGTAAGCTGTAGTGGTTGGGTAAATTTTTCCCCTCCAGAGAGCCATGTTCGTATGTGGAAATTTCTTGGGGACTATATGCCAGCAATAGGCAGGGCCATAGATGACAGTGGGCAGGGATCCCTATCCTCTCATCAACTAGTTCAGTTACATACATGAACACATCCTTTTCACACAAACACACAATTCTTGACATTCCAACACAAACATAGCAACAGTGGCAGATAGTCTTTGGAGGGCAAATGTCACAGGCTCTGATTCTGCCCAGCAGCCCAACCCTGCCTGTCTCCTTTTCACAGAGCCTGTTCCCTCCTGCCGAACTCCCAGCTTCACAGTCTATTTGAGTGTCTGGGTTGCAGGGAGAAGGAAGCCAGGAAGCCGTAGAAAGCTGTTGCTGTGGCTTTGTTTTCTATTTCTTATTCTCTTTCAAACACAAGGGGGACTGGCTGCTACAGACATACCCCATTTATATGCACACATACCACTGTTGCATTCTTAGTATTTACACCTCTCACATGCGTCCAGAAGTTTAATGGAGGTAATCGGAGGCAAAGAGTGATCTAAACCTGGACAGAAACTCTTTGGGGTCTTGCTTTGCTGCTGCTCAGCTGTTTTCTAAAGAGTTAAGTAATATGATTCCCCCCCCCCTCCTTCATTGTCTCAAAATCCAAACTGGAAACCAAACTTGTACTTGCTCCAAATCACTTATGTAGTGATGTCATCATGGCTTAAACCTGATCCATCTATTTCTCTTTACAGGATTTGTTCTTTGTTATTCTTCTAGTCCCACTTTTCTGTCCAAAATTATACCTCAAGGCAACCTGGAGAAATCAAAATACAATACAGATTAAAGTACAAAATACAGATTAAATTGGAATTAAATACACAATTAGAATGATTTGCACAGTGTTTTGGCAGGACACAGTATATAAATCAATATAAGATGTTAAGCTTTAAACCTAAAATATGCACAAGGGAAGGGGAGTGGAAGGGAAAGAAGGAATGCAGCTGGACAACAGCTAAAATAAGGGTTGGGGTGGACTTGTTCGAACATGTTGGTACCCAGCTGATGTCAGGTTGTTCCTGTTTTTCTGGAGGTTTTCCTGAAATGGTTGTGTTGCACATACTGAGCAGTTTGGGTTCTCTGGAAAATAAGTGCTTTCTGGTACAGTGTTAATTCTTGCTGTAATTGTGGCAAGTGGTCATAACCTCTCTGTAGCCTGGGTAGAGAGTCTAATGCATTGCTCTGCTGAAGGAATGCATTAGATCAGTGGTTCCCAACCTTGGGTCTCCAGATGTTCCTGGACTAAAACTCCCAGAAGCCTTCACCACTGGCTGTGTTAGCCAGGATTTCTGGGAGTTGTAGTCCAAGAACATCTGGGGACTGAAGGTTGGGAACCACCGCATTAGATTAAAAGGATGGCTTGAGGACTGTGGCTGGGGGAATTTGTTTTAAGTTTTTTTTTGTCCTGGATTTTTTAGCTTTCGGCTTCTAAGAACAGAGATTCCCTTGAGAACAGCTAGAACACACAGGTGGAGTTTTGGGAATGTGCTGTATGTTTATTTAATTTCCTTATATGCCTCAATTTGTAAGCAACCCTGCATATATTCATATTGAAAGAAATTTTCCCTCTATAAACACCTGTTGTTCATTCCCACCCACCCACCCCATTTTACTTCTGGCCATGCTAGCTGGGGAGATTCTGGAAGATGTAATCAAAAAGTAATTTTTCCAAGCTCTTTGGAATTCAGAATCTAACTTCTTATGGATAAACTTACCCTGCCATTGGATAATGCTCCTAAGTAAGTTTGACAGTGTTGCTGGAGAGACAGGGCAGGCATAGATTGGACCAATTCCAGGGGTTTGCTTCATATTAACCAGGTGTCTTTATTAATAATTATGTGCCGTCAAGTTGATTCTGACTAAGGTGATCCTTCTCCGGGTTTCCTAGGTATAGAGTACTCAAATGTGGTTTAGCAGTGCTACTTTTTGTTGGCATTCTAGAACTGTGTGGCTCACCCAAAACTACACGGCATGGCTCTTCCCCTGGGAGGCACAGTGGGGAATAAAACTCCTGACCTCCGGCTACATAGTGAGGTACTCCAGCTGAGTTTACCAATCCAAAACAGGAACATTGAGTTAGGTACTGCTAATAGGAAGGCTGCTTGGAATGATCCTATCTTTTGAGGCCAGGATTTAAAGTCTTATTGGTTCAGCTTTAACATTCCTTATGCCCATGACAAGACGATTCATGCTGTGTAGAACCCTGCTAATTTCAACCAACTCTGATGAAAAGATAATAGTTATAACTATTTTGGGAAACATAATTATTCTTTGAAGCCCTAACCAAGAGGAAGATGGTTTACTTTTGAATGCTAATTAAGTTTCCTTCTGCTTCTGTGATCTTCATGCTAATAGAACTTCTGATGAGCCATGCAAATACAATGTAAATAATAGTACCAGTAATTTTATTGTTAGTTAGCCACACCTTCCAAATAAGTATAACATGGACTCTCAGATCCTGTGTATTTCTCAAAGATCAGCACATACTGTACGTAATGTCATAATTTGACACAAGGGTGTAATCTGTGGAAGAACTATGAAGACAAAACACTGACATAAAAATTGGCCTCAGTGCCCTGTGTTTTTATTTCATTGCCTCTTGCCTCACAGCATCACTGCAGTCTTGACATTCTTCCCCAAGAAGTTATATAGTGTTTTCTTCTCCATAACTCACAGATCTGAATCTGGATGCCAGATGCCTACTTCTGTCTTACTGCTGGCAGGAGTATCATATTTTAATTTGTGTACTTAATCAAATAAACCAAACCAAGGGATTTGATTACTTCAGAGTTATTTATTTTTATTAGTTAAAAATACAAATTAAAACCCATAGCCATCCACCCATAAACCCATTAGAAAGCAGTGTCCAGATGGCAAATAAAAGTTATCTCCCTTCATAAATGGTATCTTATTTTGTTGATAGTACATATGTTACTGATTTTGAGCTGCCTATTGCCCCATGGCAGTCGTACCATATGATAGTAAAATCCAGGTTTCTCATGGATTCTGATTGTGCTTTAGGGAAGAATTCTTGCTGCCAGAAGGAACAGAGTGGTTGTGGTGTAATCCATCAAAAGTGCCCATAGTTCTGTGGCAACTTCCTGTAATAAAATGCATCCATTTCCAGGCTAAAAGCTTGTATGAGCTGATTCTTGTGGCCATTTGTGTTCTAAGTGTTTGGTTTAATCAAGAAAGAGGACTAAAAATAGTCCCGACTGCTGGAATGAAGTTACTAAAAGGAGCACTGCTAAAACATTCCATTGTTTAAATACCAAGATTTTCATTCTTCAGATGTAACAATTAAATCCATTTAGCTTGCTGATGTCATTGTCACTAAATTTAAATAAAGGAACATTTTGCCCATGCCTTTTGCAAGCTGTATCCCCTCCTTCCCTCCCCTAAACTCTTTCAAGTATAAATTAAATTATTAGTGAGGAGGATATATGAGGGAGGCCTCTTCTACTCGATTACATTTCATTGAGTGGCTTAACTCATGGTGGATAAGCATACCATGAACAGTGCTCACAGTGCATATTAATCATTTTCTTGCATTACAACTCAGTACTGTAGTGCTTAATTTTAATGGCAGTTCACCTCTGTGTTGGCCTGGAATCTGTCCCATATGCTGGAAATAGAAGTCCCCATGTGATACATAAGTTAAGAAACATATTTCTGTATTGGAAGAAGGGAAAGGGATACACATACCCAGGAGTCCATAACCTCCACTCAAGAGTGCCCAGAAGCAATGTTGAAACATCTGTGCCTGAGGGATTGGATTTTCATGCCATGATGATACCCTTCTTTTCATACAGTAGATTTTGTGATGACATTGGTCTCATAAGTACAGTATTGAGACAAAAGCATGGTTTCTAGACACAAAGGCCTAATTTGTAGACACAAGCAAGATTCATTTACATTCTAATTTATAGATCACATTTTCAGATGAGATAGAGGCAGTGACCATTAAATGCAAGCACTACCACATTATTCCAGCTGTTGGCATGGACAGAAAGTAGAAACATGGCTTTTTTCGGACTGTACAACATTTTTCGGACCCTACAATGCATTCTGGGAGTTGTAGCCCCCCCAAAAAAGCTCTGTTCCCCATCTCTGAGAGTGAGTTATATGTATGTAGTTTATGTTGTACTCTCCTAGACTGAGACTTCTGTTATTTACTTGGGCCCTTCTTTCCCCAACCATCACTATGCAAGAGTGAGCAGGTAGTGACTGCCTTCCACCATAAAGCTCATCAAACACTGGAGGGCACCAGAAAGAGTGCTCTGAATTATTAGGTCTGAATGTGGGATGGGAGGAGGACCCAGGAGAGCTGACCTTCTGACTCACATGTGGAGCTCTGCCTTTAGATAGAAAGATTTTCTGTACAACTTGCTAAGAAAATAGGCTGCTCCAGCCCACTGAGCTGTACCAGCTCAAGGAAGTAGGAGGGTTTCCTTTAAATTTACTACAGCAGCCTTCCCCCATGCACTGTCCTCTAGAAGTATTGGGATATAACTTCCATAACCATGATAACTGATGGCCATACTACTCATGGTAGTAGTTGAAATGTAGCCCAACTGGAAGGCATCAAGCTACAGAAGGCTGCCATAAGCTCCAAAGAGTCAGGGAAAAAGTGACATGGGTTTTTTCCTCTTGAAGCCATTTTCCCTTGTTGCCAAAATTCCTCACTGAGCTTAATACACAAGTTTCAAAAAGGCAAGTTCAGAAAAGATTGCTCTTTAGAATCAAGTCTCTTACATACATAAACGAAACAGAGATTGTGCATTATAAGCCTGTGACAGCATTCAGAACAAATATACAAAGAGCAAAATCTGAGAGAAAGGTCTGTATAATAATAAAATAAAGACAGGGAAGCAGAACAGAACATTGAGAATTGGAAGTTACTATAGAGGAAGGCAGTGTATGAGTTGGGAGAAAATTACTTTAGTAAGCTTCAGTGCACTTGTTACACTGTTTGTACAGCTGCTTCTAATCTGAGCACATATAATTTGGGTTTGTCAGAAGGACATTGAGAAAGGTGAAAAGTTCCAAAGCAGTGAATAGCAAGAGACATAAAATGCTTTCAGTTAGGTTATTTCAAAAAGTAGATAAATCAATTTATTTAATATATAGATATATATTAAAATGCTATGGTTAGAGAGGGTTCATGTACACTATAGATAATTTGAAGAATAGGAATGGCAATTCTAAAGCAAGGTAATAGGATATAGGTGGAAGAAAGTTTGGCTCCTTTTGCTCTTGGTAATGAGAGATGTCCTTTGCACATATCTACTGACGTTATGGTATAGAACAGTTTAATGTTATTCATTATTTGGATTTTCTATGTTTTAGCTTAATTAGAAACCTGAATGATTCCTAGCATTAATGTTTCAGGGAGCACAAGCAAAAGTTAAGCATTCTCTAAGCATACCATTCCAAGTATGAGTGAATATTAAGGGATTCAAGGTGGGCACAGCTCACAGAAACTAGCCTGCCTTAATTCTGCGCCCATTCCTTAGGCCTTCAAATCATTGCATTGGAAAAATATGAAGATGGCCACTCCATTCATTTGCACAAGGCATTGCTATTTGTAATGAATTTTCATAGGGCCCAGTGAAAGGAATAAACTAAGAATCACTTCAAACCATGCAACAAGACACTTCTAACCTTTTATAAAAAATACAGATGTAGTAGAATAACAATAGCATGAGGTGTTGTATACTATCAAGATTTTTTCTTTTAAAATTCATTCAATTAAAAAATGCTTTGGTTACACGATGTTTTGTGTATTTTTTCCAACACCGTCAGTGTGTTTATGAAGTACAGAAGCAATCCACTATGTTTTTAAAGCCATTTCCCCATGAGTACTTACTTCAGAAGGAATTGAAACTGTCTCATTCTTTTGTATCTTCTGTATATTCTTCAGATAGTATGTGGGCAACATGCATATGCTGTGCTCTCCACTAGTTTTCATAGGCCAAAAAATTCTGGGGGTGGGGGTGTTCCAAAGCAATCATTTCTAAAGAGCAATGGTTCGAACTGATGGAAAAGACATCTAAACTGGTTTGCGTAAGAGGTAACTTGAAGGGCTTCTATCTTCCTGCAGCAAGGAGGACAGAAGCCCATCCAGTATAGGCAGTTCTCATTCCCCAAGATGTGAAACCTTTACAAGAATTTTTAATCTTGTACAAAAACCTTGCATTTACACCATATTTTTGCTCTGTAATGTTTGTATTTTGTGCGTGGCCTTGAGTCAAGAGATAGTATGTAGGCCAGAAGCCTGACTTTTTTACTGTGCATTGGACATAAGACGGTTGTTGCAACTTTTGTCAGCTTGAGGCCTCCCTTCCATAGCAATTGTTTGAGGATGACTAAGGAAGAAGACACTTTTGTTTGGTATCAGCAAAAACTATCTCATAGAACACTAGCATGTTATTAAAAAGTGATGTGGTGCCCCTCTCTCCCAATTACTAAACATACATTTATAAAATCATTGTGGTTAATAATTTTCCGTGTTTGCCTTAATCAGGTGTAGCTGAATATTGTAGTAGGTGCCTTTATTTCATTTGGATTATAGTTTTGTACAAGTTTCAGTTAGATTATACAGTATTATCGTTTTTCCCCTCTTCGTGTCAGAGTTTTGAAGCCATGTGTGGGGTCATGTTGTCTCTCCGTTTCAGAGGAACTTATAGAAAGGAAACCTCAATATGCAAGTTGTTTTGGATTTAGCTTTGAAAAGAGGCACTCACAGCTGTGGCTCGTTAAAAAGTTGAGGGGCAGAGCTAACATCTGGGATTCATTAAGGGCAAAATGGAAGATGGCAGCCTCTTTACTTACAGCTCAAAACTGTTCACCACTTAACGTGTACATTTTGTTGAATAATAGCCTGGCAATCCATTAAATTGGCTTGCTAGTTATGGTTTTGTGCTTCTTGAGCAATGAGTAAATCAGTGTGGTGTCATTAAAGGGTGTCTCCATTTTGTCCTTCTGCTGTTCTGCTTTGAAAGCAAAGCATGCACATTACATAAATGTGAATCTGTCTCTTGCTCAGAGAGATGTACAGGTATGTGACTGATTAATATGGATAAAGTGCTCCTTGACACCTTTTTAACTGCATGCAGTACTCACCTTTGAAGAGTGCAACTGTCTTCTTTTCATGGTTTATTTGTGGATGAGGATTATAATCTGCATTGAAGCAACTGTTTTGTGGTTATTTTAAAGTGATTGGCAAAGTATGCTGCTCCATAAATTATCAGACTGCTGCGCCCCGCAGCCCTAGCTGACATAGCAAATGCTGAGGAATGCTGGATGCTGTGCACCAACAATATCTGGATGGCCACATTTTGCCCACACCTGTTTTTAGTCAACTTTGTGAGCAACTAGCATAGTAAATTGGTCGTGTGCAGTGTCTCGCCCTATACCAGTGTAAACCAGAGAAAAGAGAAGCTGGATGCTATGCAATTTGATGTGAACTACTTGTCATGCAGAGCCATCTGTTGATGTTAATAGGCCTTGAAATGAAATGTTCTCCCAGTAAGAGTTTAACCAATTTTTAGAAGACTGAGTAGTGTTGGGTATCTGCAGACTCCATTAGGGGGATTGTTCCACAAACCAGGGCAGGGACAGAGAAATCTCTGCTCCTATTGACACTATGGTGAATTATGAATTAGATTATTATACAGCCATGGATGCAATTCATAGCCTTGTTCCCAGTGCACTTCTGGACAGTTGAACAAACTATATTATTCAAAAGTAATCTGGCATATGAATTATATAAATTAATGGCTCTGTAGAAAGAGAAACAAAGAAAATGTATGCTACAACAGAGCAATCCTACTGTAGGATTACATGAAAGTGTCTCTGTCAGTGGAAAGGAGCTTCATTAATGGGTGGTGCTATGCTGATGGAAGAGTTGTATTCTGCAGAGCCCATGGATGTATCCCTACTGCCAGATGGTTACCAGTGGATGGTACTAATTGGGAAGTATTTTGATGCTATGTGGAGATCATTCAGATCCCAACCCTTGCCCCAAACTCAAGTCTCTCATTTCACCAGTTTAGGAAGCTTTCTGGCCCATGCTAACAAGCGGGAAAAGAAATCAACTTCCGCCTCCTCCCAGGAGAAGACAGAAATGGAAAGAGAGAGAGAGAGAGAGAGAGAGACTATAATGATAATAGCCACTAGGGATGGAACTTTTAAACCTGAATGTGGAAAAAGAAAAAAGAGAGACTTTTTCTTTTGTTTTCAGAGTTTTTTGTGGTTTTACGATAAGAGAGCCTCTGAAATAGGAAAGATCTAGGATTCTGAAAGAAAGTTACAAATTTCTTACATATTTCATATTTTGGATTACCCCATTTGACTCTTGTATGCAAAATCACCCCATTTGATGTTCCAGCAGTGAGGAAGACTCTCAGCTGCAAATTAGGATTCAGACAATATCCTGGAAGAGATGGGTGGGAAGTGTGGATCTTTAAATGGCTCTGGAAAGCAGGAGTGGCTGCTCTTTAGCTGCTTGATTATTTGTTCGCTCTTGCTACTGAGAAAGCTCCTTTGACCTCCATTTTGGATTGGATTTATTTCTTGCTGGCCTGGTACTGATACTGTAATTGTTGTTCCTCCACTGTGGATTGCTTTAAAAAAATATATATTGCTAGTGTGCTTCCACTTTTAAATTACTTTCTCACTTTAGATCACTTGGATTTCCTGCTTTTTTGGTTGTTTATTTTATTGTTGTTTTGGAAGGATTTCCTCCTATTTATTTTAATTATTGCCTGGAGTCCCTGCTTGCCTGCCCTTCAACTGGTGGATTACAGTGTATGCTGCTGGACTGAAGCCATCAGAGGGGTTGAGTTCTCTTCCCAATTTCCCAAATTTTGAGGTTTTGGGTAGAGGGATTGATTATATTGGCCATAGCAAGTATGTGTGCATGTTTTATTTTGATTATTATCATAATGAGAATTAGGATTTCTCTTTCTAATATGTACTTTTCCTGCTGATGAATTGATGAGGATGATGGTGATAAATATGAACTTTATTGTTGTTGCCTTTGTAGAAACCTATGGATGACTGATTTTTCTTTTTCATGTACTGTTGTTGTTGCCCACTTTTGGAGTAGATGATTGTTGTGCCTGCTGGGGGTTTTTTTTTGGACCAGTGTTCAGGGTTCTGTAGGGTTTAATTGGCTCTAGTGCCAGAAACCAAAACAGAAAAACTGAAATAGAAGAACCCAAAATATTTGGGTATTTCCGGATTTAGTGAAAGGACCTGTACCTGAAAAAAATCTGAAACCAGAAGAAGTCTCCCTGAAAGAACTTGAAATGAACTTAAACAAAGAGTCCCTCCCCCATACATTCCTAATGTACAAATGACAAAAATGTTGAAGCTGAGGTTGTCCTACTTTGGGCACATCACAAGAAGGCAGGATTCTCTGGAAAAGACAATAATGCTGGGAAAAGTGGGAGGCAGCATGAAAAGAGGAAGACCAAACATAAGATGGACTGACTCCAGAAAGGAAGCCACAGGATTGAGTTTACAAGAGCTGAGCAGGCAATCAAGGACAGGACATTTTGGAGAGCGCTCATTCATAGGGTCACCATGAGTTGGAGGCAACTTGACAGCACACAACAACAACAACAGCAATAACAATGTTCCTAATAACCATGACTTTGCAAGCATGAGCTGTCAGGCTTTGGTTGAGGCAGTTGATCCACCACTTTTTCTTTCTTTCTCCCACTCTTTGGTGGATTGCATTGCTAATTAGCTGCCAAATCACAGCATACATCCTGACCATAAATTCTGATTAGTGCTTTTTCCTTTTGCCCACCCAATCCTGGAATGAAGACGCAAGACAACAGTATTGGTTCAAATACGGGCCACACTTTATTAATTAATCATCAAATTGTATTTGCCCTCCTTGGCCCAAGAAAGGGGGGCCTGCTGTAGTGCGAAAACAGGTGAAAAGGTAGGGGTCTCCAAATACCCCTTGCTTGATCAATGGGCGAGTCCCCGACCTCAGGTTCCAGCGGTCTAACAGACTGCAGAAACCCGGCAGGCCGCTATAAAACACCCCCACACCTCAAGCCATCTTTATTTGATGACTGTTGGTCCGGAAGTGGCCCAGCGCATCTTTCCCGCACCGGCCCTGTAATCGTACGATTCCCAAAGCCGGGAGGTCGGATGCGCTGTTGGCTTACCTGATCTTACAATTGGGACACACCAAAAATACCTGTTTTCCACACTACCCGCCTGTGTGACCAGAAATTACCACCACAATATCAACAGCCCTGCTCCAGTGTGGGATAGGCGAAAATTCCCCCCATCCAAACGCCAATCAGGATGAAGGTCAAAAATTCCTATCCGGCCCCAAAACAGCGACCATAAAATCACACTAGTATTAGGGAGGGCGGGTGGGTGCCCAAAAGGAAAAAAGAGGGCGAACAAACGGAGAGCGCTCCTTTAAATACTCGCGCTCTCCCGCCCACGCCATTAGCGTACCCAGCCAATCTTCCGTCCTCCAGGCTGGTGGGCAAACGCCAGCGGCGTTGTTCCAGGTCGGTAAACCGACCGTCCAATGGCTGGGATCTTTGTAGCTGTTTTCCTTCCCTACTTAGAAAATCTTCATTCTTGTACATAATATTTCATATCATGTCAAGATGCTTTCTCATTAGAAGGAGATTCAGCTGTGTTGAAATACACACGGAAAGCAGACTTGCGAAGATATATCAGGTGTGCCCAACATACTGTATATTAACTATGTATTGGAATGGGGGGTAGGCTTGTGGCACCTTTAAGATTAACAAACTTATTTTAGTGTGAGTTTCTGTGAATTGTAAATCCTTATCTTCAGACACACATATGAACTAGTGAAAATATATGTCATGGAATCTGTTGTTCAGTTTATAGCTGGATCCAAAGCACATTTCTTTGCATTTCTTTTCATTGTATAGGTTTGTTAAAAGAATTAGAATGCCCTGTCCTAGAAGAAAGGAAGGAGCTGAAATGCATTGGCTAAGAACTGAAACGAATGGCCCAAATCCAGTCATGTGCTTTCCACCAGATTGTGCTGCTTCTGCCAGTCACCCTCCCCCTTGCAGCCTCCCCCTGCCTCTCATGCACGGTAGTAGCTTTCCAGAGGACTGGGAAATCCCTTGGAGCACATTTTTGGCACCATGGAAGACTGAAGCAAGAGGCGAAGAAGAGAAAGTCCCACTTTTGCTAGTTGGATACAAAAGCATCTTGGACTGTATCTCAGAAAGGGGGGGGAGTGAGAGAATTTTTTTCCCAAAGTGAACGGCTCCTGCTCTCCTCACTGTATTTAAAAATAATGTTGATATTCAAAAATATATCCAGCTGCTGTGAATATTTATTTGGCAAATTTAGTTATCACCTCCTCTTGGGAGAGGAAAGTATCAAGGCTGGGCCAATATAATTTTGACAAGCATCCTGAGAGTGTTGGATCCTGGTTTGAAGGGCTTCTTATAATGCAAAATCTAAGCCCAGAAAGTTTAAATGGTATTTTTGCCATTCTTTTCACTGTGACATAGAGCCTAAAGCATAATTTTGTAGAATTATATAACTCAGGGGAAAGACATCTGGCAGGAGTCTCGCATGAATCTTGTGTCTGTTTGTTTTTCTCATACATTTTCTCATAATAGTTTGGAAATAATTGCAACTGATTTTACTCCTTACCATTTTGGATGGGAATTCATGAAACATGTCTTGGGTCACTCTCATAAAGGTTCTGCTACTCTAAGAATGGCAAAGAAACAACAGTGAAACTGCTTTCACTTAATCATCTGTATGTGCTCACCTTTTCCACCTCCACTTATGTTAAATATAACTTTGTAATAGTTTTGAATGATCCATTTAGCTGGTAAATCAACAGTCAAAGACAGTCTTAATAGCTAATGGAACCTAAAGACATCAACATACATTTGGAACTGATTTTGTGGTGTCAAAGAAGACTGTTGTTATTCAGAGATTCGTTCCATGTGAAGTCCAGGTTGTTCCATTGTCCCAGCAGACCCTCTGGATGAACAACAACACCAAAACATGGGGAAAACACAAGGGAAATGTAAGGCTGATACTTGGGTTAAATGGAGTAAGAGCTGTGTGTTTTTGATAGGTGATTTAGCAGCAGCTCCTGCTACTAGTATACAAGCCATTCCATTAAAAAATTGGTTATAAAGCAACAAACTGAAATATATCTGATGCAAAAGGAAGAAGAGCATTTCAAAGCAGAAGCAGCTACATGAAGGAAACCAGAAATGCATTAAACTGAAAGTCCATGGACATTTAGTAGGCTATGCATGTTTTCAAATGTCAACTCTTCTTGAGAAATTCATACATTTAAAAGGTTACCATAATCTAAAAAAATAAGGGCACAGTCCAACCAAATGTGAGCACTTTTAGGCAACATTGATTTCCAGTGGAAAGGTTCAAAACCTTTTTAACTCTTACATTAAAACCGTGTAAGATTAAAGGTGATTATAGTGGGTAGGTCATGTGCTCTGTGTAGTGACCTCACGGTTTTCAAAAATTTGAACTTTTCAAGCATATAGTCTTGAATTTTTCAATTTTTATAACTTTTAGTTTTTTTGTAATTTTACTGATTAAACATAACCCCCCTGAATACTTGATGTGGAAGCTAAGCTTCTGTATCATTTATATTGTTAAGGCTGCAATTATAAACGTGCATTTTGAAAGTAAATTACAAAGAAAACTGGTGCAAACTTAAACTCCCTCTTCCCAGTTGCTTTATTCATGGGGATAAAGACAGTTGAGAGGAGCACTTTGAGTTTCAGAAATAGCTATGGGTAAAAATGGCAGTGCTTGGAAATGTTACTTTTTAACTACAACTCCCAGAATTCTCCAGGCTACCAGTTGGGAGATTTGGGGACTTAGAGTCCAAAAGGTAGATTTTACAAACCCTGTGCAATGATTAAGCTACCCTCTTTCTCATCCTGTGGTCAAACTTGTAAGTATTTGCTGCTTTTCATTGGTTTTTAAGAAAAACCATTCAGACATTTTCTGTGTCATATTTTGTTTGGAGATGAATAAACATAGGAGTAAGCATACAATATGTTATGTGCATACATTAGGTCGAGAATACTGTATGTATGCTGGTAACGCTGGCTATTTTCTTTCTTGAGGAAGAAAATTGCATTTCTTTGTGTAACGGAATTATCCATAAAGGATTTCATGAAACTTGAAAGCAGTTATCAAACCTTAACCTTAAAAGAAAAAGTACAATATAGACTTTTGCATATGCTAACAGTCTTTTGAACATTAGATTACAAAAGGCATTCTTTCTCCTTCTTAGCAGTAATACATGGATGTTGTTGCAGTTATCATAAGTTAAATACCATATTTTTCCGTGTATAAAACAACACTTTTTCCTTAAATAATTTGAGAAAAAATTGAGGGTCATTTTATACACGGAAGGCAGCTCTTTACCACTGCCTTTTGCGAAGGCACGGGGCTTAGCAAAAAGGAAGGGGAGGCGTTGCTCCCTTCCTTTTTGCTAAGCTCCGTGCCTTCTCAAAAGTCAAGGAAAAGCGGCAGTCACTTTGACAGCTGCTTTCCTTGCCTTTTGCCAAGGCACGGGGTTTAGCAAAAAGGGAGCCCTTTGATCCCTGCTTTTTCTAATTTGGGGTTATCTTATACATTGGGGTCATCTTATACATTGGGTCGTCTTATAAACGGAAAAATACAGTAATTCATTGTCAAGAAGAGTACCCACTGATAAACTTTTCAGCAAGTTCTGAATCTAGGTTCTATAATACCAAGATCTGGTTTTTCGTTCATGATTTATTAGGAAAGTCACTGAGACTGCAGTCCTACAGCTGAGAATATGTCCTACTGAATATAATGAAACTCACTTTTCAATAGACATACATTGATTGTGGGTTTTATCGTATAAATCAAAATTACAATATTTGAACATCAGCATTTAACAAAGCTGTTCTATGTATCCCTGCTCAGAAGTAAGCTTCACTGCATTCAATGAGCTTTACTCTAGAGTAAGAGTGTTTAAAATTGCATTTTGTTGATATAATTAGATCGGTATCCCATATTATTGTACTACAGATTTCCACTGGTAACAGTTGAAATGATATTTATTGAAAGTTTGAAGTGTATTGTATAATCACACCTACCAAAGACTACATGTCACCAAAATAACTGTGTTCACTTTGAAGTAATATTAGAACTAGTGTGTACGTATATGACCTGCTAGTGTCTCTGTGTGTTTGTGTGTATGTGCATTTCATCTACAAGCAGATGTTTGCCGGTGCTTTCACTGAGGGTAAGATTAAGGGTTTTTTTGGGGGGGGGAACTGATCAAAATTATGTACCCAATTCAGTGGCAAAGAAGAGGTGCAAGGTGGTACAAAGAGAAAAATTCCTGTTGAATTAGAATGTTTTGAAATAAAATTCTAAGTTAGGCAATATCTTTATTAGACTGCTAAAATTTTACAAATAATATGCGATTTCAAGTTCTACAGAACTTGAATCAGTCTAAGATGGTATAAACATAGGGTTCAAGCAAAAAATCCAGAAAAGGATCCAGATGTAATACCCAGATGTTTGGGTCATACATTCAGACTGCCAATAAGGCAAACTGGAGTTCTAGATTCTACATGGGACAGAGGTAACAAAAGTATTGATTTACAGACTCTCCACTTCACTTCACTTCACTTCAACCTCAAATCTGCCTGTTGCTTCGGGCAAGGCATCAGACCTCTGTAGTTAGTTTGCAGCAGAAGAAAGCAGAACTGGGATCAGTCTTTACATCAGCAGAACAGGAGAATGAATTTAGATTCTGTACTAGGCCAAAAGTCACTATAAATCTATTTGATAGTCATATCTATTGATCAGAAGAGATGGAATTCTCACTGGAGCGCGGTCTCATGGAAAACCCTCTTTTGATAGTGATTCAATAGTAGTGTTGCCTAAACCAGAGGTTTGCCTCTATGAATGTATCTCAGAGGGCTTTTTTTTTCTTGTGATGAAAAGAGTAACCCTATTCAGCCATTATCAAAATTCAGTGGGCTGAGCTATTACCAACATGGAGAGACCACTGCTGCACCTGTCTGTCATTGCACCTGTTAAAGATAAGCAGATAATCAAGAAAAAAAGAGGTGGCAACTCTAATTCAGCACTACTGTGATGAATACAAAAGGATTCAAGCTTAGCCTTTTAAGAGCTAAACATTCAGAGTCCTGGTCTGGATGGATGAATCAGTTGATTTTCTCTTTTCCTCAACTTTCAAATTCTTAAAACTTCAAGTATTTTCCAATTGAAATATGGATTTTATTATTTTAAAAAAACCCACACTCTCAGATTCTTTCTGAAGAAATGGCTCAACATTGAAAAAGTTCTTATAAAAAATGAACCAAAGAAAATTCTCACTCATCACTAAAAGGAACTCTCCCGAAATGCAATGTTGTGTCATTGACTTACAGGTTCAGCATATTACTGCTAAAATAATATTTTTTCCCCACTAGTTCATTTTCTTCATGAAACTTAACTGATGTATGAAAGTCATGGAGATGTTCTTAAATTATTTCCATCAAAGGAGCTAAAAACATTTGCTGTCGATTGGATTTAACTGTTAAATTGTTAAATCCAGGAATGCCTCTTTCTTTGCATTGCTTGTGATTTATACATTCAGGTGACTGAGGGGGGAAAGAAAGAATTTCTAAGTTGCAAACTAGAATACTTTTCTGCAGAGATTTTCATCCAGAGTGTTTATGAGTTAGTTCCAATTGTCACATTAGCTGTCCTTTTAATTCTGCCCTTCTGTCGGAAGAAACGTAACAGACATAACAATAGCAAATGTCTCGTAGACATTTGAAAAAGCTGCCGCAGCCTCAGAACCATGGTATGGGAAGTGATGGATGTCTTCCAGTCCTTTCGTAATTACTGATGTAGAATTCAGCAAAAATCTAAGGTCTCCAGAGAGGTGCATTGATCAGCACCTCTCAAAACTTTGATTAAACATCAGACATTATGTAAGCATATCTGAAGTTTGCATGCCAAATGATTTTACATCAGCACATTTACAGTACTTCTGAAAGATAACTGCTAAAGGAAAAGATGAGATCATAAGCCAGTCAAAGTGATAGATAGTGCAAAACTTTACTGTATGGACAATGTACAAAAAGAACCTGATATTGAAGTTCTGCTGGCAATCTCAACCTTCATAATGCAGGATGACAATGTTTCTGATGACAGGAGTGCTCTTGGATTTGTAGCACAGAGCACTTTAAAAATTTCACCATATGTCTCAAAAATATAAAGACAATGGTGAGTTGCTAAAATCAGTTTGTTTACTAAAGGCAAACACATATATCATCACACAAATATAGAAGAAATGCATGAAACGTACAGTTCACAGAAAGCTAAACATTTGTGTTTATGGTTAAGGGTAAGGAATGACAGCAAACTTACTGATATCCATTCACTATATTTTTTTTGAATATATGGGGGAGGAAAATGATGAGGGTAATAAAAAAAGTGTCATGAATAGAAGTCCTTTAAAAAAAATTGAACAAAGTATTGACAAAAGTTCCACTGGTTCCATTGAAGGTAGCATCCTCAATGTGGAACTTCTAAACAGAATACATTTGAGAGGAAAGGTGAGCATTCTACTGAGAATGGATGAGAATAAGCTGTAGAAGAATTGGTAACTCTGGCATTTTGGAGAATTGCATGGGTTGGTCTTCCATGCTCCATGCTCTCTTTTCAGAGAGATCTGTCCTAGAAATCCACTTGCAATTATTTCAAGTTGATTTCTTCTGTGTCCCAGATGGCAGCACAAATGAATCCCAACCACATATCTTTTGTTAAAACCAGATCACGACAGAGCAATTCAAGGAAAAGTCCTTCCTTCACACTCATGTGGAATACAATATGGTCACTTATGAGTCATTTGTAACTGGCACATCTACAGTGTGTCCCTGAATATTTCCTACAACAAAGTGCTTGGCTGTTAGTAGACAAGGGAATATATACTTGCAATATGAAACTTGGGAGTCCCAATTCCCTACTTCCAGATGACATCTGATTCTTCTAAGTGTTTCTGATCTACTCATGGTGGAATACAAACATTTACTCTTGGAAGTTACATTCTAAGCTTCTCAGTTTCAAATAAAATGTTTTAAATTGGAACCACTATTTTTTTCTAGCATCATGAACTCCACTGAAAGTGAGTTTAAGCAGAAATAACTTAACACTTGATTCAAGTATTTAATTATTCAAACTCAAAATGGTTTAGTTACTAGGCTAGTGACAAAACATGTCAAATAGTTGGCAACAAAAACAAATAAGACATCATGAACTGTCATCAGAATGCCCTCATGTGGGCCCAATAAAGCAAACTTCAGTTACTTCAACAATGGCAGGTTTTCTTGGAATTGTCAAGAAAATTAGCTCTATGGTGTCTTCTAAAGCAACTCAATGCAAGGCTGTGCACAAATGTCTTCTCAAAATTCTGGACGGGGAGGGAACAAATCCAAGAAATGTTTACAGGATGAAGAGAGATTCTCCAGCAATTCTCCCTCCCCCTTTTTTTTCACTGCCACCACTTGTGGCAACAACTCAAACTGTGTTGGCAGGCAGCCATTTTCCTTCCTTCACAATTGATTTCTACTTAGCATCATTCCAGGGCAGTGGTTCCCAAACTCGGGTTCCCAAATGTTCTTTGATTAAAACTCCCAGAAGCCTTCACCACTACCTGTGCTGGCCAGGATTTCTGAAAGATGTAGTCCAAGAACATCTGGGGACCCAAGATTGGAAACCACTGTTATGGGGCACTCTGGTGGTGAGGAGAAGGTAGCCATCAAAGAATGGTGGCTAAATTTTGGAAAGAGACAGTTTTGGGACTAGCAATTGGATTAGCCCATGAGATTGATGATTCCTAAGATCTACAACTGGACACCAAGGATAAGATAATCCCTGGACAAGGAAGAATGTTAACCCAAAAAAAGAGAAGATACATTTAAAATATGATGTTATAGGAAAATTGTCTGGGTACCATGGATCAACAGAATGACAAATAAATAGATTTCTAGAGCAAATCAAGCCTGAATTTTCACTAGAAGCTAAAATGAGTAACTGAACTGAGGCAGTTGTATTCTGGACATATTATGGAGAAGATGGTAATACTACAGAAAGTGGGAGGCAGTAGGAAAAAATATTTATCATGAGATGGACTGATTTGATAAAGAGAGCCACAGGCTTTAGTTTCCAAGATCTGAGCAACCCTAATAATGAAAGGACCTTTTGGAGGTCATTAATTCATGGGGTTGCAATTGGAAGTGACTTGACAATATCTAACAACAAAAGAATCTAGGATTACTATCTAGCACAGGCTTAGCTTTCTCATTACGATCAATGGGAAATTTGCCCTGGCAAATATAATAAAAAATATTGAAACACAACTCATCCTACATGGTACTGTGGACACCCACTGTTGTTTGGGAGTGTGTGTGATAATATAGCATGGTTAAAATAGTTCTGTTGGTTAATTACAGTCATGTTAAGATGGTGAATGAAGTAAATTAATATTGAGTGAAGTGACAAGCTGTTCTTCACAATGTATTATATCAATCAGGAAAAAAAATGTAGAACGAATGAGTTACATGAATTAGCATTAGAGTCCCTTAGTTGAAGAACTTTCAAACAGCCATCATGCAATGGGAGTGGGGCAAATACCATGATTTGGTTGCTTCAGTTAGGATCATTTTTACCCAGCACCCCTCAGAGATGCCTCTGGTACAATTTATGATCAAACATTACACCCTCCTCTTATCCCATAATGGATAGCCAAGGTGACAGCCTGGGTGCAACACTTTATGTGTGCCTAGAGTGAGAGAATCGAATCTTTCACTTTGAGAGTGTTAAAAACATACCTTTCTTGAAATTAAATCCCATCAATCACTTTTCATTTTTCTCTAAAAAACAACGTTCAGACTGACTTGAAGCACCAAAAACAAATACAAAGATCCAGCTGGAATTGTTGAAAGCCTTGCACTTGTATTCTAATAAAATTGTGCTTTGAAAATATAACTCATACTAGCAGCCTGCTACTATGCATGTCTATTTAGTAACATGATCTGCTCAGTTCAGTGGGATTTATGTATTTATTCCAAGGATTGTAGTCTTGGATGTTAATTTCTATATCCCACCGGAATCCAGGAACTGAGTTATATTGGTTACTCCACTTATAAATAGGAGTTCTCACTAAAGATCTAATTTGTCTCCATATCAGATTAGAAATGTTTTTCCTAGTTGGAGGATGGAGTCCTACTTGTACTTGTGAGGGGGTCACAACTGGTGTCCCTAGCTGGTCATCAGCCCCCAACCCACTCATGCCAGAAGCTGGCTGATGCTGGATCTGTGGGACTTGAACACCAGACCCAGGAGAGGGAGGAAGCTGCAGCTAAGGAAAGCCATCTGGATGAGGGTGAGGAACAGATTTCCTATCATCTGAGGGCTATAAGAAAAATCCTGGAGGAGACTGGGGAAAGAGATTGCTGAAGAGGAGGATGGAGGAACCTAGAGTACTCAGACCAGGAGGCTAAAAGGGCTTCAGGGGGATGCCCAAGAGGAGGTCAAGGGTTAGAGTCCAAAGGTGACTTGTATTACATCTACCATAAAGATCCCTGGACCAGGGTCCTTTTGGAGCTCTGTATGTCCTGTGGGCAAGGCAGTTCACCCAAGGGACTGGGTCTACATAGCCACACCCAGCCATTATGCCATGGCCACCTCATCAGCCTGTGCAGGGCCAAGTGGGCTCCACACCTAACCAGAGACAATGCAAGAGGCCAAAAAGGCAGAAGGAACATCAGTGGCACCTGCAGCAGGAACACCAGCCCCCACTATCACTACAACACCAGACACTACCAAGCCCTGAGCCTTGTCCTCCCTGTGGGCTTGCAAGCCATTGCTTCTCAGGGCCCCTACCTTCAGTCCCCCTTGGAGACCTATGTGAAAGGACATTAGAGACCCTCAAGCCCCAGTGAAGTTAACTCAGGGCCCGGAAAGAGGAGAGACTGGGCAGGGCAATGCCATTAACTTCATACCTGATGTGGGTAACAGGACCGGCACAAACTCCTGAAGTTGTTGTTTCTCCTTCCCTAGTTCCAATAAACCCTTTTGAGCTTAAGCTGGACTGTGTAAAGTTGATAGATATGGGCATGGAGGAGGGGCCACCTGCTGATCCTTCTAGGGGTGGTGGCAGTGGGACTTACAGTATTATTTCTATTTTAATTAGTATATGACATGAAATGGTCAGATAATCATGGAAAAAAAGAAAATGCGCCCTCTTTCAATTCTATGGTTTTACGTATCAGGACAAAATGAAAATCATCTAGTCCTTAGTAGGTCTGAAAATTACGTAAATACAACCCCAGAGGAACAGCAAAACATAAGATATCACACCGTGTCATGATTTATTTTACAAAAATAAAGCAAAAATGGTGAAGCCATGTGTGAAAAACTAAGTACACCCTTACTGCATCCATAGGAATTAAGACATTAAGTAGCAGGCAGGTGCTGCTAAACAAATGCCCTTAAGTAATTGATCATCAGTGAGTGTGATCACCTCTATAAAAGCTGAGGTTTTAGCAGTTTGCTGGTCTGGAGCATTCATGTGTGTGTTAACACAATGCCAAGGATGAAACACATCAGCAATCATAGAGAAGCAATTGTTGCTACCCATCAATCTGGGAAGGGTTATAAAGCCATTTCCAAACAATTTGAAGTCCATCATTTTACAGTGAGGAAAACTATTCACAAGTGGAAAACATTCAAGACAGTTTCCAATCTTTCCAGGAGTGGACATCCAAGCAAATTCACCCAAGGTCAGACTATCCAATGCTCAGAGAGATTGCAAAAAACCCAAATGTTACATCTCAGATTCTACAGGCTTCAGTTAGCTTGTTAAATGTTAAAGTTTGTGACAGTACAATTAGAAAACGACTGAACAAGTTTGGTTTGTTTGGAACGGTTGCCAGGAGAAAGCCTCTTCTCTCTAAAAAGAACATGGCAGCATGGCTTAGAGTTGCCAAGTTGCATCTGGACAAACCACAAGACTTCTGGAACATCTCATGACAGATGAGACCAAAGTGGAGATGTTTGGCCATAATGCACAGCACCACGTTTGGCAAAAACTAAACACAGCATATCAGCACAAACACCTCATACCAACTGTCAAGCATGGTGATGGAGGGGCAATGATTTGGTTTTGTTTTGCAGCCACAGGACCTGGGCACCTTGTAATCATTGAGTTGACCATGAACTCCTCCAAAGTATTCTAGAGTCAAACGTGAGGCCATCTGTCTGACGGCTAAAGCTTGGCCGAAATTGGGTCATGCAACAGGACAATGATGCCAAGCACATCAGCAGATCTATAACAGAATGGCTGAAAAAGAAAAGAATCAAGGTGTTGCAATGGCCCAGTCAAAGTCCAGACCTCAACCCGAATGAAATGCTGTGGCAGGACCTTAAAAGAGCTGTGCATAAACAAATGCCTGCAAACCTCAATTAACTGAGGCAATGTTGTAAAGAAGAGTGAGCCAAAATTCCTCCACAATGATGTGAGAGGCTGATAAAGTCATACAGAAAACAAGTTATTGCTGCTAAAGTTGGTTCTAAAAGCTACTGAATTATAAGGCATACTTAGTTTTTCACACATGGCTTCTCCTTGGCTTTATTTTTGTAAAATAAATCATGACACAGTGCAATATGTCATGTGTTGTTGTTCACCTGCACTTTCTTTTTCTCATAACTGTGTGTAGCTTGAGTTTTGATAGGTCTTGCCAATTACATAGCTACTATTGGTCTTTGCCAGTTACAAAGCTACTATTGATGATATAAGACCTTCAAAAGTGATTTTGTTTGATTGGGTTTGTGCCGCTCCTGTTACTTGCCTCAGTTGCAAAATTAATGGCACTTGCCCCTGCCCAGTCTGTACCCTATCTTCAAGAAGTAAATATGGGAGATTTCAGAGCAAACAACTTGTATAATAAAATTCTCCTGCCACGATCCAAACAATGGCTGAAATCTAGTAGGAAGTAACACCTAGAGCAGAAACACTGAGCCCTCTTTTTCTAAGTTTAACACACATATAAGTGACAACAGAGGCTGTCTGCAGGCATCAGCATTCCAAGTTACAGCTGGAAAAGGATGGACATTCTAAAGATACATGCTATTGTTTTTATATATGGTCAAAACTCTATTGAGTGGTTTGTAGTTTTTTGGTTTTCCCCTTAAAAAGCAAATTTTACATGATTAATCTTACACTGTAACCCATGAAATAAAAGTCTGCTACCAGATCTCAACCTGGCACCTAACCTTGTGTTTAACCTTGAAGTTAGTGTCCAAATTGAAAATGTGTTGCAGCTGGGATAAAAGTACGATCCTCTCTGCTCTTGATTGCTTACACTCTACTTTTGAAACTCAAATCGTTGTCCTTTGTCCCGATTTTAAAACTGAATTTTCCTTCTCTATACAAGACTCATTAATTAAATGGAAAAAGCAGCCGCTTTTGCCAGCTATGCTTTTCCCCCAAGCTCCTTGAGTAGAGAACTTTCATTCACAGCTTCTGAAAGCAGTTTCTATTTCTGCCTGGCTGAGGAGAAATCTATATTATACTCTTGAAAGGACAGCTTCCAAATCTAGTCAAAACCAAGGTTACTTAAAATAGATCAAGAATAAATTGCTTCTCCTCTCCCTCTCCTCACTCTTTTGCACTTATCTTCCGTTAAACAACACTTTAAAAAAAAAGCCCCCAAATTCAGAAATTGCCTCAGACTTTCCTGCCTTGCTCTTTCCCACCAGCTTTTCACCTCCTGATGCTGTTTCTGCCAGTGTTGTTCAATTAACTTCAGTAACAATGCAGGCATCCTATTTATGTGCTTAATTTCTTTCAGGATTGATGAACTGTGTGTTGAACTAGAGAGACTGATGGTTGAAACAGAATGCAGCTTTCATTACAAGACTGTGACTGACTAATTAATAAATACAAGCCACTTCAGGACAGAGTCAGATCAGGTTTAATTGGAAAACCCAAGACCTTGAAATGGAGATTGTAGATAGATTCTGTTTTTTCTTCTCCATCCTCAACCTCCTTTCAAAACACTTTAGATTGTTAAGTGAATAAGTGTCTTTTTCTTCTTCCTTTTCTACCATACAACAATCCGATAAATGGGCCAAAATCAGTAGCGAACGTTAATAATAAATAATCATGTGCATTCAGTCAATTCTGATTTAGAGAGAATGTTTTCAGGGTTTTCCAGGTAGAAAATACCCAGAAGTGGTTTACCGTTCCCTTCTTCTGGGGACTCCATTGGACTGTGCACATGGCCACACAGGCTGGCTCTACTTGCAGGAGACACCGTGGAGAATCAAACTCCCAACCTCTGACTACACAGCCAGATACCTAAACCACTGAGATATCTGGACAGCATAGTGAACATTAGAGACGGGAAAATGTGTTACTATCACTTAAACTATTAGACCTTTTTTCCTTCCCAATTGTAGTAAACTCTCCTAAAATGAACTGATGCTTAATTTTCAACCATTTGCACTATCCAAATTCATTATATATAGTTGTGCCTAGCATGGAGAAGACCACACTTGTGTGCTTTATATTTGTTAAAGATCAAGAGCCTATCACAAAAAAGAGGAGGCACCAACTGTAATTCTGCACCACAAATATATTTGAATACATAGGGATTCAAACGCTTGATTAGACCTTCAAAGATGTTAGACTGACCTGACTTGCATTCATTTTTTTCTTCCAAAAAGAGTTCATTCCATAAAATTTATGAAGACATTTATGAACGTTGGTAAAGTCTTCTCTGCAAAAAAATAAAATAAAATTGTCACCCTTAGCTTAAACCATCTGATTTTTATTCTTGTTTTGAGAGCTTTTTACTGTGGCTCTTCTTTCACCTGTGGTAGCCTTATCTATATAACAGGTAATCTTATCCACAGATTCCTTCCATATATCACAATTATATTTTTAGAGGGATTGAAATTTGGTGGCAACTACTACTGGCAGCATGGTGGGCAGGCAATGTTTGCTAATTTCTGCTCTCCTTTCAGCTTATCTACTGTCCTCTACATTTTTCTAGAGCAATGGTTTACATATGTTCTTGGATTAAAACTCTCAGACGCTTTCACCGCTAGCTGTGCTGGTCAGGTTTTCTGGGAGTTGTAGTCCAAGAACATCTGGGGATCCAAGGTTGGGAACCACTGTTTTAGAGGGGCCTTGAGGTCTTCATAACAGATTTTTTTAGTGGCACTGGAAGTGCCAGAATGTGTGGAGAAAAGTATTAGGCCAAATATATATTTTAGACATACATTTTAGAATAATTAGCAACACCAATCATGAGATATTCCCAATGGAAAAAAGGGGGGACAGGAAGTTTTATATATATATAAACAGGAAGTTTTATATTATTCTAATATAATTATGCTAATTATTCTAAAATGTATGTCTAAAGCTACTACTGAGATATTGCTCTTAAAACATGAGTTTCTTCTCTATATACTAACATGCTCGGCATTTTTAAATAAGGAAAATGAGTAGAGGTGGTTTAAAAAAAACCAGTACTGCGTGTTTCCATTATTTCTCCACAGGCCATATCTTCCTTCTAAAAACAACTGAAAATGTGTTTTCTTGTTTACTGCTTTCCAGACATTTTACGTCACTGTCCTTTCCAGTGATTTGGTATGCAGCTGATACTGAAGTAAGCCATTCCTGCTGTTCCCCCAAAACATGTTGCACTAGGCTGCTAGCAATGATGAGTGAGGTCAGGGTGGTGGGCGCAGTGGCAGCTCGTGATGGATGACTTCTACTTGCCTCATTTTGCAATGGCATCAGGGCAGCTGCCTGCCAGCTCTCCACTGTCAGCAGCCCTCTGCCATCATTAGTTTTTCCTTTCCCAAGCTTACCTTGTGAAAGGAAGAGAAAAACTGGTAGCAAGCAAGGCTGCTGATGCTGGATACCTCAGCTTTAATGTCCAAGACCCAGCAGCAATGGGAACAGTTGATTCTGAGCCAGGAAGTATTAAAAAAAACACACACAACAACAACACAACCCCACACCATTTAAAGTTTCCTTTGCAGCAGTTTAGTGATAAATTTGGAAGGGCAAATGCTCATCATGGCAGTCCGCACAGCCATCTTGGACAGCACATTCATCAGGCATGTAAGATGCCAGATCACAGTCTTCTCCTTTCAGGTGAGATGTACAGTACTATAATTCTCTTTCCATTAAAATAATCATTTTTAATTGTGTGTGTATGCCTATCCATTAATATACACTGTTCCATGCAAACCCATGGCCTCTGGTGAGATGTAAGTGGCCACCCTAGCTCTGATCCTTTTTGTTTCTGTCACTGCAGGATGATTGAGTGAGGAGACATCTTGGACTGATGGGCTTGTAGTGAGGTGTTGTGGAATGTTGAGTCCACTGTGAACCAGGTCCTAGCTTCACAGGGTTGGCCCAAAGTCTTTGGGCACACTGGATTCCACTAGTCTGAACTCCAGACTTTGCCCCACATTTTGGCCCTCATTGCAAGATTGCACAGGGCTGACCATTTTCCTGGTTATGTCTGATTTATGTGGAGGCAGACTCAGCTTGCAAAACTGCAGACAGAATTTTTGTCCATTGCCTAATGAAAATTCAGAAAAGCATATTTCAGTTATAACATTAATGAGATGAGCTTAAATCCTTTAAATAATTCACTTGTAGGCTCCACTTTAGTAGATTGTTTGTGCTTTTAAAAGAAAAAAACATACTCACAGATGCTATTTATGTACATTCCATCTTGGATTTATGAAAACAAACTTTTGAATTTATGTTTGCCACTTCATTCAAGGTTTTCTCTTTTATAGACTTCTTAAGCATTCTGTTTATATTAAGATTAAGAACACAAAGAGAAGTGTTATGAATTCTAAGTATTCCTCTTTATTGGATGCTGCCATTCCCATTCCTTAAGGTATTAGCGGTTGTGGCAGTGCCAGAGCAAAGCATAGCCACTTGCAAGGATAGATAATTACTGCAGGCCATTAGAATGAAAATAGCACAACACAGCTTGCCCACATCACCAGAAAACAATTTATTTTGCATGTGCTCTGAATGTTTTCCTGCTGTACTTCCAGACCTCTGAGTCACTGCAGTATTCCTTCGAGAACTGGAATGACACATTGTGAACAAATGCTGATTGCACATCTACAGATCATCAAAATGAAATTGACAGACTTTGGAAATCTCTGCCTGTTTTCAATGTTTTATCCTATACTGGGCTGCTTGTTCATATTAATAGGCAATTGAGATGACGACAACTCTGCATAAGGGGCACACAGTAAGGATGAGCAGGGATGGGGGCTTTGTTGTTGTTTAGTCGTTAAGTCGTGTCCGACTCTTCGTGACCCCATGGACCAGAGCATGCCAGGCCCTCCTGTCTTCCACTGCCTCCCAGAGTTTGGTCAAATTCATGTTGGTAGTTTCGATGACACTGTCCAACCACCTCGTCCTCTGCCGTCCCCTTCTCCTCTTGCCTTCACTCTTTCCCAACATCAGGGTCTTTTCCAGGGAGTCTTCTCTTCTCATGAGATGGCCAAAGTATTGGAGCCTCAGCTTCAGGATCTGTCCTTCCAGTGAGCACTCAGGGTTGATTTCCTTCAGAACAGATAGGTTTGTTCTCCTTGCAGTCCAGGGGACTCTCAAGAGTCACCTCCAGCACCACAATTCAAAAGCATCAATTCTTCAACAGTCAGCGTTCTTTATGGTCCAGCTCTCACTTCCATACATCGCTACTGGAAAAACAATAGCTTTGACTATGCAGACATTTGTCGGCAAGGTGATGTCTCTGCTTTTTAAGACGCTGTCTAGGTTTGTCATCACTTTCCTCCCAAGAAGCGGGCGTCTTTTAATTTCGTGGCTGCTGTCACCATCTGCAGTGATCATGGAGCCCAAGAAAGTAAAATCTGTCACTGCTTCCATATCTTCCCCTTCTATTTGCCAGGAGGTGATGGGACCAGTGGCCATGATCTTAGTTTTTTTGATGTTGAGCTTCAGACCATTTTTTGCACTCTCCTCTTTCACCCTCATTAAGAGGTTCTTTAATTTCTCCTCACTTTCTGCCATCAGAGTGGTATCATCTGCATATCTGAGGTTGTTGATATTTCTTCTGGCAATCTTAATTCCAGTTTTGGATTCCTCCAGTCCAGCCTTTCGCATGATGTATTCTGCATATAAGTTAAATACGCAGGGGGACAATATACAGCCTTGTCGTACTCCTTTCCCAATTTTGAACCAATCAGTTGTTCCATATCCAGTTCTAACTGTTGCTTCCTGTCCCACATATAGATTTCTCAGGAGGTAGATAAGGTGGCACTCCCATTTCTTTAAGAACTTGCCATAGTTTATTGTGGTCCACACAGTCAAAGGCTTTTGCGTAGTCAATGAAGCAGAAGTAGATGTTTTTCTGGAACTCTCTGGCTTTCTCCATAATCCAGCGCATGTTAGCAATTTGGTCTCTAGGGATGGGGGCAGGCAGCAGCATTTTGTGAAATAGGTTCCCAGATGGAATTCCCTACTGAAGCAGGAGAAGGTAAATTTCCAGAAGCACCTTTGTCAGCACATTGTACATGTGCTGCTGCTGACTAGTTGGCTGCCCTTGCTGATTCCAGCAGCCTGTGTATACACAAGCAGCGGAAGGTGAGCCATGGGCAAAGACACACCAGCATGGTGCTAACTTCAGTTTTAGGGAAAGGTGGCCATTCCACTCTCTCCTTGACAGACTCCCAGTGGGGCATGGCAGAACCCATCTCTTTTCTCTGATGGCTGGCTGATGCTAGTGGAAGACAGTTTGGGGCTGTTTACTTATATTACAATGAATTTTAGAATCACATTTTTTCAAAGGGAGAGGATGAGCCTCCCACAGGCAGGCAAGTAACGAGGAGCTACCCTAGGCTAGTGAATTTTCCTGTATCACTATGTGAAGGTTTTCTGAGAAACACCCACCCACCCACCTGCCTGATATTTCTTCACAATGTCATCAAAGTGAGGCTGACAGTCTGTTTTTTAAAAATTCTTTTCTGCTATCTTTCTGAGCAGAGAAGACAAAAAGCTGTATAGAATCAAAACAATTCTACCACAAACTCTACTAGACACTTGTGCAGGATTTGCATGGGCTGTGTGAGTTGGTGTGTGTGTGGAAATCTCTTGGAACTCAATGGTTTAGGTATCTAGCTGCAGAGCCAGCAGTTACGTAGGGATTCAATTCCCCACGGTGCCTCCTTGACAGGGGCTGGACTCAATGATGTATAAGGTCCCTTCGAGCTCTGCTAATTTCTTAAGATTTTAGAAAAGCAATTTCAACAATATTTTCAAAAACACCGTTATCTTTCTGCACAAGATAAATGTGCCTCACATGCAGGAGGGTGTTGTATTTTGTTTTGTAGAAAAGAGTAAAAAATGACACATACTTATTACACCTACCTATGAATGGCAAGGACGTGGTGGCGCTGCGGGTTAAACCACAGAAGCCTCTGTGCTGCAAGGTCAGAAGACCAGCCGTCATAAGATCGAATCCACGCGACGGAGTGAGCTCCCGTCGCTTGTCCCAGCTCTTGCCAACCTAGCAGTTCGAAAGCATGTAAATGCGAGTAGATAAATAGGTAACACCACGGTGGGAACGTAACGGCGTTCCGTGTCTAGTCGCGCTGGCCACGTGACCACGGAAACTGTCTACAGACAAACGCTGGCTCTACTGCTTGGAGACAGGGATGAGCACCGCCCCCTAGAGTCGGACACGACTGGACTAAATGTCAAGGGGAACCTTTACCTTATGAATGACATAATGGGGGCATTTTGGTAGGATTTTGTAGTATTAGTGAATCAGGCTCAGTAAAAGTGTGTTATTTTTAATGTTTTATGGTAGAAAACCTATGCCCTCCCCCAAACTGTTTTGCATAGGGTGATGCCCCATTCTGCATCAAATATGAACCTGGAGTCTTACACAGAAGAAATGCTTGCATGCTTTCATATTCTGCAAACTCAGAAAGCACAGCAATTACAGGAATAAATCTCATGAGAATATTTTCTGAAAAATCTTATGCAGAGAGATCTCACTGCAAGATTTTGTTTTCTTGATTTCTCTCCAAGAAGAAGGTACGACAAGATTCTCATCCCTACACCAGGCTCTTCATTCATCTGTTCATATTTTTGAAAGTGTAGAATATGTTTGTTGTTCTCCATAGCAGGCAAAACCAGGTGATACCAGTAAGACATATTACAGCCTGCCAGAAAGCATTTGTACATGAGGCAGCTAAAAGGAAGGCAGGTATCTGAAAGATTATTACCATGTGTGCCTGCTTAGTTGAATGAATGGAGCAGATCTACCTCAGGATCAACTACCAAACAGAAGTGGCAGCAATGGCTCTAACATCATGTACCCTGTTTCCCCGAAAATAAGACCTATCCTGTAAATAAGTCCTAGTATGATTTTTCAGGATGCTTGTAATATAAGCCCTACTCCAAAAATAAACCCTAGTTAAGTGAAACCCCACCCTCCACCATTGTGCAGCAACCAGAAGAAGATGACATGACAGTATTTGAATAAATATAGATTGTAGTACATGAAAAAAATTAAACATCCCCTGAAAATAAGCCCTAATGCAGGTTTTTTTGGAGCAAAAATTAATATAAGACCTTGTCTTATTTTCGTGGAAACACAGTAGCTGGCAGTTCTAATACTGAAACTTGCTGAAAGAGAGAGAGAGAGAGAAGGTGGACCGTCACTGATGCTACAAATTTATCATTTTCAGTTTACCATAATCCAGACTTGTACAGTGTACCACAGATACACAGGAAGAACTAAAAATACTGAGTCAATAACTCAACCACATGCTGTTATTCACAGGCTACACATTGTACATATAGACTATACCTAAACTAGTCAAGGTTAGACACTGGCTGGAATTCTGTTGCTTACAATAGTAAGTCACAATTAGATTAGGCCCTCTGAAACAATGGAATTTCTCAAGGAGTCAACTTACCAAATCCCCATTGATTCAATGGGCTGACTCTAGTTATGACTTCCTACAGGATTTCAGCAAGTCTATATATAACATGATAAAGAAATACTGTATTTGTAAAAATGGGGTAAAGAATATTTTAGTTTTCTGAATATATGTCTTCAGATATTTGTATAGTTTTCTAACACAACTGAATGATTAACCAAGACCAAGGGAAAATAACAATTAGATAGGTGGGGCCTGGTCTTTAAAATAGATAGGTAGGCCACACCCCTAGTTTCACCTCTGGCTCTCAGGTTACAGTGCTGAGCTGGAGATCTTTCTAAGTTTTGCAGCCTTTTCTGCTTTCTCTGTGAGCCTTCCTGACAGATGATCTTGTATTTTCTCTGACGGTACAGACATAAGACAGCAAAATATGGATAAGTTATGGATGTGTGCTTCAGTTTCAGATACACATATATTTGAAGACATTGAATCAGCAACCAAGAAAGGTGGTTTCTTTGTATTGATGGTATAAGAATTAATAACCAAGAAAGGTGGTTTCGTTATACTGTAAAGAGGAAAATAGGAATTCAGTTATTTTCTAGCTGAACACAAATTTTAATGCGGATTTCGGTCCTTAACCTTCTGGTTGCTAAATTCAAACTGAGTTTGACGACTTTCTATTCTTGAGGTGCCAATCATGATTTTATCTTTCATAATAGGAAGAGTTTCTGAAAGTTTTTATTGAAGTGTAGATTTTATATGAGTAGAATTTTGGAGCCCTTTTGTATATAAACGTGAATCTGGCAGGAGCAAGAGGACTTTAATGGTGTAGCATCTGGCAAGTTTTTTCTCAGTCAAAACATTATTCTGAACATATTTCTTTACTTCTTGACTTTGGCTCCTCTAAAAGAAAAGTATTTTCAAAATGATTTAATAAAGGGTGAGTAATGTCTGTATGTGTATAGTGCACCTGTTGAGCCTTCAGTTTAATTTATTTAATTGGTTTGGCAATCAAAAAACATGTTTTTTAAAATAATATGGGGCAAATTTAATCTAGTAAAAAGCAAATTTTTATCTTATTTTTTAAAATGTCTCTTTGTGCTCCTGGAACTGAAAACTTGGATTTGAAGGGGAAAATATATCTTTCCTTTAGAGGGGGGGAGTAATAGTATTTCTTAAAGAGTACCTCACTTCCTTCGTTTTCCTAAAAAGGTCACCTATACTTTGACTTTGCTGATATGAAAATTTATTTATATTTAATCAGTTAAACCATGATGATGTCTCAGATAAATTATTTGTTTGACATCTATAGCATAGATAAATTTACAGTACTTACATTTGTCGTATAAAAGCAGAACACAATAAATTTGAAGTTTTGAAAGGTATGTACAAACAATTTTTCAATTATTTTTTGGACACAAAGTACCTGAAAACCCTCCTGAGAAAGTTACTGAAAACAATGGGAGTGGTGTACAATTTGCATTAATATTGAAGCAGTCCTTATTCATTTCTATTAGCTTTCTGTAGAGGAAACATCATGGAACATTTTGCTCATACTAGACAGAAATTTAAAAATACAAATTAATGGAATTAATAGCACAGTCTTGTATTTTTGTACTATCCATTACTTCAGTGGGATTTATTTATTATAGGCCAGCACTCTAAGAGGATTTGAAGTGCTAAAATGAAATAACCGAATGCTGTGTCTTGTACCCTCATTTAAAGACAATTAGTCAGAATCCAAGATTAGGTCATATGTGGCAGGTCAAATGTGTTATGCAATTGTTTATAGATCATGACCCTGATCCAGCTAAGCTTAATCGTTCTGCTTAATTATGACATTCAGCCTTATACACTTCCAACTATCAAGTTCAATGTGTTTTCTCCAATACAGTTGTACATAGAATTGAATAGCAATCTCACTGAAACTCATGTGTCGGTGAGATTGCTAATAATTTTAATTTTAAAAACTATGGCTGTTTGTTCCCATGAGTTTACATGGCCAAAACCCAAGATTAGGGGTTGGGTCCTTATAAGACAGTGGTTCCCAACCTTGGGTAACCCAGATGGTGTTGGCCTGGAATTCCCAGAAACCTTGGGCAGCACTGCTGGTGGTGAAGATTTGTCTCATCTTTAATTTTTTCCTGCACTTTGTAAGTCAAAATACAAAGATCTGTGTGTTTTGTGTTTTAACGCTCTTTAATGTACACTCATCTGAATGGTTTCTTCACGTGATACATGTTCTTAACTGTGGATTGTGTTAACCAAACTAATTAATCAAGAACACAAGGATGAGAAAGGGCAGGAGGGGGTTTCTAAGAGTGGAGTAAATGGTCTATTCTCCCTGCTTTTCCTTCACTTCATACCTTTTCCCCAGAGAGCATGACTGACTACTCTAATTATACTGCATGTGTAATATCTAGGGTTGTTAGAGCTGATTGTGTCCCTGCATGGAAAGATAACTTACACTTTAATGATGTTGAAGTGGTAGGACTAAACATTCCAAAAGGAGGATCACAGAATGAAGAAAAGACCAAGAAACTGAATATACTCCTAGATCTTACCAGAGAAACACAGGGATCTATTCCATTGTTCTGGTAGTAGAATATTTCCCAGAGTTTCTGAAGGCCTTTCTTGAAGCTAATTTTAAAAGCCCTAAATAATTATGGCTCTTTTCATATCCTTCCCAATGAAAGAGGATTTCATTCTACAGATTCAAAAGGGTCTCATTACATTTTGGCTTCCTTTTGTGTTAGAGGCTGAACCTTGCTTGGTGGCCCAGCCAGTATAAGGAAGGGAAAAGAAATGGACAAAGTGATTCAGGGCATAGGCTTAAATAACTCAGGGAGATAGCAAGATTATAACAATTCTGGCTTGTAAATAATGTTTCTTACCTCCGTCTCTCTTGTTTTCTTGCTAACTTTCCTCATTTTTTTCCCTTGTAATGCCCCGGGTTTGCTGACATTTTAGGTAGTCTGGCAGCTGCAGTAGATACACACACTGAATATTTTAAAACATTCCATCTCCCAGGAGGTACAGTAGGGATTTGAACCAACCCTAATGTTCCTTCTCATTGTGCTATATTACCTCAAGGAAAAGCCCAGCACAAGACCCTTTGGGATCCATTTGTATACTGTTCTATGGAGCACTTTGAAGCATGAGTCTCTGTACTTTCATGCAGCACTTTTGGATTAAACTCAGGATAAATGATAAACATCACTCAGAAATATTTAAGAACTGTTTTCGATTCTATGAACAATCTTCATGAGTTGAGTTGACTTGAGCAAGTTTACACAAGCTGTGGCTGAAAGCATCCTACCAGCTGTGTATAAAGTCAAGGTTCTGTTCCTGATGCTTGGAAACAGAAAGTTAATGAGCAGGCCATGGGACTTAGTTGGAGGTGACATTTGGCTTAGCAGGTTACTTTTGGCTGATTTGCATGAGAGGGGGCTTTCCTTTAGTGAATAATGTACATTGCTCTTAACAACAAACCTACTCAGATTTCCAGTTTTAAAGGAATATTCTTCAATACATACTTTCAGCATCCTGAAAATAGTCACCATCCTGTTCCATTATGATATTTTTTCCTTCTTAGAAGTGGCATGATACTCTTTAGTCTTCCGCACTGTTTCCTAAATTGGTGCCTGGTAACTTGGGTAACCCAGGTGTTCCTGGACTGGAATTCCCAGAAACCTTGGGCAGCACTGCTGGTGGTGAAGATTTGTCTCATCTTTAATTTTTTTCCTGCACTTTGTATGTCAAAATACAAAGATCTGTGTGTTTGTGTTTTAACGCTCTTTAATGCACACTCATCTGAATGGTTTCTTCATGTGACAAGTGTTTTTAACTGTTGGATTGTGTTAACCACACCTCTTAGAGGTGGCATGATATTCTTTAGTCTTCCGGACTGTTTCCTAAATTGATGCCTGGTAACTGACTGAGATTTAAGACTGACTCTTAAAAGAACAATTTCATTATCATTAAGTAAAAAGTAAAACAACGTTCAAGCACCACTTCACAGTTTAGATTATTTGAGAACTTAACAGCAAAGTATAATCATCCTGATATAAAGACTTCATCATAAAGCCCCTTTAAAAAAACATATTTATAAGATGAAGTCTTACAAACACTTTTTATAATCCAAGGTATATGATTTCAGTGAAGCACATTTAAAATATAAAAATACTTTTTAAAAACACATTTTTAAAGCACGTTTACATTTAAAATGTGTTTCACTGAAATTATATACCTTGGGTTGTAAAAAGTGTTTGGACTGAAATCATTATTTCCATCTTCCTACAATGTGCAGCTAGAAGTCTTCATTTTTTTTTAAAAAAAAATTCTGTCTTGCCCTGAGGGCACAAAGATACAGAAATACTATTTCCCACTTCTCCTGTTCTCAGAAAGACAACCAGTTAATGTTTCGGTAGGAGGTACGTTGCAGCTCTATATGGCTTGAGGGCAGGAGTGTGGTTTTTTTGGAAAATAAACATAGAGTACAAGAGCATGTGGCCATAAGTTTTCATTGTGAAGTTGACATAAAATTACTCTTGCCTTGAACTCCTTTCTCTGGACATTTCTCTTTTTTTATTTAAAGGCACTTTCCATTGCAAGTTACAAATTCCATATTGGATTAAAAAGGAGTTCATGTGTGTGTATGTGTTTTTGTGGATGTGCGTGACTGACAACAGCCTCTTTTCCTCTCTCTAAAGCAGACAACACAACGGAGGCACCAGCAATATCAACCACCACGACAGTTTGAAATTCGGAAGAGCAACGTGATGACGACTGAAGTCACCTCAAAAGTCGAAAAGCTCCCTACAACAGTCACTAGCAGCAATGCCAGCTCCTCGGGAGAGACAGAGGAAGAAAAGGCCAAACGGCTGCTTTACTGTTCACTATGCAAGGTTGCTGTCAACTCCGCCTCACAGTTGGAGGCACACAACAGTGGTGAGAGAGAGAAACTTTCTTTCCTCGCTAGAGAGCCCGGCAATTATCTTTGCTTGAACAGATTAGATCTCTTGCAGCAGGGTGAGGGGGGCAGAAAACCTGCAATTACACAGAATTAATTAACTATTAAAGAATAAAAATGACAGAAGAATAGCTGTCTTTAAAAGAGAAGACAACTCCTTGACGCGAGTGATCATATTCCTCAAATGTCAGCTTTTTAACTATTTCAAGTGTTGCATTATGGAAAAAGGTGACTCTTCATGTGCTCTCATGCTGGTTTGCATGTTTCCATCTATTCCCAGTAGAAAACTGAACACTAATTGGTATTGTTGTACAGAAAAGGGAAAGCACAAGCTATTACAAATGGCTGTGTAGAATTAATCTAGTCTTCATAAGTGACAATTAAATTGGTTTTTCTATTTCTCATGTCAGAAAATCAAGTGAAGACATTAATTGGCAAAAATGCCTATATAATTTTTAATTGTTTTTTTTCCTTACTAACAGCATTCACTAAGTGATATTGTCTGGATTAGATGTTTTCTGTGTTGTGTTTGAGAAGGCCCTCTGAAAAGATTTCACTACCTGCCTGACTCTCATAGGTAGCCTATGGCCTGAGTGGAAGGGAGGGGCACTCACACCAAAATTTGGGAGTGCATAACTTCCCATTCCCAGACTGCCTGACATATTCTGTAACAAACACACACACAAACAAGTTTGATATCTTCTCATTTGACTTAATTTCACAAATTACTTTGCTGGTTCCTGATACTTAAATTAATAAAAAAAATAAAATTAGCAGATATACCTGTTTCACTATACATCTGAATGTATCTTGGTTGCTTGGTCAGTCTATAAATATGTAATCAAGACAACCATTTTCAAATAATTTTATATCTTCTATACTTAGAAAATGTTATTGCATCAACAAAACAGGTATTAGAATATTCCATGATTACATAATTTAGTAATCAATACAAACCAAAGAAAGAAAGAAGTTTGAAATTTGATGCTGGCCAAAATATTCCAAGAGTTTTCCTGTAGCAAAATTTTTTGAGAATTTCAGATTCTCGATGTGGCTTTGGATGCCACAATGCATGATTTCTTCTCTCCCTCCTGATCTGTTTAAAAGACCATGAGAAAAACCACATGCCCTCCTTTGAAAAATGAGAACTGATAGTGTAAAGATACCCTGAATTCCAAGAGGGTTTTCCTGTTGAGGGAACAAAGGTAACTGGTGCCATTTACTGCGGTCTTTGGGTGTAAAACACAACACAAAAATTAACTAATGGCCATAAAGATAAGCCATCCATTAACATTACTTCATGCCTCCTTTATGATGCCCCTATGTATTGATGACGGTTTGCTTTAGTACATATATGAGCATCATTAAATAACAAAACGAGAGGAATGAAATATTATTTATATGTAATTTCTTGTTACAGTGGTGCCTCCACTTATGACCATAATCCGTTCCAGAAGATGGACGTAAGTCGAAATGGTCGTAAGTCGAAGCACCATTTCCCATAGGAATGCATTGAAACCCCATTAATCCGTTCCGGCAAAGAAAAAAATCACCAAAAAAAAAAAAAATCACCGCAAGACTCATTGGAAACACTATTAATCCCTTCTAGCCGAAGGGGGGGGGGGGGAGAGAAGAAAAGCAATCAAGTGTGCACCCATTGCAAATGCACAGAAAACAAACGGAGCAGATTGGAAATGCACAGAGAACAGAGAGACAAGGTTGGAAATGCAAAGAAAACAAAGGAAAAAGCAAGGGAAGCATGCAGGACCCATCAGAAATGGGGGGGACCCCCAAAGCAACCAAACCCCCCAAGACCCCTCGGAAATGGGGGGGAACCCAAAAAACAAACAAACCCCCCAAGACCCATCACAGCACAGAAACATAACCCCCCAGCCTAAAACCATGCTGCAAAAACACCCAGAACAGTTTTTAAAATGCAGAAAACAGCACCTTACCTTACCTAACAGGCAGTCCCAAGCCTCCCTGCAAACACACACACGCTCACTGAGAAGCAGAAGCCAGGCAGTCCCTCCTCGATCGCACTCACTCTAACCGTCAGGGCGAAAGAGCTACAAAGAAGCAGCCTCTTTCGCCACCTACAGTTAGCAATTTGAATTTCCCGCCTTTTTCCCCTGCCTTTTTCTGTTCATAAGTGGAAGCTCCGGTCGCAAGTAGAAGCAAAATTATGCGACCGGAGCTGTTCGTAAGTCGAATTGGTCGTAAGTAGGGATGGTCGTAAATCGAGGCACCACTGTATTGTCATAACAGACAGTGCAGACTGAGGTCTGTGCCCAGCTGGATTATATCATCAAAGTAATGAGACTTTAGTAAATCATCATTTTTTACATCCCATAGATTCAATGGGTCTGTTGTAATCAGCCCTAACAATTGGATTTTGGCCTGTTTTTTTCACATGGGACAAAACAAAACAAAACAAAACTAAAGAGATGAAGATTTAATATGCGCAATGTGCTAAAATGATTTTCCTTTCCCTTGTCTAACATCTCCAGGCACAAAGCACAAAACTATGCTAGAAGCGCGAAATGGGAGTGGAACTATCAAAGCCTTCCCCAGAGCTGGCGTCAAAGGGAAAGGACCCATTAACAAAGCAAACACAGGACTTCAGAACAAAACATTTCACTGTGAAATTTGTGATGTGCACGTAAACTCTGAGACACAACTTAAACAGGTATTTTTTTCTCTGGAGGCCTGTGTCTTCTATCACTCTTATTTCTCTAGATCTTCAAGGGCCATGAAAAGTATTGGTTCACACACTGTGACATCCCCAAGCTTTTGGAGTGTGCAGAGCCATAAAAGGCTTTATGACCAAGCTGCACCATGGATCAGAGCGTCCTTTGTGGGAACTAGTGTTCATAAGTAGTTCTGAAGGATGGGTCAAATCACACTGTAGCTGCAGAATGTTTCACAATTATATAAATCATTGTATTTCCCTGTATAAATAACATGGAAAAATAACCAGTCATGGGGGCCCAGCTGTGGCTCCATGTGCTCCTGAAGGCACGGGGTTGATGCTGTTGTGATGAGTGAACTAGCCCTATGTTTCTACAATTTCTTCTTCTAGACAACTTGCATTGGTTTTCATTCGTTTGATTACTTTTCGTTGATTCTTCTCTTTTGTTTTGTTTTGCTTTCCCATCTCATTGAAGAATATTTTCTCTAAATTGTTGTGTGTCAGGGATTGCTATCTAAATTGCTCTTTTGGCTCTGAGGATGTCATGCTATACCTTGCAAAAACACAGTAATTAGAAGGGCAATTACATCAGTGTCCTCCTCGCTCCAGTGAGCTTCCCATTGTGTGACTGGTCATGTAACCAGTCTCATAACCAGTGAGAATAGGCACACAGCAGGTAGCCTACTGGAGCTGGGGGAACACTTGCACAACTGCATTTGCACTCCCTGTTTTTGCATTAGAATCCTGGCCCCTGCCTCTTGCAACCATTCTTTTTATCTGCTCTGCAGTCTTAGGTACACAAATATGTGTTGGCATGTAGTCTTCTACAGAAGAGTGAATAGTGTTTTTTGAGAAATGTGAGCTGCTTTAATCAATTAATTATATCCTAAGGAGCCTCGTGGTGCAGTGGGCAGCCAAAACTGTGCTCACGACCCAGCGTTCAATCCCAGGTAGCCAGCTCAAGGTTAACTCAGCCTTCTATCCTTCCGAGGTTGGTAAAATGAGTACCCAGCTCGGGGGGGGGGGGCAATGTGTAGCCTGTATAATTAACTTGTAAACCGCCCAGAGAGTGCTTGAAGCGCTATGGGGTGGTGTATAAGCAACACGTTTTGTTTGTTTCTTTGTTTTTGTTTTTTGCTAAATCAATTCTTCTTGATTTTATGAATCAGGTCTATTTTATATTTTTGATAAATGGAACTATTTCCCCGAAAGACTGGGGAATCTTATTGCAATCCTAATTAAGGCCACGGTAGAATTTCTGAACGGTCCCTGCGCCGACATATTTTGCTGCCCCTTTCCCTCTCACTACTTGGCATAGCAATAGCATGGATTACAATGGTACTGAATCAGGGGACCTGTAAAGAGATTTGAAACATTTCTGTTTTTCAGCAGTCCATTATTTAAAACTTTAGCATTCCAGGGTCCATAGGACAGGGAGAAACAGGCTTTTATACTAGTAGCATCTATTTTATTTGTGTGTGTGTGTTTTTTTTAAGTCTGATGCCAAGATCCACCATTTAAAGCCTGACACCAATGATACAGTCTTGAAATTCAGTTTGTTTGTCCTTCCACAGAAAAATCAATTCCTGGTTATGCCAAGTTTTGTTCTTTTGCTCAGAAGTATAATAGGGGAAGAGCTGGGGAGAGCCTTTTTGTTGCTACTGTTTTTAAGCAGTTAGGATCAGAAAGGCTTGAAGGTTGATTGTGAACCATCCAAAGATCAACTGTCAGATGCATATCTAACTTTGGCCACCCTGCCAGCTTCAGTGGCTCCTAGGATCTCAACATACAAAAGAAAATGAGGAAAAGGGTCAAAGGAGGGTTATCAAGCCAATTCTCATCTTCATTGTTGTTGCAACTGGTATCACCAAGCCTGTTTTGTGAGAAAGGAACATGGCTAAGAATTTTTCTCTGACAGTGTACAATAAGGAGGATAGGCATTTTTGACAACAATTTTTGTTCCACAACAGGAATTCTCACCGATAGGTGCTCTGCAATCAAACTTGAAAATTAAGCCCATGCTTAACTTCCAGTGATTTACCACAAAACAAAGCACACTAAATGCAAGTCATGGTGGTGAAGAAAAGCTTATGCTATGACCAACTGACATCTTTCACCACTTGGGGAGCACCTCTGCAAAGAAAGAAACAAAGAAAAAAAGTCATAAGTGTATTATCTAGTTTCATCCTCAGATTATGATCCAAGTTAGAAAATAATTCGGACAGAGCATGTGGCATTCAGTTCAGAATATAGCTAGAATACAGACACCATCGAGTAGTGTTCCATACTGTTCTCTTGCAAATTGTGCTGTCATCAGTCAAAAACATATTTCTGCTCCATGGAAAAACAGTCTGTCAGTGTGTATGCTTGCCCATATTGTGGGTCAGTACAAACAAACTGATCAGTGCCAGGTGGAGTTATAGAAGGAGGTATTCACATAGTACCTGATCACAGGTATCCGCTTTTGAAGCATGAAATGCCTGTGACAGACCTTCTAAATTGTAGCTATGTGGTTGTGAATTGGCAGGATGCCTTTCCACTGAAACGATATGCTGCAGGCAAATTGTTTGCCATATGGAGGCAGCTGCCATGGGGAGTATTTTAAGGCAGATGCCAGATAGCCACTATATTCACATAGATGGAGTCTTGACAAAACCTGCTGATAAAATCCCACAGTAAAGAGGCCAAGGCAGCTCACAGCCCAATCCTGAAGGATACACAATTGCTCATGATAGGCGGTATTAATTGCCATACCTAGAATAATCAGTAGCAAAGGGCCATGTGCCTTTTGAGACTCTGAACACCTAGGTAGAAGAGGAAATTTCAGCAGCCACAGTTTGTCCTGAAGGCAGAAAAGAGGAAAAAAAACTAAAACATCCGCTAAAATGACAATGGTCTTTTTTTTATAACAGTGTTCAAGATGCAAGACCCCTGGCCTCGTTTTTGTATGGTCATTCTAGAAACATTAGCACAATGTTCAAAATTATGCATTTATTTATCTTGTATTGTGTAGTTTTGTATTGCATTGTATTTTATCATATTTCTGTCCCATGCAAGGATCTCAGGGCAGTTTAGAAGTATTTTTAAATCATTCCGATAGTCTGAAAGAATGCAACAAAATAAATAAGATATACAATCCAATTATTCAAAACTAAGCCATGATCAGAGAGGTAGTGTGGATATAGTGGGTAGAGTGTTGGACTAGGACTCGTGACCTGGGTTCAAATCTCCCGTCAGCCATAGATATTAATGGGGGGGGGGGAGTTGGGGTTGGTGGCAATGGCAAACCACTTATTGAACACCTCATATACTTTGAAAACTTGTCAAGGTTGCTGTCAGTTGGAAGTGATTTTACAGTACAATAGCAACATGCTATTATCACTGTTTCTCAAAACATTGGTGAATAAGTTAGGGTTTTTAAAATATATATATTATCAGTAAAACAAAATGAAAAAACCCCAAAATACACTATAATACAACACACCCCAAAAAAATACAAACTAAAGTAAAAAAATAAATAAAACAGTAGACACAAAAACCACTTAAACTATACATTTACAAAAACAGTACACCCCATGACCATTGGAGACATATTATATCATTTACTCTTTTAGAAAGCCCCACTCCCCTTCCAAAACTTCATTGAATCTTATGAAGGTACAGAATCCTTCCCTTTTATTAATACATACTCAATAAAAGGTCCCCAAATATCATTAAAATTATTCTTATCAGCCTGTTTTTCAACTTAATATTGCAAGATAGTTTATCATTAATAGCTATATTCCAAATTTATTTATACCTATTAATTTAAATTCATATTTTACTTTCCAGTTCCTTGCTATCATTAATCTTATAATTAATAAATTTGTTATTAATTATCTAATAGTCGATCCCCATTGTTCTCTATCAAACATTGACAACAATGCTATACTAGAGTTGACTTCCACATTTAACTTCAGCATTTCATTAATTTCTTTAAAAAACACTTCCCAAAAATTCATAATATTTTCACATTCCCACCACATATGGTAATGTGGTGGGAATGTGAAAATGTTTCCTGGGCATATCTCCAAAGTATATTAGAATATTTATTATCCATACAGTTCAACTTCACCAGTGTTAAAAACTATTTCCATACTAATTTATAAACATTTTCCTTTATTCTTACCAACATGCAATTTAATATTCTTTTGTCCCATATATTTTTCCATTCTACAGTACTTATATCCCTTCTTAAAACTATTTCCCATGACATTTTAAGAGCATCATACTGACACTCCACTTCTATTAATATCTTGTAAATTTTACTTTTTATCCCTCTCATTCACTTACTGTCTTGTTTTTGCTTCTGCACTACCATCTCTTCAAATTTAGTATAATCTCTACATTTGCAATTTTCTTTAACCATCCCTTAGTCCATTATTCTAATTGAATAAAACTAAACCAAGTTATATTTCCCCTTCTAATTCTACTGTTACCCTTTCCCTATTGTTCATCTTCTACAACCAAGCTTTTAACTTAATAACTTGTTTATTCTTCAGTATTTTCCCCAAATTTTCTCTCAAATTTTCCAGAAATCTTCTAATTCAGTAACTTCATATAATGGCTTAATATTGTCCTGTACATATTCCAAATCTGTACCATATTTTTAAGGAAAGGGTTTTCTATCTTTTTTATAATATGCTTATTATCTTTTTTTAAAAAAAATTAACAACGATCCCTCAACTTGAGAAAATTCTGATTTTAGCCATATTAAATTGTCAGATTGTAATATAATGTCTGGTATATGCCTCATTTGATTTATACCATCTTTTCTTTGCTTTTTTATCTACATTTCAGAATTTATTATTTTGAATTTACATATTTTGTAATTTACATATTTTGCCATTCTTTCAACTCTATTCCAATTAATTTAATCAGTAAAAACATAAACAAAATTTTATCTTAAGTTTTTCATTTTAATTGCTGCTATTCTACCAAACCACGATAATCCAGCCTTTCTAAATTCATTCAGTTCTCCTTAATTTCATATTTCAATTTATCAAAACTTTCCTTTTTTTACAACCTTGCAGATTTTTGTTAATATTTATACCTAAATATTAATCATACTGCATATTATAATTTCAGATTTACTTTTAATCTTCTCCTTCTCCTCTTTACTATAATTTACATCATTTCTGATTTGTCCCATTATATCTCACCAAATTCTTCTAAATCTATTTTAACCAGATCCATTACGTTAAGTGGATCCTCTATTGTTAATAAAATATCATCAGCAAATAAACTAATCTTAGTTTTATTATCAAAACCTATACTTTTTTTATAATGTCATTCCTAATACTATTCACTAATAATTCTATAACTCAAGCAAACAGTATTGGGGAGAGGGAACATCCCAGAGGGACCTTCTGGTAATGGGCGCAATTGGATATTGATTTACAACCATACTGATGCCTTGTTAAGTTTTTATGATCCTGGCCCTGAGACACCTCTGAATGCCTGAGTGAGGGAAAGGGGGAGGTCCCAGCTCCCTGCGGATACTTAATTAAGAAGGTGGTGATTTATAGATCATAAATAATTCTAATTCTGAAAGCTCCTATTGGAGTGGTTGCTATTCCAGTGTAGGAACAATCTCTCCATCTCTCTAAGAGAAACTTCCACCTTCTAATTCAATTGCTTTGAAAGAGACAGCTTCTGCCAGTGAACAGCTATGTTTTAACTTGCCAGCACTTAGGCCTCTAAGGCAGGATGAGCAATGTTGGCCTTCCAAATACTGTTGAACAGCCGCTCACATAATCCCGCACCATTGGCTATGCTAGCAAGGGTTGATTGGTGCTGTAGAGAAGAAATATGTGAAGGGCCCCCATTGCCCACCTTCATCCATGGGAAGAACATTCCACAAGTGGGACAAGCCCTTTCTACCTTTTGTTTTGATGCTGAGACTTATTTTTATCACACATTTTGGAGTGTATGTGCTATGAAATGGCTTTTAAAATAAGAATTTAGGGTGAAATCATTACAATACCATCCATCTAAACATGGTCCACAAACGTTGTTGTTATGTGACGTTGTTATCGGAACCTATAGCAACCCTAATAGAGCTTTCAAAGTAACTGAGATATTTTATCAGTTCCACTCCCTCAGTGAGTTTCCATGGCCAAGCAGTGATTCAAACCCTGTTCTCCAGAATCCTAGTCCATCACTCTATCCACTGCACCACACTGGGTATCACTCAGAAATGTTTATCAGATCCAAGTCAGGCAAGACTATCTCCAAAGTCTTAGTATGGCTTACAGATGTTGACCAGTTGGTCTGCCATTTAGGGTGTTTGCAGTACTAGACCTGGTTAACTTAAATAGAATGCATTATACACTTTTCTCATTGCAAATAAGCCAAAAAAATGTTTATGGTTGTGTATGATGGGAAAAAGATGTGGCTTTTTTCCGTTCTTATAAGATTAGGAAACTGAAGTAGATGCATTATTGGGAATAACCAGTGTGTCATTGGAATAGCTCAAACTAATTGTTTAAAGATGTCCCAAATTGTTCTGTGCTGAAGACATCTGAAAGCATGTTATTGATAAATGAGTGGCAGCAACAATAATAAAAAACACTTGCTTTCAAACAGCACATAAGCAGTAGAAGGCACAAAGACAGAGCTGCTGGGAAGCCCCCGAAACCCAAATACAGCCCCTACAACAAACTCCAGAAGGGAACACACCCACTTGGCGTAAGCAAATGATTTTTTTTCTTGAGAAGCCATTTTTATAACATTGTTATATTAGAAGAATGGTTCTGTTATGCATTAGCAACCACAATGTTTCCTATGGCACAGAAGCTAGGTTTAAGAACAATTCTTGTAATTTTTATTCTCGGGTGACGCTATGATGGTCAAAGTCAGTAAAACGTACTTATTTTCAACTACACCTCTCAGAATCTCCCAACCAGCATGGCCAGTGGCAAGGCCAGTAAAATTTCCAACCTCTGAGAGGGTTCCATGGGAGTCCAGAGTTGCTGGGCTAACAAGAGAGGGTTTGAAAAGCTCCCCTTGGTAGCAGATGATAGCTTTATTTGCAGCTGGTTCTCAGTGACTTATTTTAAATCCACAACCCAAAAATCATTCTCTTCTCTTGTAAAGAGCACCACAGTTTCTCATTCTTGCTTATGAGGACAAAACAAGCAAGGAATTTGCTACAAGTCCCATGATCCCCAGATAAAAATCAGTGTCCTCATGGCTGTAAAATGACACATGGTGTTAAGTACTATGATCCAATATGTAAACCATATTATGGCCCGTTGGGACTTCTCAAATCCATCTGCTCTTTTTAAGTGTGTTCTTAAAGTTTTCAAATGCTTAGATGATGATGATTCAAAAATACAAGGCACAGTCTTTGACTGGTATTATCTAACAGATAAAAGTTTTAACCAATAATAATAATAATGAAAATAGTTTTTAAACTTTGTAATGTATTATATTTTTAGTTCAGCTTGTTTTGATCATTGTGAACTCTCTTGAGTCCCTTCACAGGGGAAAAATGACATAGAATAGAAATGAGGAAAAAATAAATGAACAAATCCAAAAGAAAGCCACCTTTCTCTGGCCGCTTGCTGCTTCACAATTCTCACAAGTTAAGGACTTGCAGAGTTTTGGTTTGTTAGGGTTTTTTTTTGGGGGGGGGGTGTAACTCCACAAATTTCCATCCTACCTGAGTAATTCTAGGAGTCTGAGTTTCCCAAAATAGCCAAACACTTCAACTCTCTGTTGAGATTTGTCTTGGTTAGAATCATGTCTTGGTTAGAACTAGACATGGGGACAAGTATAAAAACTAATCAGGATATTCATTAAATATCCCTGATTTGTCAGATATTCGTTGCTTCATATTCTTGGGGTCCAGAGACCTCAACGAATATGAAGCAAAGAATATCTGAAAAGGGATCAAAGCAATCCCACGGGGCTTAACAAGAGGAGGGGAAAAGGGATCAAAGCGCTGCAGGATCGCTTTGATTCCTGCTTTCCCTCTTCTTGCTAAGCCCCGCAGCTAAGATCTCCCAGCCACCTGCTTTCCCTCCTCTTGCTACGCCCCAAGGCATAGCAAGAGGAGGGAAAGGGGGGGGGGAATGACAAATTGATTGATTGTTTGTCGGGTCACTGAGGGGCAATTCGTCATTCATGGGTTGTCCCCATCTCTAGTTAGAGCACTCAAGAAAGCCAAGAATATTGCAAAGGTTTTGCAATGTTAAATCAGACACAAGAAACCCAGACTCTGTTTAGAAAGCAGTCTCTGTCCAGCTGTGAAGGTAACTTCCTAAACAATGTCTACTGAGATGTAATGTCCCCTGAATTCAATAGGATTTATGCCCATGAAAATTCATATAGGACTTCAGCCTAAGTGGATGCTCTTAGCCATGGCACCATCTCTCAGTCTTGTCTCTTCTTTCTATGAGATTAATCTTCCATCCTGAGCTGCTTGGAATGAGGTGTGATCAGAATCTGAGCTTGGAAATGTTACTTGTGGAAGAGTAATAATGCTGCCTGGGAAACTTTGGGAACTGTTTATTGACTTTTCCACTCTGTTGTTTACCAGCTCTTCCACTTTGACCACAATGTAATGAATAAACAGAAAACAATGTAAATAATGATAGCCAACTGTTCAAAAGATAGCTTATGTTACAAGAGCTGATAATAGGGATACTGTGGGGATATTTAACTTAATATGGAAATTTTGTAGTACCCTAAAATATTTGTTTGTTAAAAGCAACCCCTCCCAAAAGAAACCAAGCAGATCTTTCTCCCAGAAACATGTCCCATTTTCTTGACTGTGGGAAGAAATTTGTAACTATTAAATTTTACTGTTAAAATGTGGAAAACTTAAAGTAGTTCTTTGACTCTCCTTTATATGCTCTATTTTCTTTTTCCTTAAAAGTTTTGATCCATTTTCCTGCCTGGAATATCACTCAGATGTTTTTAATTAGTTGCCTAAGTACATAAGAAAGGTATCTTTAGTGTGAGTAATCGGAACCAATAGTATTGTTCTTTTTCTTTTCCTTTTTCCTTTTTCTTCTCCTCCTTCTCCTGCAGGTAAAACTAGTATTTTCAAAAGAACCTTCCAAACCAATGGCTCCACGAATCCTACCAAATCCATTGGCAGCGGCTGCGGCAGCTGCTGCTGTGGCTGTAAATTCCCCTTTCAGTCTTCGAACGGCCCCACCAGCAACCCTGTTTCAGACTTCAGCTCTTCCTCCAGCACTTCTTCGACCTGCGCCCGGGCCTATACGGACCACCCACACACCCGTCCTGTTTGCTCCATACTGAACTCCGCCAAGGAATTAATTGTACTGCAATAATTTTTCAGAGCAAAAGCAAAATGAGAACTATGAACTATGCAGTGTTAATTTATAGTTTAAAGTTTAAATAAATAAATATAAATATATATATATATATATAAGTGAAGAGCTAGGAACTTTTGATAGAGACCTGAACAAATTCTAATGAGGGGAAAGAGGCAGCATTTTCTCCAGCTGAGAACTCCTCTTTCATACTGACCATTTAAGCAGCAATCCTGCAACATTGGTTCATAATTATACATACACAGACATATATATATATATATTAATTAAAACAATGTATGAAGTCATTTTGACTGTGCTTTTTGGCACGTATCTCCCCTGCAATGTCTTTCCTGCTTACAAAACAACCGAACAGAATTGTCTAAAGGGCATTAACTGGTTCCACTGTACATAAAATACTTAATTCTGTAGAATAAAGGAGAGGGGAAAAACAGAAACACTGTGAATAGTAGTACTCTTACCAATGCTCCTGCCAAGTCAGCATTTCCTGGGTATTTATACGAGTGAAAGTGCTGTAGATACAATAGATGTCTTGTTAAGCACTAGTATTGTGTCTGTAAGTATGTCACCAGGTTCATAAACTGAGGAGACATGAATCCATCATCCTTGTTGGTAAGCCTCCACAATGATCACAAGTCCCTCCCACAATCATAAGCAGCCACCCTAGGCATCTTTACGCTGGAGTAAACCCCATAGTATGTACCAGGATGTACTTCTGAGTAAATATGCATAGGACAATCATCTCTTTCCTGCATTCAAATTTTCCAGTTAGCATCATTTGAAAGAGAAAATAATTTCAGTGCAATCAGTTTAAGAGCAACATTGGAAGCGTCTCCAGCATCTCCAGTAAGGTTTCTGAGACAAAATGTGGAAACGTTACTTTTTGAAAAACTGCACTTCCCATATTTCCCAGCAAGCTGTAGTCCAGAAAATTAACCTTCACTTTCTTCTTTAGTTCTTTCATAACAATAGCTCTTCTACCCTACCCCACTTGCCTCATCACAATCTGCTTTTAAATTTTCCTAACATTTTATATCAGAATACCATGTTATTATTTATGTGCCATCAAGTCAATTCTAACTTATAGTCACCTTTTTCAGCAGTTTCTGAGTAGAGAATACTCAGACGTGGTTTACCATTCCCTTCTGGGCGTGTCCTGGGACTGTGCAGCTTACCCAAGGCCACACAGGCTGGCTCTTCTCCCTCGAGGCACAGTGGGGAATCAAAGTCCTAACCTCTGGCTCCACAGCCAAATACCTAAACCACTGACCATATACTATCACTTAAAGAAGCTGGAGATTTACTGTTTTTTTGGGGGGGGGGGGAGAAAAAGTTCAACAGTACATGTATTTCCTCGCAGGCTTGGCTGGATTTCAGTTGATACTGATTAATATTAACAATAGTAATAACAGAGTAAGTCCCTTTCAACACTGAAAAATTTCATTGCTTTTAATAACAATTATTGCAGTTGTAGGCAGATCTTGAGAAAGTTTATATTTCGAAGTACAGCTGCCATCACTGGCCATTATAGTTGAGGAGTTCAGGGATCTGTACCCCTCCTGCCCAAAAAAAGCATACTGCAGCTGTGTCAACATTGTGAACATCTGGTGACTAGTCCATAGTGTTGTTATGCAGTGCTGGGCAGAGAATCTAAAGAGTGCTAATTCAGCACACACACCACTCCAATAACACTAATGGTGCAGTGGGCAAAAGTTAGGAGGCTGGGTCTTCCCATGTCACCTGTTAGTGGTGGTAGTCAATTTCTACCTTGCCAACAGCCACTAGTTTTTATGCCACTTTCATATAATGGCTTCCTCATCAAGAGTCTGGGAACTACATCTGGGTAAGGCACTAAGAAATTTCTTTTAAGGGTTCCTAATTTCTGAGGGAAAAGGAAACTTGTTAAACACCATAGAGGTCATAAATTCTCCCTTAAGTAATACAGAAACTCCTGTTTATTTCAGCAGTTAGACTAGTAAATATATCTGTTGGAGCTGAGTAAGCCCCCATTGTTGTTTATAGAGGGCGTATCCACACAGATATTTGTCCTGGGCTGATGGGAACTTATTTGCACCACACTCCAGCATTTAAATTACTGCTGCAATTCAAATAGAAATGTTTAATTATCCTGAGAATGTGCATTTCGAGAGTCTGCACCTCACACAGCCCACTGTCTGCTTCATCCTTCTCTCTCATTATCACTACCTTCTTTCCCACTCCTTTTGCAGGCATTCAAATCCCAAATTTTGTTGATGTTTAGCAAGTGAAATAGCGCTGGACTGAGAAGACATGGTAACAATAAATGCTGAATCATTTTAGCGCTATACTAGGAGAAAAATATATTTTTAAAAAATACAGTTTACAAATTGCATTGCAGTTGTAGTCCTTACCAGTGCAAGAAGGCAAACAAAAGTAGGGTTCGCGCCCACACCACACTGTACTCTGCGCATCATTGTGGATGTCATCCGGACATGCCCAACCACAGTCCTAAAGGGCTGATAACGGTAATCACACAAACCAAAGGCAAAATAAAATGAAATGTTACCAAAAAAAAAAAAAAAAAAGCACAAGCCTTGCTGGCGAACAAAATAGTTACATATTCATGCCAAAAGATCGGATGTACTGGGGATTAGTGCTAATGTTGTGTAGGCAGCTGAATAAATGTCAAAAGAAGCAGTGAGACACATAGCCCAAACAGTGGGTCAAATATCCATTAGTTGCTCCCTCAGTCTAAAAGGGAATTAAGAGTATGTAAGGTTTGTGAAGCATTACTGGACAAACTAGGTACATTGGTTGCAGAGTTTGCTGTAGGAACAATGCAAATAACTACTGATATGATCTTATTTAATAAATGTAAAGAAATGTCATATGAGAGAGGCACACAGATGTGTGAGGCCCAGATAGAACTTTGTCTTTGTGAACCCTTCACCTGACCTTTACATAAGAACCTCTGAAGGACTTAACATTCACTGTGAGGCCTTGCAAAATGAACTATTGGAGATTTATTGTATAGATACTAGAACTAAAAGTAACTTACACAGCGAAAAGTATGTGAAATAATCGTGTGTGTGTGTGTGTGTGTGTCTGTATGTATGTGTATATCTGTACAGAGAGAGAGAGCGATCTCTGCCTAAAGATGAGGATCACGAAGTGTCAGGCAACAAACAGCAGAGGTGACAAAAATGCACACGTTCTGAATCTCTGATGTTTGCTGCCAACACTTTCCAAAAGCAAATCTTATTAATAATAAGCCAAGATGGTCTGCTCAGCCAGATCCAGCCATACTGATACACAGCTACGATGCCTCAAAGCTGACTTTAGCTCCAATTGAAATAAATTGTATTTCAAGTTAAGTGGGAAGCAGGAGCTTAAAGGATAGTCACAAAAATACAAGTGATGAAAAATAACTGGCCACAGATTTTCTATATATTCACATGGGTTTTTTTTAAGGTCAGAATTTGGGGCTTATCATATTTATAGAATATTTATCAAGAGTTATTCACTGATATTTTATTTTTGTTTTTAAGAATGTGTATGTATGAATGTTGTATGTACATACACGTCCATCCATATCTATAAATACAGATACAGATACAGATATATAGTATGAGAAAATATATGCAGGAAGGGGCAATTATAAAGTACCAAGAATAACGAACAGCCTATACCCAAAGGTGCCATTCCATGAACAGAAGAGTCCATGAAGAGTCCTCCCACTTGTAGAAGAGGACTTTTTCTATCCAGAAATGGTTTGGATCCTGGAGAGGCTCACTGGAAAATAAGTGGGGAAGGGAGGTGATTTTCATAAAGGAATCCATGCCACTGCAAAACCCCACACATGGTCTACCACACTGTTATACAGGGTACCCCGTCACTCCCAGGCAGTTTTCTTATAGCACATGGGGCTGTTGAAAAATGAATTGAGTGAAATCATGGAGCACCCCATTACATGAGCAGAACTCTGGTAACAGAACTCTGGATCTGACCGAGTGTGAGCCTCTGAAATCCAAAGACCTGCGTTTCTCTTTTGTATGTTAATTTAAAAAGCTAGACCCCCTGTGAAGTGTTTAGAAATATTTTGCCAATTTTACTTGCAAATGCTTGTGCCTTGAAGTTAAAACACCTTTTGGTGTCTATTTTAATCTTCAACCAGATATAGGGTGTCAATCAAAGATTTTTCATGATCTTTCATTACGCAAATTGGTCAAGATTTTTCATACTATGAGCTTAACGTTTAAATTTCAACATTCACATATTAGGCTGCTAAATATTCACTAGCTCCTTGCAAGCTGAAAATCAGATTTATTCCTGAAGCCTTGGGACTTTGCAACATAACATCATGGAGCCTTGTGATGCAGTGGTTAAACTGCAGTACTGCAGCTAAAACTCTGCTCACAACCCAGGTTCAATCCCAAGTAGCTGGCTCAAGGTCCATTCAGCCTTCCATCCTTCCAAGGTCGGTAAATAAAGTCCCCAGCTTGCTGGGGGGAGGGGGGGGACAATGTGTAGCCTGCATAATTAAAAATTGTAAACTGCCCAGAGAGTGCTTTGAGCACTGTGGGCAGTATAAGCAGCACACTTCTAGCAACACAATTTTTAAAGAGCCTATGAACATGAATACAAATATCCTATTCTGAACATATTAAGAAAACCAAAAACTATATTCCAAAACAAAGCTTTAAGTTACGGCTTTAGAGCTTGATGACACTGTGCATTCCTGGATTACTACTGGCCATGGCTTTTCTGTGGGGACTCATCTCTGCCTTGACTGTATTGTGTAGGGGTAACTCAAGAGTTAACCACACTCTGAATTTCCACATCATTCCTAGAAGGCAATGGGAACATGAAGTGAACTAACAAAACTACATGGGAAGAATATGCTATGTCCGATCTTGGATGATTTTCTATATGGATTGGAGACTGGTTTTGATGACATCTCTGTAACAAGGGTAAAATGTGTCCCAGCAACCTGCCTCAGCTTCTCACAACTTGGTTCCAATAAGGCCTCCAGGACTGGCACCTCACACTTGTCAATAGCTTGTCAAGCCATGTTTTATGATTTTATTAATGGACCCCTAGAGCCTTTGTTTGTGTGGCCACAAAAGAAGACTACCAAGAATAAAGCCATAAAGCAAGAAAGGGAATCACATAGTCCAGATGTGGCCTCTAAGATTATTTATTTATTTATTTATTTTTGGCAGCTCCATAGCCCTTCCCTCCTAATTTTGGGATTAAAAATTAGAATTGCTGCTCCTGGAAGCCTCCAAGAACAGTGATCCTTCTCTAGAGCAAGGAACAGATATTTCCTTTAGTGTGTATAGGGGTTGGCTCTGGGTTTTCCCCTCTCCACAAACTGGAATTGAACTTCTGGTCACTTTCAAACCAAAAGTAAAAAATTCACATTTGTGGAGGAGTGCAGTTTGTGAGATATTCCTAGAGAGCAAAATTTTGCTCCAGATCTGGTTCGCTCCTACAACAGAAAATTGGAGGTGCTCCAAGATGAGGCAGTTCTGGACATACAGAATATTTCACATACAGAATAATATGTACAATGCAGAATAATATGTACAATAATATGAAAAATGCAGGCATAACACAAAAACCTTGTGTGTGGCCTGCTAGAACCTAGGGACATGCCACTTTGTCAAAATGGCAACAAAATGACTACATTCATTCTTAAAACATTATGGCCTGTGGCATGTATGGAGGCACAGTACAAATGGCACAGATAATCAAAGTTTTGCTAGAAATAAACAGTCATTCCTACTCTTCTCATCAGCTGGTCCACTCTCTTTTAAGTTCCTTGAAATTCTTTTTGCGGGGAGGGGGGTCCTCACAGTGCTGTATACGACATTTGTCACACTCAAGTTTCTCCTGGACTTCTGCTGTAAGCAACAAACAATCATTTCTATGTCTCTTATTCACTACCTAATAAAGGATGAAGCCTAAATGTTAAGAATGTGTGGAAGATTTTCTGTGCATTGTAGATAGACCTACCACATGCAGCCCAGTGTACCTTGGTTCATGATGGGTAGAATAGCAATCCTTGTGACCACCACTTGATCCAGTCCCAAATGTGGGTAGCCCTATCTTCCAGTCTGGAAATAAAGCAGAGTCACACACAATAAAGTGAGTGGTGTCTACATGCTAGTGGAATATACTAGCTTGAAAAATGGCAGAAACTGAAACAACAAGGCCACTACAACTCATAAGTGAATGAGGATGTTGCAGAGTTTTGAATGTTGGTGAAATTTCTCTAGCTGCACAGCAGAGGTGCAGGTTTCACAGAGCAGAATAAATTCAAGTTGCCCAGGTTACTTCAGCCCCTTTTCTCATCAACTGGCACTTATAGTCTCTGAGGCATTCGTAAGAGAAATAATAAAAAGCTTAATTATTTACAGTGAGCAGTTAACAGCAAGCTGACAAACATGACTGAGTGCTCTCAGTAACAGACCTCAACAGACTGACTGACAGCTTCCAACAGACAAAGGAGAAGGGGAAAAGGAACAGAGCAGAGAGGCAGGGCTCTCTTTGAATTCAGAAGCAGAGAAGGATTGATTGGTTAGTGCTGGATAGACTGAAAGGCACCCCAGCCCAGAAAAGTCTCTCCCAGCCAAACCTGCTAAGAGCAGCATGTGAGGTTTGTAAAAGCTCTCAACAGAAGACCTAGTCTTAGAGAGTGACAGTTTGTAAAGCTGAGGGGCAGCTAAATAATATTTTTGATGACAACTAAACTCCTTGATTCCTAACAGTTTATTGAAGGAAGATTAGATTTAAGAGGATGTGTGTCATAAGGTAGGGATGTGGTGGTGCTGCGGGTTAAACCGCAGAAGCCTCTGTGCTGCAAGGTCAGAAGACCAGCAGTCGTAAGATCGGATCCACGCAACGGAGTGAGCTCCCGTCGCTTGTCCCAGCTCCTGCCAACCTAGCAGTTTGAAAGCATGTAAATGCGAGTAGATAAATAGGTACCACCACGGTGGGAAGGTAACGGCGTTCCGTGTCTAGTCGCGCTGGCCACGTGACCACGGAAACTGTCTACAGACAAACGCTGGCTCTACGGCTTGGAGACGGGGATGAGCACCTCACCCTAGAGTCGGACACGACTGGACTAAATGTCAAGGGGAACCTTTACCTTTACCTAGAGTCATAAGTTATTTGTTTGTTTAAAATATTCTCTCCATACTCTAGAAACGTCCCATTGCCAAGCATTAAAGTGCTTGTATTTAGAACCTGGATTGTTTAGTATACCAGTGGGCCTCATACAACCTATATGCTTCATTTGGCCTCTGAGGAGCTGTTTTGCAGCCCTGTCTGCCTGACAGATGTTAAAATGCAACCCTTCTTTTGCTGCCCAAAATGGCCTATTTATGGCCCTGGAAGCATTCAAGAGCAGCAGCTTTCACTTTAGGAGCTCCCCTAAAGCTTTCTGCCTCTCAAAGAATGAAAGAAGCAAAACAAAACCAAAAAACAGGAAGTATCTATCTGACCATGTCCTGTGTCCATTGTCTCCCCCAAGAGAAGAGAAGCTCATGGCAGAGAGGCTGGAGCAAGAACTTTGCCCACTGTGACTGTTGGTGGATGGAGTCCAGCAACAGTTAAGGGGACACAAATTCTCCATACTTGCTCTCTGTCTTGAAGGACACAAATTCCACATACTTGCGGAATGAACATCAGATATATACATCCAGTTTTGACTATTCTCACTGGAAAGCAACTATCTAAATCTTGAGAAGCACTGCTTTGCAACTTTGTGATGTATGACTGCTTAACTAGCATTTTTCAAAACCAAAAGCAAAGCTTCAGATGTACCCCACCCCACTCTGACTCATATTGCATTGTCACTGAATGAGGATACCACCTTCATTGGCTATTAGACATCAGATATAGTATTATGAAAAGCTGAATGCCCCAAAGGCCCTCCAATAATCTACCAGATCTCTTTTGTTCTTCCAGTAAACCACTGGATCTTTGTGCTGAAGTCTGTTATTAAATTATAACATAAGGAGGTGGAGCAACATGATTCAAAGCAACTTCATGAAAATTATTGCCAGCTGACTGTATACTGCACCTGTTTCTCTACTCTAGAAATGGCTTCTCCTGCCTGAGTTGTACGGATGAACCACACCATGCTGTGGTACAAACCCTCTGAGAAACTATGGTTGATTGTGCAGAAAAAATGCACACAGCTATTGAGCTGGCTGGATAGCTCAGTGAGTTATGGAGCCAGAGACTGGGGAAAGTCCCCACTGTGCATCCCAGGAGAGCCAACCTGTGTGATTTGGGGCAAACTACATGGTCCCAGGATGCCCCCAGAAGAAGGGAATAGTAAGCCACTTCTGAGTACTCTCTACCTAGAAAACCCTCAAAAAGGTTGTCATAAATTAGATGGCACATTGTTAGGAGTAGAACTGAACAGAGGTAAGAGGACACAAAGACTGAAGCCTTTTCTTTCAGATAAACAGCAGATTCAGGAGCTGATAGGACTCTTCAGCAATGTGCATGCTTGCTCAGTGACAACTTGAGCTCTCCTTCTGCTGGACAGGGGAAAAAAATCTTGTCCATTTTAGCATGTTGAGAGAGCACTGCGAACATCCTGCAGCCTGTTTGAGAGACCTCAGTTCTGGTGCAAAAGAAAGCTGCTCAAGGGCCCCACTCCCAGCATGTGGTTCATAATTTGCAAAAAGTGTAAATGTTGTTTGCACAACACCTGTGATTGCTGAAACAAAGCACAAGCTGCTTTCCAACTCCTGGACATAGGGAGCTTTCTACAGGATGACCCCAAGTTTCAGAATCTGCAAATCCCATCCAATCCGACTTAAGCTGCACAACCACCAAGACAAAGGTAACTTAATTTTTCAATACTGCACATTTTACTAAATGTGGGAAGAAGAGCCTTCCCCAATATGCAAATATTCTTCGAGAAGAACAGAAAATATTGACAGTCTCCCACCCCAAATCTGTAAATCTTATTGGGGGGGGGGGGGATGAGAGATCTTCCCATCTTAAAGCAGAGACAAATTTCCATTTTTTCCTCACAAAACATGTGTAAGAAGGGGGGCGAGAGAGAGACCCCTCTCTTGGGAGTGCCGTCCCTCCCGCCAACGGCTGAAAAAGAAAGCCAGACCCCACCTGTTCCCCCACCTAGGAAGACAAGACCTCCTGGATCTGACCCGGGGAATTTAGAGAAATATTTGAAAAGACTAACCGTCGCAGAAACCGGGACTATATTGGCGGGTGCGGGGAGAAAAAGGGCGGGAGATAGTAGAGGCAGGATTAGGGGATATAAGGAGGGGGGGAAGGAGAGTTGCCAGGAGGTTGGGAATGGATTTGGGTGGAAGACCCCTGGACGGGAAGGACAGAAAAGCTGAGAGTCCCAAAAGAAGAGGCGGATGCACGGAGGAGGAGAGAGCTCAACCCCAAACCATCTTACTGGGGTGAGAGGGAAACAAAAGAGTGGCGGAAGAAATTAAGGGAGGAGAAAGAAAGGGTGGAAAAGGAGCGTCGGGAGAGATTGGAATGGAGGATCTGGGAGACCCAACAGAGGGGATGCTTGGAACCCCGTGGCAGATGGGGGAACCCACCCGGGAGCGTGACTGGGTGGACCATCGAGAGGAGGACACCATCAGAGCACGTTACCATAGTCTCTCGAGACTGAAGGATGCCTATGAGTGGGAGGCAAATGGCAGCCATTAGTGGAGCTTTCCATTCTTCTGGTAACTTGCCACCATCTCCCCTACAAACAAAATGCCCCAAATTTTACAGCTTCCAGACGTTCTGAGGAAATGAAACGCTGACTCTTAGGAGCAACCGCTGGAACTTGCTACTACTCCTGTGCTCCTATCCACAGTGATTTTCAACAAGCATATGAAAGGGGAGGAACATCCACATAAGCAAGGAAATAAACACAAGAGCTGAAATAAGTGTGATTATCGTGTATAAATAATAATTTGGATGTGCTTTTCATCAATAATGAATGAAACAGGAGAAGTCTTCAATAATGAAAGCAAAAATTTGAATATAATACCCAAATGGGAGTGAAGGGTAGCATCTTATTGAGACAGGTTTGTTTTATGTATGGCACTCTTTTCTTCTCTGTGTCTTTCAAGCGAAAGCCTGCAGCTTTCTCTGACTTCTTTATCAGACCCCAGCTCTGGCATGACAATGCACTATAATAAAGAGTTTTGAAATTTAATTGCTGTTATAGATTTAGGTCTTATGAGGTCAAGACGGCAGATACTGCATTTGAGAAAGATTTAAAATGAAGTGAAAAAGGCCAACTCAGAACTTTCCATGCTGAGGTAGCACTTAGACAATAACCATCTAATTGATTTATTTTATTTTTAAGAGCTTAAAGACGATTAATATTCTGTGTTCATACAAAACTCTTCAGGTCTTACAGATGTAGAAATCAGACATTTTACTTTTATGAACAACATGCATTTTTAAAAAAAAACACCTCATGCAATTGTCTATTGGGCAGACTTCCTTTTGTACTTCTCTTTGCTGCACTGAGAACAAAAAAACTGCATTCTAAAACGGCCTGTGAGACTAACAGGGCACGTCCACACAGTGGCATTGTCTCCAGTTGTTCTGAGATTGTTCTGGTACTTTTTTGTTGCAGAGGTGAACAGATCATCCCAGAATTAGCATCCACACATGGGGAGGAGAGTTGTTGCTAGAGATGCCAATACAATTCACATACATCTGGCACTGTCCTCTGTGCTCTCACTCCCAAGACAGACGGCCATCTCCTTTTGCCTCTCTTCTTTGCCCTGCCCCTGCTCTCCCCCTGTCTGCATCCCTCCCTCTTCCCATCCCTCCTTCTTTCTGCTATCAAGGGATTATAGAAGGGTGCCCAGAAAGAAACATCATCAAATCACACACGTCCACACAGTGCATGGACTGGCATGGAACAATACAGTACTAGGATTCACACAATCTTACACTGGAGCAAATAAGAGCAATCAAAACAAAACCAGTGGTGTAAACAACCTAAGAAGTCGAGGTTGGGTTTTGCTTTGTTGGGTCTCCTTTTGGCTCATGGACACTAGTTTCAGACAAGCATTGTGTGGACACAGGAGGCAATACTACTATCGCTGGTGCAAGAGAGAGAGAGAAAGAGAGAGAGAGAGAGAAGAAAAAAAGAACAAATGCGTCATGTGGATGAACTCTGAGAAGCTTCTTGTAATCTGCAGTGTGTGTTCTTGTTTACTCAAAATGCTTGGTGACAGAGCATCCATGTTGGTTCCTGTGATAGTGCATCCTTTAATTTTTAGTAGAATGTGACTTGTACACAATGTGACAAAGTTGTGTGCACCTGAAAATCAGCAAAGGAAGGCTTTAATCAGTGGTGACTTGCTGCTGCTTCTGATTCATTCCCCTTGCACATGCAGAGCTATATAACAGGATGTCGGCCTTTTTGTATCATCTAAACAGATAAGCCCATATCCTGTTGTTAGAGCCGACTAGAGTAGATATATTGAACCTGTGGAATTTACAGATGCATGGACTGACTATTCAATCGTAGGTTCAATGGGGTTACCCTTAGTCAGGACTGGAAATAGGATAGTCTCCATACTGTTTTAAAGTACTACAAGTGTGGGGATATACCAGAGCAAACAGATACCCTCTTGTATGTTATAAAATTGCATGCACATAGATGGTTTATTATTGTCTGTTTATTTTATTACTATTGCTATTGCTATTACTATTACTATTAGAGCTGGTCAAAACATACTCATAGTTCAAGTAGTCAGAGAACTTACTAGGATTTATGTTTGTCAGGACTTAAGACTCATTTATTTCAGTAGAACAACTCCAACCACAACTGAGTCTGGATCCAATCAACATTTTTATTAACCTACAGGAGCTAAGATACCATTTGAAGGCACCAGTATTAAATACCATCTGCAGTACTACAGCCTGCCCCTTTGTTACTGGAAGGCTAATGATATTCCATAATTTTCTTAAAATCCCAAAACCTGTGGCCATAAAAATGCAAGCGTTCCTTTCTTTCCTTTTTCAACAATTAATTTTCCAGCCATCAGCTCTATAGGGAATAGGCATGAAGGCTCCAAGCTTCTTGGCTGAAATCCCAGCAGGCCAATAGGAAGAACAAAGAGTTTATTATTTTATAAATTGTCACAATTATTGAAGACCAGGCTCATGAATTCTGCATGCTTGTGGATGTTAATGTGGACTCTCTTATCAGTCATTTACATGGAAAGCACTCGCTACAGCTCCTGCAGAAATGCACAATGGTATGGATGATATAAAATAATAGCACAGCAATGGAAATGTAGTGGCATATGCAGGGCAATTGGTTTTAAGCCAAACTTCATTTGTTATTTCCTATAAAAGATGCAAGTTGTGTGACTCACACACTTCAATTCAACAACACCGTTGTTTTTACTGTGCACACTGAAAAGCTAAAAACCATACGGAGCTGCAAATTTCGAGCCATCCAGGTAACACTTGGAGCAGGCCTAATTTACACAGCTGGCCAAAGCTGAGGATAATTGTTTCCTGGCGAAAGGCAGCCTGTTGGTCATAGACATCATAAAAAAGGAAGGCACCGCTCCAGAAATGTGTTTACTATTAACCATGATTTATTAAACACAACCATTCTGAAACAACTGGGATTACAACTCATCCAAATGCTATTTACTTGTTGTTGTTGTTGTTGTTGTTGTTTTAAAGACCACTAAGGGTTGTTAGTATCTCACTTCTCTGTATGGATTATATGCAACTTCATATTTTCAATCCAGTCTTACTAAGTGGAAAAAGGGGGAAAGTTTCTACCTCCCTTCTAGCTTTTTTTAATGTCAAAGATCCATTTCAGATACAGATAGGATAAATGTTGTTTGGCTGGAGATATGGGGTTGCGTGGACTGACCATTCAAATTTGATAGGACTTAAATTTGTCAGGAGTTAAGTCTCACTGATTTCAGCAGAACCACTCCAGCCATGACTGAGTCAGGGTATTCCTCAAAATCTATAGACTCTATGTAGTCCCAGTTAGACTAAATGATTACATGAACATGACTTCTTAAGTCAATATTTATGTAAATTATATTGATCCACTGGGGTCTACTCTAGTTGGAACCAACACCTGGCTTTAGCCTTCTTATCACAGTGATAAGCTCTGCCACACAGTAACTGGGCAGATACCTTCAGTATTTACAGCTATGTGTACAGATGCTTGGTGATTAAAAATATATATATTGGGTTTGCATGTTCATATGAATCCATCTAATTTGCACGTGTCCTAACTAATGCATGAATCAGAATGCAATTTTCTTCCTGCTTTCACATGTCTTCAAATGTTCTGATGCAGTTCTTGGATTAAAAATATACAAATGCACACATTAGGGAACATGGGCACCAAAATGTGCAACTTTCGCATTCTTAAAAAGCTGCATTTTGGCTCATCTTTCCTCTCATGTCTGCTTTAGGAGGAGTACCCACAGCCACACTGCAATTAACACATAAGGAGAAAAGCATACCTAACAATGAAAATATATAGGTGACTCCATATATGGTACAAAGAAAACAAGTAGAAAAAGTTCCTCCAGTGCCTTCTGTACTTTGAAGCTCAGCTGCTGCAACCCAGCTTGAAAACATGTAGCTTAACATTTTTAGAACTTTGAAAATGCAGGGCAAAATCCCATCCATTCCTTCTATTTTCTCAACACTTCACGGAATGAGTGGTTGGACTATTTCCAACGTGGTGTAAGAGATACCCAGTAGTACTGACTTGTGTAAGCTTAGGAACTCTTTAACTGTTTCATTCATCATGATTTTTTCCTTTCAGTCTTGTGTCTGATTTATTACTTATACTTGCTTATTACTTATGTTATTACTGTTGCTTTTCATAACTATATTATCAAACTGACCTTCTGCAACAGATTACTTCAATGGTCAACTCAGTCTAGGTGGACTCCATATTTGAGGGCAATGTGCTAAATGAAAATGTATTGTTTGAAACAAGGGGAGGGATTAAAGTAAATTTCTGTGTTAATAAGTATTGAGTTACAACCGGAAAAGCCAGAGACATAAAGGTCCCAAACACATAGGCTAGATCCTCTTTGCAACTGTGGACTATAATGGCTGTGTAGTTGGACACACGATAGCCAGGTTGTGGTCACACAAGCCAAAGACTGACCTCTGTACAAGTGGCGAAAAAGGAGGAAGCATGCCAGGAGTAGACAATTCCCTCCACAGTAAAGGACAAACAGGATTCTGGTTCTTGATTCTCATCAAATAATTGCTGAATGCTTTTTAAAAAAAGCTCTTCCAGCTTTTTAAGTTATACATTTTCAGCATACATTGCTAGTTTTGATCTTCATTTTGGAGAAAACAGTCAGGACTAAGTGATGTTTAATCCTTATTATTTCCCTATGTTAAATTAGAGTATAAACTAGAATGTTTCCTACAGTCCAACAACATTGGGAAAAGCTCCCTCTTTTCCATTTTATTTTTCTGTGTATTATCAAAAAGCAAACTTGTTTTTAAAGATATTGGGTTGGAGCAGAATTTGGCTATAGGCTGTAAACGTATAAATCCCATTGGCTAAAATCCTCTTGCATAAATTCATGCCCATGCAAACTGATGATGTCATCAACCACAGGCTTTTTATCAGTCATTAAAAGTTTCCAATTCCACGTGCTCACCCTTCCAGGTTCCAAGGCTTCCTTGGCATTCCCCCCTCCCCTTTGGGATGGGGATGAAGCCTTTAGTGTCCCAAAATTGCCATCACTAGTCCCAATCCCAGTGGTGGCCATTAAAAGGTCCTGCCTGTCCCAAGGTTCCAAAAAGCTACCCCACTCAAAGGGGATCCTGAGAGAACCGTACAGACTGGGGGATGGAATAAGAAACTGTTAATGTGTAATAAAAGCCTGTGCAGGCATAACTATGCAAGAGGATTTTGGCCACTGAATTCCAATACAATTTCTGCTGAGTAGTGTTAGGATAATTGTGTTTGACTTATTCAGAGAGAAAAGAACTGGCCCCGTAAAAGCGGGCCCGACCCCTCCCTTCCTTTTGCTTTTCTTCTTGACTCAAGGACTAATGTTTCTTGAAAGACAAAGGATCCGTTTACTGAGAAACAACGCTGGTAGTAGATAGAAACAACATGCTTGTAGTGGAGATAAGAATGGAATGCAGGGGCCCAGGGAGAGAAGAAGATCCGTTTACCTGTTCTGCGCATGTTTAAAAGGTGTTTTTACTAATCCAATGAATTTTCGCCAGCTAACTTTCTGACCTTTTTAGGAGATTGTGCGCCCACCCCAAATCGCCCGGAAGGGACAGGCTATAAGAGATTACCATTCCCTTTGTTCTTTGGAGAAAAGCCTTTGCCCCGCGTGGTGAATTGTTTTTCTCCCCGCTTTCTGCAGCAGGCGTTTTCCTTTGCAATAAAATAACCTCACAAGAAGCCTTCGTGCCTCAGTCTCTCATTTTGGGAGCTTCCTACCTGGGGAAACCGGATAACAGTTTTGGGGGCTCGTCTGGGATTTCCTAACAGCCCCGGTTGGGGCCGGGCAGCAGCCCAGTTGAGGTCAGGCAGAACGAGGGCGGCGGTGAAGTGAACCGGAGGGTACCCCTGTCTCCCTTTTTGGCAGCCGCTTCCTTCCCGACGCTTCGGCTGCTCGGCATCAAGAACTCGGAAAGAGGCACGAACGCAAGAGGTCCTCCAAGCCGGCCGGCCAACGGACATTGGTAAGTTAAGGTGGGGAAACTCCGAATGGGTTGGTTGTTGTTGGATGAGTGAAGGATTGAGTGGGCCTGCAGTTCCCTACGGTAGCCGTTGTGTGATCTGGTACCCTGGGTCAGGTCGAGAGAGTGGTTGTTGCAATCCTATTGTGTCTGCGTTCAAGAGACCCCTTACTCTTGTCGCAAAACCCCTTTCCCTTTTGTATTTGTCTCCCGCGGGATGGGAAACCAGGTGTCTAGGAAGGAAAAGAGGTCCAGCGGGGACCACAAGACAAGGAGGAATTTCGAGGGGGACGCCCCGGCACCAACTCCAAGAGGTGGAGAGGAGCTAGGAATTCCTAGCAACAGCCCATTGGGGAAGCTGTTGCTACATTGGGAATCGGTGAAAGTACAGGAGTTTCAGTCAGAGCAGGAAATGGTCCGTATGTGCACAGAGGTCTGGACCAATTTAGAAATCAGTCCAAGATGGCCAAAACTTGGATCCAATAATTTCGATGATATTAAAAGGGTGGACAACTTCTATGTTGCTCATCCGCCCCGTACTGCCTATGTCGACTCCTGGATGTGGTACATTATAAAATTTGGACCAGGAGTTAAATTGGCAGTAAGCAGAACCCTATTAGATACCAAGCTGAAGGGTGAGGAAATGTCTAAATTTGACCCCTTAGAGTTTGTTAACTATCAGCAGCCCATAGCACCGCCAACAGCACCACCAGAGGCTGCTGAGCAGTTAGCAGCGCCTCCCTCTTACGAAGAGGCAGGGCGGGAGGGTAGGAATTTAGGCCCAGCCCAGGCCAGTCCCTTAAGCGCTGCCTCCACCATAGAGTATTCCCCCCCTTTAGATCCACTTAGAGAACAAATTAATAAACTACAGAAGACCATAGAACAGATGGAGAAGACCCCATCTCGACCAAACACCAGGTCTAGGACACGGGCAAAGGAGGCAGCTGAAATAACTGATGAATGCCCCGGTGCATCAGCTCAGTACCCATTAAGGGAAGTCCCAATGGGAACTAGGGTTGGATATGTAGAGGTCCCTTTAACTAACTCCGATATTCGGGTAATAAAACAACAACTGCCTAATCTTCCAGAAGACCCCATTGGGTTCGTGACAGGACTCAGGGACGCTCTAGGGACTATGGTTTATAAGCCCACTGAATTGTTACATATTTGCAAACAATTAGCAGGAGTAACGTATACCAACCAAGCGTTGGGTCATGCTAGAAGGCTTTGGCAGGCGCAGGATGGTGCCCGAACAGAACAGATGGCTAGGGAGAGATTCCCTGAGATAACCCCGGGGAACTGGGACTTTCAGGCTGATAATATTAGGGAGCAGTGTGGGGAAATGAAAGATTTCTTATTAAAGGGACTAGAAGCAACAGTCCCTAAAACCGTTAGCATGAAATTAGCCTTTGGACAGCCCCAAGGAAAAGATGAGAGTCCAGTCGAGTATTTAGAAAGGCTAAAACGAAATATGCGACGGTATACCGGACTAGACCCAGAGGATCAAGCAAATGTAAATATTCTGAGGTTGGAGTTTGTGTCGGGGTGTTACCCAGACATAAAGTTCAAACTACAGAAGATTGATGACTTGACAACTAAACCTATAGGAGATTTGTTGACGGAAGCCCAGAAGGTAGTGGCAAGGAGGGAAGAGGAAAAGGAGAGGAGACAGTTGAAACTGATGGCACAGATGGTGGAAAAAGTTGTAGAGAAGAAGATCCCCGGAAGAAACCCTCCATGGGTCGGGACTCGTGGACGGGGCCGAGGGAGAGGAGTGTACAGCAACCAGGCAGGTAGAGGAAAGTTTGTGGAAGGTAGAAAGGATGAAGGGGGACAAGGGCAGGTGAAGGAGGCACGACGGCCCCCTTTGCCCCGTGACGTGTGCGCGAAATGTGGGCGAAATGGGCATTGGAAAAAAGAATGTCCTTTAAACAGAACAGAGGCAGAGGAGTTGACAAGGCTGGCAGCCTGTTATGAGGACTGCGAATAGGGGTGTCAGGGCTGCCTGGTAAAAAGTCCCGCCTGCGCAGAGCCCTTGTTAACTTTGCAGGTGGGCAAAGAGGGAACAGAAATCGAATTTTTGGTAGACTCAGGAGCCACAAGATCTAGCCTGAGCCAACCTACCTGGGAAGGACGACTTCCTCTTTCTGGGGGACATTGTAACATAGTAGGTATAGAAAACCTAACGCAACGGGTTCCTGTTCTAAAACCCCTAGAGGTGCTAAAACCTGTGTCACATGAAAAGCTGTGGCATGATTTCGTGTGGACCCCAAATTCAGGAGTGAACCTACTAGGTCGGGATTTAATGGCCAAATTAGGAATACAGATATTGCTTAAAAACCAGGTGTGTGAGGTCAGGATGGCCGCCCTCAGGACTGAGGATGAAGCCGAAATTGACCCAATAGTATGGGCGAAGCCAGGAAACCCCGGCCTTATGAAAGTTACTCCAGTGAAAATGCATTTAAAAACAGAGGTACCAGTGTATAGACCCCAATATCCCATTAGACCAGAAGCTGAAGAGGGCCTTAAGCCCGTAGTAAAGGAATTGCTGGATGATGGCCTTATTGAACCCAGCGATTCGCCTTACTGTACTCCTATACTACCTGTAAAGAAATCTAATGGGACATGGCGAATGGTTCAAGATTTGAGAGAAGTAAACAAGGTAGTGATCCCTAGGGCGCCCATAGTACCAGATCCCCATACGATCATGCGAAAGATCCCTGACACTCACGTTTGGTACACAGTTATAGATTTAAAGTCAGCTTTCTTCTGTGTGCCCGTGGACTCAGTGTCGCGCCCAATATTTGCCTTTCAGTGGCCTCACCCAGAAACAGGTAAACTAACCAGATGGCAGTGGCGCGTATTGGCTCAAGGCTACACAGAAAGTCCCACTATTTTTGGGGAAATTCTAGAAGAATTGCTTCAAAAATGGACCCCTCCTCAGGGAGTACTTTTAACGCAATATGTGGATGATTTGCTTTTGAGTGGGGCGGAAGGGAAAACGGTCAGAAAGGCCAGTATTAGCCTTCTTAACTTCTTAGGCGAACAGGGACTCAGAGTATCCCAAGAGAAATTGCAGTTTTGTGAGCCAGAAGTAAAATACCTGGGATTAATACTAAAGCAAGGAACTAAGTGCATCAACCCCGAGAGGTTGAAGGGAATCCGTAGTTTGGAAATGCCAAAGACTAAGCGACAGCTCAGGAGCTTTATCGGAACAATTAATTTTTGTAGACAGTGGATTGAAGGGTTTTCAGAAATAGTCCAACCCTTTTTGAAGAAATTATTAAAGGATGAGCCCGAAGTATTGGTGCTAGAAAGGTCAGACTATAAGTTGTTTGAAAGAATCAAGGAGATTTTGTCATCGGCCCCCGCTTTGGGCTGGCAGACCCAAAGAAACCTAGCCACTTATTTGTAACCGTGGGTAATGGAGTTGCCAAGGGAGTGCTAGCTCAGAAGAAGGTAGGACGATACCAACCGATTGGATATCTATCTAAACATTTGGACGTTGTAGTACTAGGGTGGCCTACTTGTCTACAGGCCTGCGCGGCAGCGGCAGAATTGGTTAAATTAACTCGAAAACTATATCCTTTTGAGGCAATTGTCCTGCATTCTTCCCACCAACTTAGAACTATCCTCACCCATACGGCTAGGCGGTGGATGACGGATAGTAGGTTGTTACAAATTGAGGCTATTCTCCTTGAAAAACCCGATCTGGTGCTAACCACCACTGAGCACTGTGGTCCAGCTGAAGGGTTATCAGAGACTGTCAGGAAAGAAATATGTAATGGGCATGATTGCATTGCCCTAACTGATCTGCAGACCAAATTTAGAGAAGACCTCCAGGAAGAAGCGATAAAGGAGGCATGGAACTTATACACGGACGGGTCTTCCAGAGTAGTGAACGGGAAAAGAATGACAGGATATTCAGTGGTAGAGGACGGGGGACTCGAGGTTGAATCTGGACCCCTTTCCCCGTCCATGTCTGCTCAGACTGCAGAGTTGTACGCCCTCAAGAGAGCTTTAGAAATTGGGAAAGGAAAATCCGTAAATATCTGGACGGACTCTAAATATGCTTGTGGAGTAGTGCATGTTTTTGGAAAAATTTGGAGTGAAAGGGGGCTACTAACATCCCAGGGAAAGAATCTAGCCCATCATCAGTTAGTACTAGAAACTTTGGAGGCGTTGAGCCTCCCATCCAAGGTGGCTATCATTCACATACCAGGCCACCAAAAAGGAAACGCCCCAGAAATAGTTGGAAATCGATTGGCTGATGAGGTGGCAAGAAAAGCAGCAGAAAAAGAGTTAAACCCTGCTCTCTTGGCAGCTCTCCTACCTACCAGTAAAGAAATATCCACCCCTTTGGTATATTCACAAAGAGAGTTGGAGTTGGCGGAAGCGCAAGGAGCTACAATGGTAAATGGCATACTGGAATTAAAAGATGGAAGACAATGGCTACCAGAGGGGGTGATCAGAGAAGTCCTCAAGGCACTGCATGAGGGAGGACATTGGGGAGTTAAGGCTTTGATCTCAGCCTTTCTGCAACGATATGTGGGGAAGAAAGTGTGGTCACACGCCAACACCATTTTGGCTCACTGCATTCCTTGCCAAAGAGTAAATAAGAACAACCCGAGAAAGGCAGAAATGGGAGGAAGACCTTTGGCCGTCCACCCTTTCGAACATTTACAGTGTGATTTCATTGATATGCCCAAGTCTGGAGCGTGGAATCATTGTCTGGTAGTAACTGATCAACTTACTGGCTGGGTGGAGGCTTATCCTACGACCAGGGCAACGGCAGGGACTGTTTGCAAAATCTTATTAGAACAAATTATTTGTAGATATGGATTGATCCAATCAATAGATAGCGATCGCGGGACACACTTCACTCAGAGGGTGCTACAGCGAGTAGCTGATACTTTGGGTATAACTTGGAAACTACATGCCCCGTGGCACCCTCAGAGTTCAGGAAAAACTGAGAGGATGAATCAGACCTTAAAGAGACAAATCATCAAATTGATGCAACAGGCGCAATTGCCCTGGCCAAAGGTTTTGCCCCTAGCCTTATATGCTATAAGGACCAAGCCGCATAGCACTACAGGACTCTCGCCCTTTGAGAGTCTGTATGGAATGGGAATTTGGGATGTTAGCACACAGAGAATTAGCCCCAACCTAGAACTTTTCAAAGATGCCTTTATAAGAAAATACCTGCTGGCTCTGTTCTCTATTCTCTCCGATAATAGGGAACGAGGCATCGCGGTGCAGCGAACGCCATTGGAGGTAGCAGTGCATTCCTTCCACCCCGGGGATTGGGCTTACATCAAGGCATGGAAGAGTGAACCGCTCGCCCCAAGGTGGCTTGGCCCATTCCAGATCTTGTTGACAACAGAAACTGCCGTCAGGACCAAAGAACTAGGTTGGACTCACCACACTCACGCCAAACACTCAACTAATCCTGAAGGACGGTGGGAAGCTGTGCATGTGTCTGAGGACGGACTAAAGACTATTTTTAGGCGACAAAAGTAATGTCCAGCAGGCAATTGGCGCATAAGTATTGCCCCTTCTTTAGTGTGTTCCTGGAAGCAAGGAAGGTCAATAATCTGGTTCAAACTTGGAAGGTATCCTTAAAAATTAGCAGGAGTCGGTGGGGGTTCTATTTCTTTAAAGGGTACTCAATTGGAGATCAAGTAGTATTGGAAGACGCGGAGACAATCAATAGGGAGGAGGAAAGAAAAAATTTTAACGGGGTTTCTACAGAATTGTGGGATTCTCAGTGGTGGCACAATCAGTACTGTAAGGTCTGCCCTATTACGAAGAATCAAGAACTGTGCGAAATTACCGATACTGAGAGTAGTTCTGAAGAAGAATCAGAGGAGGAGTGTGTGATTTCATTATCTGATGACGAGGAGTTAGATGAGGATTGTCGGATTACATTGTTTGGAAGAATATTGTAGAGTAATGTCCATAGTTCCCTATATAACAGGTAGTGTTTGCCCCTGGTTTTCCTGTTCAATCAGTCGAACACCAAAGGGAGAGGTAGAGGCGTGGATAGTGCAAATACAAACTACCTCCTATTGGGACACTGAATACGGGGGGTTGGCCTGGGGCAACCAGTTGATGGTATACAAAAGAGTTAAAGGCAAGGGCCGTGGGACCTTGTATACTAGTACTAAGCTGGCCTCAAGCTTAGAGTTTTGGCATAATCGAGACTGTAAGAGGTGCCCCCTTATCAAAATTAGGGATAGCAACATCGACTCTGGATCAGAGTCAGACTCCGATTAGGTCGTTCCCCGAAGGGAGTGACCTTTCCGCTCTCACACTTTCACCTCCCGGCAGCTTGTTCGGAACTCCAGGCGATATCCGGAACTTTAAAGATCCCTTGCTAGGGATAGATCCCTTTGAGCCCTATTGTCTACTATATTGCCACTTTTGCCCTCACCATTGGTGTGCCAGAATAACCAAATTTGACGAAAGCCCGACATTGAGGTGGTATGTGCTGAAGGTGGGATATTCCGAGAGGTTGTGGGCCGAAAGTCTGTGGGCTGTGGAAACACCAGTTGCAAGCTATCAGTGGAGGGTTCGACCCGATAGCTCGACGCAGGCAAAAGCCATTCCTAAGGGATGGCTCCGCTACGCATCTTCGGTACACCACGAGACGTGTTGGAAGTGCAGGAGCGAAAGCCCTTGGTCCGTGCCCAGCCCAGACTCAGAGGACGAGGAATGGAACTCCCACTGCCAGTGGCGGTAAAGCCTACCCCTCTGATGTCTTGGAAAAACATCAGGCAGATGCTTATTGGTAGACCAAGAGTAGACGGCAAAGTGATTACAGTATTAGGGATCTTTCTGAGCCTTATTCTGCAAGCGACAGGGTCTACTTGTCCTTGTGTGATAACTACCAGGAAAGGGAATCAGGAACATCAAACATTGCTCTACAGGTCCGTCCATAAATGCATGGGCAATACCTCTGTATGTCGATTCAATAATGTAGAATATACTGTCTGCAGTAAAAGGAGTCAGGAGCCAGTTTGTTTTGATCCTAAGGAAGATCCTGAAAGGATCTGGGTGGAGGTCTACGCCCTGGCAACCCTTCAACGAACGTTGGTACCTAGAGCTGAACGAAGAGAGAACCACCCTATATCTCTCATCTTTGATGCATGTGTCGCAATTAGTCATGGAGCCTTTCAGTTCACTAAGTGTGGGGGAATGGGATGGGTAAAATACTATAAGGCACAGCACAAATATATGGGATCCACTAGAAAATGTGGCCCCATGGGGGACCATGGATTCGGATTCTACACCAGTCCGACTTGTACAGAATGGGCTACCTGGTCCACTGCAGATAAAACTGCAACTTTGGAATCAATACCTGCAAAACCCGGCTGCACTTGGGGTACCTGTAACTTTGTTAACTTTACCATATTACAACCAAAGATGTGGGATGAGAAGAACAAATGGGGAACTTCCATGTGGGATCAGACGTTTAGTATACTCATAGAGGGAAAAGGAAGCAAACCTAAAGCGTTCCTTAAAATTGTCCAGACTAAGGAATATAAAATAGGGGAAGATTTGAGGAGATACCAGACCTTCTGGAGAGAGATGGAAACGGATCCTTGGGAACAATCTTTGACTCCCAGGACAACTAATCTGTTTGTTGAACTGGCACAAACAATAGCTACCACTATGAATGTTTCAAATTGCTACATTTGTGGCGGTACTCTTAAGGGAGATCAGTGGCCTTGGGAGGTACTTGAGTGGAGTCATACTGTACCATACAATCTCTCAGGGATACCCGAACACACTATCAAAACCAGGTGGGAGTTGTCTAATAATCTTTTAGGAATGTTTTGTATCCAGCGTACTCCCGACATAATAAAGCGCCCTGTTAAGTTGGGAGATTCCAATTGTCGAAACATTCGCATCATCAATGGTACACAACTACTTACTTGGGGAAACGTATCTATTAACCCTTGGATCAATTTAACAAATGAGGCTGCAACCCTCTGGCATAATGGTAGCTTAATGGGAGATGGGCACGCTCCTGCGGGGTTGTATTGGATATGCGGGGATAGCATATTCTCATTTAGTGCCTAATTGGATCGGGACATGTTTCTTAGGACACTTAAAACCATATTTCTTCATGATTCCACTGGAAAGGGGAGTAGACTTGGGACACGTTGAGCAGCCCCTGGCTAGAGAGAAACGGGAGCTAAGGATAGGACAGTGGAAAGATGACGAATGGCCCCCTGAACGAATAGTTGCTTACTACGATCCTGCAAGTTGGGCCCAAGATGGTTCATATGGATACAGGACCCCAATCTATATGCTCAATAGAATTATAAGACTCCAAGCTGTAGTAGAGTTGCTCACTAGGGAAAATGAACAAGCTTTATTATTGCTAGCTAAACAGAACACGCAAATTAGGAATGCTATATATCAGAATAGATTAGCTCTAGATTACTTATTAGCTTCGGAAGGAGGTGTGTGTGGAAAGTTTAATTTGACAAATTGTTGCCTTGAAATTGGAGATACACAGGACGCAATTGCAGAAATTACCGGTCAAATGCGGAAATTGGCTCATGTCCCTATTCAAAAATGGGCTGGAATTATGGATGACACTGGGTGGTTAGGAGGGGTTTTCAACAACTGGAAACAAGCACTATTCTTCCTAGGTATGATCATGTTTGGACTAATGCTGTTACCCTGTATTATACCTCTTCTTAGAAGCATGATTAATTCAGCAGTTCAGGCGGCAATGCCAAAAACGCAGATGACTGTAAGAGAAACTGAAATAAGCTACAAAATCATCCCAGCCCAGGACGAAATTTATAATTGTGAATAAGTCAAAATGTGTAGAAAAAAGAAAAGGAGGGATTTGTTAGGATAATTGTGTTTGACTTATTCAGAGAGAAAAGAACTGGCCCCGTAAAAGCGGGCCCGACCCCTCCCTTCCTTTTGCTTTTCTTCTTGACTCAAGGACTAATGTTTCTTGAAAGACAAAGGATCCGTTTACTGAGAAACAACGCTGGTAGTAGATAGAAACAACATGCTTGTAGTGGAGATAAGAATGGAATGCAGGGGCCCAGGGAGAGAAGAAGATCCGTTTACCTGTTCTGCGCATGTTTAAAAGGTGTTTTTACTAATCCAATGAATTTTCGCCAGCTAACTTTCTGACCTTTTTAGGAGATTGTGCGCCCACCCCAAATCGCCCGGAAGGGACAGGCTATAAGAGATTACCATTCCCTTTGTTCTTTGGAGAAAAGCCTTTGCCCCGCGTGGTGAATTGTTTTTCTCCCCGCTTTCTGCAGCAGGCGTTTTCCTTTGCAATAAAATAACCTCACAAGAAGCCTTCGTGCCTCAGTCTCTCATTTTGGGAGCTTCCTACCTGGGGAAACCGGATAACAGTAGAAATGTATAAGATCGCTCAGCAGTTCCTGAATGGAACTGACGTATTGAAATGAAAAGAATTTCACATTAACTTGAGTTGCACTGATGTCCGTGTGTACATTTGATACATGATTAAATCTGGTTCTAACCCATTGTTTGTAACAGAATTCCCAAAGTTATACATTCTTTATTATTCCAAATCTTCATAAATTCATCCTGGTGCTCTCTGTCTAGCAATGATGCCTTCTTTTGATCAGCTTCTTTTGATCAGATTTGTGATTGCTGACATTTTCCACATAGTAACAACCAGAGCTTAGCAATGATCCTTGTTTAAATTACAACTCCCAGAATCCCCCAGAAATGAGCAGATCACTAACGTTTCAAACCTGGTCACAGTGTACTAATTTTCCAGTACTATTCAACAATAAGATTCTCTGCACCATATTCACTTTATATGAAGGCTCCAAAGGATGAGCAAATAATATATATATTATATATATATTATATATATATAATATAATATATATTATATTATATATATATAAATTCAGACATGGCCACAGAGAATGCCCTCTGTTGTGTCATCACGTCCATAGCAGCTGATATTGATGGGGCAAGAAGAAAGCCATCCTCTGCTAGTTAGTTATAAGGCATGCGTTGGCAGGTATTGGCGGAGACATTACCTCAGGCACTTAGCTACTACTAGGTGTTTTTGAACAGGACTGGTCTTTATGAATGATGAAAGTCAGGCAGCAAAGCTGCATAAAACCAAAGTGCTTTAAAATGGGGGAAAGCTCAATGTGACACTTCCTTTTGTTCATGTTGAAATAAGATGATCCATTATTTGCCTGGGCAGTCATCTGTCAAAATATATTTATCATGCTCAGTCACTACGTGTCCTTCTATTTAGAAAGGTACATCAGAAGTTAAGATGTTTACTCGCATGGAACACCAAACAACAAACAAACCCAGAACGCCTTAATTTTCTGCAGTTAAATAAAATAGCTACTCTATTCGCTGCTACTGAGCACCTATCCTCTATGCCTCCATACTTATAGAAAGTGGTGACTTCTCCTTCCAGTGTCAGGAGGCAATGGGATAGATAACATGGTTATAGCTTTGGACTTCTACTTGAAAGTTACATATTAAGCTGTAAAGCTCAGTGGGTGACCTTGGGCTAGTGTTTACTTTCAACCTGACTTGCCTCACAATAAAAAATGGAGGGGAAGAGATCCAGGTATGCCATCTTGAGTTCAGTGGAGTGAAAGTGGGGCATAAATATAAAAAGAATGAGTGGAGCAAGGAGGGGTCCTGCACTGTCAGTAAGATCCTGCGCTATCTAAGCTTACAGGCTGCCTTCGTAGTGGATTCAGTCTCTCCAGTCCCACCACTGAAAGAAAACTCAGCTAGCACCTGAACCCTATGTTTGTGGTAGAGCAGCATGGAGGTATCTTGTTCTTTATCTTGGTCAGCAAAATGTCTTCCACCATGTGTCAAAACACCTTCAGTGGATTTGGGTAATAGGGACCCTGAATGGTTTGGAAAGGCCATCAAAATATGAGGCTGGTTTTACATGGGACGGAGTAAGGTATCAATTTCAGATAATTTTATTCCCCCCCCCCCAATTTTTCTCCCTTGTGGGTTACTAGGTGGCTTACAATGTACATTTCAAAGAGAAGTTCAGCTAAAAACCCACAATGTATTACAATATCAAAACACTTTTTAAACAAATTAACAATATAAAACAAAAGTATTGGAATCTCATGGCTGGGCAAGCTCCCTGCCCTAAAATTTTGGGACGAGACACCTCTTAATCAGTTCACAGGCTGGACCCAATAAAAAGACAGCAACATTTTCATTGCTATATTTTACTGCCAAGCAGCTTCAGAGGAGATTTTTTGTGCCACATACCATAATATCTTGACTGGTCTAAAGATACAGTGCACCATAATTGCAGAGGAGGTAACCATGTTCTGCCCCATCTCCTCCAGAAAGATATATTTGGCCTCTCTTGGCCTTCCTACTAACTGAGGCCTAGATAAAACACATCTGATTATACAATCCATACATCTAAATTGCTTCACAAATGCACATTATGCGAAGAAAAGGCCGAAGTACACAAGTTACCTCATTTGGTGGCGTTCCTACTGCCATTTAAACTGGAAAGGTGGCTTTGATGCAAATTGCTTCACAACAGTTTACAGAACTAAAAGCTTTGTGGGACCACAGTAGGTTTTTAAATATTTTGGCTAAAAAAGGAAACCTTCTGTTTTCTTTGCATCTGAGGCCAAAAGCAATTGGGGGGAGGGGGGAGATTCTTGGCATCCTTAAATTAACATCAAGCTCAGCCTAGAGAGAGTGGCCTTACCAAATAAATACTGCAGTGTTTTGTAAACAGGCATTTGCTTTCATTTTCCAACCAGTTCTCATTTGGATATTCTGACAGAGAATAATTATAGTTGAAGTCTTTCTAAGCCCTGGGGAGTAATCTGTTGTACTGTTTTAACTAGAAACATTAGATTAAAATTAATTAAGACATGGTTTTCCTGATTTGCCTACATTTGGTATTGAAAGAGAGTCTCAACTTTGTTGGAAGTTCGGCAACGGTCTCCACAGTTTTAGGTGAACAGAGCCAAGCTATGTTGTTCAATTTATGTGATCATAATTGTAGGACGCCAAGACATTCCTTGCTCTATCTTTTGTTTTGGAATTTGGAAGAATGAAAACCAAATGTATTTCCTTTGCAAGGCCACACATACTAGCCAAGTGAGGGAAAATACCTGAAAACAAGGAGATTATTGAAACTGTAGCATAATGTACTTGGTGGCTGCAAAAGATTAGAAAATCCATTCTGATTCACGTATGCTACACTGGCTACTGAAAATATTGCTCAGTTTATCTTACGTACATACCTCAGCTGGCCTGATGTATTGTTTATTTTTAAAGGTGACTTTCCCAAATCCAGATTGCCTAATTTGCATACTATGCAAATCTGCATATTGTATACACTGAACATATCATGTCAATTTTATCTGTTATACAAACTGAGTAATTAATTATTGCATTGTTTTTCTGTCATTGCGTTTTTCTATCATTGGGATCTTTCATATAATAAATGCTGATTTTAGAGGAGCAGAATGGTGGAATGGTTAGAGTGCAGGGCTTGACACAGGGAAACTTGAGTTCAAATATCTGCTTGGTCCCAAAAGCCCCTTCTACTCAGCCAAACCAACTGGGGCATTGGGAGAATACATAGGGAGGAGGGATCCATGTAAATCAGCCCCCAAGCCTTGAAAGGATCAGGGCAACACAGTAAGCACAAGGGCAATGGCTGAGTGATCAAAGTAAGAGACATGAGCTGTTTAGCTTACTGTTTGGAGCACTACACAGATGGACTGGTGTGCCCTTAGACAGTGATCAGACAACGTATTTACTAGAGTGCACCAGCCCAACCCCAGAGCATTCCTACCTGCACCTTTCTGGCTCCTGTCAAGGGGCTTCCATTATTCTTGTGCAAGTCTGATTTGGATCAGTTCCAGCATGTGGGATTGCTAGAACCAGTCCAATGCAAGCTTTCCTCTTTCAATTTGCCAATATCGTGAAGTTGCTTAATACACAAACCACTTCACAATATTGACAAATTAATCACTTCCCTCCCTCAGCAGATGTAAACGATTGCTGATGCACTACATCAGTTATAAAAGAAATACAATAGATTTTCTTTCCCTCACCTAAAGGGCCAGTTAAAGAACCACCCACAGTCAAATTCACAGTGGTGGCATCAGCTGCAGGCAGTTTCTCAACCAGCCCTTTAAGAGAAGACAAAGAAAACATTGTTTAATTTTTTTCCTAATTGATGCAGCAAATCAGCAATACAGTAGTGCCTCGACTTACAACCATCTTGACTTGCAACCAATTTGAGTTACAACCAGCTCCGGTGGCAACATTTTGCTTTGACTTGCAACCGGTGCTTTGAGATACAACAGGAAAAAAAGGCCTCTTTTCCCCATTGTTCCCTCCCTCCCTCCCTCCTTTCCTGTCCTTTTTTAACCTTAGAGGTCATCTTAGGTTAAAAAAAAAGTCTCCCCCTAGTGGTAGTGGACGGATTAACCGCTTTTGCATTAGTTCCTATGGGAACTAATGCTTTGAGATACAACCAGTGCCTTGAGATACAACCAAAAAACGGCCGGAACGGATTAATCACTTTTCAATGTATTCCTACGGGAAATGGTGCTTTGAGTTACAACCAACTTGAGTTACAACCATCATCCGGAACGAACTAAGTTCGCAACTGAAGGCGCCACTGTACTGTAGTTCAGGGGTCACCAACCCGTGGTCCGCTGCCCGGTGCCAGTCCATGGGCTTCCTGGAACTGGGCCGCGGAGACGGATCTCCGCCCCCCTGCACGCACACACGGTGGGCGTGTCGCGCTTTCGTAGGGGTGTGTCACGCTTGCGTAGGGGCATGTCACGCTTGTGGGTGGGCGTGTCGTGCGGGGCCCCATGCGTGCAGGCATGACACGCCCCTCCGCAAGCGCGACACGCCTACCCATGAGTGTGACACACCCACCCCGCGAGCGCGACATGCCCCTACGCAAGCGCGACACACCCCTACGAAAGCGCGACACGCCCACCGTGTGTGTGTGCAGGGCGGCGGAGATCCGTCTCTGCAAGCATGACACACCCCTCTGCAAGCATGACACGCCCACCCATGAGCGTGACATGCCCACCCATGAGTGCGGGGGTGCCCCCGCCCCCCGTGCACAGAGCCTGCACCCCCCAACCGGTCCACGGTCCCAAAAATGTTGGGGACCGCTGATGTAGTCTATATACAGTAAAAAAAAAAAATCATTTCATTAAGTGATTAATTTGCCAATATCCTGAAGTGGGTTGTTTATTAAGCCACTTCATTATATTGGCAGGAGCCATTTCCATGTGAATGGTCAGGTCTGATTTGATTATTCTGATCAAGCCTTGTCATTCCCAAGAAGCCCACAGTAGCTCACTCCCTGCTGTTAGTGTAGCTGTACCCTAAAGCCACCACTGACTATGATGCCTGCGGTCTGACTAAATGCTCTGTCCATCCCATCCCATCCCATCCCATGTATTTGCCCTTCATCCAAGCATGAATATTATTTTATTTATTCTTTTCTTTAAAACCATAACACTAGGGGATTTTAAAGTTAATTTTTTTGCTAGAGAATGAAAAAAAAAGTAAAGTGTATATACATATAATAAAGGAAATGATAGGCATAAGTGACGGTTTGCTGTTTTACCCATTCTGTAAGAGAGACAGTTGCCCTACTGTAAATACACAGCTGGAGTTTTCACAGGATGAAGCTAAACAAATATCATGTCCAAATATAACCTATGCAAGTTGGCAAAGTTATGTGTATCAATCAAAACAAAGCTAATGTAGGTGGATGTTTACAGTTTGGTGAACACTGACCTTGTCACTTCCCATATAACTCCAATTAGTGTGTTAAAATACAGAATAATGGAAAAGAATTATGGACTTGGAATAAATCAAATAACTGCCTTATCCTTCCCTTCATCTACCCTAACAATCTGCTAATATATTCATTCAAGCATCCCATAGTGACAACTGGAAAAGAAGCCATAAATATGAGAAGAGCTTCTTGGGTTTTTTTTAAGCCTAGTTATGCAGAAGCCCTTGCCCTCTTTAGATGTTAACATGGTTCATTGGTAGAGTACATGGTCTGTATGCAAGATGTTCCACCCTCAACATCTTCAGCTAGGGCCAGAAAGGTCTTCTTTCTCAAACCCTATACAATTACATTCCATGGAGCATCAAAAGGATAAATAAGTGGGTTCTAGATCAAAGCAAGCCTGGACTCCCACTAGAAGCTAAAACAACTAAATTGAGTCTATTGTGCTTTATGTATATCATGAGAAGACAAATACTTGTTGAAAAATACAATAGTGAGAGGAACAGTTGAAGGCTATCGGGGGGAAAGGAAGACTGCACAGCAGATGGATTGAATTAGTAATGGAAGCCACAGTCTTCAAATTGCAAGATCTGAGCAAAACTATTAAGGATAGGATTTTGAAAGTCATTAATTTATTGAGTCACTATTATAGATCAGAAGTAACTTGACAGCACATAACAATAAATGAAACAACATGCCAGGTAAAGGTATACAAAAATAAAGTTAGGTAGGCTAGTGGTCTGAGATACTTTGCTACCTGGTCGAAACCCAAGATGAATACAAAACTGAATTGCATTCCATTTGTCAAAAGCCAACAAAATTGGCCATTAAATCTTCTTTCAGTTCTTATGGAACAGTGTCCTCAATTTTCATCTTCAACAGCATAACTTAGTGCAAGGCAGGCTGCACAACACACCATATTCTTCTCCAACATCTTACTGTCATTCATCAGCAGTTATTGCCTGAGGTGACCACTTCACTTCCTCTAATGGTCCTTCCTTAAAGCAACTTCATATCCTACTCTCCTATGGCCAATGCACATCTGGCAAAAAACACCCCAAAAATAACAACTTTAGGACTGGTAGATGGGCTTTTGACATAATTACTTGCTGAATTCCTCAAACAACTTCACAAACAGTTGTGACAGCCAGAAACTATTAACAGCTTTTGTTAGAGGAAGACTGCAAAACTCAAAGACAGCACATGAAAGTTGTTTTTTTAATTTTTTTTTGGAAGGCCATATATAAACATTCCAAAGAAATAGGAAAAATAACTAAGGATGTGACTACACAATGGAATAAGTGCTAATAGATCTGCTGTGAAGTTGTACTCAGGAATTATGGCTTACCTGGGTTAATTCACTTTGGCCAACCATTCAAGAGTCAGCAGACAGGAAGGAGGAAATCAGCCTCGTTTGCAGCTTGTTAACTATTTGAATCTTCTCCTCCCCACACCTGCTACCTAGATATGCCTGTCTGGGGGGTGGGGAGGGAGGAATTGACAGTGAGACAGGAAGAAGTTTTCACTTCAGACTTGTTTCCAGTTTTTTTAAAAGAAAAAAGACAGAAGGAGGACTCAGTGGAGAGAGAACAGAAAGTTTTAAGATAGTTCTGCTCTGACTGTTCAGATTTCTAGGATGCACAGTCAGAGCAGAGCTACCTTAAAACTTTATCCTGTCTCTCTGCCAAGTCCTTGCTACTTTCCACCCATCGGTCACCTAGCTACCCTAATGCTAGATTAGCAAGCCTTTAAAAGAAAAAGGAAGGCAGGCAGGAAGTGGGGGAGGGGAGAAGAAGGGAAGGGAAGTTGAAGCAGATCCAGGCACTAGCTGTGGGGAGGAGAGGATTCATACAGCCGCCATATTCTCTGCTGCCTTGTCTCTCTCACTGCTGCTGTAGCTGGCTGAAATGGTTTCAAAAAGAATAGCTACTTCCACATAAGCACAAGCGATCATATCGTCTGAACTGATGTGCAGGTATTTGATTTCAAAGAAGTAGAATCCCCGACAGCAGAGGAAAAGGTATGGATTACAGGGAAAAACTTCAGTCTGATTCCAATTAACTTTTATGTCATTGTAGTCAATGGAAAATAATGTGAATCAGACTGTCCCAATCTTGGAGCATTATTTGTCAATATTGTTGCATCTTAAGACAGCTCCACTCCTCCCAAACTTGGTATTATCAAAACTATATTCTCAGGATCACTTTGTAGACATATCCAAGTTGCTCCATAAACTGTACAACTATTAGAGTTTAGAAAAGTTCTTTTTTTATATCAATAGCTCCTAGAATATAGCAGCCAGCATGGCTAGGAATTATGGAAACTGCAGTTGCAACAAATTGATTTTTCCAAATCTCTGGCTGCTGTGCATGCTGGTTGTGAAATTATGGAAGTTATAGTCCCGCAAAGTAACTTTTCTAAGCTCCAGTTGCTGTAGAGAATAGGCTGACACAATTTTCAATTCCAAAATTGAGTTTTCCTTTTGTATTTTCTGTTCTGGCACAAAGTCGCTGATACATTAATAAACATGAGGTGGTGATATGATTTGACCAGCCTCAGAACAGCTCCTCAGCTCCCCAGCAGGATTGTATTGTTGTCCCTTGCATACAGTATTCCAGTTTCCTTGGTAACTTACGACCATTTGCCTGCTTTAACAGGCACGAAGCCAACAAACCCATAAGAGGCATAGTTGTTTGCTCCAGCTAAAGATGTAAGTGCTCTAATGATGGCATAATCAAACCTTAATGTGAAAGTGTGATGCCACATTTGTGACAGAGGAACAACTATCTTGAAGCTGTTTGTGAATTATTTGAAATCATGTTGTCTGCTCTTGTGGTTTGTTGGATTCTTTACACTTCATAATACAACTTTCAGTTAAATTATAACATGATTACTGGTCTCTTGGAAGGCAAACGTGGGAGTAATTCATATGTGTAAGTAACCCACTGCAGCCACTTTGAAGCAAAAAGTATGAACAACAGTGTTATAAAGGAGGCAAGGCTCAGAAAGATAATGATGTTATTCTTCAGCCCTCATCATCTTCCCTGTCTTCTCTGAATTTAGAGTTCACCTAAATATTACAGATAGCTGGCTGGATAGCTCAGTAAGTTATGTATCTGGCTGAGGAACCAGAGGTTGGGGTTTCGATTCCCCACTGTATCTCCCAGTCATATAAGTAGCCTGTGTAGTCTTGGGCAAGCTACACAGTCCATGGACATCCCAGGAAGAAGGAAATGATAAATCACTTCTGAATCCTAGAAAAGGTCACTATATGTCAGAATTGACTTGGTGGCATGCAGTTGTTATTATTGTGACCCCTGTCACTACCACCCCAGGTCAGGGTGGCCAGGTGGGTTTCCTTGACCATATGCTCCATGGACTCCAGAGTCTTGGGGTTGCCAGAACTTTTCTTTATTAGAATAGGAAATGGGGCACACCATTAAGTTGGGTGCCATCAACCTCCTGCCCCAACAGTCCATGAGGGGCTTAGTTTCCTTTACTAGCTCCCCATTGCACACTGTCCTTAACTGAGCTCCAGTTCCCTTCACTGGGTCGGTCAAGTCTCTAATCTAAAGCTGGAATTCAGTGTGCAGTGACCCTAGCCAGCCAATGCACTTCACGGAGGGCTAATAATGTCAGGCCAATGGCGATTCCTGAGTCCCAGCGGCTTGTCCCTGGGCAGCTGTTGCAATCACTGGTTCTGCCTCTTCCTCCATCAGCACCTCTTTTTGGTGGCCATGGGTCTGCTGGGTCAGGGCTTGGCTAAGCATCTGTAACTGCCTTTGTGGGGGCCCAGTTGGTGCGGCAGGTGGTGCTCCTCCTCATTGTCTTACCTGCACTCATGCTGACCCACTTGCCTTTCTATGGGTCTTGAAGCAGCAGCAGCTGGTTTTCACCTAAAGTGTAAAAGATAAGAGGGTTCTCCTCAGATACCTCTGCCCAGTCTTCTGACTCCATGTATGGTGACGGTGACGAGCTTCCCTCCTCATCCTTCCCCTTCAAACCCAGTTCCTGACATCCTACCCCAGCTCCAGCCCCATCTTCCAGGTGTAGCTCATCTAGTTTCAGATTGTTACTTGGGACCCCACTCCTTCAGGCTGGCCTACTGCTGGGGTCTTCAGATAGTCCACATGTGTGTGCGTGTGAGAGGGATGGCATTCCCCTGTCTTACAGACAGCCTGTTATTAGAAGAGGGAATTTCATCACTATCAGATCTGCAAGAGCTTTTCAAACTTCTGGTAGTTAGTACCATCTAATCAGGAAAAGGAAAGACAACAGTACCAATTCTTCCTGGGCTGAAAAGTAACAAGTTGAAGAGCTCCCTTGTTTCAGCATCTTAGAATCCAAACTTATTCCTGCTTATAGAAGACCTATCCAACTCAAGGCATCTTGAGTTAGAACTGTTTTCTCTTCCAAACTTAGTGTCACACTTGCCTCTGAAAATCACATTTATACTATACTATACCATACTGTACTATACTATACTATACTACCCCTTAGTGCAAACACTATTTATATATTAAAATTTTATCCCACCCTCCGGTCAGTGACTACAGGTCACTGTATCTGCCCCTACTCCTCACTTTGGCTCCAGAATCTGGAATTTCAAAATTCTAGTCTAGCACTGTAGTTCCTGCACCACGTTAGATGTTGGTAAGATATGCAAAAAAAAAAATTATTGCTCTGTTATTGTAACCAGTACACCATCTTCAGAGTGGAGCTCTTAGCTTTTCCCATCATCACCTTCTCCATGTGAGCAGCAGTGAGTCTAAAAAAAAAGAGGTTCTTGTTGACACAGGCTATACGTGTGCGCAAGAATCCTGGAAAATCTGGGTTCAGGTTTAAACATCAGCAGACCTTCTTTGCTACCTGAGTATCAAATTAGATGAGATTTGCTGTTTAGAATTGGAGGGCTACTACATAAGTAGTAAAAGATATCTGTTTGTAAAAGTAAGAACTTTTCCCACCTCCAGTATCTTGTAAACTACTTTGCTTTGTTTTATGTCTGGTCATTGGGGATGTTAAGACTGGCTGCATGTACAAATCTGATTGCTCTGGCATGCAGGAAAAAAGAACATGCCCTTTGCTTTTCAAGCAGAATCTGCTGTCTCATTGAGTTTAATCTAGATTTTGCCTAATGAAGTGAAGTTGTCTGTGTAGCTCCAAAACTATAGATCATTGGTTCCTTGTGGAATCACTTGCTTTGAAGAGTTTCAATACTTAGCATCCCAACTTTCTACTGAACTGTAAACTAGCCAAAGTAGATGGTACTTTTACCCGTCAGCTCATTTAATTCAGGTCAAAGTCAACACTGCCGTAATCCAGTACATGAGGTAGGTTCCTACACATAATTGCTCTGGGATTCTTAAATCTCAGCTGAAATAGGGAAGGGTTGGCCTTGACTGGTATAATTAACATCCTGTCCTGTTGTGGGCATGCAGTAGGAACTAGGTAATGTCTTAGAATTACCTAGTTCAGCCTAGGGCTTGAACTGACATTTGTGAAAGTGTATGCTAGACAAGAGCAGGGTATTTCTTTCACACTGTCACACAGGCATTATTTCCCCATCACTGTCTCAGGAAGTGATGTTCAATTCACATGTTCAGTCTAATAATCACTTAATTTAAACACATACGGTTCAATCAGAGTAAAAGTATTTTAGACTTTTATTCCTTTATTGTTCTATGGAATGTCTGGAGATCTTCATGGATTCGCAGTTGCGGTATTTCATTATTGATTGATGTCTCCGCTCCTTGTTCATTTTCTGTTCCCATTCTCATCCTCTCACCCTTGTTCTTTCTCTCTCTGTCTTGTACATGACATCAGGAAGTGAAGCAGAGAGCAAATGAAATGCTCCCAATCAACAGCAACACTCTGGATTAAAGTGAACAGCAAAAGGCAGAACCCAGAGAAGGCACTCATCTTAACCCTTACGGACACAACACCATGAACCGCACACCTTCCTAGAAGACTGAACAAGAGAAAGAATGAGAGTATAATTTAAAGCAAATGTTGGCATTGCTAATGCTGTGGATTGGCAAGACACTTGGGATTCACTCCCCCCCCCATTTATTATAACATTTTAAAAAATTAAGGATACCACTGTAGCATCCAGCCAGCTCACTCTGGTATAAAGATATGTGTTCATCTGCAAACAGCTTAAAACCAGATGATGTCTGCTAGATCTCCAAGGATTTTAAGATTTGACACAATGATCTTCACATAAGTAGTGGAAAGGCATGTGCTAGGCCTTCCTCCTATAAGCTGTGTTCAGAGGTATAGTTAGCAACTTGGACAAGAGGCTTTGTCTCCTGTCTACTCCACGCAGAGGCATGGATGCAAGCCCCTCCCCCAGGAAAAGGAGGAGGAGAATGTGATGCTCCTTCCCCCCCCCCCCCAAAAAAGAGAAGGTTTGTGCTTGTTAAGAAAATGAAGTGAATAGGCCTGGGTGGTGTTGATGTTTCTTTTCCTAAGACTCATGAGCAGGATCTCCTCTAGATTTCATTTCCCCCTAGATTTTGGCACCCTGGGGAAAGCCCCAGTTACCATGCCCTACTTATGGCCCTGGTTGTGTTGAGTGGACAACAAATATTCCCCAGATCTGTAGAGGACTTCAAATGAGTAATCTTGAATAATGGTCTTGAACAGTATCAGATTTCTGGAAAATAGTAGTTCATTAACAGTTACTTCTCTCTTCAGTGGTACAGTCCTTTGTGGGGAAGGTTGCACTTGTGATTATCATTTGTATACGTTTGTTCCCAAACTGTTAATGATAGCATATCTTTTTGGTCCAGAAAATGTAAGGTCTGCTGATTTCTGCAGCCTACTGGCTAGACCCTCTCTGGGGTAATGGTTCCTAGAGCAGTGGTTCCTAACCCTGGGTCCCCAGATGTTCTTGGACTACAACTCCCAGAAATCCTGGCCAGCATAGCTAGTGGTGAAGGCTTCTGGGAATTTTAGTCCAAGAACGTATGTTCTGCCTCACAGGAAGTGTGATCAGATAGACTTTGGCACGTAAGCAAAAGCGTCCTGTTAAATCAGATCCAAAGCCCTGATTTGTGAGTTACAGACCAGAAAGGGAACTTCTCTAAGCTCTGCTTTTAAGTGGTGGTTCCTTTCATGGATGCTGAAGTCTCTCCTACTGATGAAGTACATGTTGACAGATGTTTCTTGTCTTCTGAGGCCATATATAGCTGGAGGTTTGGGGAGCTGAAGTGGAATCAGACATTCCTGGCATTTTTCCTGTACAGCCAACTCTGTTGCTGGTCTTGTAGCATCAATCCATTCTCTTGCACTGTTTTAACATCTAGGTGAGTCTTCTATGGCATAGATCAAAATTCTGTACTGCTGCACCATTTGGTGCTCACCATCCTGAACAATTAATTTACACCATCTGCCAGGATTTATGATCTAGATTTTAGCTGTTGTTGCATGAAAAACCAGTAAAACATACTAAAGAATATCAATGCATAATGCAGAGAAAAGGTACACAATGACACTGAAATAATATAGTAAGTGTTAGCTTTCATGGGAGACTCAAATTAGTTATTACATGCAGGTTTTGTTTTTAAACTATTGTAAATGTCATGGTGTTCAAAATAATTGGGGTTCCAGCAGGTTAAATAAGGGAGCTGCTTTCTAACTAAGCATTATAATGAGGTTCCAATGAAGTCCATAATGCCTTGGAAAAAAAGAGAAGAACTCTGACTGAAATAATCATAGCTAAAGAATTCAAAAATCAGCCATGAGAAGACAAAAGGGAACTGCGTGAAAAGAATTAATCAAAGACAATAGTTATAGGATGCATTTAAAGCTGCCAGTCAAACTTCAAGCGAAGGCAGATAGCAACATTTAACTTTATATTCAAATTTAAAAATTAAATTATTATAGTAACTTGGAAGTCTTTTTCTGGATTGCATAAGTAAAATCTAGTCCATAATTTTCCCTTTTGGAATGAAGATGAAAATTTCAAAGGCTTCCTTCAGGGTGAGTGTATTCTACATAAATGCATAATGAATGAGTAGGAGCTGCAAGGGAATATATTTTGGCATGGCAGAAAGTCAGAACTATGGCATTTTAGGAAACAATTTAAAATGTTTGTCTAAAGATCATAGTTTGTTTATAGTTCTAGACTAAAATCACCAGCAAATTGCTTTTATGGCAGTAACTCCATGAAAAACCTGTAGGGCATCGAAGGGCTTAACAAAACTGTGCTGCTATCACAGTGCTAACAGCAGCAAAGGGGAACAAGATTTAATCTAGGTATCCCCTGGCATTCTGGAGATCTTCTCTTCTGTGGTTGTCAACAACTTCATCAAAAATCTGTAAAGAACGCACAAGAGACAATTTTCCATCTTTCATGATATACTTTATTTGAAAGCGTGTTGCAATGTGGAAATGATGTTGTGGTTTTTTTCCCTAACTCTTGTGAATTTACATTCATAAAACTGCAGAAAAAAACACAACCGGACAATCATGGGTGGGTGTTTTTTTTTTCTGAATATATTGCTCTTTCTCCCCCTCTGGTGTCTATCCTGTGTGCTTTCTTAAAAACATCTTTGAAATGAAAAACAGAATTTTCTCAAGAACACACACACACAAAGCACACACACACACACAAACCTGTGACACAATTTTTATTGATTTTTACTACAAAAGAAAATATAACACAACTACATATAAAAACATAACACAAAAACAGGACAATAATGGAAGTACATCCCCTCACCGGGACCATCAGGAGATATAATCAATTTTCCTGCTTTACAGCATCCCATTCTCCTGCAAAAAATGCATTGATTCTTGTGAAAGCATACAACTGTGCCCTTTTTAAAACACAAATTCAATAAAATTTCCCAGTATATCAATATAAAGATCCTATGTAACAGTCCCTTCTCAATTTTCATATTACACATAAATTTATCATTAATACCTATATTCCAACGGTCTGTCTGTCTGTTTGTCTGTTTGTTTGCTTGCTTGACTTCTAGACCACCCATTTGATCAGTTGTCACTCTGGGCAGTGTACAGTAATCAAATAACTACACAACATACAATTCAAATTAAACAACAAATAAAAATGAGTTTACATTTAAAATTGGTCAAGTGGCTGTAGATGTTAAACATACACTTTACCATAGGTTCCCAAAGTTTTTTGCCCCATAGACCACTTGCCGACTTATTTGTTTTCCGTAGACCCCCTGCCTACCTATGTGTGTGCCCGTATAGCTCAGTATTGAGAAATGACAAAATGTCGTTGATCCCATTTACAACACACCGACATTTACCATAAACTTTTACCAATAATTTTACGAACTTATACATGAATGTAGCACACCACAATACAGATAGTACATAGTACCTAATTAAATAATATTATGAAATATTATGTACACAGAATCTGTGTTTGGTGTAATTACGGATTGCCTAAATATTTATTATGATCTGCCTAATGGGATCTGCTCACGTAGACCCCCATTTACATCTCGTGCACCCCCAATTTTTTTCTCTCTGACGTGGACCCCCTGCAAGTCGAAATCGACCCCTGGGGGTCCATATAGACCACTTTGGGAACCTATGCTTTAGACCATTCCTTGCTTTAGACCATTCCTCCAATTGAAAATTGTACTTAATTTTCCAGTTCCTTACTACCATTAATCTTGCCACTGTTAATGGATTTGAAATCAGTTCTTTCATTGCCGGGCTCCATTGATCATTCATGATCAAATATTGACAGAAGTGTTGTCTTAAGGCAAAGCTCTATATTTAATTTTAATATTTCATTTATTTCCTTAAAGACCAACCTCCAAAATTTCAATATATTCTTGCATTCCCACCAAATATGCCTCCTTCCTGACATCCTCTCCAATATGAATTAGAATATTTACTATCCTTATTATTTAATTTTACCAGAGTAAAATTAATATCTCACAAAATCAACCTGTTATTCCTTTCATTTTTTTATTTTCTCCTACCTTTCCCTTCTTTACTACAATTTCTTCAAATCTCGTAAGATTCCTCTATTTACCATTTCTTTTTACCCGTTCTTTAGTTAATTGTTCTAAATGGATAAGATTAAGCCAAGGTATTGTTTCTTATCCTAAAACTGCTATTTTTTGCTCCCTATTACTCACCTTTTCCAACCAATCTTTTAATCTAATAGCTTGTTTCTTCCTTAATAAATTTTCCAAACAGCCTTTCAAATTTCCTGGAAATTTCTCTAACTTTACTACTGGATACAATGGAGAAATTAATGGGGTAAATATTTATCTACAGTGGTGCCTCGACTTACGAACATCTTGACTTGCGACCAATTCGAGTTATGACCAGCTCCGGCCGCAAAATTTTGCTTTGACGTGCAAACTGGAACTTTGAGATGTGACCGGAAAAAGGCGGGGAATTTAAACTGCTAACTGTTGGTCAGTGAAGAGGCTGCTTCTCTGTAGCTCTTTTGCCCCAGCGGTTAGAGAGTGTGCGTTCGGAGGAGGCTTCGGACTGCCTGGTACTGCTTTCTGCTTTTAAAAATGCCTGTTCTGAGTGAGTACAGGGTTTTGCAGCGTGGGTTTGGGCTGGGGGGGTTATGTTTCTGTGCTGTGATGGGTCTTGCAGTGTTTTTTTTTGTGTGTGTTTTTTCCCCGGCTGGAACGGATTAATTGCGTTTCCCTTGGGTCTTGCAGTGTTTGTTTGTTTTTCAGTGGTCCCCCCCCCCCGGCCGGAATGGATTATTGCATTTCCGATGGGACGTGCAGTGTTTGTTTGTTTTTCGGTGTGTGTGTTTTCTGGTCGGAACAGATTAATCGCATTTCCGATGGGTCTTGCAGTGTTTGTTTGTTTTTCGGTGTGTTTTCCCCCCGGGCCGGAACGGATTAATTAAAGCAAACAATATCAGGGAAAGAAAATCCTTGTCTAGTATCTTGGTCTAAGGGTTGTCTGTTCTGTTATACCATTATTCACTATTCTCTGAATATCTGTTTATCATACCTTTAAATCATTCTCCAAATCCCAATACCTGTATCAACATTTTTAAAGTTGGCCATTCTACATAATCAAAAGCTTTAAAAATATCTGGTGTAATTATTCTCACTTTCAACTTTTGTTTGCCTGTAACATCTATTACATTCATTATACTTCCAGTCAAATCTGCATTTGTCTCCCTACTATATAGTGATTCTCTTTGCTATATTTAACAATGAAAATATTCATTCTCTTTGCTAATACCGCTGTAAATATCTTAGTGTCTTATTAAAGAAACAGGCCTATAAGCACTAGGGTCTGTGGTCACTTTATTTGGCATTGGAATTAGTATGATTGATGAATACTTCCAAGATAACAGAATGACTTCCCCTTCTATTATTTTATTAACTAGGAACTTAGATATCAACATTTTTTCCTGAAAACTTTAAAATACTCTGCTATTAGCCATCTATTCCCCAGTATATAGTCATGTAACAGTTAAGGAAAACAGTTAACCTAATTACTCTTTCCTTGTTACTGTTGTTGTCATTGTTGCTGCTGCTGTTGTTTCCTGATGTAATGTCACCTCCAACTCTGCTTAGCACTTCAGTGATCTAAGATAGGTCTGCTCAAGTAAGAGAAGAATAGCCATTAATGGAAGAATTAATGGCTATTCTTCTCTCACTTGAACAGACCTATCTTAGATCATTGAAGTGCTAAGGACAGTTGGAGGTGACATGACAGATTTCATACTTATAGGCTGAAATCCTGTTGCACAGTTATGCAAAACAGAGTACCTTTAGATGTAATTGCCATAAACTAGGAAATCTCCATAGACATTAAATGGTGCATGCTCAGTTGACTGATTCAGTATGCAATGGATAATGTTTACGGAGATTTCTTAATTTATGGCAATTTGCTCCCAAATGTTATGCCAATTTTATTGCTGCACAACAGGATTTCAGCCATAGGAACTACGTAGAATGGGAACTAAGCCGGATGTGGAGAGTGGTTAATTTTTGTTTTGAAATCCTAAGTCTCTCAATTACCAGAAAGAAGAAGCATTTAAAAATATTTCCAGATAGGTGGCCATGTTCCTCCATTAAAAAAGAAAGAAAGAAAGAAAGAAAGAAAGAAAGAAAGAAAAAGAAAGAAAGAAAGAAAGAAAGAAAACCACAAGCACCACAAAAGCTACCAGCTTTTATTTGCCATGAGTTTTTCCAGAGTACGGCCCACTTCTTCAGATGCCATATCTATCTACTGAGAGTAAGTCCCTGAAGATGTGAACTGCTGTCCACAAATCTTATATGAAATAATCTTTAAGGTGCTGTGTTTTGTTTGTTTGTGTTGTGTTCTCTCTCTCTGTGTGTGTAATCTTTAACTGCTCAGAGTAGTAATATTTTAAGATATAGAAGAATATAATATTTCCTTGGTACTATGATGACTTAGTGCTGCTATAATCTTATTCTTTATAAAGTACTTATTCATACAATTTATCACCTTCAAGCTAACAATTGTTAGCAGTAGCAATAACCAACACAGAAGGACTTGGTTCCTTCTTTGTTGCTGGCCAATGATGCTGTTCTGTTTTGGGAACAAAGATGACAAACAGATTTCCTGTTCTGTATTCAGCTAATGCACTGCTTGCTGTAGCTAAAATAGTATCTCCAATGTTATAAGTTAAACCTATTTCCATCTATTTTGGGGAAACATTTGACCAATTTTTGCATTAAAAACATTGTATTGAAAGTGGCAAGAAGGGAATAGAGAAAGAGGCGACAGAGTTGATGATCAGGAAGATTCTGTTATATGCAGTAACTCAAAATCAGACTTAGAAAACATTTAGTAGGTTTTCGATTATCACTCCTTGAATCTTAACTGTCATGCTGGTTGTGGGCCTTCTGGGAACTGTAGTTCAAAAACCAGACATTTCCCATCTGTATTCAAGATTGATGATACGTTAGATTTTTTTATGGTTTGTGTCTGGATTAGAATGTACCAGATTTTGCTAATTTCTTCCTAAATAGGATAGAAAGAATATGAGTTTTTTTAAAAAAACAAATGAATGTGGGAGAAATGAAATAAACAGATAAAGCCCTCACCCCACAGAGTATATATATTTCTTTAATGATGTGCATGATTTTACACATGAAAAGCAAGTAGATCACAAATGTCATTGTGAGAAAATGTGGATTATGCATCTTCCATGTTCCCAGACCAAGTACTGAGCATACTTGAAATATAGTTTAGTTTCTATAAGATAATTGTATGCATGTAACTATAAGAAACCGTAGATCTGAAGTAAATTATCTAACCATTTTGCCATACTGCTAGTAGATATGTGTGCCCACTAAATCCTTGGTGATTCATTGCTGACCTTTGTTGACTGATTATTATATTGCTTGGAAACCCATCCTGGTTCTAAGCCTCAACTACAACTGCTATTCATAGGCTATAGCTAATCATACGATGCAGCATAACTGAGAAGGCATGAGCACTGGGATTGTAAATATGGTAGTTTCCATGGATGTTCTTGTTACACTTAAAAATCATTAAACTGGGATGATAGTTCAGGTGAAGCACCTTTCACTCTATAGAAGCCTTGGAAACACAATTTCTTAATTCTTCTCCAAGTTCGTAGTGGATCTATGAGCTGTGCCTTAAAAAAAGAGAACTGTTCAAAAGCAAATGGGGAACTAGGCAATAAAGATTGCCAACTAAATCCCACTTTTCAGCTGCTTGTCCCAGTTGGAACAATAAAACAAACAACCTTATTAATGGCCAAATCAGGGCAACATGAAAAGAATGCCTACTAGACCTGAAGAAACAAATTAGTTGCTCAGTGCCACAATCTGGGATCAAAGGACGCTGAGATGGAATTTGACAACAGGAGGAGGACACGCTTTCCTAATGAATTGTTTGATTGGCTGTATTGTATGAGGCAGTGCCCAGGGATGTTTGTCCCTTCCCCCTCCCGATGTGCTCCAGTCTTGGCTGCCCTCAATTTAACAGAAGGACTGGAACTGTGTGAACTGAACACTTCAGGAGGAAAGAAAAAAAATCGCTGGTGCAGACAGCCTGAGTGGATACTTAACCTTCAGTGTAATAATTAATCTCCCTTTGTTTGCTGGACAAAAATAATTAGTCAGTGAATTGGAATGTCTTGCAGCTGTGCACCTTCCTTTCTCCAGCTATTCTTCTTTCACCACAAGGTTATAATATAATTGTTAGTGTCGGCAGAACTTTTTTCTTCTCAGACTTTGGCTTCCAGTTTCAGTATACAAGGCAGTACAAATTCCTGTTGGGATATATACCCTCCACGTAATATATAGATAGGTCTACAGAGAGGCCATTCAGGCAGCTGATATGTGTCAAATCTGGGGAAAATATTTGTGGATATGACTATCATTGTTTGGGAAGTTACAGAATTTCTTTTTCATAAGCTAGATGCAATTTCAGGGTTAGTTTCATAAGGTTGCATCCAGTTAGCCTCAATGAGTGGACAGAATTATGGAAATTAAAGTCCTGCTTTTAAGTCCCCCACCCTCCTTTGTTCGGAATCTGTTCATGGTTATAGAACCGGTTGCTTGGGTTCCATGGCATTATCCCAGCCAATCACATTGTGAGTGTGATGACATCACATAACTATGTAGCCAATAAAGTTTGGCTATGTCACTGAGGGTAAATGAAGCCCCTTCATCACCCTAATTATGAAAAGAGAAAATAAATCTCCATTGTGCTGGGCAATAGCAACACATTGCCTTGTTCTTGAAAACCTACCCCTGCAACATGCTAAAAGATTTTTTAGCCCACTTGAAGATGGCTGAAATAAAGTGCAGTTTGAGGAGCATGAAAATGGTTCCAAAAACCATAGTTCCTGTTTTTGAGTATTAGTATTTGCTGATACAAGCATTTTAAAGACTGGACTTGAGTGTCCTGCTGTTAATTAGACCTAAATCCCAACTAATCCTGTCTGTGTGGAACTGAGTTGATTCACTACAGTTGTTGGAATACTTAGCAAGCTGGGCTACTTATCAAGGGACCTGTATATTAGCTTGTGAGCCTACATTTCAACATCTTTTTTCAAAAACTACTTACATTCAGCTCCATTAATATCAGCTGTACTTTTGAAAAAATGGTTCATTCTTTTGGAATTACCAGCTGTCTAAGCACAAACAGCATAGCCCTGACATGCTAGGATATATCTCTGTGGAAGTTTTAAAATACATCCACAATGCCAGATGCTGCCAAATTATTTTGCAATTGAAAAATATGTTTGCACATTCAATAGTTTCCTACCATATGGAAAAATATAATGTTGTATAAAGAGGTAAAACAATTACTAAATTCTCTTGGAAACCAAGAACTTGAGAAAGGAGAAGGGGGAAAATGTAGATTTTCAAGGTTTGCCAAGTGTCTGTGATGTCTGAGAACATCCAGTGGGGTGGGGTGGGAGCACTGAACCCCATTGAAAATAGCAACAGAAAAAGAGATCCCCCCCATTTCAGATAGTGGTAAACAGAGATGGGGATGAGAGAAGAGCAGAGTGGGTTGCATGGTCCCAGCATTCAACTCACCTTTTCTCTCCTTTAGCCTACCTTGTGGAAAGGGGTTCAGGTGAACAAAATTCCATATTGTTCTTATTAAGGAGAGTCCAGAGTTTGGAAGAAATGAGTTACAATTGCAAATAGTAGAGTTTTGCCTGTAATGACTTACAAACAGGTTCAAACAAACAGGACAAGGTTCTAAGATAATCAGATTTCCAAGGTAATAAAATGAGAAGAAAATGTCCTGGCTGAAAAAAATCTTCCTCAGATGAGGATCCAGAGCCTCTAGGAAAGCAGTCAGAGACCATGGGCCAGGAGGAGTCTCGACCCCCAGAAGGCCAGGTGATAGTCTACATCCTCCAAGTTAAGGAAGCTCTGTAGTAGAGGAGAAGGCAAAGCTGACCACAAGCCTCCGAGAGTCACAATGCCTAAAGAAAAAGGACAAAACTGTCATACCTAAAAGTGCCTGGTTATAGCAGAGTATAGCTCAGAAGTAGTGGACTTCTGGTGTAGAGGAAGTGGTCTACTGTAACTGAAGCTCAGGCAGGCTCTGGTAGCTCCTGCAGGTCTATCTGAGGCTGAAGTAACATGCCCCACTACTGGGCCATCTCAGTTATTTGTGTCACTGAAATATCCACATGTCTGTAGCGTTTTGCTCTGTCAATGTCTGACCCTGGACTGCTGATGAACTTTAGAAGCCCTGCACTTGGCATCTGGTTTATTTTGACCTTGGCTCTGTTTCTTGGACTGACTTACGTTTCTTCTTGTCTGATTTTTTTGATGAAACTTTGTCTGGGAGGCTTTACCAGTAGTGGCTTTGGACTGTTTGATCTGATTACTGGGATTTACCTGCCTGGAAACTAAGAAGGCACATTTTTTGTACTTTATTTTTAAAGTTACATTTTAAAGGATATCTTTAGGTCTTTTAAGATATAGTTTTCACATTTTATGCCATTTTCCTCTCAGTTGTATCTCAAGTAACATAATAAGTTACTTAAAGTCCTTCCTTAGCATTAACAGTAACACAATTATTTAGGTATTATGGGAAATTGTATATTGATTTGCATTTTAAAAGTAACATTTCAAGTTCTCGAACAGTCACTCAAGTTGTAGTAGATCTGTTGTGAAAAAAAATACCATGTGTTTTATCTCCATTGCAACCTGTTTTCCTCCTTTTCTTTATTCATGTTTGCTTTTTGGAACAGAAGGAAAAGTGGGGGGGGGGGGGGCATTCTTTTCCCAAACACTGTCTGATAAGGTGGGGCTGGGACAGTAGTGTAACAAGGACAGGACCCAGTACTCTGCTGCATCCCCCCCCCCCAGGGCAGCGCATGAAGGAGGCAGGGCTGGGAAACTGTGCTGCTGCCTCTGAATGGGCACCTGCTGGAGGAGACAAGGCTGGGAAGTTGCACCGCTGCCTCTGAGTGGATGCTCGGAAGCCTGGGCACCCATGGAAGAAGCTGTGTGGCTGAACCACCAAAACGTACAAAACCGCAGAAGGCGGTTTGTGCCCATCTCGAATATTATGTAATATCCTATCATAAAATAGTATCTGAGTTCTGTTTCAGTGTGGTAACCACAGCTGTCTGTTAGCATATATGTATATTTTAAGGAGTCCATAACCTAAGTGAGAGTAGCTATTGCACCTATGTAGAGGGTATGTGTGGACTTGAGGAAATGTCCTAGTGGTTATTCCTAAAAGGAATAGGGAACAAATTGTAAGGGTAAAATAAAGACTATCACAGCAGGCATGCTACTTAGTCAAGTGTCTTCCTATCATTTCTACCATCCATCCATACCCAAGGCTTGGCCCAGCCATTTCTGTTTTGCTTCAAAAGGGAGGGGGAGATGAAAAAAGGACCCCCTCTCTTCTCAACACTATATGGCATGCTGGAGAAGGAAGGGAAGTGGGGATGTCCAGAGCATTGGTGGGAAGAGAAGAAAGCTGAGACAAACTGGCTGGATGAAACAGTGTAGAAGCCATGTGGCCTGTCCCACATGGATGCGTTGCCCATGTCCCACTGACATATAAACACTAACAGAAAGAGCAGACTTCCAATGAAACCCAATCTAAATGAGAGAGGAATCTCAGCCTAGAGGAAAATGGGCCCACTAAAACCTAGCAGTGGTTCTGAGATTACATAACATGTAGGATCTTTCAGTTCCAGAGTACAAAAGAAACTGGATTAGGTTTTTCTCTCCCTGTGAAAGTCTATGGACTATTGAACACGGAGCTATGAGAGTAACATGAAAGAGGTCTTTCACAAAGCATAAAATAAAGCTAAATTTGCCAGACCCTCCGTATGAATCCAGTCCCTGCCTTATTTTCCAGTTTGACATATCATATTTGTTGCCTGTAAAATTAGTCCCCTCCCCTCAAGTACTCGGCACTGTTGAAAATAACGTGCTATAGATTAGATTCTGCTGCCCACTGAAACTGATTAACCAGGAAATAGGGTAGTATTTTATTGCATGACACACTTCTGCTGTGAATGAGGAATGTGTATTGTTCTGAAAATAGCTTCAGTTTATAGATCTCTTCCATTAGTGCCTCGTTTAATCAGTGAGCAGCCCTTTTCAAAAACAAAGCAAAACTTGAGAAGTCTACAAAGGGCAAGAAAGAAAAGACCATATGCCTCAGACATGTGGCTCTTTAAACTTCACACAAAGTGATATTTGCAAAGGATGATTCATATCACTTGAAACTGAAAGGGATACCATCTTTTTATTAGAATGTCCTAGGAAGACGGGAAGACCTTTCAGGGCTTTTCTCTCTCTGCAACAAGTTTATTCAGGGCTTCAGATTGTGGTATCATATCACACTGAAAGGGTTCTTTATTTTGAACATTAAAATGCTGAGCCCATCAACACATTCCCCTTTTGAAAATATGGTGGGTTTTTTAAAGGATAAAGAGAAAAAAAGGGAGAGGTTATGTCTAAACGGCATTTGCAGAAATAACTTCAGTACTCAAAATCTACTGCCCTTCTTTAGACCCATAATAATACTAATTGGAGTTGACCTAAGACTTGAGAGAATTAAAAATTAGGAATTTCCATTAATTTCTTCTTCAAATAAGTTTTCCAAATCATCATTCACTGTCTATGAATTCCTGAGGGATATAGTTAGTTTAATTTATGGTAATCAGTTAGAATTTGAGGGTTTTTTCCTCCTCTCAGTTAGCATCATATAGGAGAGGACTTTCTTATTGGATCGTTAATGTTAGGAAAGGTCCTATTAAAGATACTACATCAAAAGCAATGAATATGATTTTAAAAAAATCTAATTATTCAAATATATGTAACATGTGGGGTTTGGGGCTCATTTAAATGTTCTAAATATAATATCCTGGAACCGAAGATATTAAACATTGTTCCCTTTCTTTTCTCTGCATTGTGCCATAGAACAAACACAGAAATGAGGGAGGAAGACAAAGCAATTACTCCCTCCCAATGACCGCTCCGCCATGGTGCGAGTCACTGTGGCGGGGAGACTTTGCTCCCCTGCCCGGAAAGCAGCGTCGCAGTTGAATGACGCCGCTTTCCGAGGGGAGGAGGGACAGACCATTTAAGAAGGCATGGTCCCGCCAGCTCAGGTTCTTTGCCGTTTTTCAAGCAAAGAGGCAGCCCTGCAGCCAAGCGAGGAAGCAGTTTCGTTTTCCCTGCACGTGGCTGCTTCTCCCATGGAGGATTTGAGTTGCGCTGCGCGCTTCCCAGCTGGTTCTATTTTATAAGTTTATTTTAAAAGTTGTTGTTGCTTGTTTAACCATAGAGTTTGTTCCTTAAGGGGGGGGGGGAGGTTAAAGATCGCAACCCCCACCCCTCCAACCCCCACCCCTCTTTACTTCATTTATAAGCTTAAGTTAATTTGTTGTTGTTGTTGTTTAGTCATTAAGTCGTGTCCGACTCTTCGTGACCCCATGGACCAGAGCACGCCAGGCTCTCCTGTCTTCCACTGCCTCCCAGAGTTTGGTCAAATTCATGTTGGTAGCTTCAATGACACTGTCCAACCACCTCGTCCTCTGCCGTCCCCTTCTCCTCTTGCCTTCATACTTTCCCAACATCAGGGTCTTTTCCAGGGAGTCTTCTCTTCTCATGAGATGGCCAAAGTATTGGAGCCTCAGCTTCAGAATCTGTCCTTCCAGTGAGCACTCAGGGTTGATTTCCTTCAAAACGGATAGGTTTGTTTTCTTTGCAGTCCAGGGGACTCTCAAGAGTCTCCTCCAGCACCACAATTCAAAAGCATCAATTCTTCGGCGGTCAGCCTTCTTTATGGTCCAGCTCTCACTTCCATACATCGCTACTGGAAAAACCATAGCTTTGACTATGCGGACCTTTGTCGGCAAGGTGATGTCTCTGCTTTTTATGATGCTGTCTAGGTTTGTCATCGCTTTCCTCCCAAGAAGCAGGGGTCTTTTAATTTCGTGGCTGCTGTCACCATCTGCAGTGATAATGCAGCCCAAGAAGGTAAAATCTGTCACTGCCTCCATATCTTCCCCTTCTATTTGCCAGGAGCTGATGGGACCAGTGGCCATGATCTTAGTTTTTTTGATGTTGAGCTTCAGACCATTTTTTGTGCTCTCCTCTTTCACCCTCATTAAGAGGTTCTTTAATTCCTCCTCACTTTCTGCCATCAGAGTGGTATCATCTGCATATCTGAGGTTGTTGATATTTCTTCCGGCAATCTTAATTCCGGTTTGGGATTCATCCAGTCCTGCCTTTCGCATGATGTATTCTGCATATATGTTAAATAAGTGGGGAGACAATATACAGCCTTGTCGTACTCCTTTCCCAATTTTGAACCAATCAGTTGTTCCATATCCAGTTCTAACTGTTGCTTCCTGTCCCACATATAGTTTTCTCAGGAGATAGATAAGGTGGTCAGGCACTCCCATTTCTTTAAGGACTTGCCATAGTTTGTTGTGGTCCACACAGTCAAAGGCTTTTGCATAGTCAATGAAGCAGAAGTAGATGTTTTTCTGGAACTCTCTGGCTTTCTCCATAATCCAGTGCATGTTAGCAATTTGGTCTCGAGTTCCTCTGCCCCTTCGAAATCCAGCTTGTACTTCTGTGAGTTCTCAGTCCACATACTGCTGAAGCCTACCTTGTAGGATTTTGAGCATGACCTTGCTAGCATGAGAAATGAGTGCAATTGTACGGTAGTTGGAGCATTCTTTGGCACTGTCCTTCTTTGGGATTGGGATGTAGACTGATCTTTTCCAATCCTCTGGCCACTGCTGAGTTTTCCAAACTCGCTGGCATATTGAGTGTAGCACCTTAACAGCGTCATCTTTTAAGATTTTAAATAGTTCAACTGGAATGCCATCACCTCCACTGGCCTTGTTGTTAGCCATGCTTTCTAAGGCCCACTTGACTTCACTCTCCAGGATGTCTGGCTCAAGGTCAGCAACCACACTATCTGGGTTGTCCGGGACATCCAGATCTTTCTGGTATAATTCCTCTGTGTATTCTTGCCACCTCTTCTTGATGTCTTCTGCTTCTGTGAGGTCCCTACCATTTTTGTCCTTTATCATGTCCATCTTTGCACAAAAGGTTCCTTTAATATCTCCAATTTTCTTGAACAAATCTCTGGTTTTTCCCTTTCTATTCTTTTCCTCTATTTCTTTGCACTGTTCATTTAAGAAGGCCCTCTTGTCTCTCCTTGCTATTCTTTGGAAGTCTGAATTCAATTTTCTGTAACTTTCCCTATCTCCCTTGCATTTTGTTTCCCTTCTCTTCTCTGCTATTTGTAAGGCCTCATTGGACAGCCACTTTGCTTTCTTGCATTTCCTTTTCTTTGGGATGGTTTTTGTTGCTGCCTCCTGTACAATGTTACAGGCCTCCATCCATAGTTCTTCAGGCACTCTATCCACCAAATCTAGTTCCTTAAATCTGTTCTTCACTTCCACTGTGTATTCATAAGGGATTTGGTTTAGATTATACCTGACTAGCCCAGTGGTTTTTCCTACTTTCTTCAGTTTAAGCTTGAGTTTTGCTATAAGAAGCTGATGATCAGAGCCACAATCAGCTCCAGGTCTTGTTTTTGCTGACTGTATAGAGCTTCTCCATCTTTGGCTGCAGAGAATATAATCAATCTGATTTCGGTATTGCCCATCTGATGATATCCATGTGTAGAGTCGCCTCTTGTGTTGTTGGAAAAGAGTGTTTGTGATGACCAGCTTGTTCTCTTGACAAAACTATTAGCCTTTGCCCTGCTTCGTTTTGAACTCCAAGGCCAAACTTACCTGTTGTTCCTTTTATCTCTTGACTCCCTACTTTAGCATTCCAGTCCCCTATAATGAGAAGAACATCTTTCTTTGGTGTCAGTTCTAGAAGGTGTTGTAAGTCTTCATAGAATTGGTCAATTTCAGCCTCTTCAGCATTGGTGGTTGGTGCATAAACTTGGATTACTGTGATGTTGAAAGGTCTGCCTTGGATTCGTATTGAAATCATTCTATCATTTTTGAGATTATATCCCAGTACAGCTTTTCTCACTCTTTTGTTGACTATGAGGGCTACTCCATTTCTTCTACGGGATTCTTACCCTCAATAGTAGATATGATAATTGTCTGAATTGAATTCGCCCATTCCCATCCATTTTAGTTCACTGACGCCCAGGATGTCAATGTTTATTCTTGCCATGTCCTGTTTGACCACATCCAGCTTACCAAGGTTCATAGATCTTACATTCCAGGTTCATATGTAGTATTTTTCTTTGCAGCATCGGACTTTCCTTTCACTTCCAGGCACGTCCGCAGCTGAGCGTCCTTTCGGCTTTGGCCCAACCACTTCATTAACTCTGGAGCTACTTGTACTTGTCCTCCACTCTTCCTCAGTAGCATGTTGGATGCCTTCCGACCTGAGGGGCTCATCTTCCAGCGTCATATCTTTTAGCCTTTTGTTTCTGTTCATGGGGTTTTCTTTGCAAAGATACTGGAGTGGCTTGCCAGTTCCTGCTCCAGGTGGATCACGTTTAGTCAGAACTCTCCACTATGACCTGTCCATCTTGGGTGTCCCTGCACGGCATAGCCCATAGCTTCTCTGAATTACTCAAGTCCCTTTGCCACGACAAGGCAGCAATCCATGAAGGGGTAAGTTAATTTACTACTTTTTTATTTATACATTGGGCTTTGCAAGGGGTGAAGAGGTTAGATCGCACCCCCTCCCCCCTCCATTGTTCTTAGGTGTTGGGAACGGAGGGTGATTGTAGTGGGGATTAACATTTAAGGGGAGCATTTTGGCTGTTTTACATTTATTGTTTGACTCTCTGCTCTTTTGTGGTCTCATTAACTATTAAAAAAAGAGAGAGAGAAAAGAGAAAGGAAGGGGTATTGGAATTTTGTTTAAAGATTAGATTAGTAATTAAACAACAGGTAATGAATAAGGAGACAGGTTTAATTGGTGTTCAACGCATGAGGCTGCTTTTCTCAGCAAGGATTTGGGTTACTCTTCAACAGTACTACTCAGCTTATTTCCTTGTTGTAAAGTGTCTTTGTTTAAATGTAGTATTCCTTGCTTAAGGGGGGAAGGAAGTTGAAGACAGCACTCCTCCCACCCACCCCACCTTTTCTTTACTTTCTTTCATAAGCTTAAAATAAAGAGAGAGAGAGAGAGAAAGGGAGGGGTATTGGAAGTTCATTTATATGTTATTTATTTATTTAAAATGTTTTTACCTCGCTTTTCTCCTTGAAAAGGATCCAAGGTGGCTTATAACAGTGAAAGGCAATATTGAAAGTTGAAAACAATGAGTATACAATGGTGGTTAACATCATTAAAAGACAATATTTAGAACTATGGACAATGAATAAGAAGGCATCCTACATCATTAACAGGCAATATTAAGGCAAGGATCAATAAGTATACAAAATTTAGAAAACATTCTGAGAAATGAAAAACAAAAAAAATGGAAAACACAAGTAGTACTAAAATCCAGTCAAGCAATAATGCATACCAATCTATCTAAAATTCACACAGGTAGCTGGTTACTGAGGGAAGGCTTGCTTGAAGGAAAAAATATTTGCCTGCTTGTGGAAAGATAGCAAAGATGGGGCCAGTCTGGCCTCCTGTGGGAGGGAGTTCCAAAGTTTCAAAGCAGCAACAGAGAAGGCCCTCTCCCGTGTCCCCATCAGATGCACCGGTGAAGGTAGCAGGAATGAGAGAAAGGCCTCTCCTGATGATCTTAACACCCGAGAGGGCTCATAATGGAAGATATGGTATTTGAATCCAGGGGGAAATAGGAATTAGTTCATCAAAACCCATAGTATTTCCCATGTTTTTCCCAGTGTAGTCACAGCTATACTGCATAAAATTTGTACAAAAACACTGAATTTTCTCTCTCCTTGTGCTATAACTTCTAGATCAGAAGCAGCTCAAGGGAGCCTCAGAGGCTGTCAAAATCAAATCTGCACCAGAGAAAGAATGCTCTGCAGCCAAGGGGGCTGCCTCCACTGTTCCAGCACAGATCAGCCCTCTGTCCTTTACTGTCGATACTGAGACGGGCAGCGCCTGAAATGGGAGGCATGCTGGAGCCTCTGATAGAGTCAACTGTGACTGTGCCTTTCCTAGCACCATTCACCAGGCAGCTGAATTGCCTCCAGCCAGTGTGGCAATCCCAGCCGTGGTGTTTTTTCAGAGAAGGAGCGCTCGGCACCAACAGGGGTGGCTTCCACTGCCAGGGTTGAGGAGTGTCCTCAGCACATTCCCATCGAGGCAGAGATTGAGGAACAGGAGCCTTTGAGGGATCCAACCAGTGAAGCGGGAGTGTAAATGGAGGGTCAACCATCTCGTCTGGGAACAAGCATTCTGGCTGGCAGGCAGTCATGCTCTGACTTTGCCTCTTCCAATACCAGCTAGCAGGTGGCTGAAATTCATCGAGCCAGCTTGGCAATGCAGTGCCGGTGGCTCCAGGTGAGTCTGCACCCACACACCACACATAGCACATGGAAGGGACGTGGCCCTGGGGTGAGGTCAGTCTTCTAATTTTCTCCGCCTACCCCCAGTTTAATGTCCAATATCTTTTGCATTAGCCCTCCTGCTTATGTTGGGCCCGTACCAGCTTCGAAGCTTGGACTGCGCCATACCCGCAGTATTCTCCCAGTCACATGCCGGGATTTTATTTAGGGTTTGCAGCAGCCCAACTATCCTGCAATCCCATATGCGGGCTGTAATTCAGTTCCTCAAAGTGCACGCCCTTATGGTGATCAGTCTCTCCCAGTAGTTACCACCTACTCCCAGCCCCTATAAAAGAGTGGTGTGGTGAGTACGTGGATGTATTCAAACTTTTTGAATAGAGAGATGGAAGAAAAAAAGGGCTCTAAGGATGAGGAAAGGGAAAGGAGAAGTTTAGGAAAAAGAAGCCCATAAGATGTTGGGCAAATTTGGTTGCCAGGCTTTTAATTATGCTGGCACCGTTGTTAAAGCATATCTGGCTGAGGCTTTTGCCAGTCTTTACCTTTGGGCGACTACCTTTATTGGCCACCATAGAAAAGTTTGGCGTGGTAAATACCTCGCGTATTCGAACTTTTAAATAGGAAAATCAGGGAAAAGAAGGGTATTAAGTAAGAAGAAAGAGAAAAGGAAAGGTTTAGGAGAAAGAAGCCTGGAAGATGTGGGGTGAAATTGGTTGCCAGTTTTCTTAATTTATGCTGGCTCTATTGTAAAAGCATACCCTTGTTCCTAACTTGCACTTTTCCCGTCTTGGGGTCATCCTAAAATAGGCACCAACACCTATTTGGCCATCCATTATCTATCATACCTAGCAGGGGAATCAGAAAATGACAAAATTCCTCTGTTACACGTCATTTGATGCTTCCATAAGAATGATTAGATCCAGTGGCCTAGGGGCTGAACTGCGAATAGCAGAAATTAAATTGGATCTGTGTTTGTTACCAGTTCACCCTGTTGATTTTGAATTATTAGATTTTCAATTTAAAGTTTTTTTTACGTGGATAGGGCAACACCAATGAGATGCTCGGTTTTTCCTGTGCACCTTGATTGTTTCAGCTCATTTTAAAACAGGCCATTAGGGCGGGGCTTTCCCACATAGGTCCAGAAGGCCCGGCGTGGTGATTACCTTTTAAAGATTGAATTGGACACTATTCAGCAATCCAGCAGGCTGCCGGATAGTAATTATTGGACCTTAGTACTCGAATCTGGACTTTTTACAGCACACTAAAATTACACTAAAGGAACTATAGGAGGTGGTGGGTCACCTCAATTTCACTTGTAAAGTCATTGCCCCTGGTTTGGCCTTTGAGATGGCTTTGTGGGGCCATGAGTGGTTTGATGAGGTCATATCATAGATGAAAATGTCGGCAGGCATGAGGGATGACCTGCACACCTGCTTACAATTCCTTGACAGATTCAATGGAATTTCATTCTGACGAGATGTGTTATGCTTGGGTGCTGAGTCCAAGTTCACTCTGACGCAGCGGCGTCATCGGGATTTAGCATTTATTTCAGGCCGATAGTGTGCCTGCCGGTGGCCGAGGGAATGGAGTGACTCCGAAGTCACCCATGACCTCACATTTTTGGAATTCTTCCAAGCCTTAGAGCCTTATGGCTATGGGCTGATGTTGGGGCTACTTCAGCAGTCACCTTCGGTGTGACAATTGGTTATGTCCATGTGGTGCATACCCTCACGTTGAGATCACAGAGGGTATTGAGACCAGTGAGAATTTTTATGCTGAACTGTTTGGAGTATAATATTGTGTTCCAGGCCTGTCATGTGCCTGACGTAAAGAATGAGCTGGCTGATGCCCTGTCCCATCACCAGATCGACTGGTTTAGGGCATTGGTCTGGGAAGCTGAAGCTCATCAAGAGATATTGCCTTACAAGGCATGGAGCATGGGACGAGTGAGAACAACAGGGCAATCAGTTTTGCGATCACTCCCAGTACTAGGCGCAGCTATGCAGCTGCAGGTGAGGAATTTGCCTTTTGAAGTACAGAAGGCATGGGTAGACCATGGCCTATAACAGCTGACTAGTTGCAACAGTACGGAGTTCATCTCTATCAAATAGGTTTGGCTCCCTGGACCATTTAGGGGAAAATGTCTGCTGGAGGTCTAGGCTACTCCGGATTGTGGAGGATATCGCACTACATTCAGGCCCCTTGTAGTTGGGGGACTAGCTTAAATAGTTAATAAAGTTGTGGCCCAAGGTTTAACCCAACAACCTGTGTGTCGCCTCTTTATTTCCGGGCTGGGGGGGGGGGAACATCCTACCATTATACTGCAGAGCAGTAGTTCTCAACCTTGGGTCCCCAGATGTTCTTGGACTACAACTCCCATAAATCCTGGCCAGCATAGCTAGTATTTAAGGCCTCTGGGATTTGTAGACCAAGGACATTGGGAACCACTGTTGTAAAGGGTACATGATTATGCTATTTTTCATGGGTTATATTATTGTTAATGATGTAAGCTGTATTGGGTCCTTTTTAAGGGAAAAGATGGGGTAAACTATTTTAAAGAAAGAAAGAAATATATGATCTCAAGGAATTGACACATTCAACCTCATTTCATATGGTCAATATGTGCACTCAGAACAAGAGATGTCCCCAGCCTATATCTGCTGCCTAGATTAGTCTTATTCATGTGTTAGGAACCGTGCAGAGTACTAAGGCAAAGAGAGGAGTGCTCAAGCCCCATCCCTGTATCCCCAATTCATCGTCCTTCTACACAAGAAGAGTGACAAGGATGCAGAGGGACTGTGGAGGCTCTAGAGCTTGACAGCCAGGTTTTCTAGGACTCCAGCTCATGGAGAGCTCCCACTGCACCTCACCTGCTTAATTGCCACATACCGTATTTTTCCGTGTATAAGACACAACTTTTTCCTAAAATCATTACACTAAAAATTGAGGGGCGTCTTTTACATGGAAGTAAGCTGAGGAGAGAACAAAACAGTACATACCTTGTCTCTGTAAACAGGCTTCCTTCAGTCACGAGGCTTAGCTTCCTACAGTCAGGAGACTTAGCTTCCTCCAATCACGAGCCTTATGGAACTGACATCAGCTGATGCTGAACAAACCAATTGGAACTTAGCTCATTGGAGGTGGAGCCTGTAGGCAGTGCTCAGATTAACCCCATGGGGGTGGGACCATAGCTCTGTGTGCCTCTGCAGCACTTAAGCCAGTCGGTCACCTGCAGATGTGATAGGGATGATTCTCCCATTGCCGGTGTCGAAGTGAGCAACAAATGCCAATCTAATCAGTGGAATGGGAGGGGCATCTTTGCTTCATATCTTGGGCAGCCCTGAATATATGGTTCTTACAGTGACTATAGCATTTTTGGCACTTCTAGATCCATTTGCTGACATTGCTACCTTATTTGCACATGTACTGTCTGCTGGATAGAACTGAGAGAAACTTGAAACTCTTGGCTTGAAAAAAACCCTGAAAGAAACAACTAAGAGATGGATATTTAAAAGACCCAAGCTATATGTTGCAGATAGCCCATTATTGGAAGCTGAAATCTGTTCATGTTTTCAGCTTCTAATCAAGTAGAAAGTGAATCAAGACTTGATTTGGTGGATGTGATTTGGGCACCCCTTTGTGATTGAGCAATCATACTTGCAAATGCAGCTTCGGTGCCTAATGAACGATCACAAACACAGCAAGGTAATTTGAAAAATACAGTAGGTGTGAAAGGCTCCTGCTGTGACAATCACACTTTTTTAGCACTTCAGGAATTCCCTCCTCTAATAACATTATTTCTTCAATACATAGTTCAGCCCTCAGTGAGAATTTAAAATCAGAATTAGTTCCAGTTAGGTTGATTAAGAGGAAAGGAGGCTTGGTTTTCAACAAGAACACAAGGTCAATTGATTCCAGGACAGTCTGCCTGTTTCATCATATAAGCATTGCCCTAGAAGATGTGGAAAGGATCCAAGTTTTTCTTCAACCTAAAGATAGGAAGGTACTTTTTCTTACTTGAAGATACTAATCACTTTTCTTTTGAAGACACTAATTATATACATGAGCAGAGAGTCACAGTGGTCTGGTGGCAGATTTGTTCTTTGTGGGTATTGTGGCTCACTTGTGGTTGATTTATACTTGAATAAAACAGATCCGTATCTGTTCTCTTTTATGATCTCGATTTCTGTTGCTTCCTATACAGTCTGGGTCAGTGGTGTCAGGACCTCTTTTCCCTAAAGAGACAGTGTCTTGGGTGAGGAGTCACTGTAGGCACAAGCGACCACCACTTTTTTATGCCTCAGGCAGGTCCTTTAGCTTCAGAAATGCATAGTCCTTGCCCTATGGACAAGCTCGACCTAAAATAGACCTCTTGCCTGCTTACAAGACAATAAACCATTGACTGTGTGCTTCCTTAGACAGCACAACAGACAGACTAGGTAGGACCTCTTTGTTATAGTAGCAATTAGTGACGTTTCCATTCCCCACTGGATTTAGGTGCAGTTCTGCTGTTCAAGAGATATGTTAAAATTATAATTGTTTTATTAAGAAAATAAGATAGTTCCATTAGAATACAGTTGTAACTTTAAAAGCATAAAGCATAAACATATCCAAACAGTTACTACAGTTCAAATAAGCTTACTATTCTTGGGTTAAAATAACAACAGCTAAAACTATGCTAAGTAATCATCATGACAAGCATTCTACATAACACCTCACTAGAGAAATCGGGCAAATCTTCCTCCCCTCTTTTCTCTCTTCTTTCCCTCTCACATACATGAAAACAACCATTTTTATACTTGTCTCCAGACCACCTCCTTTCTTACACTTTCAAATTGTTAACCAATTATGATTGGTGAACTTTGTTACGCCCCATTATGAGGGCGTAACAAAGTTCACCACCCCTGTTTCACATGAGATCTGCAGGTATTTATCACAATCCCAATTAGGAGGAATGTGGTGTTTGGTCTTCCTCTGTTCTTCTCTTGATCTTCTCAAACTTTGTTCCCTATCTTGGCGCAAGACCAGAATAAACTGGGAACAACAATCCCATGAGAACATTCAGTGGCTTAAATCCAAACTATACAGAAAACTTAACAGACTCCATCTTTATATGACTACAGGTCCCATATGCTTTCTAATTCCTCACAAGTGGAAGCTACTCATTTCAGGCAAGTGGGGCACTGATCTGGGCTACTCCCGACCAGCCCAGTCATCAGGGAAAGACTGTATTCTGGAGCCACCTTAATGGATTTACCTTAGAAGCAGAAAGTGATTGCTTGTCATTGTATTTAAATGTAATTACTCTTCCACAGCAGCAGATGCTTCCAGTCCTAGCCTCTGCGGCTCCTTTGTGATCATAGAAGTTTTAACTGGAAGTAAGCTTGGATGTCACCAGAAACCTTTTTCTATGGAAAATATTCCACCTTTAAGTGTGGGCAGAGAGGAATACCCTCCCACCTCCAGATCAATGATACAAGTCAGTGGGCATTGATGTTGTTGCCCTAAAGGTGTTTGATAAAGGCACAGTGATAGCAATTGGTCATTTTTCTGCACATTCCTTCTTCTTTCAGCTTTAAGCACAAGAGAAGCAAAACATGGGATGATCTGAATAAGTAGGAGTATGACAAAAATATTTTTATTTATTTATTTATTTAGTTAGTTAGTTAGTTAGTTAGTCTTTAAGTGAAACTCATTCTTGCACTACTTCATGCTCATCAGAAGCAGGTTGCACTCCTAGGAAAACAGGTGTAACAACTATAGCTTCCTAGATAAATGAATTTTTAATTACTTAAGTCCCACATCTTCTCCCATTGTTTTATTTTTGTTTGTTATGTGCTATCAAGTTGGAACTGACTTTTAGCAACCCTAAGAGGGCTTTTTCTTTTGGAAGGGAGTGGAAATAACTTTTGTATTTTTTTTTTTTTTTTGCCTTGGCTCACAATCTTCTTTCCTTGATTTCCTTCTAGAGTGCAATCGAAACATTACACAGGGGTTTGCAGGTTTGTTACACTTGCTTCCCCATTCCTGTCTTTTCCTGACTGTTCCTTGGCAGCAGACATAACTCCTCACTTCATCTTAAACAGCTCTCATGAAAAGAAAGCTACTTGCAATCAAGATCACGTTGTGTTCCGTGGTCCAGAAATGTGGGTATAAATGTCTCCCTTATTAATGGGTTACAGGTAACGTCTAAGAGATCTTACTTACTAATCTTCATTTGGCCATGAAGTGATCTTGGGTTATGTTGGGCCATTCAACAATCTATGAGCCAAGCTGGACATTAAAGAGAATAAACATGTTCTTCAATTAACCTATATACATTTCTTCACTGGGGTTTCGCCAGAGATATGTACCTTAGCTGTCAGATTTGCAAATTAAATCTGTTTTTTAAATTCCAATCACAAAACAAAGCACAAAACAAACAAATGCAAAATATGGCAGTGAAGAAAAATCTTGTGGTATGACAAATGGATGTCTTTCGCTGTATGAGGGAGCACCTCATCTAAAAACACATTAAGTTTGTCTAATTTGACCCTCATCCCAGCCTGCCCCAGTTATCATAAAATAGGAGGAAGCTAATGGAGGAAGAGAGGGTTATACATTTCTTTAAAAATTATAAACATATACACAATATGAACAAAGGTAGATAATACTTGGAGTAGATTTTGTAAGTATGAACCAGTGCCTGTAACATCTGTAAAGTGAGTTGCTTTAGAAAGAAAAAAACAGAACATTGCCTTGAAGTAATCTGATTTGTGCTGTTTTTCTCCAGCTGCCTGCCTTCATCACCCTAGCACACTAGTCATCACACAGGCTGCTTTCATCACACTTCATCATACTAGCAGTTTTATATTTGATGCTTAGTTTGGCGGATAAATCCTTCTGTTTTAAAAACTCAACTCACTGTGCATTTTCCTCTACCTTTGAAAGGAGGAAAGTATCACTTATGTCAGATTACATCTGAAGTGCTCTCAGAACCTGTAGACAACGTGGAACATGACTACCTTTGAAATAATATTTAAGGCTCCATTATCTCAGTGATGAGTCATTCTTTCTTCCCATGATGATTTTAAAAACTTGCATAGTATTTCTTGTTGTTGATAATACTGGTAAGTGGACTGAGAAATACTATGAAGACTTGGAACTGCAGAGCTGGAAGGGACTTTGTGGATCATGGAGTCCAGCTCCTGTCAAGGAAGCACAGTGGAGAATTGATCTCCCAACTTCTGGCTCCACAGCCAGGTACCCAAACCACTGAGCTATCCAGCAGTTCAGTTTTTAGTTGTTGTTTTTTTAGAGCAGTGACTGTCATAGAAAGCAGTGCATTGGGAAATAATGGTGGAATATAGGCTAGACCATATAAATCATTAAAGATAAGGACAGGGAGTTTGCAAAGGATGCAGGAGGGGACGTTCCTGCAGCAAATCCTCAAAATAAAATTCTCTCCTGGAGCCAGGGCTTGTAGGATTTAAGCCCGAGGACATTTTGATTACCAAGGACTGTGACACTGTCTTCCATCTCCCATGCCGGCTTCTTTGTTTCCTCCGAGCTCAACTGCAAACCTAACAGTAGCTGGGATGGAACTGGATTTTCCCAATAGCAGTATATTGTTGCACGTTATCCCTGTTGAGTATTTGAGGTAGCTTGGTCTTGAATGGACAACAAAGAGCCATTAGCTTTAGTAAAGTCCTTCTCGTCAGTTATATGACTATCCATTTGCCTGAATTTTTAGATGCTCCTTATGGCATGCTGGTGACTATAGAGACTGTCATGAGCTTCACTGAGACTGCCTAATTTACCACTACATCACTGTTATCCTAAACAAATTTGGTTTCCCATGCTGTTTCTGTTGCTATTTTGTTCCAGCTGGGGGCTTCCATATATAGCAACCATAGTCCATTTTCAATTTTTTTTAAAAAAGAAGGCAACATGGATAGCCAGGGTTAGAGAAGAAGCACTACAGTCCTAGTATAGCTAGAGATATGGTTTTTTATCAAAGTGATTATGTTCAGATTGCAGAAAGCACATGCTTTCCGCAAGGCTCTGCAGATGTCATAGGCAGACATAGTATGGAAAGGATGTTAAAGAAGAGGGGTTTGTAAAGTAGGATTAAATGGGTCAGCCATAGGTGCCAAGTAAAGAATGAAACTCAGTTATGCTCGTGTTAGTAAGATAAGCCATGCAAGTTGTTGCAATTAAATATGCTCATGCATACTCACACACTCACACAAACATAGCAAGAATGTCTCCATATTCTGAGGCCACAGCATGGCAGTAATCTACTGCAGAAATGAAAAGTCTTATGCGCCCTCTTGATATATATATTTATGTTCAGGATCAAACCATTTGCCAGATGTGTGTCTGACACTTGCAGAACCAGTAATTATAAAAACCATTAAACTGTCTTTTTGAGGATGCACAACAGAAAGTCGCACATCACATTTGCACGAGCCATTGTGCTAGGCGTGCATGTAGTTCAGCCCATGGAGAAAAAAGTGGAAGTGTTTTGAAACGATGGCATAATTTAGCTTTGTGTATGTGATCATGTTTCAAGACCAGCATGAATGCTGACAAGCTGAACACCTCCTATTTGGTTCAGAGCACTGAAATGCCAGTTTATAATGTTTTCCATCACAACAGAAGGATGAAAAAAAGAAGACCTCGCTGTATTTTATTTGATTTGATTTTTTGGAGTGAGGGCAATATAATGGATACAACAGAGTAAACCACAGTGAAAGTAATGGAGTGAGGCTGTCCTCCATACCATTACTTTTCCATACATCCTTTCCCCTCCCACCTCCCAGAGATGCCAAAGTCAATGTATCATTTATTCTGTCTGAAAGAAAAAGAAGTAGGAAGACGAGCAAAGGAAGAAAAGCAATGAAATACACAGAAAAACAATTCCTTCTGAGGTTTTACAGGCGAATTAATGATTTTAATGATAGTGCTGAGTGCTGGTGGAAAGAAATTTTTTAAAAAATACGTTCATCATTTTTACATGCGTAAATAATGAACCAGAAAACTCTGCTAAGGGCCTTTAAAATGCATAGCTTAAATCCAACTCTATGTGGAGTAAACTCATAGAAATGAAAGAGACTTATTTGTCACAAATTACTTAAGTCCCATTGATTTCAGTGGATTTACTCTAGAAATTTATTTATTTCATTAGTTTTATATTCTGCTCCACTAATGCAATGCATTATTCTAGGTGGTTCACAAGAAGTGAAATAAAAGACAATTAACAGTGAATGTGTAAAAATATATATAAAAAATTTAAACCATCAAAATACCAGTGTTACAAGGCACATTTCTCTATAAAAGCGAAAAACAGAGGTGCAGGAACATTGGATTTAGCCATACGATATAACAAAATGGTATCGTTTTGCTGGACAGTTACAGGGTGTGCGTTTTGCACCGCAAGTAATCTGCAAGATTATAGAACTACTCAGATGTTCTATATGAGGCTTATGTATACCCTCAAGGAGTTGAACACTGTAGACTGTCCCCTTCTGTTGTGGTTTTAGTCACATGGAAAGCACCAGCACTGAGGAGGAGAGATTTCTCTCTTTGGAAGCTCTCTACATGAACACTCAATTTTCCAGAGTTTGGTTTGCATGAAGAGCCTCTGTGTGTAGAGAAAGCTCTCCAATGCAGACTTGCTTGCTGGAATCATCTTGTTATTCATGTAAGGGTTACATACCTTACCTCACTATTAAGCTAATTGCTTCTACCTGAAGAGGAACAAGGTTACATCTAGACATGGGAGTTTTGTATCCATCTCCTGGGGAGACGAATATGAAGCTGCCAACACAGGTGTCCTGGCAGTCCTTCCCCATCCCCCAGAACCAGCCCGGTCCACTTACCAGGCTCCTCAGCATGCACACCTGGTGGCGGTGACATCGTGCCAATCGCAATCCTGCTAGCGCTTCCCCGCCTCTCCCCTCAGCCGACTGCTCAGCAGCTGAGCGGGGAGACTTGTCTTCCTGCTTCCCCGCTGGAGTGGTTGGCTGCAAGGATCCAAGTAAGTGGACCGGGCAGGCTCGTGCCCCTGCTCTGCGTCCACTGGTCTTCTGCTGCTCCCCTAGCTCCTTCATTGGCCCAATGGACAGAACAGGGTAGGTGGTTGTGACGCCAAATGTATTGATGCAGTGATGCAGCAATAAACATTTTAAGAAAGAATTTTTAGAAAATTAAAAGGAAAAACGATGGTCTCCCTGCCATCCAAAATCCACATAGGCACAAATGAAAATGACAGTGGTTTTCACATCCACAAAACCTCATTGAATTGCGCTGATTTTAGAAGTGAGGTATTTTAAGAAGCCCGTGCCAGCCAGCTGAAAAAAACTTGCTTTGCAGCCCATATAAATTGATATCATCCTTGTGTCGTGTAAACGACAAAATCCTAATAGATTTAAATGATGCATAAATGTGGTTCTTATTGCCAGTGTGAACACAGCCTGAGACCCAACCCAGTACCTTGTCTTTTAACAGCAGCAAGTTACAGAAACCTTCTGCGAACACCAACAGGATTATTGTTGTTGCTTTTCACACAGCAAAGCTGGAGGGGGTGAAACATTGTGCTCCCCTCTTTACGTGTTTATTTATCCCTTATCTAGAATAACAGGCTAAGGTTTTTTTTCACTCCAGTCCAGTAACTTCACTTTTTGCTAGACTGAAATAGTTAGAGAGGCACGATGAGAGAAGTGTAACTGGTGTGATTAGGTATCTTGTACCCCATTGAAAGATTGAGATTGGGATTTACACTGGCAGCAATTAAAACGGATAACACACAACAGGAAAGCATCCCATAGGACTCGATCCCCACACCTCAGAGAATGGGGTCATGAGGAGACTGCCTACTTGCCTGCCACAGACAGAACCTGGAAGAGTTACTTTGTGGTCACCAGTTCCCAGAATCCTGTAGTGAATTCATGGAGTTGTCATCAAAAAGAATGATTTTCCCCAAGCGCTGGTCCCAGCTCAACATCAGGCATATATATGTCGGAGCACATAAAAGATGCAGTGGCATGACTGCGCATGCAGAACTGCACATGAGGAAGACCTCCCTGTTCACAACAACAAAGCATCATTCTTTTTGTAAGGGATAATGGCAACCCTTGGAAAGGGTTCTATGTTGCCCTGAAAGTGGATATACTAGAACTAGGGTCATATAATTAAAAACTGAAATAGAAGCTTCCCTGCTGCCAATAGAAAATTTCCGTGTATCCAGTACTGGTTCCATGTGTTACATTGGGGAAGTAAATACAATGGCTTATTTTAAAAAGAGAGGAAGCAAGAGAGAGAGAGAGAGAGAGAGAGAGAGAGAGAAATATTGATCTAAAGCTAATTGCACATTAGAAAGGTCAAGTATAACTCTAGAGTTATGCATTTGGGAACAGTTTCTATACACAGCCAGAGGGCCATTCCTTATGAGTGAAAGTGAGTCAGAAATGGAAAACGAATGCTCAGGAATATTTAATGTGGTACATTTGGCAGGGGTTATGACGCAGGTAGATAATAAGAACTGAACTTGTTTTAATTTCTATGTTACTTTTCTCTTGATAAATGACTTCTTTCCTAACTTCTGGTGGGATTTCTGGTCTACACCAGAGCTGGACAAACTTACTGGGTTTTCTTCCCTCCCAGTCTTGGCTGTGAGCCTCTCCGGGTCTGTGAATGGTCTTTTTTTTTTTTTTAACATTAAAAATGTAAATATTGGATGCCTGAACAGGGTCTTCTGGTTTCATTTTTCTTTAATTTTTTTGCTGGTGTGAGGATGACAGAATTCACTGAAGGGCCAGCCCAGTGCAAAATATTAAAATATTTAAAATATTTTTTTAATTTTTTTAAAATGCTGCTTCTGGAGGCTTGAGGAGTAGAAAAAGGGATTTTAAAAGCCTCCCTACTCTCTCTTTCCTTTTTATGGGGGTAGAGCCAAAATGGTTCTGGAGACCACATGTGGCATATGGGCTGCCCTCCCCTTTTTAAGCTTGTTAAAAAGTATAGATAGATGAGGAGATGACTCATTATCTTCTTCTCTCTGTGACTGGTAGAACATGTGGGGTGAGGCAGAGCACTGCCTCAGGCAGCAATATGTATTTTGCTGCCTGAGGCAAAAGGACAGGATTCCAAGGGATCTTTAAGACAGGATTGGAGTCCAGAAGGAGTGATTCCCAACCAAGTCAGGACATTTATACAGTGGAAAGCCACAGGGATGGGGGATTAAAAACGATGCAAGATTATCTCCTGGAACAAAGGCTAAAAAGATGATCCTGTTATGTCTCCTATCACTCTCAAAATGCCACTTCATCCTTGTTCAGTCCAAGGCCCTTTCATGGACAAGACATAGTGTTAGGTAGTGCTTTAAGGCATGATCACAAAAATAATTTATCTTGTGGCTAATAATATGTGTATATTAGTTGTAAATGTGCAGTTGGGGAAAAAACATGCTGTGGTTGAAAAACGATAGATGAGCACTATAATGGTAACTAATTATTTTGTTAAGTAACCATCCAAGCTCTGGGACAGCCCATCCTGCCTGCTTGAAAATACCAGATGGCTAGCTGAATGTGCCTTCGAACGAGCTAAGAGTACAGAACGGTACAAATGTGTGACAAATTTGAAAGGGGGTCTTTGGAAAGCTAGCCTCCTGCTGTAGCTAATCTCCAAAAATCAATGATCACAAGAGCTTTCCAAACATTTCCAGAGGAAAATTGGTCTAGCTGAAGCTGAGTGGCTGCCTCTGCAAGCTGGCCGAGTGCCCATTCGCCACTACTTATCACAGTTATTTCTTGACAGCTCTGGGATGAATCCAGTTACCATTTTAATTTAGCCTGAGTGTGCTATTAAAAAAAGCATCAACTCAAGACAATATGATTTTAGGAGCTGTAATACAATCTCCCCCCCTCCCCATGCACTGTACCTATATGAATGGTACAGAGACACTTTAAATAATGAAAGAATTATGGTGGTGTAGGTAGCTGGTAGTCAAATTCATTCTAATGGTACCACTAAGTGAAAGATATTAGTAGTGTCTTAGTCCTAAGGGACCTCTTCCCTTCGATTAACCATGTTGGCCAAGGAAGGTCATCTTTTCTTTCTGAGGAAAAAAACAGCTGCCAATGCCTTTATCTAGCTATAAATAGGGAACAGCTTAACTCTAAAAGATCCTAAGGGGATTTTGTTGTTGTTTAGTCGTTAAGTCATGTCCGACTCTTTGTGACCCCATGGACCAGAGCACACCAGGCCCTCCTGTCTTCCACTGCCTCTCGGAGTTTGGTCAAATTCATGTTGGTAGCTTCAATGACACTGTCCAACCATCTCGTCCTCTGTCGTCCCCTTCTCCTCTTGCCCTCACACTTTCCCAACATCAGGGTCTTTTCCAGGGAGTCTTCTCTTCTCATGAGATGACCAAAGTATTGGAGCCTCAGCTTCAGGATCTGTCCTTCCAGTGAGCACTCAGGGTTGATTTCCTTCAAAATGGATAGGTTTGTTCTCTTTGCAGTCCAGGGGACTCTCAAGAGTCTCCTCCAGCACCACAGTTCAAAAGCATCAATTCTTCGGTGGTCAGTCTTCTTTATGGTCCAGCTCTCACTTCCGTACATCGCTACTGGAAAAACCATAGCTTTGACTATGCGGACCTTTGTCGGCAAGGTGATGTCTCTGCTTTTTAAGATGCTGTCTAGGTTTGTCATCGCTTTCCTCCCAAGAAGCGGGCGTCTTTTAATTTCGTGGCTGCTGTCCCCTCTGCAGTGATCATGGAGCCCAAGAAAGTAAAATCTGTCACTGCCTCCATATCTTCCCCTTCTATTTGCCAGGAGGTGATGGGACCAGTGGCCATGATCTTAGTTTTTTTGATGTTGAGCTTCAGACCATTTTTTGCGCTCTCCTCTTTCACCCTCATTAAGAGGTTCCTTAATTCCTCCTCACTTTCTGCCATCAGAGTGGTATCATCTGCATATCTGAGGTTGTTGATATTTCTTCCGGCAATCTTAATTCCGGTTTGGGATTCACCCAGTCCTGCCTTTTGCATGATGTATTCTGCATATAAGTTAAATAAGCAGGGGGACAATATACAGCCTTGTTGTACTCCTTTCCCAATTTTGAACCAATCAGTTGTTCCATATCCAGTTTGAACTGTTGCTTCCTGTCCCACATATAGATTTCTCAGGAGGTAGATAAGGTGGTCAGGCACTGCCATTTCTTTAAGAACTTGCCATAGTTTGTTGTGGTCCACACAGTCAAAGGCTTTTGCGTAGTCAATGAAGCAGAAGTAGATGTTTTTCTGGAACTCTCTGGCTTTCTCCATAATCCAGCGCATGTTAGCAATTTGGTCTCTAGTTCCTCTGCCCCTTCGAAATCCAGCTTGTACTTCTGGGGGTTCTCAGTCCACATACTGCTGCAGCCTACCTTGTAGGATTTTGAGCATAACCTTGCTAGCGTGTGAAATGAGTGCAATTGTATGGTAGTTGGAGCATTCTTTGGCACCACCCTTCTTTAGGATTGGGATGTAGACTGATCATTTCCAATCCTCTGGCCACTGCTGAGTTTTCCAAACTTGCTGGCATATTGAGTGTAGCACCTTAACAGCGTCATCTTTTAAGATTTTAAATAGTTCAACTGGAATGCCATCACCTCCACTGGCCTTGTTGTTAGCCATGCTTTCTAAGGCCCACTTGACTTCACTCTCCAGGATGTCTGGCTCAAGGTCAGCAACCGATACAGCTTGTGTATTCAGTGTTTTTTTTCCTTAAAATTCAAAGCAATACTAAACATTATTTTATGCTTTCTGAATTAGAGAAGGGCAGATAGTCTGCATTCATTGTTTGTTTATCTCTGACATAAATATCCACAGTAAAGATTTCTCTTTTGCATTCATTTCTTTTATAGACAAGTTCCTGAAGGTAAATAAGGAGCCATATTCTGATGTGAAACCTGGGCCGTGAAGATTGTTGTTGCGGGGGGGGGGGGGGGGAATGATTCATTTGAAACATGGTATTTAAAGTGAGCTTTATAGACAGCATAGACTTCCAGAAAGACAAATCAATGAGTTTTATCACATTATGTTCCATTAGACTTTCTTCTTCCATGAACTCAAGATAATGCACATGGCTCTCTTCCCACATTATTGTTACAGCAATCCTGTGGGGTAGATTATCTGAGAGAAAGTAAGAAGCTCAGAGTCACCCTGTGAGCTTCAAGGGTTAGTGGAGACTAGAATGTGAATTTCTGAAGTGCCACTCAAACATTCTAACCACTACACCACATGGTCAGTCATTAGTGATCCACAAACTAAATGGTTATGAGATTGTCTTGTTATCATCTGCTCAAATTCATGAGGAAGTTTGCATTGATATAATTGACTGCTAAATGTCAGTTATACTGAAAGAAAAAGTTTACCCTCAACATAAATGACTACTTCTAATTGTTGGTGAATTATTTTTTTTGGAGGAAGAAAGTCATTGGACCCATCATGTAGTCCTGACTAAGCTTAAAGCCCAAAACATGCAAATCTCCTTCCTTCCCACAGTTGTCGTCTGGGGCCAAGATCTGAGAATCAGCAAAGGAATCCTGTTTGGAACAGACACAGAATTAGTGACAGAGGGCCTCTCCAGACTGGCCATTTTGAGTGTGGCGGCGGATTGTGCTACAAAGGGTCTGTTGAGGTTGGGGAGAGGATCAGTGTGCTATTTGGTATGCTCCTCCCAACTGAACAGCAAATGACCCCTTGTCGCCCAATCAGCTGTCAATCAAGCGTTTCCCCTCATCGCCTGCAGAGGCAGATGTTTCTTTTTTATATCACTCCTCTCTCCCTTTGCCAGTGTCATTCTTTTCCCCCCCTTTCTTCCTCCTTGATTCCCTTCCCTCATTCGCCCCTCAAACTCTCCCTCAGAAGCTGCAGCTCCTGGAGGCTGCCATCTCCCAGTTTAGGAGTGTGCCAAAAAAGAACGCATGTCCTATTATTGCTGAACCAGAAAGGTGTGCAATAGCTCATAAAGGAGAAGGATGGATAGTTCTAAGTAGAAATACTTGCAGATGAGGTGTTTCCCCAAACCCAATCCAAACCATACCCTCAGCAATCCATATATGATATCCATATGCCAGTGTGGGCAAGATTTCTGTTTGGAGGCCTGCTGAGAACTTGTACTAGGATAGAGAAGTGAATTCCATATTCCCATGCTGTCACTTGTGCATTATTCAGCAATCACAACATGATTATTATATTGACAGCTCAAGCATTACACAGTGAATGACAATGCTAATAATTACGTGGTTGTTTGTCAGAGCAAAGAAGAATCAAATCTTCTTATTGGACCTCTTTATGCAAGCTGAAAATGCCAAAATGTGGCATCATCTCTCAGACTCAAAAGACCCTCTGTTTGGGCCATGCACAGGAAAAAAAACCACCCTAAAATCTTAATCAAAGCTACATTAAGAGAAAGTGTTCTAATCAAGTTATGGAAGCAATTATCTTTGCTTAATTTTTCATATCTTTTTCATCAAAAGCGAACACATTCCTGAATGCTAATTTCACAATTTAACATCCTTTGCCCTGATTAAAGGCTATTTTCTCATTGAGATTCCTAACCATGTCACCTGAACAGTTTACGGTACAGTATCAGATAATCACTTCTCACTGTCCTCTTTGTATCTGAACATGTAACTGAGTACATTTGCCATGAGGTACTTCACTGTGACATTTATATTGAAGCTAGAAGCAAATTCTCTCCTGGGCCATTAATCAATGCATTGGCCACTGCTCGTAGTCTAGTTAAAAGAGCTTACCTCGTAGTTGACCAAAGGAAATACATCAGGGCCAGTATCATGCTCCTATCCCCAAGTAAAGTGGAAACATTCACTCAGTAGGATTTACATGAATATTGATTTAGACCACTTAACAACTGTTTCAATTGCTCTACTATATTTGGGACTAGCAACATGATATTGGTCCTTGTAAGCAAAGTTTCTGGTACTAATGGGGTACATCTGAAGATGGAGGAATAACCCAATCAAAGCCCCACATGACTTTTGCTAGAATGGCAAAAGGGGGGAAAAGTGGTGTTCTCCCCCTTCCCCAACACAGTTTTGGTCATTTTTCTATATTTTTACTATTTTCCTCCCATGGGTTACAACAAAATAGGCAACTCTGCCTGTGAGTTCTGGCACAAATAATACATTTCATCCCAATTCTGGTGGCATGTCAGGGGAGTAGAAAGTCTATGGTTCTGCATATTCATGCCTTCTCCTGATTGGCCTCTTTTTGCTTGGAACACCAAGATTACAAATACAAGGGCTCTAGATGCGTCTGTGAGGTTAAGAGGAGATGCATGAGATCATATGTCTTCCTCTGAGGTTGGTGTTCACTCTTTGACTTTGGAAGAGCTGATACGAATATGTTGTCCCTGGGAAACCAGTTAGACACTAGAGGGGGATTCCCCATTTCTTGTGGCCATGCAAACACTAGGGTAAGCACTGAGGAAGAAATGTACAGAGATTCAGAGATTAGGTAAAAATCTCTTACTCTGGTCCTAATTGATTCTTTTGCCTAGTTTTTCAATTAAAAATTAGGATTTGCCTTTGTTATTAAAGTGGTTTCCTTCAACCTCAGTTATGTTCCCAAGAAAGCTATGTGTTTTACCTAAAGCTAGATGCTGATGATGCTTGAGCTGTTGCTGTCTGTGATCATAGTTGAGGAGAAAGTCCATACTATCTTCTTTCCAGTAGGCTTTGGCAGAAGTCCTGTGATACCTGCATGTCTCTCTAGGTTAATTCATCTTTCTCACCCTCATACACCTGGAGATTAATAAGCTTGAAGAAGGACAGCCTGCACTATCTGGTATGGATCTCCATTTGAGTAAGGACCTCCAGAATCCTAGCTCACACAGAGATCCACCATGAACAGCAGAATTCTTCCTCTTTAGATTTGTTGCTCTCCACAGGTAAGAGAGTGACAAAAATTACAAGGGAAGGGTCTAGAGCAGCCATTTTCAATGGGGGCCCTGAAATGTTTGAAGGGGGACACAAACTAGAAACAATTCTTCACACACTACTTTATAAGGTTCATTATGAAACTTATACAATCCTGATTTGGCCTGTATTTTTTAATGGCTGTGACCAAAAAAGAAAAAGAAAAAAAAGTTGAGAACGGTTGATCTGAGTATACACAAATAAATTATGCCTGAATAGATCTGACATATCAGACTCCCACTTTCTATCTTAGGGCTGTGTTTCATGGCAGATCTCCATCAGACTTCCATTTATTTCATTATAATTTTATTCTCCATTTCACTTCATTTATGCCCCACCTTTCTCCAAGGTGGCTCCCAAGGTATCTATAAAAACAGATTCAGCTAAAAAACCACAATAAACAGTAGAATTAAAACACTGTTAAATAATATTGAATAGTTTATTATTACATTAAAATCAACACACAATACAGTTTTAACCCTTTTCAAAGCAGTTTAAACTATTTAAGATCAACAGCACCCGGCATTAAAAACTCTTGTTCGGTAGCCAAAGGCCTGTTTAAATGGAAGTGCATTTCCCTGCAAGTGGCAGGACAACAAGGTCTCTCCTAACCTCCCCCAGAAGAGAGCTCTAAAGATGGGAAGCTGTCAATGAGAAGGACCTCTCTCTTGTCCTCACCAAACTTGCTTGTGGGAGTGGTGGGGCAGAGAGAAGGGCTTCTGGCTTGGATCTTAAGAGCCAGGGGGGCTCTTACAAGAAAATAAGTTCCTTTAGATACCTTGGACCCAAGCTGTGTAGGCTGTATGTCATCACCAGCACTTTGACTTGAGCATGGAAATAGACTGGTAGCCAGAACAGTGAAGCTGCAGCCAGAATTTCTATTCTCAGTTATAACAGGCTCTGAGCAGCAGCCTAGCTGCATCATTTTGGACTTGCTGGAGATTATAAGTACATTCCAAAGGCAGCTGCACATAGAGGGCATTGCAGTAATCTGAATGAGCTGTCATCAAGATTTGTCTCCATTACCGGCACAGGCTTCTCCAGGAACAGGGGCAGCTGGTGCACCACCTTTAACTGGCCACTACCTAGGCCTGGACATTCAGGGACAGGGCTGAATTCAGGAATATGCTCAAGCTGCAAACCTGAATTTGTGGGTCGAGCATAACCACATCCAGCACAGGTTGAATTCCTGTTCATTGATTTTCCATTTGACTAAGCAGAAGCGCCCTTATCTTACCTGGATTAGGCTATGATTTGTTCACCCTCATCCAATCTCTTATGGACACCTGCCTCCCAACACTGGTTTAGAACTGAAACAGAACAAGTGACAGGAAGCTCACCAAGAGCCATCAGAAAACTATCCAGGTCCATAAGCTTCCTAGGGTGGACCACCTTACTGTATATCACTCTTTCACCCTGCATAGGTTAAGCATTCCACTGAATCAAAGTCACACAACTTTTTCCCATGGGGTCTTTTTTGTCTGGCCTGACAGAGTTTGGGAGAAGTCATAAGGTTGCATACAGTATATTGTGAATTTAGAGTTGATCCTGTTGCAATCATTGCAACCTTTATATGCTGCCTTTAAGAGGTTTTGGCTGCGATGGACCTTTCTGGACAGGGATGACTGTCAATCAATCCAGCAGCAACTAATTCATAGAATCATAGAAGCATAGAAAAGTGAAGTTGGAAGGGGCCTACGAGGCCATCAAGTCCAACCTCCTGCTCAATGCAGGAATACAGTCAAAGCATATCTGCCAGGTGATTATCTAAGTTTTTCTTGAATGCCTCCAGTGTTGGAGCACTCACCAACACCTGAGGTAACTGTTTCTACTGTCGTACTGCTCTAACAGTCAGGAAGTTTTTCCTGATATTCATCCGAAATCTGGCTTCCTTTAACTTGAGCCCATTGTTGCGTGTCCTGCACTCTGGGATGATCGAGAACAGATCTTGCCCCTCCTCTGTATGACAGCCTTTCAAATAATTGTTCCTTCTCTGCCTCAGATTTTGAAGACAGCCATGCCTTTCTACTTCTTTTTCTGCTCTTTTTTAGTTGGACAGTCTGTGGAAAGTTAAACTTATATACTCAGTCAGCTGTGTAATGTCAGTATGCAGCTATGACTCAGTTAAGCTCTGTTCATGTGAGTAGTCATTATTTTCCCTCAAATATGCTGTTTTTGATCCATCCAGAACTCTTAGTAAAGGGAACTTTTTATTTTTTATCTTACCTGTGTCTCTGAGTGCATTATTAAGACAGTAAGTGCCAGTTGAGGAGAACCAAATAAAAAGGGTGGTCTACTGTGGGGAGACTTGAAGCTAATTCTGCTGTGTAAGTACCCAGACTTTTTACTTTATCTAGCTAGAGTTTGGGACAGATCAAAAGGTTGCATTTTTTTTGTAAATTTAGAGTTGATCCTAGGAAAGGATAATTAAGATAAAAATCCATCATGAGAAGTGGCATAGAATGTAAGAATGTGCATATGTAATGAAAAGTGTTTGTAAAGCTATGTAATGCACACATGAGTATTGGCTGCTTGTTTTCTCTAAGTGTTGCTTTATTTGATCCTCAGTTTTTATTTACTGGCAGTGATAATAAAGCTTAAACAATCAGTCTTTCACTGACTGACTGTTGTGCAAACTAAATGAATTTGATATGGAAATCATGAAAAGAGAACAAACATATCTTCTCACAAATCCTTTTTCAAACTATGTTTGAAAGTAGAGCTGCTATTTAAGGAGAAATGGTGATTATGTACAGCAGCAGGAAGCAGATCAGCCTCACCACTCCCAAGAGGAAGCCCCATGCTAATCTGAGTGGATAGCAAATGATTTATGTCAACGTGCAGAGAAAAAGAAATTGGGTTAGGATGTGCCTGCACCAGCAGTCCTGTCACATTTCATCTCAGCTCAGTTTTGTCCCACTACAAATCTTCACAGTATTTTACTCTGTTTATATACACTTTCCCTCTTGGAATGTTTAATTTATAAATTTCTTTTACTGTGATAAATTAGGACAGCCAATGTCATGCAAGCAGGGGCCACCCAATACATTTTGCTGCCTGAGGCCGAGTAGCAAATTTCATTCTCCACTCCCCCACACTATTCCTTCAACTGAAGCTGAAAGGCACCTTAAAGGCTGCCACATTATTCTGACACACTATCAGAAAATTTCACAAGCACCTCATAGTAAAAATACAATACAGTGGTGCCTCGCTAGACGATTGCCTCGCAGGACGAGGAATTCGCTAGACGATGGCTTTTTGCGATCGCTAATGCGCTTCGCAAAACGATGTTTCCCTATGGGCGATTTTCGCTAGACGACGAGTTTTCCCCATTGGAATGCATTGACTAGCGGTCAATAGCTGTCAGTGCATTCCAACGGGGACCCGCGCTCGCTAGACGATGTTTCCCTATGGACGATCTTCGCAAGACGACGACTTTTCCGTTGGAACGCATTGAAGAGATTTCAATGCATTCCAATGGGGAAACGTGCTTCGCTAGACGATGTTTTCGCAAGACAGCGATTTTCGCGGAATGGATTAACATCGTCTAGCGAGGCACCACTGTATAGTATTGCACAGTATTGTATTGTACAGTAGAATTCCCATATCCACTGGGGATTGGTTCCGTGGCCTCCCATGGATATCGAAAATCGTGAATAATAGCGAAGCATGATAAAAAAAAAAGTAATTACCCCCCACATGCATTACCAGGACTGGCCACTAGAGGGCAACAGGGACCATGCTATGTATTCTTCACTAACAAGTATTCATAGCACAGTCTCTGGCTCCATCTCGTTGTCTATTAGGGTAATATATGTGAAAATAGTTTTTTTTCCTCAATCTTTTTCTTTTAATGTTTTTAATATTTTCAGACCGTGGATAAGTGAAGCCATGGATACTGATCCTGTGGATATGGGGGTCCTTTTAGATTAGGCATCCTTCAGTCTCGAGAGACTATGGTAATGTGCTCTGAATAGAGGATTTGGAACAGCATCTAGTGTGGATGAGAAGGCCAATTCGAGAGTCGGGGGGTGTCCTACTGTAATAACAAAGTAATTGCCTAGTATTTTCCTGCTCTTTCAAGAAATCCAAAATCTGTTGCATGAGGCAGCTGCCTCAAACTGTCTGTCACATGGTAGGATTGGTCCTAGACATAAGCACCAAAAATACTTTTTGTAGCATGCCAAAACATAGGAGATCCTGTGAGAAGACCTGGATTCAGCACCTCACCAATGAAATCATGAATGTATCTGTGGCATATGGTTGCATAGGATGCAATGAATTTATCCTGGGTAGAAAAAATGTAGTGGAGATGCCATAGGCAAGATCAATCATGCAAAAACTCCCCCTCCCATGTGTGTGGCGTCAACTGAATGAAAGGTTCTGTGAAGTGGGCACATCTTGCTGCACAACTCCACTTCAGCCACCTCATTGTATACCCTCCCCTCCCACTGCATTGAGAATGTAGCCTTCTTCAGAACCCCAAAGTCCGAGGAGGAATTCCTGCCCACTATTCCTGTTCCTCAACTACACAGGAGTGTAGTGCTATAGAAATAACCATGAAACTTCAGCAGAAGGACAGGAGCTTCTGAAAGACCTGGTGTTGCCAGTCTTCTTGAGGCCTTAGATGTCCACAGCCCCTTTGGGAGGAAAATCAGTATTTTTAATGAAGGAATACTCTAGCCAGCATCTCTCCATGTGTGATCTCAGAGATTCTGAAGGTTATTTGATTTATTTGATGCATCCTAAACTGATGTGATACTACCTTGTTTTGCATTACCAGTTCTACCTGGAATGATGCAGAAGGATTTGTGTGTGGTGTTTTGGGCCTCTTTCCCTTTATCTCCAGTCTAGTGGATGGATGTCCCCCCTCAGAGTTCAGTGATCAAATTGCTAGAAGGGAAAAAAAGAGGGTCTGCCTACTTCTTTGGTAATGACAATGCCTACTTCAATCACTCTGTTTGAGCTGTAAGTTGAGCATTCCCTATTTCAGCTTTGTTTGATTGATGTAATGGTTATGGCTAACATAAATCATATTGATTCATTATTTGTGTGTGTATGTGTTTACCTCGTCATAGTGAACATTTTAGATTTTGTTAAGGCTCCTTCTCCTTTCCTACCTCAAGTACAGTTTGTACAAGCCTTTAGTACAAGACAATCATCTTGAGGTCATACAAGGTTGCCCCTCTCCTGCAGAAATGGTCGTGGCCAATCATTTCACAAAATTACCATTTCCTTTTAAAATCTGCCCTATCTCTCTTCACACATCTTTTGTTTGTTTGTTTGCTTGCTTAAATCAACTAGATGTTCTTTCTGCATATTGCACATCATCAAATCCATCCTGGGGATTTTGAATACAGCATTACTGGATTGGTTTGGGGCTAGAGAATAAATGTCAGTGCGGCAGAGTGGCTAGTGTGCTGGACTGAGAAGCCAAATTCTAGTCCCCACTTATGAAATTCAGTTTCTATTTCCCTCTTGGGCCAATCACTCTCTCTGAGCTGGAAGAACTCAGAACATGACCTTCACACCCACAATGGGTTGCTTCCAAGGTTATGCTAGTTGGTGTCATTCCACCAGGAATCCCTTAGCAGAATAACATCTATCTATCTATCTATCTATCTATCTATCTATCTATCTATCTATCTATCTATCTATCTATCTATCTATCTATCTATCTATCTATCTATCTATCTATCTATCTGTCTGTCTGTCTGTCTGTCTGTCTGTCTGTCCAATTTATATCCTGCCCATCTAGGGACAAAGCACTACCCTGGCCGGTTAACATCAATTTAAAAATATAACGACCCACCCACCAAACAAAAATATACACTTAATAAAAACCAATGGAAAAAGCTCCTGAGGCAATAACAGACAAAACTCAAATTAAAAACACATGAGTCCACAAAAGTAGCAAAAGAAGAGGATGTTACCAAAGGCCAATGGTTTGTGCAATGACTTTTGGAATTCATTGTGCATCAGCTTATGTACACTCTTTCTGCGTAAGCTTCCTGAATGCCATCTACAAGCAGAAAAATATTGGATGAATGCTTGCAGAGATTAAAACACAATGATGGAAAGCTAATTTTCTGTATCCAACAGAAACTTTGTGCTTGAAGAACAACAATGTTCAATAACATTCATTTCATGCTTTCTTTCTATATTCTCCCTTTCTATCTATATTCTCCCTTCTATATTCTCCCTTCATCTAAGTCCTTTCCCAAGAATGCTTTCTTCACCATGTGCTAAATTTTCCCTGCCTCTCCCAATTTTCAGCTTTTCTTTTCTTTATTTTTCATATTTGATACTGTATATATTTCCTTTTTTGCTGGTTGGGTAGCTCAGTGAGTTGCGTACTTGACTACAGAGCCAGAGGTCACGAGTTCCATTCTCTACAGTGCCTCCAGGAGGAAAGCCAACCCATGTGGGCAAGCTGCACAGTTCCAGGGTGCCCCCAGAATAAGGGAACGGTAAACCACTTTTGTGTCCTCTATACCAAGAAAACCTTTTAAAGGTTTGCCATACAGCAGAATTGACTTGACAGCACATAAAATGACTATTATTCTATTTCCTTTCTGGTGTGCAACACCACATTCCTCCAATAATAGCACCAACACCTTCTTTTCTGTGCCTCCCTGGGTTAAATACTTTCAGAGGTTTTCAGCAAAAACCTCTGCATGGAAAAATAAATGGTTCAATATAAGAATAATGCTTCTATAAGGTGATATCTGAGTTTTAAGTGGTGGTTGTTTTTTTTAATGGCTTCCCACTTAGCCTGTTGCTGTTTAGGCTGTGGACAGAAAAAACATTCCAAACTTGACATTTTTAGAGACCATAACAAACTATCTGATGTTACCTGTTCAAAGAGTTGCTCCTGTGCAATAATAATATTCACTCATTGCCCTATAAATCCATGGGTATAACATGTTCAGTCTATTTGAAAGCACAGCAATAGATGCATGTTTTAGTGCTCTATCTAAAACTCAAGATGAAGTTGAGTATATACAGAAAACATTGATTTTTAAAATCCCTTATCTTCTGTAGTGCCAATAACTATGTTCTATGAATCCTATGATTTTCTTTCTGAAAGCAATGGACCCTCACTGCATCCTAGGGAAATAGTTTTGGTCGAAGAACAGCAAGTGGAAGAGAAAGGAGCAGCCCATTTATCAATAAGGTTGCCACTCTTTTAAACCCTAATAAGAATTAATCTTTATTTCAGGCTGACTTTCAGGTTCATGATTTCCCCCCTTTCAGGCTTATGAAGAAAAATATCCTTGATGTTTCAGATTAATCACTTCAGACTACTCTTCGAACATATTTTGGAGTCATTTAGGTTTGGGGGAAGAAAGCAACTCTGAGCATCAAACCTGATCCTGAAAAAAAAAAACCTCCCTCAAAGTAGAATCACTGATCCTAAAGAGGAGATAATGGATGAATTTTGGCCTAAGAGAAAATGGAAGACCACTTTTTCTACAGTGGAATCCCAGAAAATAGGCACAATATTTCTGTTACAGCAATGTCTTCACATTATGCCCTCAAAGCTAAATGTGAGGCATATTTACTTGTAATATGTATGCAAACAAACAACTATCTAGTGTTTACCATTTCTTCCCAGTTTAATGAAACTGATACAACGGTAAACCCATCAAATCAAATAATGAGCTAGACACTGACACATCCTATGCGGGATGTCAAAAACTATAAGTAGCATAGTTACAGTGGCTCATGTCACTCAAGGAATACACTGAGTTGATGATCTTCATGGCTACTGGCCTTTGATGTTCTCAGCATCATTCACCAATATCTGTGGATGGTTTTCCTGAACTGAGTGCCTCCAGATTTTTAGGGCTGGAGTTCCAATCAATCCCAGTTGGCATGGCCAACAGGAAAGGATCATGAGAGTTCAAGTCCAAAGCAACCGGAGGGTACCATGTTGCTGCTCTGGGGTCTAATGTGGACACTGACTTTGTCTTTACGTTTCTCGTTGTTTGCATGGGAAGGTCCTTTAGATAGAGAGGTCCAAATATTGGGTGATAGAAAAAAAGTAAGTGAATGTATGAATGAAGGTATTAATGAATTATTGAATAAATAAGAGGACAGTATAAGTAGCAGTGGCAGGAGACAGTGACAGGGGGCATTGTTAATGTGCTGAAAACTTTAAAAATCAAGCTTAAGCACTAGGCACAATTTGAAGTATGTTCAGGGGTTGCTTATTTCCGAACTCTTCCATTCTGAGTTTCACCACTAGCAGATAACCAGCTATAGACTATCGGTATTGAATTATCTGTTGTGAGACCTATAATACCGCTCATGCATTCCATTTATAATCTGATGGTTAGCGAATAGAGGATTCAGATAGTAATCAAGATGCAATTTATATTCTGTCCACCAGATCCAGCCCGTTTTTCAGATTTGTTTACGTAGACGTGAACTGCCTAGAGCAACAAGGAACCTTGCAGTCGACAGGTGCTTTGTTTGTTCTCTTTTCTTTATGAAACCACACAGAGGTTAACATTTATAAGACTGAATACTGAACACACTTAATGATAAACAATTTTTAATGGAAATCTATGTCTTTTGTGGTCAGGTCTGGATGAAGACATTAGGAACAGATTTCACATCTTGGCCAGCTAAAACAAAGCTAATGTATAGGTATTATAATAGAACTCCCTACAACTCAGTGATCACACAGAATCTGAAATTCTATTGTAATCATGTTCAGATTGGGTTGCATCCTCAGTTCCATATCTGGAATAAATTCAACTGGACTCATTAGAGCCACTTCTAAGTTGATCTCTACAGTATTGCAATGTGTGATTCTATGTCAGCATCTTAACTTGCAGGCTGAAAAGTTATGCCAATGGTGTCATGAAGGTAGTGCAATTAATAGGATTCCAACCAGTCATTGAGCTTGGGTTAGCATATTCAAGTCATCTTGGTTTGAAAGCATGGGTTCCTTTCTCATCGCTGAAAAAAGCTGCAAAAAAGACACAGATTGCTAATGAAAATGAAGTTCCAAGGAGAAATGAGATGATGACTCATTTCTTCTATATTAATATTTACTTTGAGAACTCTAGCTTGACTCATTCTGCATTCGCACTCTACAAACCCTTTTTTAACAATTAAAATAAACATTAATGCCATTAAAAGAATACCAGAAACAATAGCTATTTATGCCCCATTTTTCTTTTGCCGAAATTACAGTTTTAACCACTGTGTTTTTTCATGTTCAGATGAAAATGTGTAGTATTTCCTCACCCTCACCCCTTGTTTTTTCCCTACAAAGGGTGAACTAGAGTTTGAGCTGAAAAGGAATACTATTCAAAGAAAAGCAAATGGTCATTTCATTGTCAGGATCCCATCATGATTTATGGATCTTGGCCCTTATTTGACCTTTTGTCACTCTTAAGTATTCACAGGATTCTAGAAAAGACAATCAGGCAAAACCAAAGAAACAAATCAAGACAAAAGAAGATAAAAACATGTGGCACCTTAAAGACTATTATATTTTAATGTGAGCTTTCATGGATCATGTCCACTTCTTCAGACATATGTGAAAAAATGAAATGCAGAATGAAATACAGAAAACACAAGTAAAACATTCAATTCCTTCATTGGCTTTAAAAATCCTGGGCGTGTGGTTACATCTCACATAACCACACACCCAGGATTCTTAAAGCCAATGAAGGAATTGAATGTTTTACTTGAATTGAATGTTTTCTGTATTTCATTCTGCATTTCATTTTCCCCCCATATGTCTGAACAAGTGGACATGATCCATGAAAACTCACATTAAAATATAATAGTCTTTAAGGTGCCACATGTTTTTGTCTTCTTTTGTTTTGTTTTGTTTCTTTGGATTTTGCCTGATATGCTTGCACAGACTAACACAGCTACCTCTTCTAAAACTAGAAAAGACAAAAATCTTAAGACCCATTGCAAGCCTTCAAAGCTGATATTCATGTTTCTGTTTAGATTGTAAAAGCTTTCAGTGGGTAACTAGGAAGGCAGGGCAAAAATAATACATATCTTAATGCAGAGCTTGGACCATTAGGTCTGAATAGTAATTAATTGGTATTAAATATTAGAAAGGAGGAGAGTAATTTGTTACCATCAAAGTTTAAAATGGAAAAGATTTAATTCATGGAGTTAGCATTAAAATTAACACAATAGTGTGTTTCCCCTGAAGTTATCATTATTTCTTTCCAAGAGGTGTAAAAAGCCATAATTCATGGTGAATTAGTCCAACATTTGAAAGTACAGTGTGGGGTTTGGCACATATCAGTCCCATAATAGTTATATAAAATGTCCATGGCAGCAGTTCCAGTTTCACTTCTGTTCTTCTGGGATTGATCAGTGCATTTTGCTGGAAAATTGGGCAGAAAAAGGCTCCAGAATCCTCTTGATGTCCATGTAAGGTTAATTGTGGCTAATCAATAACGTCCTGGGCACACCTTGGTTGTGCAGTTAAGTGCATGACCAACCATGTGATGAGATGCGTCCCAGCATCTTGTCAATTATTAATGTTTTAATTAAAGATCCTATTTCTGTGAATCTGTATTTTATATAGCATAACATTGAATTATGACACTGACATTTTAAAGTGTGCATAAACAGTCATGTTCATGGATTTATTTCTCCAATATACAGTCTACTCTGTGATTTGGGTGAGTAGTCTAGTGACCAAGATGGTGACCAGTCTGGAAAATAACTCTTATGAGAGACTATGAAAAGAGCTGGCTGGAGAAGAGGCTAAAAAGAAATATGACAGCTATCCTGAATGGCTCTCCCACAGCAAGTGGAGTAGACTCATTGCTCCAGATCATCTGCTGCTAGGGCTAATAAACTTGCAGGGAAGTACATTGCATCAGGAGAAGCTTCCTCATGATATGAGCTGTAGGTCAAACTATACATTACAGATAGCACACTGGTGGAAGAATAGATTCTGTAAGTAGTGAAAGATGTCTGACTGTCATAACCTTGCTTACCTTCTTGTGGTCTGGAGATTAGTTTGTTGATTTTGGGATTGGTCATTGGGAAGTAAACCCCGGCTTCATTCACAGGTATGAGTGCTTGGACATGAAGGTTTGCTGGAATCAGCTCTCTAGCACAGTGACATGGTTTCAGCTTCCATGTACTGTCTTTAAGATACAGTTTGATCTTGTTTGACAGTGCCTTAAGATGTGTGGGCCTTCCTTCACTGGGCATATTTAGTGGAAGCTGTGATGAAATGTGTCACAGATGCTGCTGTCACCTTCTATTTTGCAGCTCACACCTTGAGCAAGAGTAGGACCAGATGACCTCCCAGACCCATTCAACCAAGCACCTCCTTTCATAGAACTTCCCCTCCATGCCTTCCATATGACCTCCAAGGTCCCTTCTAAGGCAACTGACAACTACTGAAATGTTACTGAAGGAAAATTTGAGGTGTCTGCCTTTTTTATCCTACTCTATCTCTCTCTTTTGGCCAATGTCTGTCTAATTGGCCATAGCTGTGCAGTGGGGCAAAACCTCACAAGAAATGATTTTTGAAAAATATAATTTCTCATTTCCAAAGCACCTCTTAAATGTCTTGTGTGAAAATTCCAGCCATAATACCTCTCGGGTTTAATGGCATGGGACGAGATTTATCATACCTAGCTGTCTCCTGGAGGCATTGAGAACAATCTGCTTTCAAGCAGTGTTGACAAGAATGCCATTACTCACAACTTTTCTGAAACATAAACAAAATGCACAGAAACAGCAACAAACATATTTTTAAAGTGGAGGGGAGCTTAATAGCCCCATTGCCAATGGAAGGCTGTTGTTTGAACATCCATCCTCTGCTTCAGTTTCTTACTAGGCTTATAGCCGATAGAATTATACAAATTCCTTCCTTGTGTTCCGGAGTACTTCATTATGTAATGTCTTTTGACAACATTCTATCAGCAATTTTTAGTCCCCCTTAATGAACTCATACCTGCACTTGTCTTTGGGGCAGATCCCCAGGTTGCATATAAATTTCCTGATATACAGTATTTCTAAATAGGAAGTCTGTTGTGTCTGCCTCCTGCAAGATTTGTGGAATATTCTGCAGTCCCTTTGTTGGATAAGCTCACCATATGATCTACATCCTGTTTCTGACCTGCTCCCAGTGTGTGGTGGCCATATTGAGACACTCTGCAACACATACTTCTTGTTCTTCTTGACAGCTCAGTGTTTACAGACTCTGAACTTAGACAAGAGCCCGATATTAATACTCAGGATACTATATGTAGCATTCCCCCTTACACACATTACACCGTCTCAAACAAATGAACACAATTTATCTGCCTTCATTCATTAAATCACCACAGGGTGGAATTTGAGACTTCATGTCTAATAACAGCAACCCTCTTTATCTTTAAACCACTTGGTGTACATTACTGTGTTTCTACAGACTCACTGCTTCAGTATTCAGCTCTCACCACTATAAAAATGCAGTTACTGATAAAAATATATTTTAGATGGGATGTGCATTTGTATTTGGAAATATTTGGATGCTTCCAAATATATTTGAATCTGAGTTTGATTGTTCAGCATATCTGTAATAATAGTTGCATGTGGTATATTTTACAAGTGACATCTAGAGAAGTCAGGGTGCAACACACAAGGGCAGGATACAGGTAGGCCCTACTGAATGTGGCTGGGATGGCGGGCAGCCAGACAGCTCACAACTCAAGAGTCTCGGTGGGACAGGATGAAGCAGTGGAGTCTAGCCTTTTCTGTTTCCCTACTCCCTTTTACCTCTTTCACTCTCGTTCTCCTACACACACCATGTGATTGTTTATTTTAAAGTAGAACTAAAAAGACTGTATGGTCTTCCACAGGCATATGATGTGTAATTATTAACATTTGTGCTTATTTCATGATAAAAAACTAACTTACTTCTGAATGCTGGTCCTTTTGTAGCCCAAAATGGTATCATTCACAACTGGAAGGTAACATCAACCACAGGAAAATCAGATGATTGGAAGAAGCAGGCACTTTTTTTTTCCAGAAAAAAAAATGTGTGGGGGCACCAAAACAGATCAATGATGACTGTGTATGTTCAGCGTCATGGTATGTTGATTGACTGGTGCTGAACTGATGCTGAATGGGTGAATTTCTCCTTCCTGGGAGGGAAGCTGAAGTAGAAAGCAGTGTCCTGCACAGAGGCACCTCATAATACAACATCGCTCTGCAAGTCCAACGCCGTTGCCTGAACGCATAGAGTCACATTTATTGGATTTCATTCTGTGGAGTCCTGGACAATGACAGCAATATTCATTCATTCCCCACTGTACAGCTCAAAAGGCTCTGAGAGCAGCTTATATATCGACAAAATGCTAAAACAATCCCTGCCCTCAGGCTGGCAATCTAAAACGACATGACACAAAAGGAAAAGTGGATGGAGAGGGGAAAAGAAAACAAGAAACACCGGTACAACTAGTCCTTTGTCTTATGAGTTACCTCATCTGACTGGAAAGGCTGCTTGATGACAGCTGGGAAAGGCAATGTTTAATACAGTAGGCTTTTGAAGATGATTGACAGTGGCTCGTTCTGTGGAACGGCTTCTTTGTAACAAGTGAGCAGTGGCAATAATTCATATTGGCAGCCCTCACCAATGCATTGAGGACGGTGAAGTGTTGAAGATTTGGGGGCTCCAACATTTTCCCATAACTATACCACTCAGAAAAGCTTCCCTCTTCATTTTGATGCAGTCATTTCCACTTCCTGATGAAAGGAATGGGAACAATCACACATGCAACAGTTCCAGGGGTGCCCCAGAGCTTGCACTGAGTTCTGGATAGGGATGATTTCCCCAAGAATACCATTGGTGTGGTCTGTTTTCTGTAACACTAAGGTCCCTTTATTGTTAAGGTGCATCTGTCCAAGACTTACCCACAAACTGCTTTTTGTCATCATTGTCATTATCAGGAGATAGGTGGCATGGTGGTTGCCATCTTGGCTGGCTCTTCTTCCCAGAAGCCACTATGGGTTCACACAGGCATTCCCCCCCCACCCCACATTTTGCAACTGTAGTCAAACAGATTGGTTAAGGGCCATGTCTAGTCCCAGGTACACTGCAGGAAAGGGATTTTTGCTCTGGTCCACCTGGAGAGGATAAGTAATGCTATGTGAGCACCAGGCAGCCATTTTGCCATGTATTTTAAAAGTATTTTCTCCCACCCTCCATCCCGCAGTGCAGGTAGTTTATGTGATTCATGATCCACTGGTGAGCCACACTTAGGCAGTGCGGGTCGCCATTGCCTTCTTCCCTGGATATCGCGAGACGATGGGTGTCTTGTGAGGACAATCCGGGATGGGAGGGGGGAAGGAGTGAGCTACTTAAGAGGCGTTCGCCCCTCCCTACAAGGGGCAATTGGAAACCCCCCCCCCCATGGTTTGTGTATCAGGATTTGTTAGCTCCCCAACAAAGGAGTCATTTTCTTCGGAATAATTTATTTAGGATTTTTTTTTATTAACTACAGGCAGGGAGTGGAGACTACGCTCGGTGGGGAGGTGCGGCCGCTCGGGCCTGGCTGGGCAGGGGCCTGGGTGCCTTCTAGGCCTCCGGAGAGAGCGGGTGGTGATCGTTCACCAGGCTCACCAATTAATTTTATTGTGCAATATTTTTTAATTAAGATTGAATTAATTTATTTGGTATTTTAAAAAAATTAAATCAAAACTATCTGGTGATTATTATTGTTCAATTTAGTGGGCCAGGTGTCTAAACAGAGCACCTGCTCCTTGAGCGGGCGCGCAGCCTGCCTGAACAGAGGGATCAGGTAGCAAGTGCCTGTGCCTTGGAATGGAATATTAATAAATAAATATGGAACTGCTTGGATTAATTATATTTACTTAATTAGGCAGAGTTGGGTACATTTCAGTGTGGATACCTGGGTAACAGCTTATTAGGAGCGGATGCATTTTGGAGTTGGTTCGAACATTAGGGGCATGGTGCCTTGAACTAGAGGACATTCTTTTGTTTTTTAAAAAAATAAGTTGCATAAATACATAGAATAATTTAAATAGTATATGAATTAGGAATAATAAATAGATAATTTAATTAATTGATTAATTTATTAATAATATAAGTAATTAAATAAATAAATAATTACTTAAGTAAATAAATAAGAATAAAAATAAGGTGCTAACACCTACAATATTGGAAAGGGTTTACACTAGACAAATAATAAAGGAAGGGTTGGGAAGAATTAGGCTTTAAACTAGGGGAATTGTGAAGGTGCTTAGCCAGCCCAGGCAGCAGCTGGTAGGGGCTTAAATAAATAAATAATAAAAAAAGGAGAAGAAGTTGTAGCTGTATTTGCTGCATTGAGCTCCGCATTATCAGTTAATCTCTTGACTGATATTTATCGGGGTGTGTCATATAATTATTTGGTAGTTTTAAATCAAGGTGAGTGGCGGTAGTTGGTTTTGAGTTGTCAGGATAATTTGACATGCAGGTTTTTAGATGTGTGGTAATGATGGCTTCCAGAAAGAGTCAAGGCAATAAGAGGGGCAAGCAGCCTGCTAAGAGGCGTGTAGCTCCTCAAGTTTCGCCTCCTCGGTCATCCTCAGATAAGGAGTCTTGGCCTATTTGGCAACAGCTGCAGTATAAAAATTTGGCCTTAGAAGCTGAGAGAGCGGCACAAACGGCTCTGCAGCATAGCGGAGCGAAACTGCGCCGTTCTGCTAGGGAGGCCAAAGGCCACAGGAGAGCTAAGCTTAAGGCCATGGCGGAGAACCTAATGTCTCATTTTGCTGCTCTAGAGGTGGATTGGCAGGCCACTGAGCCATCCAGAAGGGAACCGATACATCCGCTGTAACACCTCAGTGTCAGAGTGATACTGAAGAAGAGGCTGACCGGCAGGCTGTGGGGGCCATCCAGAAGAGAATCTGATGCCTCCACAGTGACGCCTCAGCGCCAGAGCGAGGAGGAGGAACAAGGGACGCCGACGTCGGAGGTTGCTGAGTCAGCTGAAGCAGCAAGAAGTCGGCAGAAGGGAGTTGCAGAGGTGGCAGCAGGTCAACACCTGGCTGGGCTGAGCATGATTTGGCACCGCCTCTGTCAGCAGGTGAGCTAGTGGTCGCACCGGACACCCTCCTCACATTGGCTGCCTGGCACTGGCCGGGCAGTGGACAGGGTAGTACACCGTTACACACAGCACATGATCTACAAGGGTTTAAGGCCCATCCAATCACTGGTCTAGTTCAAGCACGCCAGCAGGAAACTGGATGGCTTCCTATCCACAAATTATTTTTTCCAGCACCACTGGGTTTGACATATGGTGAGGGGGTATGGCCTTACCCACCAGTGCCTGACACTGGCTACAACTTTGTCCCTCTAAAGGCTGTGCCTTTTAGAGAGCACAAAATGCCATTAGGCGATCACCTCACTCCAGCTACTAACGAAAATATGGAGAGGAGATCATGTAGCCTTGTTTGAGCTTCTTAATTGAGACATAGACAATAAGGAGCTTGAAAAGTGGAGGACCTGAACTTATGCCTTTGCCAGGCCTCGGGTTGCAGTATATGACGCCAGCCAGGCAAACATTCAGGTGGTTGGTTCGATAGCAGGCATCATAGGCACAGAGCCCGTCAGAATCTAAATTCCCTTGCGGGCACGGGCCAGGTGGTTCAACCCTGCCCGCTCCACTGGGACTATAATGTGAAGGGCAAACGCTCACGAAAAGTATGTTGGTTGAGTCATGAGTGCTCGATGTGCGGCGGTCAACACTCTAGCTCATCGTGTTTTAGAGCCAGGGCATAGAGAAGCATCAGCAAAGACTCTGGAGGAAACAAAAGGCAAATGGTGGAAGGGGTCACTTTAATAAAGGGCCCCAGTCCAATTTAGGTTGGACGAGATTGGAAAGGAAGTAAAGCATCATAGGGTGTTGGGACATTTTCCACACACTCCGTTGGAGAACCTATGGGTCTTATTACTGGGTGTTGTTCCCAAAAGAACTATGGAGAGTTTAGGCTCATACATCATTTGTAATGCCCGGAGGGAGAGTCAGTAAATGACATCATTCATCCAGAATTATGCACGGTGCGTTATACCTCATTTGATGAGGTGGTGCCTATGCTTCATAGGTTGGAGTAAGGGTGGAGCCTGCAAAATGCGACATTAGCAACACCGGGAGATGTAAATTCATTTTAGAAGCTTTACAAACAATTGCATGCAAGCTGGGTTTACCCTTAGCTGCAGGAAAAGCTGAGGGACCAACCGCTTCCCTTACATTTTTCGTGAATAACAGTTGGACACAAGGATGCAGCCTTCTAGATTGCCAGTTGGTAAATGGAGCGACCTTGTGTTTGAATCAGTTTGATAGTAAAGAAAGAAAGTGTCGCTAAGAGCTGCAGGAAGTTGTAGGTTTTTAAAAAAAAGATTTTGCACGCAGGCTAGTGGCACCGGGTCATGCATTGCTGCGTGGATTATTTGATGCTAAGAAGGGTATTTGCCACCCTTTCCACAGGATGAGAGTTACAGTGGGTGTGAAACAGGATTTACAAGTTTGAGTCAGTTTTTAGCACAAGTCTAACTGGCCATTTTTGGAGATCTGAAACCTCAGGGCCGATTTCCGAGTTCTGACAGACGTGGCAGGCTCTCTAGGCTCTGGGAATATGATTTAAAGGCAGATGGTGTGCAGAAAGGTGGCCTGAAGAATGGCACCAGCAAGGGATCACCAGGGATCTTACATTGCTGAAAATATTTACGATAATGGGTGCCCTGTGGTTGTGGACGCGCATTTGGGCCAACTCCATAGTTCTTTCCTGTGCCATAATCAGGGGGTGGCTTACATTAAACAACTCACTTCACTCTTTGAAAACGTTATGGCATTAGTGCGTGCATTTATATTGTGCGTTTTACGATACAACATCTTAATTTAAGTGAAGCACGTTCCTGGCCTTGATATCAGCTTAGCTGATGCACTATCATGCCAACGGATCAATCGGGTAAAAAAAAAAAGTTAGTTACAGGAGCCAATGAATTCCCAGAGACTCTTCCCCCGGAGGTTTGGCAAATTAGCATAATGATGCGGAAAGAGCATTAGGTTTGTGCCCCAACCCTGAGGATGTGAAAAGGGTACGTGGCAGAGAGTATAGAATTTCAGGAGTTCAGAAACCGAATGGGCTTGGAGCTGATTTGGCCCGCTCTGGCGGAGCACTTGCAACAGTTTATAGTTTATTCACATAGGAAAGGACTGTTGCCGGGATCCATAAGGGGCAGGATGTCAGCATTGGTTTTCACACCAGGATTCGGGGGTATCAAGATCATACCTCTGACTTATGCATTAGGAAGACGATTATAGGCTGGAGTAAAGATAGGGGTTGGGTCCAGGATACAAGGGTACCCATATACCCAGCATTGTAAAAATTGGCCCTCTGTGGCTTGCCATTTGTAAGGATGAGTACGAGGAAGTGTTATTTAGGGCGGCATCATTGTTTACATATTTTGGCACATTAGGATTAGTGAACTGGTAACTACAGGAAAGAGTGACCTGACCAAAGTAGCATTACAATGGCAGGATGCTAGGTGAGAGGATGGTATGGTCAGGATTCACATTCACCGATCCAAGGCTGGCCAGCGCGGTAGAGGTGCCAATCTTACTCTAGCACCGTGTTCTATAGTGGAGCTATACCCGGTAAGAGCAGGTGGTGTATATTTGAAAGTCAGGGGGCAAAGACAGGATTACTTCTTTGTGCACAAAGACGTTCCCCTTTAATAGAGTATCAGTCATGGAAGACGATAGACTTGGCACTGCATAAGGGGAATTCAAGGTTTAAGGTTTGGTGCACATTCCGCTAGAAGGGGTGCTGTTTCAACTGCAGCCGCCCTAGGCTACCATCCTGACGATATTCAAAGGCCTGGGCGTTGGTTATTCAACAGCTTACCATGGATATGTCAAAACACTCCCTCACGTCTGGGCAGGCGCCTGGTTCTTTTCTGTCGTTGCAGGTTCAATAGTGATGGCAAGGTGGCTGTACATTATGGTAATCGGCCATAGTGACATTTTTCGGGCAGCACACTACACGGCTAAGTCTGCGTAGGGAGTAATTTGGGCCTCAAAGCTAGAGCTCTGATTGAATGGAAGGGGCTTTGAGGAATGCAGTCGGGCCAATTCTGCAGAGCAGCTGCATTTGGCTTGCAACCCCCAGATGTGTTGTTATTACACTTCGGAGGTAATGATCAGGCCTGTATGGTTGAAAGGCCTTGAACTTGATGTAATACGTGACCTCAGATGGCTGAGGGCAATTTACCTGCTATGTGCATTATATGGTCCGCGACCATCCCGTGGCTCGCGTGTAGAGCAGAATGCCATGTTCAGTGAGTTAACACTGCGTGGAGGAGTTTTAACAGAGAAGTATGCAGAGCTGTATGTAATGGCCATGGATCGGTGATTGGTCACCTGGAGATCCGCACGGATAGGCCTGAGCTCTTTTGGAATGCCCAGCACGTTAACACTGCATGGAGGAGTGTTAACAGTGAAGTGTATCAGGCAGTGCACAATGGCCTTGGATTGGTGAATGGTCACCAGAATCTGCATGGATAGGCCTGAGCTCTGCTGGCATGCCCAGCGGGTTAACACTGAGTGGAGGAGTGTTAACAGTGGAGGGCATTGGGCGCTGTGCAATGGCCTTGGATCGGTGAATGGTCACCAGGAGATCAGTATGGATAGACCTGAGCTCTTGTAGCATGATGGAGTGCACCTCTCGGATAGAGGTTTGGATTTATTTCTTAAGGACATTCAGGGGGGGCTGCTTTTGGAGCTTTGGAGGTTGGATGGTGGGCATGGGACTTAGTGTTGCTAGTCCCTATGTTGTGGTGGACAGAACAGGTTTCACTGAGTCCCCTCACAATCACAGGTAATGTATAGCTTATCTGACCTCCCAGCGCTGCGGATCGTGCGATTACAGTGCTTGGGGGGAAAGATGTGCTGGGGCCACACTCGGACCAACAGTCAACAAGCAGAATGTGGCTTGAGGTCCAGGGGTGGTCAAATTTGGGCCAGCCGGGTTCTCGCTGTGTTCACTACCACGAGAACTTGGCGCTAGGGACTCGCCCATTTGTTTTGTAAGGGGTCCATTGAGACCACTGTGCTTAAACCTGATTCTGCACTATGGCAGGACCCCCCTTTTATGGTGGGCAAGAATGATTATTTAATGAAGTGTGGCCCATGTTTATCCCATATTACTGGTCTCACTTCATTATTCCAGGGTAAGGGGGCAATGTCAAAACAAATGCTTTGGCTTTTCTGTAGGTCACAGCTTTGTTGGGTACAGTTTGAAGCATGAGGACACACCTAGGTGGAAGAAGGCATTGGGATGCTCCACAGTCTCTTTCATGGAGTGGGGGTGGACAGACTGTGTGTAATGCCCATCTTGGGTGCCATTATGCACTTTCTGTTTCTTGGTGATGGATGGCTCTAGACAGTGGCACACGCCCACATGGTTGACTCCAATTCTGTCACCATGGAGAAAGAAGAATCCTGCTTGTGTCAGGGTTATTGGCAGCTGTATCCAATAAAGGTGTGGCTAATTTATTCAATTTATTAATTTATTATTTATAGTATGCTAACATGCGCTGGATTATGGAGAAAGCCAGAGAGTTCCAGAAAAACATCTACTTCTGCTTCATTGACTACGCAAAAGCAACAGTTAGAACTGGATATGGAACAACTGATTGGTTCAAAATTGGGAAAGGAGTACGACAAGGCTGTATATTGTCTCCCTGCTTATTTAACATATATGCAGAATACATCATGCGAAAGGCTGGACTGGATGAATCCCAAGCCGGAGTTAAGATTGCCGGAAGAAATATCAACAACCTCAGATATGCATATGATACCACTCTGATGGCAGAAAGTAAGGAGGAATTAAAGAACCTCTTAATGAGGGTGAAAGAGGAGAGCGCCAAAAATGGTCTGAAGCTCAACATCAAAAAAACTAAGATCATGGCCACTGGTCCCATCACCTCCTGGCAAATAGAAGGGGAAGATACGGAGGCAGTGACAGATTTTACTTGCTTGGGCTCCATGATGGTGAGAGCAGCCACGAAATTAAAAGACGCCTGCTTCTTGGGAGGAAAGCGATGACAAACCTAGACAGCATCTTAAAAAGCAGAGACATCACCTTGCCGACAAAGGTCCGCATAGTCAAAGCTATGGTTTTTCCAGTAGCGATGTATGGAAGTGAGAGCTGGACCATAAAAAGGCTGACCGCCGAAGAATTGATGCTTTTGAACTGTGGTGCTGGAGGAGACTCTTGAGAGTCCCCTGGACTGCAAAGAGAACAAACCTATCCATTTTGAAGGAAATCAACCCTGAGTGCTCACTGGAAGGACAGATCCTGAAGCTGAGGCTCCAATACTTTGGCCATCTCATGAGAAGAGAAGACTCCCTGGAAAAGACCCTGATGTTGGGAAAGTGTGAAGGCAAGAGGAGAAGGGGACGACAGAGGACGAGATGGTTGGACAGTGTCACTGAAGCTACCGACATGAATTTGACCCAACTCCGGGAGGCAGTGGAAGACAGGAGGGCCTGGCGTGCTCTGGTCCATGGGGTCACGAAGAGTCGGACACGACTTAATGACTAAACAACAACAAAATTTATTCCAAATGTTACTGTGTCTATGTGATTATCCTGTGCTGCAGCCTTCAGTACCACTGGGCTTGTCTGAGAAACAAAGTTAACTTGTTACTTTTAATAAAGACATAGGATGTTTATCTACAATGTATTATGTTTGTTCATGTTACAGCTGTTTTCATAAAGTTGGATCTATCAGGCATCCTGGAGCAACATATTGCTTTTCTAAAATATAACTGAAAGTGACTTCATTCCATATAATTCAATTTAATCCATGCTTTGTCTTCTTTCAGGAAAACCCCCAATAACAACCATATGTACAAAAATTTCCTCCCAAAGCTTTAGATAATTTCACCATATACTTTGTAAAAGTTTCTTCTGAAAAGTCATGCATATTACTTCCAGGAAATAACTAATGTGACACATCTTACTGAATAGTTTTAGTCTGATGATACGAAATCTGTATAGCATCTGTGACATCATTACATCGTTGCATATATTGCAATGACTTTTGCATGTGTTGAATGGTGAGGGATCCAACTGAATTATTTACTCCTTACAAAAGGATGGGAATATGGAACTGTTTAGCAGGTTTGCTTGACATGAGGAAGTATGCATTCAGCCAAGCTGAGGTAGAATTGGTGGCATCTGAAGCAGAGAATATTTGAAATCTATAGTTGCAATGGATTGTTGGAACTGAAACCTTAGGAGGGGATGGCTATTGTGAGAGGGCTGCTGCCAGCAAGCAGCCCAGGTGGTTATCAGTCCTTGCCCAACATCCTTCAGAGGGCCCCAAAGGGGAGACAACATGTTGACCCCAGGAGGGCCAGGTGAAAGGAGAACTGTTGGGGAACCCAGCAACTAGGTTCAGCTGGGAGGACAGATGAGGGACGTTGAGGAGGGGGAAAAAAGGGAAAAGAGACAGGAGCTGGAGGCCAGTGAGAGGGAGCAGGAAGGGACAGCTTCCTTGAGGACTATAGAAGACAGCAAGGCTACCTTGGCTGGTGAAGCAAGCTGAGGAGAAGTCCTGGAGGAGTTGATGTTCTGTGCCAAGGACGACTTTGAGTACTGGATGGAGGAAGACCCTTGGTGAGGCATCTTGGTAACCAAAGGGCAAGGGGAAGGTGACGGGGCTTCCATAGTTTCCCTGATGGATTCCCCACTTCAACCAGTGTCTACCTGGTGATACAGAAAGTTCATGCATCCTTCTGCCCCAACCTCAACTCAGCACCAGTATTGGCATCACAAGTACCAGAAAAAGAGGCAGCAGCAGCTTCAGGAGGTGTGGGAGAGTGTCAGTGAATACTATCCAGCCACATTTACTAACTGTCCCTGAGAGGACCTGGGAGGAATGTTGAAGCACCTCAGCTGCTTGGAATTGTGAGCCAAGGCTCTCCCCTTTCTCCAGTGGATTTAACTGGGGAATGGACAGAAGATACTATGGCAGAGGGCCTAGTGCTGAGAACTGAGCCCCTCAGTAGACTACCTACCTTGGAGGAGGGTGACGTAACCTCTACCTCTGTATCTCCATGTCTGTAAGCAGTAAAGCCTGTTCCTGTTCACACTTGCAGTCTGGAGACTATGGAATTAGTTACTAGGGACACTTTGAACACCAGCCCTGAAGCTGGCAGGGCCAGGGGCACACACAGCCATATGTTCACTGAGTTGAAAGACACCACACAAGTGTTGAGTTCAGTGTGTAGCTCATCAGCCTTGCCAAGATCTACCTGCACATGGGGACCATATCTTAAAAGCAGGTGCCTTCTCCTTTTCTCACACTAGAAGCCATAATTTAGCACAGGAACGGAAACCACATGGTTTGTGGGACATATGTACTGTAGCTCAGCAGAGTATTTTTCAGTCCCTTTGTTTGCTCAAGGGGCTAAACCCCCCCCCCCCCCACAAAGAACCACCATCAAAAACCAGGAAAGCCATACCTCCAGAAGCACCAAGGGAGTGTGATTCTCTCTCTCTTTTTTTTTTTTAAAAGGTGCTCCCACATCCCAGGTTTCAAAAATATTTCCAAGCCCTAGTGTGGGAAATGGGAAGAGGAGGAAAACTGGTAAAGGGCAAGTGACCGCAGGAGGTCTCCTGTAGGCATTCTCAGAACTGAACAACATTTTGCTCACAAATTTCCTCATGAATTCGCTGAAAGAAAGTATTGGAACAACCCAGCTCTTTCTCAAGGGATATGGCCAAATTTTACCTTCTGAGATTCCAGGCTGGGATCTAAAGAGGTTTGCTAGATTTGTGAAAGGACCTGTGTAGAACTGTATAAGGAAAGTGTCACAGTGCATCTCAGTGAAAGCAAGACAATGCTGAGAAATGACACCCGTACTACTATGTGTGTTGGCAAGTGTTATGGAGAGGCTGTTGGGTCCCCCCCCCCCCCACACACACTGCATTGACAATGGAATGAATTTGGACTTGAATCTTAACATAGGTTAGCCCTCATGCTTCAGCAGCTAGAGTCTGCTCTCCATGTCAATGAAGCAGCAGCAGAACTGGAGTTACGAAAAGGTCCAAAACGTTAAGCAAAAAGTGCAAGGAGAGTATTGCTGAAGACGTTTCACATTCAACAGTCATGCTGAAGTGATGTGAACAGTTATGTAAGTCACACTGATAAAATACGTCTACTCTAGTTGGACTAACAATTGATTTAAGCCTATGTTTGTCTGTTTCATCTTGATATAACAAGTAATGTTTTAGTTACTTTCTTAATTGTTTAAAGTAATATTTAAAATGCATTTTGAGTGGAATTTTACAAGCTTTATGCCATTCTTTTATCAATTCTAACACTCATTTCCAAAAGAAGAGGATAGTTTTTGAAATAAGGTTACTTTTTATGGAGACAGACCTTGGGACTGATAAAAAAAAAAGTCAACCTAAATACACCTTAAAATGTCTAAAAATGCCACTTATAAGTAACTTAAGTGTTGAGCTAACTTTACTAATGGTAATGAATGACTGAAGATGGGTTTTTGTAACAAGTTGCTTAACAAAGTATTTTGAAAAAGCAACGTTCCCGGCTTTGACTATACTCCAATGCCATTTTAATCACCTAGTTATTGGTGATGGTAGCTTTTCTTCACTATTGTGGAGATAACAGGCCTGTGCAGGATAGGAACTCTGAACATGAAATCTGCCAAATTGTCCACAATTATTTCCTTTATGAAGTGATTTTGCTTTTCACCTCTGCTCAAATGCTAGCGTGTTCAACACAGCTGAACATAATCTATGAAGTGTCATGGCTTGTATTGAGAGTAGAACAATTCCTTTGGGGAATTTGTTTCAAATTTGGTGCTCCATATTTAGAAGCAGGAAGGAAATCTTCCTCCCAGACCTAGCTGGATTTTGGAAGAAAATGTTTTCCAATCCTAGGTTTGTGGCGTTATATGTCTGTATAATCCCAGACTTTAAATATTTTACAGACTCAGAGTCAGTTACAGACAGTGCCTGGAATTTTGTATGAAGGAAGAGAAGACGACGTGCTAAAGAACATACAAAATTATTCATATACTTGGTAATAAGTTTGAAAAGAGTTCCTTTCATCTTCGTTCCATAGTCTCTCCAGCAGAATGAATTTAACATTTGAAAAAAAAGAAGCCGATTAATATAATTTATTTCATCTTTTCTTTCCTAAAAGTAATAAGCTACGTCTGAGGTCTAAAGTTCATTAACCATTCTGTGCTGTGCAGCTATTTTATTGAGTCCATGGCTGAAATCTCATTTCATTTTCTTTCCCCTGCTTTCATTTTTATCAGATGCCATTTACCTGGCAGCTTGCAACATTCGTGCTTGAAGTTTTCTCTCTGACCTCCAGTGGGCTTGCTTTGTGAACAGGATAATAGGGAGATAATTTCTGTTTGCAGAATAAATTACTTCTGTATTTTTATCTGCTTGGGAATGTTCCTGACTGACAAATTCCAAAATGATTCAAAGGCTTGATTCAGGAAAGGATCCAAAAAGAACTCTAACAGAACTTCAGACATGGTGAGGGAAGTCTGTGCATGTGCTCAGGGATGCATTCGTGTTCCTGTTGGTGAACTGAATGTCTGTGTAGCTTAAGCATTTTAGGTGACCTAGCAAGTATTCAAAGAGTTTTTTCTGATCTCCTCACTGTTCCACAGTGTACAGTCAATCTTAAATTCTAGAATCTTGGTACTCATCAGATGGGGGGCAGGGTAGGTCTTGCTCTAACAATAATTGCTGATACTTACACATTGCTAAAAGAGAAGAAATGGGTCACCAAAAAAGAATCGCCTCCTCTCCCCAACTCTAGTGGGTCTTGCAACTAGGTTTAGGCAATTGTCTTTCTATATAAATTATAGTAATCATTTCTAAATCCTTTCTAAAGCATATGCAAATTTAGAAATAATTGCTATAATTTAAAGAATACTACAATGGCCTACACCCAATTGTTATTCCCAGCTGTAGTAGGCACCTTGAATCAATGGAAACTTGGTAGGTCAAGGCGTCCATTAAGTCTCTTTATTCAAAGGGTCCACTCTAGATAGGGTGAATAATGGGATTTTAAGCCAGTACATCTCATCATATTGGTGAATATTGTGGTCAGGTGACCTGTGACTGCTTGGTCCGCTGTTGCCAATGTTTGTATAAATTCGATGGAACAAATCTGAGATTTTTTTTTAAAAAAAAGTAAGAAAAATTGATACTGATAGATTTTCCTATAGAGGCAGAGGACTTTGAGAGAATCTTCAGTTGTGTTTATAATGTTGAATTAGGGCCACCACCTCTTTCTTTTCTGACAGGCTCCTCAGCTTTCATGGTTACATGTTAGGCAAGTACAACATGATCCTCTCTATATTGGGAATTGCTGTATCTATTCAGTTTGCCCAGAGATGAGATGTGAGAAATCAATTGGCTTTACTTTGATCAGAACTAATTAAAAGTCACACATGTCTTTATCATTCAAAGAAGAAGAAAAAAGCAAAGTGTTATGCATATATACTGCCCCATAGTGTTTAAAGCATACTCTGGGCAGTTTACAGTTTTAATTATCCAGGCTACACAATGCAAGCTGGGCACTTAATTTGCCAACCTTGGAAGGATGGAAAGCTGAGTGACCTTGACCAGGCTACCTAGGACTGAACCCGTGTTGTGAGCATAGTTTTGGCAGCAGTACTTCAGTGTAAACATTTTGCCACGAGGCTTCCAGTTCAGAAGAAAAGGACATGATATTTAAACCTCCTTGTCCAGAATCCTGTTGAGGTAATTCTCAAATGGTAAAGTAGACCAATTGGATCAATGGAATGGACTCACTAATCAACAGCTGATTCAATGGGTATACTCTAATTGGGCATGCCGACAGGATTTAGGCCCATCTAATTTTTAAAGGTTTTTGCTTGACTTGAGCTCCAACTGGCCTCTCCATTAACTCTTTGCATTGCCAGGCCATTCAGAACCAATACAAGAGAATGTGCTACACTCTCAGCCTGCCACTGTTGAGTCAAAATGAAGAAAGGAGAGCCTTCCAACTGCTGATTTGAACAACAATGGAGAAGACCTGCCACGTGGTACACATACTGTGCAGAGGCTGGAATATTGATGAGCCCTGAAGCCCCTGCTAGATGTGGATAGGCTTGCCTTCAACTCTTGAAATGAAAAATGTTGGTACCTTGACTGGCCCTTGGTGCCTAAGTTGTAGAGGGGATCTTCACTGGAGCCTAGCAGCTTCTACCAGGCCTCAGGATGAAAAACAATGTCTGTTTGGATCTTCAGTCTGGAAATGGATATAAGCAGTTTTCTTTATGTTTAGAAGGGTCAAACCAGAATTGTTTTGGAAGATCATGTCCAGTTGGCAAACTGTAGTTGCAGATAGCAATAACACCAGCTATTTGCATTTTCTTTGAGTCTCTACAAATCTGCAGTGTCACAAAGAACGTACAATAGCCCTTCTTGATTAACCTTGGTGGTTTTCATTTCTGGAAGTATAGTAGTCTGGAAATATAGTATGCCATAACACAGACTGTTCAAAACTGTTTTATTGTGATTTTCCCACCTCCAAATTTAATATTTGACTCTCCTGCTATTAAATAGTTGCTGCACAACTTTTACACTGGAAATACTCACAAGTCCTTTCTTTTTGTTTATTGGCACTAAAATGTTTCCCATTGGATCTGTGCCTGGAATGGATGCTTTTAATTAGAAACACTGGGCTTCATGGTTAGAGGTATGTGTACCATTCAGAGCCTCAACGAAGCATGCAGCAAAATGAAGCAAACATCTATTCCTGTCCGCTCTGGGAAGTGGTCCTCTATTTGTCAGAGCACCAACATCCCTCCATGCTGCAACTGATCTCTCCTGCTAAAGTCCAACCAGAAGAAGAGATGGGGTGAAATCACAAACAAAACAACAACATGTAGAGGCTTGTATGAAAAATTATTTTGGTCCTAACTACAAAATACCAGTTAAAATCTGGGGTTTATGTTAGCACTAAAGAATAAGCCCCACTCTTTCCAACAGGTCTACTCTCATTGGGATTAAAAGTGAATTTAGCCCACAGTCATTCCACCGACCAGCCATGCTTCCACTTGAGCAAAGAGTATTTGCAGGGAACCTGAAATGCTAATCTGAAGAAGCAGATTTTGATCTGTGGAAGCTCACACTGAAATAAATTTGCTAGTCTTTAAACAGATTAATCTCAGTGATTAATTTCATCCCCCCACCTTTTCTTTTCCCCTTTTTCTTTTGCCAGCATGGTGAGACAGACTCACATGGCTATGTCTTTTTAAAACGAGTTCTATTCTTTCTCCCTTCTTAGGGATTATATTGCTGTAAGGACCATAAGTACTGGCTGATTTTTAAAAAAATATTTTTGGCACGGAATGTAGATAAAATGTGATACCCAAAGGAGGCTGGAGATGTTTATGATTATTCATTGGTGGAGGATACTGTGTCCTGACCACTGACATAGGAGGGTGGGATGCTGCTGAATAAAAGAACTGGTTTATGTGTAGGAACACTGATTGATGGCACCACACTCCAAAACTCTGGACAGACTGCAACAGCATTTTCATATATGTGTCAAATAGTATGAGGGACAAAACAGAGCCCTGAAGGCTAACAGGCTAACAGCCAAGGTGATGAACAGGAATTTGATCCCCAGCACCGCCTTCTGAAATCACCCATCCAGGAAGGGACTGTAAAACAGTCCCTCCAAGTACCATCCAAGAGATGGTCCATGGTCAACAATACTGAAATCCACTGACAGGAAAGTACACTTCTTGTTTTTCCTTAAGACTCACTCTATACATATTCCTGGTTAATCTCATCCATTTTCATAGGGCATATGAATAGGCAGTACATCTGAACATGCTTTTGGGACCTTGAAGCAGTTAGCCTGACTCACACCCACCCCACCCTATCACGGTCTCAGCTGCTTGAGACAAAGTCACTGAACTTTGTGGGACGTACACATGATAATTCTGTTAATAACCAAATGTAGTAGGGTAGGAAGGTGTAGAGAAAGTCTGTGTGGGAAAATAACATAATTACCCTTTCAGTAATCATATAGGCAAAGTCAAACAAAAAAGCAAAGGAAGCTGTATTTGTCCATAAGGGGAAAAATGCCCAAATTAAAAAAAAAAACAATCAAAATCTTACAGAACAACGAGGAAATTTCTTCAAAATTCTTCATCAAGTTAGATAATAGAACTGCAGAGCTGGAAGGGCCCTATGGATCATTGAGTCCAGTCCCTGTTAAGGAGGCAAAGTGAGAAATCAAATCTTCAACCTAAACCACTGAGTTATCCAGCAGTTTAGATGTTACGCAAAGAAGAGATAGACAGCTGACCAAAAAGTTTCTATTTAATTATAATTGTAATATGAAGTATAGGATGAGATATCAAACTGAAATGAATGAAGCTCTACTAGGTTCAAATAAAGTTTTCAGCTTGAATGTACTTCAGCCTCCGGGAACAAAGCAACATATACTGGCTGATGCCTATCTCTAAAAATATAAAATCCAAGAGTTCTATCTTCAACCATTGAATTTATTTTCTGTTATGTTGCTCTTCTCTCTTCCAACCATACATAGTTGCCCTGCAATAGTCCTTAATTAATGATATAATTCAACACTACACATTTTGTCCATCCAAAAGCTTGGCAGGTATTAAGATGATTTACTCAACACTATGATTTGGAATCAAGGTTAATACCATGACTTTGTGAGGTATGTTAACATTAATTCCAGGATGTACTGTGGAAGTTTCCAATAGGCGTATGCCAATCAAAACAAATTGGGGTGATGCCACTCCCTTGGTGGATAGCTCTCCCTCTGAAATTTATGCAAAGCAGGAGATAATGTCTGGACTCAGGTCAGAAAAATCTAAATCTCACCAGGAGAAACTGTGTGCAGGCAGCTGAGAAAATAATTATGTATGAATTTTGTTTTTTAATAAAAGCATGGTTGTGGTCAATAGCTATTCCAGTTCTTTAACCCTGGAGAATTATAGCAGTTCCAGATAATTCAGGAAACTCATTAAGAGCCTAAAGGATTTCTCTCTCTCAGTTGAATTCCTCTATGGAAATTATAAGCCAACAAAGCGAAATGCGGTCAGAGCAAAACTTACCACAATCCACCTGCTACATCATCTCTGTCAGAACCCACTGTAGCCTGGAACAGCAGAGGTGGTAAGCTGAGGTCTTTTGGATAGAGAGTAAAGTGTGGGCAACTTTTTAATTATCAAGAGTCACATTTCTTTGAGGTAATCTGTGCAGGGCTGAAAACAGGACCAGTTGTAGCCAGGGTCATCACTTCTCACACAACACAGTGAGAATAAACACAATAAACACTGAAATGCTAGGTAGCATAGCATTTCAGCTGTTGTGCAGACTCAGTCACCATGATTTTTTTGGCAGCAGGATACTAATATACAGGACAGTCTAGGGATGTTTACTGACTTTGGATAAATGTGTAAAATGGGCTGAATTGGGGATCTATGTGCAATGGGACAGAGCAAGTAACCACTGGTTGCCCATGGGAAGAAGCACAGAGCCTTCATGTTTAATCTGGTGTTCAAATAATCATAATCACCACCATCATCATCATTTTAAAGTCATGCCAGGGGGAAATCAATAGTAATATACAGTATCTAAGAAAACTCAGCTAGCACTAAAAGAGAAGAGCAATGATTAACTCCCCCTCCCTTTATAAAGCCCAAAATTTCTTCTAGACACTTCAACAACTGAGGCACTTGGGAAATCTCAGAAGGAGGCCATTGCATGCTACATATCACCTTGTAGCTGCTCACCCCGCCATTTCACATTGCAGTAAGGTGAAATAAAAGACTTACATCACATTCTTGATTTTTTAATTTCATGTCCAGCTTAATTTGCTAACATTTTAAACAACTAGGATTGAGTGCATGCATGTAACCGTGGTTGAATTCCTGTGTTCTTGTATGGACTTTGAGTAGTTATCTCAGAATTAGTGGGCTGGTAGGCTCTATCTCTCCCCCCACCCCATATGTTTTTCTTTTTACTTTTTTGTGTAGAAGTACAAATCCCAGTGCGTGCTGCCATTCTAAAATGGTGCCTCTGGGCAGAAATGTAATTCTTCTGTGTGACTTGTGATGATTATCTTAAGTCTACCATGTCCTCCAAATTGATGGTGCTGTGTAGCCACCACCCCGGCCAAATCATAGCCCTTAGTGTTTCCTCATTCACACAGAATTCCCCCCCCCCCAAAGATCTAGAAATACACAAATACCATCACTGACCCAGAGAAGAAAAAGGTTTGGAGTGGCACTAAAAGGGCACAGGGTGGGTCAGCCACCAATCTCTATCTGGGCATAGAGTGGGTCTAGAGGAGGCAATGTACGTCTCCAGGAACATCTGATACTGATAAATGTGCTGCCTAAGAATGCTTTCAACCCCTCCTCATGGTTTTACTGGCAAACATCCTTACTTGCTCTGGGAAAGGCCTTCAACATTAGTGGCAAAGCAATTAGCAAGATAATGTTGCAGTGTGAAGCATACTGCAATGTTCCTGCCAGTCAGTGGTGACTTCTTTCCATTCTGTTTCTCCAACTGTCAGTCACCATTCCATACCTACTATGCACACAAATTTCTTATTGGCTTGCTTCAGGGGTCCCATTTCTGGCGCTTTTCTTTTTCTCTACAGTGAATACGCGCTTCTGTAAACCCTTGAGTTTCACTTAGCTTGCTATGTATTTTTCCTTGTGTGGGGATGGTGCTGTTTGGAAACCTGAATTCCTAGCCCTGGGATCCAGTTCTTTTGTGCTACCCTCTATAAGTGGCTGGAAACTTTCCCATTTATCTCACTTAACCACCTGTTGTTTCCTAAGAAGGGTTGCCAGGCCAGCAGTTTCTGGTTTGCTGAGATGTCAGGGCAAAAGACCGTTTTTTTTGTTTTGTTTTGTTCTTAACAGGAAGCAGGCTTTTGTGTAGCAATTACAAAATAACGTGTTTATGTGGGCATGCATGACAGAGTGGGGAGTGGATTTCCTGTGCTAAACAAATTACATGTGTACAACACATGTAGAAACACCTTTGTGCTGAACTAATGAGGGAAAAAGAGATGGGTGCCCAGACAGTGAAGTCACTACTTACGAACCACCCCTACACCCAAGCTTCTCCTTCCCTCTTGCCCTCAGATTTGTTTCCTTGCCTTGAGACCTGAGGAGGCATAACAAGTCCTTGAAAATTCAGCTGGCACCCTGAGGCTGGGAACCCTATTCCAAGCTTCACCTCAGGATGAGTGTTGCAACCCATCAAGGTTGATACAGAGGTTGTTAACATTGAAGCATCTTCGGCATCTGACTTCAGTCTGGCTTAAACAGGCATAGTATTGATTTATACATTTGTTACAATATGCTTCCACATCAGCTTCCTTATATCCTGGACAGGCATGGGATTTTCATATTTTCTTTCCCCACTACAGCTCCCAGCACTCACCAGGAATTCTCCACCAGCACCAGAATTCTGGCAGCTGTAGCCAAAAAAGCCAAGTCCTCAAAGGAGTGTCAGCGCCCACATCCATGGCCTAGCAAGCCTTTCTCTGTATTGTCAGCCTTTGGGCTGGAAACAAAGAAAGAGGGTGGACTTGCTAAGCTCCATGGGATCTGCAAAGGATTAGGGGATGGTTGTTGTTGTTTTAAGAGAGGCACCTTGTATGGAGCCTAATGAGCAGAGAGACTACCTGTCTCCTAATCCCTTGTAGCTGTCATGGAATTTAGCAAGCCCCACCCACTTTCTTCTTCAAACTAAAGGCCATCACTACAGAGGAGGATTTGCTGGGCCACAGGCACATGTGCTGAAACTCCTCTGAGGACTTGATTTCTTTTTTCTTTTTTTCTATAGATGCCAGAATTTTAGCTATGGGAATTCCTGCTTAATTCTGCAGGTTGTTGTGAAAAAAACAAAACAAAAAAACCCCCAAAAAACCCTCTTATGCTTAATCCTGAAAATATCTGCCAACACTCTCCTCTAAGTGCCCACAATCTGGGAGGTGAGGTTGGTGGTAGTTCTTAAGATTAGATTTGTGGTGCCAGTGCTTGAAAAAGCTCCTTTTTCAAAAGCAGCTCTCAGTGGCCATTTTGGACAACTCCTTAGCATCCATGCTAACTGAATAACTTGGGAGAGTTTTAGTCTGAGCAGTTAATTTTCACAAACTCTAGTGTGTGTGTTTGTGGTACTGATGCCCTGAGCAAGCTTGCCTAGAGTGCGCATTACTACATTTTCTGCACCAAGTTAACCATACTACAATCCCTTGAAGGCTGAGTTAGGAGTAGGTCCCATTAAGATTAATGGTACACACTCCCATATATGTTTGTATAGGATTGCAGCTTTATTTCCCATAGTCTCTTAACGTGTTTATATTTCAATTCTCTTAAGTCGATTTTACGCTGCTAGTAATTAAATAATGTGAATGTGAACACTGGGTGCTTATTTCTGTTGCTTCTTAAAATGTTATTGTAGATGTTGTTTTAATTTGCAAACAGCTTAAGGATCTTAGGCTGGAAAATGTTAGATATAATTCCATTAAACAAACAAACAAACAAACAATCCATACAACAGTGTATCCTGGCTTTGTAGCATTATAAAAGTGTCTGTGAAAACGTAACTACAGAGACAGTCTGAGAACTTTCGTATTGCCCAAATTTAGCCAGAAATAAGGAAACTTGCTTTTTTGTAATCCATGAAAGTAACTTTTTAAAGCTTTCAACTCTGCTGTGATTCATGGAGAGCAAGGTGTAAGGAGAGATAAGTAATGGGCAAGAAGTAAATATTCAAATATGATTGCCTCAAGAAAGAGGGTTAAGTTAAATGGCAACTGATACAAGAACTATATGGTTCACAAGTGGTAGCAGTGTTCTGAAAGGGTTGTCTCTGAGTGAAATATTTTTCTTCATTTCATTCAGAATAATGACTCTGTACACTGGCAGCCAGCTGGCTGCCCTTTCCATTAACAACAATAGAAAAATCCAGCTTATTATACACTAGCACTTGTTATACCAATACATCTCAAGGTGCTCCCAAAGGACTCACGGTCGTTCAATAAAGCAATCTGCTACGCCAAGTTAATTATTGAAAGTAAAGGGGAAAGCAAGCACGCTTTCTCTGTTGGCCCCAAATCAGGGGTGTTAGCTTTGCCTTTTCACAGGAAGGTCTTTCAAACAGACAATGCTTACAAATATTTGAAGCTGTGCAAGGTGGACACTGTGTTCTCGAAGCAAAGGCTATATTACAGGATCTGATTACAAATAGTTTGGGGGTGATTTCTTTGATGGGCCACAGGCTATTATCACAAACTAGAGCAAGTCAGTAGGCAATAATGTCCATAGTGCAATCATAAGTTAGCATGCTGACCTCAGGTGAGATGCAAGGCATTGTCCAGTCAGCACTGCTGAGGTAAGACTTAACAGACAAGCCAGTTGATGTACATGGACGGGGCAGCAGAGGTTTGTCTGAAAAGTTAGTCTTTGTATTCTCAGTCTATGACTGGGAAAATAAAAGCAGAAAGTGAATGCATTAGCTTAGCTGGAAAACATAGATATTTAAATTTGGAACAAAAGGTGGATTTTCAGGCTCGATGAGGGATTCTGGGAGTAGTAACAAAACAATTATTTCAACAAATACTGGAGTAGGAGAGGAACCATTTTGTCCTTTTCTTCAGCCAACCAAATGGCCTGAGACTGCTCTATGACAACTTAAGGAATAAATGTGTCATAGGTATTTCAATAAATATTTGTATAGATCAATATTCTCTCTCCCCCTCCAATTTACATACCTGCATTTTCCAAACAAGCCATTGCATGTACTGTCAAACTAGACAATCTGCTTGTTTGACTTTTTTTAAAAGCAGAGATGATGCCTCATGTTGCAAAAGGAATCTGCTTGTCATAGAACAAGAGGTTCCTCAAGTAACTCTCTTGTGTTCAGTCTGCTTTGTTTTGTGACTAGTGACTGGAAAGTAAACATGGACATAATTTGCAAGGCGAGGCTGTAGTGGGATCACTCCTAGCACCCCTAGTGGGATGTCTGCCCTTGCCCCACGCCCCCTAAAGGACATTATGAAAAACAATGGTACCCAGGCCCTAGGAGGGCACAGCCATAGGAAGGCAGGTTTTAGCTGGAGAAGAGGAGGACGGAGATGATAGGGGTCTGAGTGGAGTTCCTAGCAGCCAAAGGGAAGGGGCGCAGTGGAGGAATACCTATCTTCAGTTTATTGTTTTTCCCACCCCCCCTGGGGACCACCCTACGGAGAATTCAGCAACTGGCGGGCAATTGGTCACCATCTCCAATCAATGAAGATGTTGAAGGTACAAACACCACAAAGAGTGACAGAGGCGGCAGCAGAAAGTGCTGGAAAAATCCATGAATTGGTGAACACCTAGCATTACAAGCCTTCACTGAAGGTGGTAGAGTAGTTCAGGACTGTGCTGAAAACCCAACACCAACAACAAAATGTGAGCAGCCCAACCCCAGGGATGGAAACTCAGGGTTTGGAAGAGATTGGATTCAGTAGAGGAGTAGTGGAGCTAACTTAAACCTCTGGTGAAATGACAGAATGGGGTACAGATGGCACCCTTCCTTTCCTTCAACCTTGTTTCTCTAAGAAAGTCAAATTCTAGCTGATGGAATAACTAACAATCATGCATGCAACCTAACATTTATTTTGTGAGAGGAGGGCACTTTCACAAACTAACATGATTGTCTTTCCATATTAATCAATTAGCAGTTTCTTTTCCTGGCCTTGAGGTCAGCCCCTCCCCATTTTCTGTTTGTTTCTCTCTTCTCTTCTGACCATTGCTGAAAGCAGATGTGATTTGACTCTGCTTATGACTTTCACCATGTGGTTGCAGTGGCAAACTAAGCCTCTCACAATGGTTGAGTCTGGAATTACATTTTTAAAATTCTTTCTTACACTTCTAATTGTAACTGAAGAATTAACTGTGAGTAAAGATGCTTTTTAAAAACCTCTTTCTACCTTAAGCTAGTTGTAGTGTGATTTATTAATTGGGGGGTTGGGTTGGAAGCTGGGTTTTTAGCTCTACTCTCTCATGTTTCCCTGTTCTGTAGCTGGTTTGTTTTGTACTTTACACTCTGCCAACAAAGGGAACAATTTTCAAAACAAACAAACCTAAAACTGATAAGATTTGATAAGAGATACATAGTGGAAATTGTTAAGCTGCTAGAGATCTTCTTGGAATCTCCAAACAGCAAAAACAAAGACACTGGACACAGAGAGACGTTCCCTTCACCGAGAGTGTATTTACAAATATACATACGCCGCACCTCAGAACTGGCAATTCCACGATTCCAATAGACAAAGTAACGTGCTGCTCCTCCATACATCAACCCAACAAATAAGCTTAGTAAGCACCTTGCTTATGTAGTGTAGTCTGATGCAATAGTGATACAGCAGATTGAACTCTGCACATGTGCAACAGTGTCACATGACTTTCACTCTGGCTAACTGCCAACCTGAGTGACTAAGCCTTTTCTGGTTTCCCACAAACCACCAAGGCAATTCCATATTACATTTTATACAAAATGCTGACAAAAACACTAGCAGCTCCAGGAATTTGGAATTTATGGAGAGCATGACTGAGGAGGTACTCCCTACCTGCTCTACCTTTGGTGGGGGTGATGGCGCTCACAGAGGCAGAGTTGTTTCTGAGGGGTATCTATGAGGAAATCCCATTGTGTGAGAGAACTAGATTAATTGGAGGAAATGCACATTCTACATAATATCCAGTTTGACCCCTTACATGCCGTTTTTATTGTCTTATAAGAGACACAGAGTACAAAAGTTCATCTGTAGTTCTGTAGAAGGTATGCTTTTCTTTCTTTGTTTGTTTTGTTTTGCAATCACTTGAAAATGCTAAGTTGCCCTGGTGTGCTTAAAGGCCAATAGCCTATTGCTAGTCCAAACTAAGAGTAGATCCATGGAACCAATTGCTGAATGGTCCACCCTGTTGGGGACTAGCAAAAGGATATTGGCCATTGTACAAGGGTTACATTTGTTGTTGCTGTTGCTGTTGTTGTTTTTGCTACTGTGATTCTTCTTTTTCTTTACCTTTGTTTACTTAAATCATCCCAAAGGTACAAAGAACATTTAAAAAAATTTCTAACTCTAACCATTGAGAAGAATGTGTCATCACAGTAAGTAACATAGATGCTGCCTGTGCTTTCAAGAGCAGCTGTAACCAGGATTTTCATGATATTTACTTATTTGAAAACATGAAAGAAGAAGCCATTTTTTCCTGCTGGAAAATGAATGCATACGATTAGTCTGGAAATATAATACAACATGATATGAAACAAAGCATGTGGCATAAATTAACCTCTCATTCTGGGAGAGTCACATTTTGTTACAGAGCTCGCACAGAAAAAGAACTATAGTGTAGGCACTCTATGATATAGCCACTCAAAGAGTCATCATAAACAATGTTGCTGAGGTTCAGCCACTGGCCCTGTGTAGTTTGTGGTCCAATAAATCCATTGCTTTTTTCCCACTGGATTTTACACCTCCTTCCCAGTCAATGTAAACTATTGGGCTGAAAATGTCCTATGTCTTTTTTGGGGGTGGGGTAAAATAATGATGCCGAAAAGCAGAAGTGACATGTCAGTAGGTTGGCCTGATGGGGTGTGTGGAATTTGTATTGGATTCAGGAAATCCTGGCTCTAATTCTAACCATGCTCTTAATCTGAGCCCTACTGCTAAAATTTAATGCATTGGGAATGTCATGGGTTCAGAAAGTACCCTACAACTCACTTGATAAAAAAAATTTTGTATCTTGGTAAATGGTAATCAATAATACAAAGCAAAAAGCTCCAAATTCCAAAAATGAAGCTTTCTCTACTATTTCAGGACCTTCATGCTTTTACTACAGGACCATTCTAGGGTTGTTACACCAAGGAAGTGGCAAATAGAATCCTGAACAAATATTCTATTTTTTCCCTTCGCACTGGTGAGCCATCCTCAAACCGTTATTTCCCTTTTTCTTACTGTATAGTAAAGGGCTCTCCAGCCCCAATGTTTTGGTGGAAGGGATGTTGAAGTAGTGTATTTTAGGGCTGATCTGAGCCCAGTACTTTATACTAGTTGTCCCTCGGCCACAGGAATGTTAAAACTGTTTTGGTAGGCTCTGTAAAAACAGGGAACACATAGCATTGGCCGCTTGTTTGAAAAATACTGGATGGTCATTTGTATGACATACATACATCATTTTTATACAAATTGCTCTAAAGGACATAAAAACATAGAGGACTCTCTTCTGTTCAAAGTACAGCATCCTTCTAAAATTTGGCAGGTTTCTTAACTTGAGATATACTATTGACGCAATGGTTGCCCACAAAAATAGTTTAACAGCCAAGCAATCCAACAATAAAGGCTGCTCTTGGAAAACCCCAAAAACTTATTCTTATGAAATTTGGCAAGCTTGATCCCCTCAAAATCTGTTCTTGCAAATTTCACCTAATACCAGCAAGAAATACAACCATTATTGGTGGCTCCCTCTTTACAAAATGTATACTGAATTTAAAGATCCCTGCTCATCCTTAATTTGTCTTATATCTGTCAGGTATAACCAGCTCCTAAGGAGTTACTATCTCTGCAAACTTCACCAATTTCATTCACAAGAAGGAAAAAAAACTTCAAACTATTTGTTGCTTTCCAAAAAGATTTGGATTTCTGAATCATTATTTGATTTCAGACCTGAGTCTTCTAACCAGTCCAAGCGGAAGTTGATTTAGAAATTTCCAGATTTGTGTCTGAGCTGAATTTTCTGTTTGGTCTAAAAATCTAATATCCAAACATTGAGAATGTGATGACAGAAGTGGAGAATCTTTATGGGCTTTTCCCTTTTCCACTAGCAAAACAGGCCTTTAATCAGTTCTATGTTTTTCGAGCAATGCTGTGACTTTTATTTATACTGATAAATTTAGGAAAAATATGATAAAGCTGTAATACGATAATCATGTGACATAAAGTCAATTCTGACTTATGGCAACCCTTTTCCGAGTTTTCCAAGTAGAAAGTACTCAGAAGTGGTTTACCGTTCCCTTCTTCTAGGGGTGCCCTTGGACTGTGGAGCTTGCCAAAGGTCACACAGATTGGCTCTACTCACATGAAGCATAGTGGAGAATCAAACTCTCAACCTATCTAAACTACTGAACTATCCAGCCAGTTCCCTAAAGCTGTAAAGAAATGAGCCCTATACATTTGTTAGCTAATAGTGTATATTTACCTCAGAATGCACTCTTGTTCCATTCTCTCTGCTTTCCATTCTCTCTGCTTCCTGTCCTACATGCAGAAGATGATTGAGTCTAAAGGTGGAGAGCCTTCTTTATCTCTGAAATCTCTAAATCAGGACCCTGAAAAATCATAGGCAGGCATTCATGATAGTGGAGGTATTCTTGTTCATACATGTTGTCCTCCATGTGTAAGAGGCTGAAAAAACCAGAAACAGAAGGAGAGGCAGAGCTACAGTTGTCCCCTCTACACTTGGTGAGTATAAACTATTAGACAACAACTGAATGGGGTTTTATTGCATGGTAATTAAAATGTATCTACTTCTATACTCTTATTCAGTCATTGTGTAAGAGTATGGAATGCAAAGCACATGCACCAAGGAGAGTGCTTTAAGGCCACACATCTTTTTGCTTTCAACATGTGAAAGTGTTAATTCCAAAGAGGAAGAAACTGGGTTTCCCCCCACTTTTTCCCTATCCATGTGAGCCTGATCTCCCCACATCAGGGCTGTGGTTCACATGGGAATGCTACCTAGATAGAGGAGTTTCTCTTCCTTCAGACGATGGCCCCCACATATTGAAAACTACAATGGATAGGACAGGAGGAAAGAACTCCCCACATGGATGGGTTGGCTCCACATACTTACAGTAAATAAGGGCTGAATGGGGCTCCTTTTGGCAAAAGAATACCATGAACTATTGACTTTAAAAAAATCAGTACTGGGATAGAAATCATTTTAAACTATGCTTTAGCCATTATCATTGGAAACTATGTTGGGTAATGCGTGGAGCTTGATTTGTGTGGTTTCTGCCTGACAATGCAGTTTGATATCGAGCACTTTGGGGAGCTAAAGCACAACTTGTTTTCCTGCTCACCTGCCAAACGAAAAGCTGTCCTTGCAAAAGGCTGAGTGCTTTGCATATTTTTGCCAATCAATCATACAATGTGCGCGGCATGAAGATGACAAAGAGACGCAGAAAGCAAAAATTTTACTGCAAACTAGGAAGGGAGATCATTGCAACTGCTCCATCCCATTAGAGCTGTTGGATGCAGCTCATTAGAAGAAGCATTCACCTTCTAAGGAGATCTAGTCTACCATAACCTATGGCATTTCTACTGGGAGGGAGGAGGGGGAAATTAAACAATAGACATTGCCAAGTGCAGTGCCTGTTCATGTCTACTCAGAAGTAAGCGTAAGTCTTTAGCCTCAACTTGTTCATTCCCTTACATTTCATTCATTCATGCATTCATTCATAGGCCACCTTTCTCCTTGTAAGGGAACCCATATGATGGATCTGTCCAGTCTTTTCCACCTTCATTTGAATCATTTAATTTTCATGTTCTCTTCACTGAATCTGTGCAGAAATTTGCAAATTATCACAATTCCTTCACAGAATTAATCAAATGAAAAGCTGACCTACTTTTACTTGCCACTTTCACCAGGTGTTTTCATCATGGAAGGGACATGGCTGTTGTACTTGGAGGCTGGAACAGTTATATTTTTAGGTACAAATCCCAGGACATGGCCACTATTAGTTGCTAGTCCCAACCAAAGTAGACCCAAAGACTCAATGGGACTTACTGAAGTGTTGACTTATAAAAGTTTCATTGATTCAGTGGATTTCCTCTGGCCTAAATTTGGATCAGCCCTCAAAATCTCACAGCCACCCTGGCCACTTGGCCTCCATATCATGGAGATGTTAAAAAGGCAAAGCCACTTAGCAAGAGAGAGATGGTAATCCCAATTAAGTACCATAAACAAGGATTCAATCTTTGATTTTAAAGGACTAACTAAGCAACTGAAGCTCTTAACTTGTAAGACAAATCAGTCACCCTTACTTTCTCACCCTGTTCAGACTCAACTGAAAGTTACTGCAATAGAATTTAAGAAGTCACATTCTGCAATGTTATTATTTTTTAAAAAAACAAGCAATACTGTCACCCATGTGTACATGCTCTCCATATAATGATGAAAGACTAAGTAGACACTTGAACCCATGGTAATAATGTCTGTGTGCTTACACATTCAGTTCCCATAAGAAAAGTAATGTTATCCTTCCTTCACCTATCATTTGATAGGAAAGCCACTGGGGTTTCTTTACTTTTTAAGTTTCCAGTGTGTGTGATGCTGGGCTGTGAAACTTTCTTTTGGATCAAATTATACTGAAAAGTTCCCAACATCCTGACTGGGATCAGTGAAACATTTCTAAGTGTTCACAGCTTCCTAAGGCTTTGTAGACTGAGTAGAAAAGATCGGCTTTGTTTTTATTCCATTCTCCCATGCTACATTTAGAACCTTAGTCACCAGTTCCTCCTTCAGCCATCCAAAGAGACATTTCTCAGAAATGCAAGAACATTCTGCCAGAACAAAATTAAAGGCTGCAAGGTCAATCAAGCCCTAATGTTAGAAGCTACATCACATATTATAACTTCAATACAAGTATACATTGTTTTACAGGTGTCACTTCACTGTGGATTCAGACCTCTGCTTCTGATACTGTTTTTATACACGAAAAGCAACATGTGCATGCAGTAGACATATGTTTGCAGCTGCATATATTATAATTGCATGCAGACTAAAAAGCTGGTGTAGGTCATAATTTCCTGTTCCCCATACATATGCATGAAAACAGGAACTTGCTGCTATGTCTTATGCCACCCTTATCCTTTCTGGTTACTTACAATCTAACACCGGCATCAACACTTCAGTACTCATACTTTGTACATCAGTGCCATGTTCTAATTCCTGGACTTGTCAACTCCTCTGCAAGTTCTATTGATTCAGTGAGTTTACTCTAGTTGCTACTTACTATTGGATCCCAGCCATTGAGTCAGATTGACTCAAGGATCTAGATTTCTTTACACTAGAGCAAATCCACTGAAATCAATGATCATTAAAACAGTCTGGAATAACACAAAGTCTCACAGATTTGAATGGGTTTACATTGACTTCATTCATGCTTCTTTACTAACAGTGTAACCATATTATCTAGGTTCTACTAGATTTACTGAATACATATGCTTCAGACTGCAGCCTGAGAAGTTGGTGCGGTGTAGTGATTAGACTGTTGGACTGAATAATGGGAGAGCTAGGTTTATGTCCTCAATAAATTATGAAAATAACTGGGTTACCATGAACCTGTTACTCTCTGACAGCCTTCCTTACTTAGTAGGGTTGTTATGATGGTGGTTTGGAGTGGAGAAGAGCCATGGATATTGAGGTCTTTTACAGAGAGGCTGATATAAATGTAACTAGTATGTGCTGATCCCAGAAGCATCTTGCATGCATAGTGGCGTGTGTGTTTGTGTGACTCACCCTATTTTGGTGGTGTGTACTTATCTGCTTCAACCACGGGCCACCCAAGGGAGACACATTCAAATGTTCATTGACTCACAGTATGTTTGAGATGACACAGCCCTTGGACCAGGAGCAATATTTCCACTGGAATGTCTTTAGCAAAAAGTGATGGCACAAAACGTTTCACCATATTCATATCACCACTGGGATGTTGCCTAATAAAGGTCACATGAGTGGAAGACCGCTTGTTGGAAAACACAATATTCCTTCAGCCTTTAGAAAGCAGCAGTCACAAAGAATGTGAGAATAACACAGAACAGCTGTAGAGGCACTGTCTTGCCTCAAGTCTCAAATGTGCAAACAGGAGAATGAAAAAAGACATCCAGCACAGCATTGCCCCCCCATCAGATTTATGTATCCCAATCCTTGTTCCTTTCTCTCTCTCACTACAGGATTCAATCTCTTTTTGTTCCCCAATGACGGGTGGTGCTTCTATCTTGTAATGGCTTACTACTACTAAGGAAACCCATCTAATTTAATGGGGCTGCTCTGGAGGATATGGCTTGAGAATGACTATTTGTGTTTCTCTTGAGCTCATTTACACTTGAACGCTTTAATCATTTCCTCTGCTTATGTATTCCACACATGCACAATAGTTCCAGATGTGTGAAATAGTTCTGCTGGAACTATCCATCAGCTGCTAGGTTATGCATTCTTTTGTGTCTTTCAGCAAACATTTTCCCCACAGTGCAATGGAGAGAAAAAAACACACCAGCATTTTGTTCATCATCATCTCATATTTACCCGTACAGAGACGATCTGTTTATTATGAAAATGAAAGAAATATTCCAAGAGACACAAACTGAGATAATATAAATAAATGTCTTGGGGCTAAATAACATAAAATATTCGATGTATTCTTACAACTGTGCCAAATTTTTGGTGGGATGCTTTCTTCTAGTAAAAAGCACCATTTGAGAAAGAGAGATACCTTGCCCAGGCTTATATGCTTTTCTAAAATTTCCAGAATTTACATGGAAGGGGAATTTTGTGGAAAGTCTGTTAAGGTATGTCTATACACAGAACAGCATCAGATGACAAGAATGGAGCAATGCCTTTCACAGTAGACAAGTCAGAGCTTGATTTGGACAGGATCTTGAATATTATCATTTCCTGCTAATACAGGAAATCCACTACAACAGCATCCTCCAGAGTGACCATCCAGCCTCTGCTTAAAAGCCTTTCATTAACAAACAAGAGTCTTCTACCCTTTCAGGCAGCTGGTTTGCTTTCACATTGCTCACTCCATCCTAGATCTTCTTAATGTCTGGTTCAAATTCCCTTTCTTGCCATGTGAAAATCTGGTTTCATACGCTGAAGGAACAGAAATCAAATTTACTCCATCATCCATGAGACTTTCCTTCAAATATCATCTATTTTCTCAGCTCCTTCAATATTTGCTCATAAGATTTGATCTCAAGGCCCCGCACCATCCTTATCGCCTTCCTCTGGACACAAAATTGCTCTTCCATCTATGTGACACCCTAAAAACATTGTTTCTTCTGCGTCTAAAGGTATCGAACTCCTTCAACCCTTTCTCATAGGAACTGGCCTCTTTATTGCCTTCCACTGGATGTATTTCAGGCTACTGGCATTCTTTTTAAACGATTACACAGAACTGGGCACAGTAGTCCAAATGAGATCTGACTCAAGAGTAGTACCTTATTTCTCGTGATCTGAATGCTGTACTTTTGTTGAGACAACCTAGAATTAGAACTCCATAAAAGTGCAGCAATGTATGGAAGTGAGAGCTAGACCATAAAGAAGGCTGACCGCCGAAGAATTGATGCTTTTAAATTGTGGTGCTGGAGGTGACTCTTGAGAGTCCCCTGGACTGCAAAGAGAACAAACCTATCCATTTTGAAGGAAATCAACCCTGAGTGTTCACTGGAAGGATAAATCCTGAGGCTGAGGCTCCAATACTTTGGCCATCTCATGAGAAGAGAAGACTCCCTGGAAAAGACCCTGATGTTGGGAAAGAGTGAAGGCAAGAGGAGAAGGGGACGACAGAGGACGAGATGGTTGGACAGTGTCATTGAAACTACCAACATGAATTTGACCAGACTCTGGGAGGCAGTGGAAGACAGGAGGGCCTGGCGTGCTCTGGTCCATGGGGTCACGAAGAGTCGGACACGACTTAACGACTAAACAACAACAACAAAAAGTGCAGCTATGTTATTGTACAGAAGAGCATATCATCATTCTACATATTTGACTATGTTACTTCTCCCTTTCCCCATGGGCATCAATCCTAAGCTGACAAGATCAGCCAGTTCTTTGTTGTCAGGTACACGATAGCTGATAGCTTCATCCCTCCTTCTATCCTATGCTAGCTTTCTGTATATGGGGATTTTTAAAACATCACATGGTTCTATGATGATGAACTGCTGGATAGCTCAGGGGCTTAAGTATCCAGCTGTGGAGCCAGAGGTTGAAAGTTCAGTACCCCACTGTACCTTCTTGGCAGGGGCTTGATTCAATGATCCATAGGGTCCCTTCTAGCTCTGCAGTTCCAAGACTATTATTGTAATATTCTGTGCATGTAATCTGAAAGGGTAATTCTATTTATCACCACAACACCCAACCACCTCTATTGCCTTTGTAGACCCTATCTTGTTTTATCAGATGAATGGGGCTTTCATTCATTCTATTTTTAACAAATCTATTTCTGTTCCTGGCTAGTGCTGTGTTTATTGATATGCTATAAAACGAAATGATTTCACACTAATGACTAAGGTTGTAACAACTGGAGAACATGCCTTATTTGGCAGGCATGAGGAACAACTTGCTATTTTAACTTTTCTCTGTTGTCTTCTGGAACATTTCTTCTTAAACAGAGCACTTAAATTGCAGCAATGCAGAAACAGCACTTAAATATGGAAAGAGGTATCATAAAAAGAGTGTAATGTGTTGTCATGGGTTATTGTCCAGCAGGGCCCACATCTTGAAATGTTGTCTTTTCAATGTAAATTAAATGTTGGTGCAGTATCACTGCCAGATTTGGGAGGGGGGGCTTGTGCAGTCCTTGGAAAAGTTCCTTTTTTGTACTACTAGTCCTACACCCACCCACTCCCAGCCAACGCTGGCTCAGACAAGGCCCACTGTCCATGCTCATTCCCCTGAGCAAATCCCATACTTTTGCCTAGAAGGAAGAACAAAGGAAGTCCAGGCTACTGCTCCTTCTCTTTGTTCTTCTCACCACATACATGCTTGGAAAGGGCAGGTGAAAAAGCAAGCCACAGTAAGGAGATGGGGTATAGGCACCTCATGGCCCTCCAGCTTTTGTGTAGCTGCCTGGACCTCCTGCTAGCTCTATCTCGATAGTAGCTAACTAGCATTGCTGATTATGGGAGATGGCAGAGCTGCAGATCAAACCAGAAATGTCACAAGTTCCCAATTTCTCTACTAGTTCAGGGTGTTGGTGTGTGTGTGTCACTCATAGACCTCCTTCTGGGATATGGACCTCAGCAGGTACCCAGAAATGCTGGCTGCTTCTAGGGTTAATTCATATTTTATCCCTTTAATTGTTGTTGTTTAGTCGTTAAGTCGTGTCCGACTCTTCGTGACCCCATGGACCAGAGCACGCCAGGCCCTCCTGTCTTCCACTGCCTCCCGGAGTTGGGTCAAATTCATGTTGGTAGCTTCGATGACAGTGTCCAACCATCTCGTCCTCTGTCGTCCCCTTCTCCTCTTGCCCTCATACTTTTCCAATCCCTTTAATTAGTAGAACACAAACATTTGAACTCTCTTCCTGCCTTTATTAGTTTTTGAAGGTGGGAGGAGATCTACTCCCTTCCAACACCCAGTGTGAGTGAGTCCACATAATCTTTAAATGGCAACTTGTGCCTCAAGGCTTATAAGGATACAATTTGTGTGTATTTCTGTTGAAACTTCTTTTCATCTTACAAGAAGTCGGGAGGTCTCTGGGACCTTGCTTCACGATAGGCACGTGCATTATCATTAGACAAATGTGTAAAACCAGACCAAATCAGGGGGATTTTTACAATTCTAGAATGCCTACAGGACAGAGCAAAGAGCTGCTGGTCACCTGTGCATACTGCAAACCCCCACTCCCTGGCAGATCCTTCATGTTCTGTTCAGTATTTGTGGGATGAAAACGTTTTTTTAAAAAATATGCCCCACAATCTGAACTGAAGAAATGGAAGTAGCAAAGACTGCATGGGTGGCACCCAAGAAGAAAGCAGGTGACAACTGGACCCCACAGCAAAGCCCAAGATTTGCTCTAGACATGTCAACCATGGAGGCACTAGGGGATGGCTCAGGCTGAGATCACCACATGCTATCTGCTATCGTCCCCTTGCAGCTACTCCACCAGCCATTTTGCAGAGATGTAGAGTGAAGTGAAAAATATGTATCATTGTTCCTAGCTAGGGTTCACATTCTTGATTTTTATTTCTTTATCTAACTTCATTCTTTCACAAAACATTTTTCTACTGTAAGTGAGTGTAGGGTGTGTGTGGATGAATGAATTCCCCCCATGGGAGATGAATTCCTCCCATATGGGGTTTTGCTGGCTAGGTTAGAATGAGTGTGCTAGCATCTGTCTTTTCTCACTTCCCTGCTTCTGCCTTTCTTCTTCTGTATGGTGGTACAAAGTCCACTGCCTGCTGGCTTTCTGCCATTGCTAAAAGGGTGGCTCTGCACAAAAGTAAAAGTTTCCTATCTACCACACCCCTAAATTTGATGGTGCTGAGTTGCTTCTCCCCACCTATCGGTCATATCTATTTCCATTTTTCTCCATTTGCAGGAATTGGGGTTTTCACAGAGATCTGGGACTGCACAAATACCATTACGGACATGGGGAAGGACTAGGTCAGAGTGTCACCAAAAGGGCACAAGGGGAACCAGGCACCTATTTTATTTGGGCAGTTATGGAGCTGCTCAGATCCCTAGTTTGTCATGTGCAGCCTGCAAGCTGCCTTTTGCCCTCCCCTATATCAAGTTTTCTTTAATTTCGATATCAAGCCACTGCCCCGGCAGTGACTGTCATGCTGTACCTTAGACAGCATATGAGTAGGCTTTCCTTCCAACTCCAGTTTCCCTGATCTGGCAAAAAAATCTATACTTCTCTACAGGCTGGTTATAGGTCCCTGACCAGCATCTCTTATGGCAAGTAGAGCAAGACGGCCCATTAGAGAACTATTAATTTAACCAGTCCTAGTACCTTGCTAGTTGGCCATGACCAGGAGATTCATGTCCTTATGGCTGGATCTTCTACGGTGTATGTTGAGGTGATTGGCTGTACGTTGAATTTTCTATGGTCCCAAGCAGGGCTTTTATCTCAAGGAGTCTCCAGATGATAGAGATTTTTCTAGCAGTTAAACAAGTGTCCCTGCATCAGGTCTGGTTGTTGCTACTGCAGCTGCTGCTACTGACTATGTTCCTGAGGTCCAAAGGGTGAAATGGAAGGACTGGAGATTGAAAGGCATGGCTTGGAATGTGACCAGCTGGTGATTTGGAGTGGGATGGGGACTGAAGATTGTCCATGAGAAGAGGCATTTCAGGATCTGAATAGATATGGCAGGTCCTTCCAGATCTTTACTTGTAAAGGGGTTCTACACGGGGCTCCTTGTCTCTTCCTCAAATGAGGTCTCAAGCTGATCCTGCTCAAGCATCATCCTGACAGTATGTGGCAAGACTGAGTATTTCCTGACCAGGGTTCTGGGCAAAGCAAATGATGCTGGGCATGATATTCAGCTCTTACCAGCTGTATTGGCTGCTACCAAGGAAGATGCAATAAGTTGGAGACATGTTTGATAGCTCAGGTTCATTCTATTACTAAGAGGTATATTTGTTATCCCAGCCTATTCATTGCTCCTTTATTATGGAGAGCAAACATTTTCCTACTAATGGGAAAGGATGTTTGCAATGCATATGGTATATTTGCCTGAAATCACCCTTATTTACATGCATGACAGAATCCATTCAGTTTTCGGATGATTTTCTAGCATTGGCAAATAATGCGTACACTGAGGCTTGTAGCACCACCTCAGGATTGCTATGTTGGTTCAGCATTAGCATGGGAGAATGATTTTTCCATGAACGTGCCCATCACTGAGAAGCACCTATCTCATTGAAAATAAATGGACTGTGCCCTTAACTCACTCAGGTGCTTATGAAAAAGGCAGCCATGATTCAACTTAATCAGGCATTTAAATTTAAGCCTAAAGAAGGACGGTCTTAATTGCTTTCTGAGCAAATGCTTAATTGGCATACACAAAGGGCAAAGCAGAGGAAAAGGAAAGCTGGATTTTTTTAAAGCCTAAAACTGGCAGTGTAAGTAATTTGATTAGGGTGGCAGCAGAAGATGTTCACCTGCTGTTTAGGCCACATTCTTAGCACATAAGAGAAGCCTATTAGAGTGGAGGCAGGTGACTGGAAGCTCCTCATTTCAAAAAAAAAAAAAAATGTAAGAATTTAGAGATCATACAACTTCCCAGAGCCAAGGCTGACACAAATTGCCCTTCTGTTAGAGGCAGAAAGAGAACTGCCACACCTCACAATGTTTGCTGGGAGAGAGATGAGGAAGAGAAGGAAGGGGACAAAGATGCCTTTATTTCTGCTGGGGCCACCTGCCTGCATCCCTTGATTGTGCCTCATCAGGCTGTGTGAATAATGCCTCCAAGGAGTTGGGAGAAGGATGGCCCAAAAAGCCTGGGATTTTTATTTATTTATTTATTTGCAAATCTTGGGGTAATTTTTGGGAGGGGCACACTTCCCCATTGCCTTGGCCTGAAGAGGCCAAAGCATTATTTACATGGCCAACCAAGAAGCTGCCAGGATGTGGAGAGGCATGGTGGTGGCAGGAACAGAGAGAAAAAGGCCAGTGGCTGGCTCAGGCAGCAGAGAAGCAACCATCAAAGGCTCCACCATTGCCCCTAAAGCCTCTCCACCTGAGGTAACTGCCTTGGTTTATGCACTATATTAGTCACATAAAAACCAAAGTAGTAACTTCAGCAGGATTTGGGGGAGGGGGGAAGGAAATGAAGCTACTGTCTTATACCTGGTCAGCTCCTCAGCAAGAAAGTGCCCCCTCTTCCCCCATTGTAATTTTCTGTCATTTTATGATAATAGCAAAAAGCAGGTAACATTGACTTTCATTTATATTCATTGACTTTCATTTATACTCACCCAGTATAAAAATGAGAATATTTGCAATTTTAGATTGTTCTGTCAGTTTAAGATTCAGCTTGGATTGACCTCATTTAGTTTGTTAGCTATTGTACATATACATTTACAACATGCCAAGACACCCCTTGGGCTACATGCATAATCCCAGCCTGTTTTCCTGCCACCAGGGCTTCCTGGCCTCCTCGTTTTGTGGGCAGAAAAAAAACCACTCACACATACACACAACCCATAAGCAGGAGTGGCAATTCACCTTTTAAATGGATCACAGCTGTCCTCCACCACTCAATACCACTAAATACCTGTTGTTCAAATTTGGAAGTTCAAACCTCTAGTTATGTCGGTTATTTTTGACATTAGGGGAATTTTTTTGCTGTTTGTGGGGCCTCCACAAACTTTTAGGAGCAAAACTTGGGATCTTAGATCTGTTAAAGCTGCCTTCACTGATATACACAATATCTGTGCTAATGGAAATTAAACATGGACATAGGGAAAGTTCCGTTGAACCAACTTCAAGGTTTACTGTTGTTGAAAATATACATGTACATATAACCTCAGTTTAATACACCAAGATTATTTTCATCTCTAAGAAGAGCAAACAAATCAAAAAAGCAGAGATGAGAACTCGACTTGCGGGACTTGCTGTAAAGTCAGACTTAAGTCGCACCAGTGACTCAACTTGGACTTGACTCTTTTTCCCCCCAATGACTCGGGACTTGACTCATGACGTGGAGCCCACCCCTCCCTTTTTTCTGGGAAAAACACCTTATTTTTAATAGAGACATGGACTTGGGGCTTGGGGCTTGGGACTTGGTACCAAAGACTCAGCCTCGGACTTGGTACTTGATATCCAAGACTCGGACTCAGACTTGGGACTTGGACCCAAAGACTTGCAAAATCCCTGCCCAAAAAATCATCAATTACTGGTTGTTTTCTATTTTGTCTGTACCAGAGCATTATGGTTAACAACTTTGATAATGGCTTTGTAACACCAGGGTATTAAACCATAGTCGGAAGTTGATTTACTGTTCTGTCTCTGATTCAGTCATTAATCATAGTTACATATTCTGAATCTCAACTGGGAGAACAGAATATCCATGCCTCCCCTTAAAGTGAGCATAGATGGGAAAGATTAACATTTGGGGGCTACATCTTCCAGATACCCCCAGGTAACATGGCTAGAATTCATGTTAATCTGATGGTACAATGCTGTCTATAGATGACTGATGCTAAAAGCACCTGGTAGATATTTTTAAAATATGATTAGCTCCTCCTCTTCCTCTTTTTCAATTAGATTTAACTCTCTTGAAAACTACATGATAATAAAAAGGCATTCATTTGTTCTGAGACACAGTGCTTAGAGTGATTGGTATTCATGCTGTTTTACCGCTATGTTGTTGAATGTCTCTTTTCCCCCCAATGCACATAAGTCACAAACGGTAGAATTCAGCTGTGGTTTATCCCATACCTTTTGCTGAAAGGTAAAAAGGGACCCAGTGGAACTATTAATTCAATATGTTGGCTCAGTCTTCATATGTCAAATATAACTCAGCATGCCACTAAAGCAATATGGACTTTGTGAAAAATGTACTTCACCTGTATTGGAATCCAAAGTTCATAATAAAATTTACAGTTTATAACATACTCCCTTAAAATATTGTTGTGGCTTCATAGGTACAATGAAGTCATGTTTATCATTCTGTGTATATCTATATAGAAACAGGAAATATGACATGCTGTGTTTTGGTCCTTAGAGGCTTGGTGGTTTCCCCATCCCCCACCGCCTTACTGTATAAAACCAAAAGTCCATTTAGTTGAGCTCTAACTGTGATCAGTTTGATGTTCCTGGAAAGCACACAAGTTTGGTATGAGGGTCCCTCGTTGTGTATCACTGCTACCTACCTGATCATTACAGATAGAACTCCTCTAAATATGGAGATTACATGAGTGATTCATACATCTCAGTTTTGCTTTTCACCACTGTCACTGCGTTTTAAAAACAACTTCAAAGCCTAAATGCTTTCATGAAAACCAGTCAAGAAATTTGGAACTTCAGGAAATTGAGGGTAATTTGTAAGGAGTAAGTAATATTCCCAGGAGCAGAGGTGTGGGAGGGAATGTGGCCCTCCAAGGTCTGAAAAAGGGGGAAAGTAGCCCCCCTTAGACACTCCAGAGTTTCTATATGCAATGATATTTTTTTACTAGAAAGCATTTAATTAGCACAGTTTGGGGAAAGGCTTGTCACCAATTCTGCTGCATGAAGTGGGCATATTTTAACTGAAAGCAAGAACAACAACAAGAACAACAACAACAACAGAGTTGAAAGGGGACCCTGTGCATCATTGCATTCAGCCCCTGTCAAAAAGGCACAGTGGGGAATTGAACTGCCAATCATACCTCACCACTGAGCTATCCAGCAGTTCATATGGCTACCACTGAGTTGCCACTGATGTCACGAGGACCCTGATCAAAGATGGAATTTGTCCACCTGCTGCTTTAGCCAGAGAGAAGCCAGTTTTAGGCTCCTTTCCCCTGCAAACACTGTCAGCTGTCATTTGCCCACCCTACCCCGGAATAAAGACGCGAGACAAGAAATATGGGTTAAACACGGGCCACACTTTATTGAAAGCCATCATTGTTGCCATCCTTTGGCAAAGGGGGGTCCTGCCATAGTGCAGAATCAGGTTTATGCACAGAGGTCTCACCAGACCCCTTAACCAACAAATGGGCGAGTCCCTGGCCCCAAGTTCTCGCGGTCATAAAGACAGCGAGAACCCAGCCGGCCCCCATTTGACCACCCCCGGACCTCAAGCCAGCTTTTCCTTGTTGACTGTTGGTCTGGGTGTGGCCCCAGTGCATCTTTTCCCCCAAGCACTGTAATCGCACGATCCACAGCACTGGGAGGTCAGATGGGATATACCTTACCTGCAATTGCAATGGGACTCACCAAAAACCTGTTTTACCCGCACTACCCACCACAGCATAGGGACTAGCATAGCTAAGTCCCATGCCCACCATCGAGCCTATCGAGCTCAGCACGCAGGACCCCCTTGATGTCTTCCAAAAAGACATCCAAACCACCATAGGACAGATGTACACCATCTGACTGAAAAAACTCAGGCCTATCCAAATGGATCCTCTGGTGACCAATCACCGATCCAAGGCCACTGCAGACCGCCCTGCAGACTTCCCAATTAACACACCAGCGAGCAGTGTTAATGGGTAAAAATTCTCTGGCTTCTCTCCAAGCCAACCAGGGGATGATCGTTGACCAAATGATGCTCATCGCCGGGTACGTGGCTTTCAGCCAGGTCAGATCACACAACACATCCAGGATCAAGGTCTTTCCAGAATGCTTGGCCAGATCGTTGCCACCCAGATGTACCACCAAAACATCTGGGAAAAATTGTCCAAAGGCAGCCACTCTGCACAGCTGGCTCCACTGTATTCCACACAGTCCTCTCCACTTGATATGGGCTCTAGCTCCAAGGCCCAGACAGCTCCCCCAGCTTTCTCCTCATTGCTTCCAAGATACCTGCAATACATAAGAGAACCAGGCCCCTGCCTAGACATTAGGTAGTGTCCTGATATACCTACGATAGGTGGACGAAGACCACTGCCCAAGCCATTTAATGTCTTCTACATTGTAACCTAAGGCTGCTGCCATAGATGCTGCTCCTATTCTAAATGAATGCATGCCAAACCTCATTCCCTGCACACCAACCCTATTTAATGCTAAATCTGTCAACTTCCAAAATTGGTATTTTGTCAGTGTACTCTATCGCTGTGTATAAAGAAATATCCTTGGGTCTGTCCCCTAATCTGCAGGTATGCATCCGTGGCTGCCACCAGGCAATGGTTGTCCATGTGGCAACGTTCCAATGTAATGTAGGCTCCCCGACCCTGCTGGTCAGCCTTGGATTGGCGAATATGTATTCAAACCCCTCCACAACCCTAACGTCTTGCCATTGCAGGGCTACCCTGGTCCTATCTCCCTTTCACGAAGCTACTACCTCACTGATCCTGAGGGCTCCGAAAAATGTTAGTAAGGCCGTGGCTTTGAATAACGTAACTTCATAGTCGTCCCTGCATAGTACCTCCCACTGTTTACAAATGCCTTCTAACAAGGCAGGCGATATGGGAGCTCTAGTGTCCCTAACTCTACCTCTTTCTTTCACCCACCCTTCGATCATTTTCCTAATGCGGTAATCTGAGGAAAAGTCCTGATAACCATGAATCCTGGCATAATAGGCGAGAGCCGACAATCTACCTTGTATAGTTCCGGGCACCAATCCCTTCCTATTCAGATAGACAATAAATTGCTGAAGATGTTCAACCAGAGCAGGCCATACTGGTTCCAAATTTACTAGGTTCCTAAACTCCTGAAACTCTATACTCTAGCTCCCTGAAACACTCTATCTGTTGGCGTGACAATGCATCAGCTAGGTTATTATCTATGCCAGGGACATGACGTGCTTGCACCAAGATGTTGAATTGTAAAGCCCGTAATGTGAATGCTCTAACTAATGACATTACCCGCTCCGAATGGGACGTGAGGTTGTTTATGATATAAACATTCACCTGCCCAGAGCCATAATGCGCCAACTATAGGAAAGAATTCCAAGAACGTTAGATCTCTGGTGACGCCAGCCTGATGCCGCTCGTCTGGCCATTTTCCAGCGCACCATCTACCTCTGCAATAAATCCCAAATCCTGATGAACCTGCGGCGTCCAAATGGACCTGAAAGTCCGCCTTAAGTCCTATCTCACTCCTCCAGAAAGATATTCCGTTAAACTCGGCTAAAAATGGTTCCAGACTCGCAAATCCTCTCTCATACCCCATGTAATCCTAGTCCTGTGTAAAGGGCGACGAAGGCCTTTCATTGCATCACAAAGCCGTCGTAAGAAGGCACGCCCAGGCGCAACTACCCTACAGGCAAAATTAAGATGGCCGGCAATCTCCTGAAGCTCCTTCAGGGACACTTTCATCCGCCGTAACAGCGTGGCTATGTGAATCTTAAGGTCATCTAACTTACTGGCCGGCAGTTTGGATGTCTGCTACACCGTATCCAGTTCAATACCTAAAAACATCAGGGATGTGGCTGGCCCCTCAGTCTTCTCCTTGGCCAGGGGTAGCTCTAGCTCTTCAGCCATTGACTGAAAAGTATATAAAATGAATCTACACCTTCCTGAATTCCTTTCACCACAAAAAAGATAATCATCTAAATAATGGGCTGTATTGCTGCAGCCCACCCTCTTCCTGAGTTGCCACTCCACAAACAAACTGAAACGCTCAAATGCTGCACATGAAACCGAGCAGCCCATCGGCAGAGCTCTATCTATATAGAAAAAACCCTGAAAGGAAAATCCTAACAAGTCAAAATTGAGTGGATGCACCGGTAAAATCCGAAAAGCCAATTTTATATCACATTTCGCCAGCTCTGCCCCTACACCACACCTTTGCACCATGCGCACCCCTTCATCAAAGGAGGTATAGCGCATGGTACAAAGTTCCTGAGGGATGGCATCGTTGACCAAAGCCCCCTCAGGATAGGACAAGTGGTGTATCAACCTAAATTCCCCCTGGGCCTTCTTTGGAACTATCCCCAAAGGGGAGACCCTTAAAGTTTCTAAAGGAGCCATTGCGAATGGCCCCAGCTCTCTGCCTTCCCTCACCTCTTTGTCAATCTTCTCCTGGACAACACCTTCCATTCCCCGAACGGATCTCAGGTTTTGCGCAAAGAACGCTTTGCGCTCGCCAGCCGCCGGTATCCTAAAGCCATATCTAAATCCCTCTGAAAGGTAGCTAGCATCTTCTCTGCATGGATACTCCGTGAGCCATGCTTCCAAAACTGACACTTTAATTGGGCTGGGACCCTTTTCCAGGGTTACCGCCCCCGCTACTGGTTTTTTTACCACCGGCTGGGCCTTTATTCTGATGTTGAGCCCCTGCCCTGAAGCATAAAGAACTGGGATGTTGACCTCCACATGTTGTGCACTCGTGCCTAAAGCGGCATGGTTTCCTATTACAGACACCCTTGGCGTTGTAGTCCCAGCAGAGCAGGTGGGGTTGAACCACCTGCCCCGCTCCTAGATGGGGATTCTGATTCAAAGCTGTTTTCCTAATAAGGTGCCCGCTATCAAATCTGTCGCCCAAGTTGGGTGTAACCAGCGACCCGGCAGGGGCTCATCCCATCGAAGGTTTGGGTGAATAGTGCTCCGCATACAGAACGATTCATCATAGTTAAGCCATGCCTGGCCCGCAAAGTCTATGTAGGCCCGATAAATTAAGTCTAAATACTGAAAGAGAGACTGAGCCCGCCAAGGTTGGGCCTTCATGACCACTCCCGCATAGATTAGGAACCCCGGCAACCAGTTGGCCCATGTCCTATCTGGCTTCTTCCTCCTGCGTCTCTCCTTATCTTTATCGTCTTCCTTGTCCAATTCTTTCTTTTCAACATTTCTATTTAGCAGTTCAAACAAGTCCACATATTTTCCTTTTCATATCTTTTATTTTGTTGCCGGGGTAAGGTGGTCCCCAAGGGGCATTGCATGATCGCCAAATGGTAAGGCCTGTAATAGCACGGTGTTGTAACCCGTGTCAGGAACAGAAGGATACGACCAGACCCCCACGCCAGCCGTCGGGGTGAGCGGTACCGGAAAAGTAGTTGGCAGATATGGTGCAGCCCATCCGCCAAGCTGCACGCTCGTACTGGACCATGGGGTACTTAGTGGTCGCGCCCTCCCCCCTTTACAAACAAACACCAGCAAAGAAATAAACAACAATCACTAAATTAAATAATTTGCTTAAATAATTAAGGCCGAAGAAAATAAGCAAACTGCAGGGGGGGAGCCAATGCTACCCCCCTTCCGAATTCCGGGTTGTTCAGGCCTCGCCAGGCACCACACAGCTGAATTAGCCAAGCGGAGAGACTCTGTCCGTGTCTGTTGCCAGCCAAGGAAGAGGGAGGAGAGAGGGGGGAACGGCCCTTAAATAGCCCATCATTCCCCCCTCTCCTCCCGGGATATTCTCGAGAGACTTAGAGTCTTGCGATCCTCCGGGGAGGGAGGCGAAGACAAGCTGTGCTGCCGGAGCGTGGCCCAGCAGCGACTTGAGCATTGCAGACAGTGGTTGATCATATCAGGGCTCAAATAATGCTCACAAACATTGGTTGACAGTGTGACTTTTTTCATTCCTCCTGCACTTCTAGAGACACTGCAGTGTCTTAATAATACTCAGCAGATGCTGCCTTCACAGTCTAGAACAACAGTTTTCTGAAATATTGGTGGCTGCTGTGAAGAACATTTTGTGACACATGGTGTACTCATGGTTGAAAGAATATAGGATTTTAAGGGGTTCCTAAATGGTTTCTACTATGAGGTTTGTAGTTTTCTCTTCAGTTCCCAAGGCATAGATCTGCAATTTCTAAATCACACTGTTCTATATAATACACTGTCATTGGAGCCTTGTGGATACCAGGCAAAATCATAATTCCAAGTAGGAATGTACAAAATACTCACCAATTTCTTCTGTCTTGTCAATTTAGACTGTTGTGAGGTAACAAAATCCCTGGGTGAGTCATTTTCAAGTCTCACAAGATTCCTTGCCTTCAGCATGAGAGGAAGAAGGAACTCTTTTTTCTTCAACATCTCTCTAATTTGTATAAGGTCTCCCTGTCCAAAAGTAACGTCCTTTTCCTTTGAAATGCTCATGCTCATACCACACCCCTCTCTGAGGGGAAATATCTCACATCCTGGCAGGTGTGAAGAAAATCTTAATGGTTTCCTATTTTCATATGTGAGAATGAGACAAGCTAGGCTTTAAATCCCTAGCTATATGCAGAAAAATATTGAGAAGTGTTCTGTCAGGGTTAGACAAGAGATGTAGGTTTGTCTTACTTTTGCTGTTTTGGTAAATTTCAAGTTCCTTTTGCAATTCTGTCTGTAGCAAACATTTTCTTATATGTAACAAAACTGAACACTTCTGTTTTACCTCAATTAACTTTAGCAATTCTAAACACACTGATATTTAACTGTGGCTTTTGCCTTGCATTCAAATATGGCTTTATAATGTGGAGATCTTGTCATTTAACTTTGAATTTACAAGATTTAGAACCTCAGTTGCTCTAAGGCTTAACAGGACATGCTGAACAAGAGCTCAGCTTGCTAGCACAGAACAATGCACAGTTATCAATGTAACTGAGCTCCTAGGCAGGATGATTAGCTTTGGAAAAGAGCTGAGCTGTGGTGCAAAATACTTCTTGGCTGGCAAAGCTCCTGCATTGTGTAATCATTTCAGTGCTTGGACCATTTACTTTAATTGCCAATAACATTATACAGAAAACCTGGGAGAAAAAAAAACAAGACCAGAAGAAAGAACAAATTTAGAAAGTGGGAGAGAAGTAAGCCAGTCATACACCAGAATTCTGTAAGTGTTCACTTAGAAATAGGTCTGTTGTGTTCCAAATTGTGTACCTTTTTTTGCAAAGTAGGTGTGCATAAGATTGGAACCTTATAACTGAGTTTTGTTAAAAGAGGAAAGATGGGCCAGCACAAATCCTGAATTGCAGCTACATCCTACTGGTAAAGTGTTAGCTTTGTCTGAAGTCATTGCAGCTCTCCAGACTATTTCTTGCTTAATTGTAATTATTAAAAACAAATATATTACTTTTCTGCAGTTAATCCAACAGAAAATCATCTTGTGCGCATACTGGACAGATAATACCAGATGAACATTCTGGAGCATAATAATAAACAATGCTTATTTATCACCTCATTCCATATTGAGGTGAAGTGTTTAAAGGCCAATCCAAGAGGCATGCATGTGCAGAAGTATACAAAAATGCTCAGACAAGTCCTTGTAATCTGTATGTTGTTCCAGGGCATGGTGAAGGGATGAAAGTGGTAGACAAAGGAACAGGAAATGGGATGACCAGGTGATTGGATTTTACCCAGTGTAGTTCACAAACTCATTGAGAAATTGAAAGTTAGAAACTTTAGGTCCTCCATCTTAAAGTGTTTAAGGTGAATGACCTAAAATTTCTAGCTTTCTGGCTGTTATTGTTGCTGTTGTTACATGCTGTCAAGTCAGAACTGAATTATAGTAGCTCTAACAGGGCTTTCAAGGTGAGTTGGATATTTAAGGAGTGATTTTACTAGTTCCACTCCCTGAGTGAGTTTCCATGGCTGAGCAAGGATTTGAACTCTGCTCTCCAGAGTCCTAGTCCATCACTCTATCCACTGCACCACACTGGGAATCATGGCTATCCTGGGTGAATAACACCAGTGGATCACTTAGTAGTCAATGTGATGTGGTGGGTAGAGTTCAGGAGACCTGGGTCTGAATCTCCACTTGACCATGGGAACTCTTTTGCGGGGGAGGGGGGCTGTGGTAAAACCACTCCTTACATATCTCACTCATATTGAAAAAACTATTAAGGTTGCTGTAAGTTAGGTGTGACTTGATGGCACATAAGACACACATGGATGTACCACCACATGATAGATTCTACTCTGCTCATGATTTACTGTTGGGATATTTGTCTATAAAACAAAATCCTAGAAAGGGATGCAGACATTGCAGTCCATGGGCACCCTGGATGGCCAAGCTTATTGTCTGTCACATCTGGAAGTCCTCAACCTGCCACTTGTAGAACAATGGACAGAGGACTTGGCCATAGATGAGAACATGGCATTTAACAGGCAAGAGGCAAGCAGAAAATACCTGAGTTTTTGGTCCACATATTTGGAATGGTTTCCTAGTTAATTTTGATGTGTGAGAGAATATAAAAGTTGTTATTGAGACTTCACCTTCTCAATTTACTCCCTCCCCTTCTGTTATCCATCTCCCCACAACATTTTGTTTCTTCTGCATTCAATTTCTCCTTTTCGTATGTCTGCATGTGTGACTCAAGAGAGCTATGAGGGATTTGTGATAGCAGTTTATGTCATTTCCCTATTATAAAACAAATAAACATTTTAAACAGAAAAAAATTAGAAACCATCATATTCATGATCTCAAGGAAAGATAGGCTAAGTCGTCGTCATCATCATCATCATCTTAGAACTGCAGAGCTGGAAGGGTCCCTATGGTTCATCGAATCTAACCCCTGTCAAGGAGGCAGCCAGATAACACAACCACTGAGCTATCCCACAGCAATGTTGACTCTGGAAAAACACCTTCTGGGATTTGTTTTCAGTTTTAAAGTCTGACAAACATTTTTTCTTAAATAACAGTATTTCAGAGGATTTAAGATGTCTAACAAATGGTTGAAAGCAAGTGGTTTATAAGCATAGCAATACTAAGCAAGCTGGTACAGTCAAAGACAGGTGTTAACTTGGGCCCTTCCCATTTCTACACTCTTTAATTCCATCTCTCCTAGTTCAAATTCTAACCCATCAGTTTTCTATTTCAAAATATTTTCATTGTTTCGGATTGTTTTAAGGTGATTGTATAGAGTACATTGTGCTCTACCCTTAGATCTGCTGAGAATGGGCAGATTAGAAATAATTTAATAAATAAAATGAAATAAAGAAAGAGAAGTCAAACATTTAAATACCCATTTATTTTGCTTGTGTCTTGTACACTGGAGCTGGACAACTTTCCTTGGTTGTCATATGCTATCCCTACATCTCTGCTGAAAAGCATGCGGGTGTCAGTAAGCAGGTGGCCATGTGGGTGAAGAACAGTGAGAAAGAGACAATGCTCCTGTTACAACCAGTGTCTTGGTTGGCTCCTTTTAAACAAAATTGTTGCCCACTTGTTTGTGCAATGGCCTGGATAATCAGTAGTGAGGAGGTGGCATGGGGGTGTGCTCTGCACAGGATGGCAGCAGCTATCTGGGTGAGATGAAGGCATATCACAACTACGTGGGCTAGGAAGAGTCACACAGTTTTCGCAGATTAGATTTCAAGGCCTTCAGTGGTTTCCAGCTTCCAACCTAACCCCAAATGGGGTGAGCCTGCTAGTTCAGAGCCTGCCTGCCTTGCAAACCTGCTTGCTAGAGCTTGGAGAAGTTACTTTTTAGACTATGACAAGAGATTCTGGGAGATGTGGTTGAGAAATATTTTTTTGCAAAGTTCTATCCTGGCCAGCAGATGTGATGCAATGGTTTGCCAAGTGGCATTCAGTCAGAAGTCACCAGAGATGAGACAAGTTACTTCTTAGGTTTACAGCCAGCCTGGCTGGTGTTGGAACTGATCCCACCTTTGCCAATAGCCATCAGACTGACCCACACATTTTGCTCCCCGAAGCAGAGGAAAAGATGGTACCTATCCAGTTCAGAATTACCTCAGTGCTGTCAGTGGCTCAAGATTCTCCACAACGATTGAGAGCAGCAGATTAGCTTGGGTGCAGGGGACGGGTCAGGGCTGGCCAGGTGGTATACCTAATTCGATCTTTGAATCCCTTTGCTACTACTGCCCCCTCTGCCAGTTTTTTTAAAAATGAATGCTTATGCCACATGAAATGTGTTGATGGTGCCTGAAGACTCTTCATTGTTTCTGCTTCAACAGGTTAAGATGGCTCCCTCCCATCCAAGAAATGCATATTTCCTCCATGTTTAATGCCTTCATATATAGTACATATTTTCCTGCACACTCATTTTCTTGAAAAAGCATATTTGTGTGTTTTTAACATGTTTTGCTAATTTGATGGTTGTTGTAGGTTTTTCGGGCTGTTTGGTAGTATTCCAAAGGTTTTTCTTCCTAATGTTTCACCAGTCTCTGTGGCTGGCATCTTCAGAGGACAGGAGTTAGAACTCTGGAGTTCTAACTCCTGTCCTCTGAAGATGCCAGCCACAGAGACTGGCAAAACGTTAGGAAGAAAAACCTTAGGAACACAGCCAAACAGCCCGAAAAACCTACAGCAACCATCGGATCCTGACCATGAAAGCCTTCAAGAATAGATTTTGCTAATTTCTCTCCCCCCCAAAAAAATACACGTATGTGATGTGACACATTAACAGTCACTGCCTATCAGCCATTCTATTCGTCTTTCTGAACGTGTCTCCATGACAGAAGTACAGAAGTACAGCAGTTTGATGCCACTTTTAACTGTCATAACTTCATCATATAGAAAGCTGGGGTTTGTAGTTTTGCTGAAGTGTTTACAATCATTTATTGCAACTCAGGAGAATGCACTAGAGCAGTGGTTCCCAACCTTTGTTTAACCCAGGTGTTTTTGAACTGCAACTCCCAGAAACCAGGGCCAGGAGAGCTGATGGTGAAGGCTTCTGGGAGTTGCAGTCCAAGAACACCTGAGTTACTCGAGTTTGGGAACCATTATACTAGAGCTACTTAGCAGGGGGTTCTCATCATGCTGTTAAACTACATATTACAGAATACCATAGGATGCAGTTAAAGTAGTACCAAAACACTGTAACTGTATAGCCTAACTACACTCTGTCTGTGTGAGCTAACATATTATTTAACTTCTTGAGTGCTGTGCTTTGCATCTATTTTGAGGTTTTCTCACTGTCACCAGGTTTAGTTTCAGCCTCTACTTTTCCTATTTGTAAGGAATGTTTTCTAAATGCATACTCCCTTGATCATGGGGTGTGGATGCAAAGAAACGAAGAAACAGGAATGGGATGACTGAGAGTCCATCTTAGAAACAGGCCTGTGTGGAGGGGGAAATAATTTCTAGCTCTAAGAGCCAGATTTTTGTCCAGCAACAAGGATGAAAACACCCGGTTCTTATCTCACGAGAAGAAGCTTCCAAGATCAGCTTATCCACCTAGGTTGGTGCAGCTCTCATTAAAATAAATGATTTCAACTCCATATCAAGAGGGATGAGAAGCTGTTGTTCCTAATGTTTCTATGAAGCCTGAGTTGTTATTGGCATGCAATGATGTGGAAATGGAATTTTAGAGTATAAAGGGGCTCAAGAAGTTACTTTAGTTGGATTAGCTTGTTCTTAGGACAATGCTATGCTCCTCCAGTAGTGTTATATTTTTTGTATGCTTTGAAACTATGCTGTTCTTTTTGCTGATAGTAAGTCTTAGGTAGACAGTTTTACTTATTATTTTCATGTGTGACCTTCTGTTTTTTTCTCAGATTTGCTTGACCCTGGGTTTGGCCCTAGTTTAGAATGCTTTTTGAACTATCTCTTCCTCTTTTTGCTTTTCTTTAATAAAAAAACCTTTTTCTCCACCTAAAGACTGGATTATTGAGCTGGGGATCAGTGGGGCTGAATCTGAGATTTCCCTTGAAATTCCTACTGGAAATAGGTATGATTTGATCTGCAGGTTAAAGACTGGAAATGTTACTTTTATGGATTGCAACTCTGAGAATCCTTGGACTGGCCATGCCTGCTTAAAGAATTCTGGGAGACAGGAGATGACTTTTCCAGTCTGCATCTCACTTTCGTATTTGTTCTACATGTCACTGGCTTCCTGCTTTCTGATTATAGCACAACTGAAATATGGTTCGTATTGTGATCTGTGAAGATCAGCCAATAGTCATTTTTAGTGACTGCATGTGCAATATTTCTGCATTGTGTGCCTTTTTTCCCTTGCAGGATGAAAACAGCTGGGCACCTGTGAATTTGAGCCAAAAAGTGGAGAAAATAGCTCTAGAGGGAAGATGGAAACAAAGGCTGAACAAAGATTGGCTGATCTGATTTAGTTAGCATCATTGGTGGCTGCATTTTATAAACAGTTGGGGTGAACATCACATGTCGTTTTGTCTTGAATGAGTAGTCATACTAGCTCTGATGTGGATTTAACCCAAAGTGTTTAAGCACAGTTTCACCAAAATAACCACACAAGACTTATTTATTCAAATAAAAAAAAAGTGCATGAATGATGGAACTAGGTGGTAATGTCTGAAAGCAGCATTTTAAAGCACACTACATTATAGAGCAGCTGCTTTCTGTTTCCTCTTCTTTTGCATATTACAAAATGGGTCCCCAAAAGAACCAACAAAGGATTTTCCAAAGCCAATTACATGGTGAGGAAAAACAATAACTGAGCAAGATGGAAAATATATTTAATTATGAACTTTTTCCTGGTTCTTGTGTTTGGAGTTCTCATGCTCCACAGGAAGACTAATGTTACTGAAAAACTGCACAGTCAAATTTTCTTTTCCTTTCTTTGTGTGAGAAACATGGGAGAGAGAAAATGAATAAAGGGTGTTAAGGAATTATTTAGCCTTTTTAAAAATCAGGGCTGAGCAATAAACAATATCATAATGTTACCGGTCAATTTGGGTCCACTATCTTCCGGCGAGGACACAGGCTAAGTCGGACACATGCAACTGATCATAAGCCAAATTTTATTTAGTACAATCAGTCGGGCCTCTCTCTAAGGCAAGAGTTGGCCCCGAACAAAGGAATAAGCATACATTTATAATATTAAGAACAAAGGGTTACAAAGTTGGTTCATTGCCATTGGTCATTAATGCCCCCCATTCCTGATTGGTTTCCAGACCCCTTCGTTGGTATTCCATTGGTCAGAGATAGATATACATTTCAATTTTATAACATTTGACCTTGTTTGTGGGGATGCGCCTCAATGTCTGGAGGCCTGATAAATGTTTCTCTTCCTTATTGATATGTTTATGTATGTGCCTTCCTGTGTTCCGGGGTGTCCTTCAAAGTTGGCAATTCACGGGTACTCGTTATGCCCTTTATCTCTCTACTCTGCTGCCCTCTGCATATTTGTGTTTTAGCCATCTGCATTTCCTCCTCCCTCGATGGCAGGTTTAGGGTGGTGAATAGGCTCATTGTTTATTTGGATGTGTTCCTGATGTGCCATAAACATTCTTTGGTTCTGTTGGGGAAATAGATACTCCTTGGGGCCATATGTGTGTAACCTCCGTGAGAATGTCTTTGTGCTGACCATTGTGACAATTCTAGGCCTGTCTCAGTTCAACTTTGTTACAACTTTGGTTCACTGGCTATATATTGATAATACACCTTAGTCCTTAAAGTCTATAGTTACAGTCTACAATACATTAAATCTTATAGTGCTAACATTGATATCTTGATATATCTCTAGGTGTATGTGTCTAAAATAATAAGTCATGAGAGAAATAGCATATTTGATATGTCAACCACATGTTACAGCATGGTGTTAGAGTCCCCCTGTATCAATAACAATCTCAGACTCTTCCCTCTTCAGCAAAAAGAAAGAAAGAAAGAAAGAAAGAAAGAAAGAAAGAAAGAAAGAAAGAAAGAAAGAAAGAAAGAAAGAAAGAAAGAAGTGAATTACAGCTCTTTAAAGCCTCTTTCCTTTCCTTGCTGGTCTAGGTGACCTCTAGAGAGTCCTGGAGTCAGAAAGTTACCTGCCCATGGCAGTAATGAATCTTCTTTCATGGGCAGAACTGGCAGGGGTAAACTCCCCTCCTAACTGCAACCTCCCTTGCAACTCTGGCTCCCAAAATCCCTGCTTTAGAAGGCTGGAAGCCATTTTGGGGATGGTGCACAGGGAGCTGCAACAGGTAAGGGAAGATCTTTTCCTTACACAGGTGATCAAGCACCAATGCATTGTAGGTTTAAGGCCTAAATTTGCCACATTCCCTTGCTGCAGAGGTTTCTGTGGAAGCACCGTGATTTATCCTTCTTCTTTTGAAACAATGTGATGTCAGAGAGATTTAAGAGCCGGAACAACTGCTTTTCTAAGAAAATATGTGTGGGTGTGCATGCACATCTCTCTCACACAGATACACAGACCAGCTATAAGTACTGCTGAGCAATAACATGGGTAATGCAATAAGAAAGTTATGTGATGACAACAGAGATGCTTTCCCCTCTAAATACCAAAGGCCTCAACCATGAGTGAACTGATTTGATGTCTGAAAGGAAGAGTTACCTCATGTCTTTGAGAATGCATAATTGGCTTGCAATAGCACTTTTAGAGTATTTTCACCCTGTTGCCACTTATAGTACAACACCTTGTTTCTGAGTGACAGATCACAGCTGAGTCTGACACCTTGGAGCTAGCTGTTCAGAAATCTCCCCACCCCACTGCTGCTCATGCATCATTCGAGAATCATATCTTGGCTGCTCTTGCTCCCGTGTGAATCAGGAAACAACATCTTTGAAATTATGCCCGAGATGCTCCACAAACCCTAGATGTGGAGTAGACATGACACATTTAGCAGGTTAAGAGTTTGATTCCCCACTGGACATCTTAGGAGAAGAAGCCTATGTACCCTTGGGCAAGCTGCAGAGTCTGGGAACACCCGCAGAAGGAGGGACTGGTAAACCATTTCTATACTCAGAAAATCCTAGAAAGGGTTGCCATACAGTAAATCAGCATTGACAAGGTAGCATGTTATTATTAATTAAACTGGGCTGTATCTAGAAATTGTAGCATTAAGACTATAGCAGGTCAGCAGCTGGGCCCAAATCATTACAGTTTTTAAGGAGAAAGTTATCAGCTCAAAATAAACTGTTAGCTGACTAAGTGCCATTAGTGGTTTATGTCAGTGGCACTTATTGGTATTCCCAGAGAGCACTTTAATTCTCCCCCCCCCCCCCCCCAGTTACTCTAAACATGCATGTGAATGGAGAAGAGATGGAGAATATACAGCTTAACAAACTGCCCAGAAGTGCCATTTGAGGTTTAAACAGCCTGAAATGGAACTGTATGTTAACTTAATGTGCATTTAGGGGTAAGTGAAAGCCTTTATCATATAACTGCAAGCCCACACATAGTCGGTAATATGTTGATTTTAATTCAATGCTTGAAAGCAATTGGTATTCTTAAATTCTTTGCCTTGTGTGCTTTTAGTACTGAAAAAAAGTGTAGAGAAGCTGTGCCTAGAATAGGTATTTATTTTGTCACACCTGCATTTAAATTTGAATATAATATCACTTATTATACCAATGATTGCTTAAACAGTATTTGATGAAGTATAATAAATATATAAAAGATAAGCCATTTTCCATATAATATTCACTAGATGGATAATAAAGGGATAGTTGTGCTTTAATACTGATCCATTTATACTTGCAATCTTTAATTTACTTGTAAGGCAAAGTTTGTATAGAATATAAAATGATACTGTACTCAGCTATAGGATATTGGATTTTAATTACCTTTCTTCTAAAATATAAATTAACATGGTTAGCAGTTCACTTGAAATCTAATTAACTTGCCTCTGCTATCTTGTCAGATGTCTCCAATATAGAAATATTCCTTACAAGGCTAACATATTAATAAGGATGTGATTATGCAATTTTGCTCATTTAGTGACATTACAAAAGTTGGTTAGTCTCTTAGATGAGTATCAAACATCAATTCAGTAAGTGCTCATTTAGCAAATCATTTGATCACTGACTTATGGAATGTGATGCATCCATTTCATATTAATTATAAATTGCTTTTTACATTTAATGTTCCATTTGCATTTTACAGTCACTTGTATAAAGGCTTTTAACGATTTTTCAGGAGCCTTCCTCTCCCCCTCCCCCAGCCCACATGTCAAAGTCTTGATACAAAGAAATGAATACATTTTTATATCCTACTGTCAGGTGTTCTCAAGCTTTGACCTCTCATAGCTTGGGTGGTGGCAGGTAGCAAGAGAAGGGAGAGCTGTCTAGCAAGAGCCAAGCCCCAAATGATATACTGAGCAGTACAGTGGCATTAACCAAAAAATTATGCATGAACAAAATGATGTTCATTTAAATTATGCAGGGGACAGTTCCAACCGTGCATAATTATTTCAACATTTCACAATTGCCCAGATCCGGCTCGTGTTGGTTATTGAAACACACCATTAGATATGGAAGTTGGATCTTGTCTAGTGAACCACTTTTTAAAAAGTTTTTCACTTCTGTCTTTCTCCAAAAAAACACTACAAAACACTCCTCCGGAATTCAGAAATCATTCAAAAGGAACAGAAACAGATAGGAAAGTCACACCCTAGACCAAGATGGCAGGGTATTAAGGGTATTAAGAGTATTAAGGCAGGGAAGATGACACTGACATTGAAAGAGGACTACAATGAAATGTTTTAGCATGGAATGTATACCTGGAGGATCCCATCAAGCAAACCGTTATTCTTCCCTGGATACTTTCTTTGATACCTCATCTCTCCATTTTCCTTCCACCCTTCCACAGAAGCTTAACATTCAGTGGCTACTGAACCACTTCAGTGTTGTTAGTTTTTTGCTCCGAAGTTTCTCTGTATTTCTACAAATCTAGGAGTTCCTGGAAACCTGTGCAGGATCTTTAAGTTGCCACCATGTTTTTGTCTTTTTATTTGTTCTTTTTTGTTCTTTTTTCTTTTTTCTTTTACCTATAATGAAAACCTGTAAATCCTACCTCCTCTTTTACAGATGCTGCTGTTTTTGGCTACACAGGGGAAGTCTGACATACAGAAAAATGAGTCTGTCCTTAGTATATCATGTAGCAGCTTTTTCCAATCTGGCATCTTCCAGATGCATGGGGCGACAGAACAAAAACCCAAAGCACTCCAACAAACATTCATAAAAATGTTTAAAGCAAAAGTAAGCTTTCCAAACCCTTAAGATGAACACAAAACATGTAAGGCATGCCTTGAAAACAGTAACTCTTCATGCTGTTTGGAGGAATGGTCGTTCTCTTCAGCAGCCTTGTGCTCCTCTTTTTCATCCACATAACATGAGGCTGATGTGTGAGTGCTTCGAAATGAGGTGAAAAAAGCCAGGCATTGGACATACCAAAGTTCAAGGACGTCATCCACACACCTAGGTTGAAAATTTCATTTACTCGACCTATGGGAGTAAGGAAGAGCAGACAACTCCTTTATGAGAGTATTGGTTTCAACATTCCAGCTCTTGTTATGTCTCTGAATAGATGCCAGACATTCCGGGCAGGGGTACACCATTGAGAAGAGATGAGTTAGTGTCTTTTTCCAGCCAGCAGCACATTACAAGAGAAATGGAAAATCGTCAACACCCTTGGTGAGACACCCTGCTATAGATGAGCCAAAATACTACTATCCAAGATTAGACAGTTTAATATCAATTTTAACTGTCAGCTAAAACTGTGGTTTTCTTTTTCTTTTAAACAGAAGACTATAGGAACTACCAGCATTCCATAACATGAGCCAATGGGGCCCCTCGCCCCCATGGTGTGGGGAGAGGTAATTTCCCTCCTTGACCCATGAGCTCCCCCAGAAGGAACCACCTAACATGACAATAACCTGAGTTTGCTGTGAGTGTTCTAAAATCTAGACATCCCAAATGCTGGAAAAGAAATCCCTCTCTCCTTCAACATTATTTGCTATTCATCTGTCACTGTGAATCAGATGTGTAAAGCACTCCTGAATGTGTCGAGGTCATAAGTTTATCCTTTCTGTTTTGTCAATGCATGTGAGCAGCAAGACATGCATGCACGTGTGCACACGCACACACACATACACAAACACACACCCAAAAAAGGAAAGCTATGCCATTCCAAGATAGGTGGATTTCTTTTTCGTTTTCAGCTTTGGTTTGAGTTTCTTGCACAGAATAATACATTAGGACAATTTTCCTAAACCTGTTGGCCACTTAATGTGTTGGCTTTCAGCTCCTTCAGTTTTAGTCACACAGGGTGGGGAAGGCTGTACACTATAATGCAGTGAGAAGCCAACATAAGCAGATAGAAGGCAAATATTAAGTTAGATCCTGGGCTGCCCATTTACTAAAGGCCTTTGGAACCTTCCACTAGAGAGTAGCTCAGGAAGCCAAGCCAGTGGCTGTCTTTCTAACAGGGATGAGGTGGCTAATCTTTGGGAATATGGTGGACCTTCATTGAGTAATTCCCTCTTTCCTTCCTCCTTCCCTCCCTCGCTCCCCCTGGGGTCCATGTACTCTGCTCTTTGCTCACCTCCCACCCTGATTCATTCTGCATCAGCCAGCAGGAGGTGAAGAAGAGGAAGAGGAAGACGAAGAGTGTGAAACAATGTCAGAGGGAACAAAAATGATACTTAGTTCTATTTTGACCTATCTCACATTCATACACCTACTCAGTGTAAAGAAGACTCCAGCTAGTTTACCTGAAAGAAAGAAGAAGATTCTAGAATGCAACCGGTCTAGTAAGTGAAGTAGCACTCTCTCCTTCCCATGTCTAGATGTGAAATGGCAGTTTACTAAGGTGAACAGGAATATATAGAGTCTGGTGAGGTCAGTCTAAACCCACCTCTGAGGCTTCACAACTGGAGTTTCCACAGTACATTTTCACTTTCATTGTGGCTTTAGCTGTCAATCTCTTTCTACTTTGGCATCTTCATTGGCACCAATTATTTTATTTTAAATTTGAGCATATCTAACCCCAATAATACTGAACCGAAGTTCAATGATTTGTAGAGGTGCCTCTGATCTGAGAGTGATTTGGGGAGAAGGTATTAAACCGCCCTCTTCTTGTCTCTCAAACACACAAATATACCTGCTCTGCCTTAATTAGACTCTTTTCTCCAAAGCTGGTGCACATTCCTCTCCATCCATCCATTCCTTAATTCACCCATTTGTTCTATATCCTATCTTTCTCCCAAAATGGCAAGCCAAGACAGATGACATCAAGATTAAAGACATGTAAATAAAAATAGATTTTTAAAAAATTAAAAAAATACGGAAGGCTATCATATAAAAATGCAATTAAATTAATTAAAATATTAAACCACAATTGAATCGAAACACTTTAATATTTGTCAGCCTGTCCATGACTATTCAGCAACTCTCAATTACTATCAAGATAATTTTTATTTTATTTTTGGAAAAACAAATTTATTTGCATTTTAAGAAACTCAGCAAAGATTAAAAATAAGTCATTACAATGAATGAAATCAGACAATTCACTCAAAAAATTCACAAAATTTGTATGATGACAATGATGATGATGATTAATTACAGTTATATCCTGCCTTATAAATGATATTTAAATAATTGATAGAGAATTTTAAAAGAAATAATCTCTGACTGGTTGCGAAAGAAAATCATTAAAGCAACCTTTTTGGTCATATACATAATTTCACACAATGGCATGAGGAATATAAAGTGTAGTTGCTATTTATATGATTAATAAAAGGAAAACACATCCTAAAGAATGTGTCATGTATTTCTTAACAAACCTATTCACAGTGACAGTGATTCCATTAGAATCAAGTTCCATCTCTCCAGTGTTCCATTTGCAGCGCTGTTTCAAACATTGCAGCTAGACACCTAAAAGTGATAATATCTTTGTAGTCAAGATCTCAACTGTTATCTGGTTTGTTCATAAATAACAAAATGATTGAGAACATCACCATGCTGGCATCTTTTGCTACTACATTTCACACCTGTGTCCTTCCCAACTTGCACATAAATGTCTGCCAACAGAGGTAACACTCCCATGCTTCTGAGGAAGCGATGAAAGCTTATCTCAAATAAAATGTGTTAGCATTCAAGTATCACAAGACTTATTTTGTTCAGAAAGCAAGAAAGCACAGCACAAACTTGTTTAAAAGCCTTTTTTTTTTTAAACAACTAGTCAATTGCCCAAAGCTTGCCTGGATAGAAAAATCATTGCCTGCTGACAGAAGGACAACAGGGGAGCAGACAGTGTAGCCTCCCTTGGAATGGAGATCCAGAGCCCATAGGGTCCTTTTGTAGAGAGCTTTTTCCAGAGCCAGAATGGTTTTTTGTGGCAGCATTTCCAACAAAGAGAACATGTACCATGTCTCCTGAAATGGAATGATTCCTGCTATGATACATTGGAGGAAGGGCAGACACTGGCTAGCATATTATTAGAGTTTGTGTGAGGGAGTTAATTGCAGCTAATTGATAGATTGTGAGGGGCATGTCTTTGTCATACATCTAGCCATGACCAACTGCACAACTGAGATGCCCCCCAGCATCTCAATAATTAGCCATGGCAAGTTATACAAACCTTATATGAATGTCAATAAGATTTCAGCCACTGTTTTGTTGATAATCCCACAAAACTATTTATCTTACCAGGAAATAGAGTTCATGGAAGTAAGCATAATTGCCATGTGTCCTGCTGTACAGATGAGAGTCCTCTATGGGAAGGACTATCAGAACACTACCATATGAAAGTGTTCTCGTTTTGAAGGCCTGTCTATCCTAAGTCACATTTAAAGATAAAGAATCTACAGGGGTCTTGAAATTGTCCATCAACAGAAGAGATGCTAATAAAAATCTCGGGGAGACATCTACCAGATCTCTACAGAGCTAATTTAATTTATGATGGTGGTGTAGCTTTCCTTTTCCTTGGCAAAAGGGAATTTATATTGTGCCCTCTCCACAATTTGCTGATTAATGTGCATCATTAATCATTAAAGTAAAAGTTGAGGTTGTTATTTTCATGCACAATGGAACGTGTGACTATTAATGCTGCACAGTGACTAGCTTTTTTTTTTTTGAATAAGCTTGTTGACAAGGATTTTAATTAAAGTGAAACAGCCTCCTTTCAGGGTCATTAATTTGCTGATTATTGCTGAACTTATGCATTTGTAAGTCTGTTTTTATTAATTTAATTTGCATACAGGTATCATTACCTTAAGGATTTCTTTACAATGCAGAGTTAAACAACTTGATATTGAATAAATACATGACATAATTCAGTTCCACTGCAGAGAGCAACTTTTGGAATAGAAGATCATCTGTTATATATGGATGTTCCCCATGCTTGGAAATGCATTAATGGATGACTGAGTCTCCCCTGTCCAGAAACTCACCCTCCATGTGTGAAGGGTGACCAGAAAATATGGAGGAAAGGGGCACAATTCTCATATTCTTGTTCATTGCAAATTTACACCTCACCCCAAGAATAGAACACCTAAATAGGACTTAGATTATCAAATTCTGTCATGGGTGATATGTGGATTCCAGTTCTGACCAGTCTCAGCCAGCATGTCCAATGGTCGGGGATTTTGGGAACTGTTGAAAAATTCTGAAAGGCCACAAGGTGCCTGAATTACAGACTAGGGTGGCCATATGTCCTTTTTCACAAAGACAGTGGTCTGTCTGAAGGACTGTCCTATTCAATTTTAAGATAAAAATGACAAGTAAGTAAGTAAGTAAGTAAATAAATAAATAAATAAATAAGGTATCTCTAAAAGGGAAGCATGTGGACCTTGAGTTCTTCCATCAAAGTTAGCACCTGTAGAGCAGTATATATACACATAAAGGTTGCTAGCTTTTAATGACTCATAATAATATGTTAAGTGGATAATATGTTAAGTGCTTTGTATAACGCCTAAAGAGTTTCACTTTGTGAAGCATTCAATAAATATAATTTGTACATGCATACACACAGGTCACCCGCTCACAGTTTTTCCCCTGGTGTGGTGAAATATACAGCATTATACATTCACTTACAGTAGAGTGGTTACTGCTAAATTTGCTGCTATACAGATAATTACATGCCAGTTTCACACAATTCTACATCTTCTTTTATCTTCTTTTTTGATGATTTTTCCCTCTGTTGGCCATGTGCTGATGTCCACCCTATTATAATGTGCAGGTTTGCTAGCTCAGAAGCATCTCGTTCTCTGAGATTTCAGGGCAAATACTTGAGAACAGGAGGTGAGTCCTCTGATGCCATAAGGCAAGACCTTATGATGTCACAGCACTCAGGTAGGCAAAAATATTTGAAGGGGGTGGTGGAAAAATGTATCTAGCAACTGCAATGGTTGCTGCCATTTCCACTGGGGCTTATATCCAGTGCAATACATAATATTGCTGTTGTTCTTATTATATGTGAAGTTTATTATGATTGATTTATTATATTGATGATAAATAAATTTCTGACAATATTACATATCGTTCACAAGGGATGGGACTTTTTGTATTTTAAGTACTTCCACTCCTATAAGTCAGAGAGAATCTCCCAACCCAAATTATGGGAGTGAATGGTGTCCAACAGGTAGCCCTCTCATCTTTCTGCCATTCCCATGGTGCTTCTCTGCCAAACAGAAAGAAAAGCAGATAATATAGTAACTCAGATTGGGGCTGCCTCCATATAGAGTGTGTGGACATAGAGTGTCAGCTTTCCAAAACATGAATACTGTGACCATGCAATACACATGTATCTTCATGCTCTGCCAGTGATCCATCGGTCCAGCTTGGCATGGGTAAAGGTGGGTTCCCAGGCTTCAAAGCCACCTCATGTACAAAAATCTTTTCCCGTAGCACTGCTGACCCTGACATTTGCCTCTTTGCCTGCAGACCTAGAGAAGCATTGCAATTTCCCGAGACTTCAGCTATTATCTTGAAACCTGGCAACCCTACATGTCATACCGAAGACACATGGATTGATTAAAACACTGCAGCTTAAAATGATAAAGCTGACATTGTATCTGAAGGACAGAACCCATAAGGGTTAAAGAAAATTGTTGTAAAGTTGTATGGAGATGATACATAACACTGGTGAAACTGAATTTATTAAACAAAAATGTATCATTTTTTGTGCTGGAGTTATAATAAAGAAAAGAGGATGTATTTACATATGTGGTAGGCTTGTGGAATAAAGAAGGGATGGTCAATGATCTTCAAGTAGATTATGGGTATTGATGTACAAATGTCTCTAATGATTGCTTTGTTGAACATGGTTAATAATAACCAATTAAAGGGAGGAGAAAAGGAATTAATTATTTTTATGGTAACTGTGGCACAGCTGATATTTGCAAAGAATTGGAAAAATAAGAACTAGCTCAATATGGAGAAATAATAAAGAAATGTGGAATATGGCTATTAATGAGAAATTAACATGTGAAACTAAGATTAGAAAAGAAATATTGACATTTAACAATTTGAAAGAAATACGGAATTCATTTTTGGTATATGCATTTCAGAAAGGGAAAGGTTATATGCCTGGAGATGAATCAATGTATTTCTGGACAGAAATGAGTTGGTATGAAATATAATTAAAAATTAAAAATGAAAACTAGTTGTGAGGGTGGAGGGTTAGCACAAGCTTGAAAATTGTTGTTTTATTTATTTTTTAAAGTTGAGTGGTAGTATTTTGTGTACTTGTTTTCTTTTGACTGAAAATTAATTAAAAATATTTTAAAATGATAAAACTGACATTATATCTGAAGAATGTAATGGTAGTCAAGCAAAAAGAGGACATCTATTCGAGCTTTCCTTTCCTCCTCCTCTTCCTCCTCCTCACTATTATTGTTCCTGTTCCTCTTATTTTATATTAGCTACTAAATAGGATTTGCTTTCCTGCTTTATCCGTGGATTTAATCGGGGACGCAGAGTGAAAAGAATTCAACTGTTAGCCAGCTATCACTGACCATCAGTGAACACTGAGATATTGCACATAAAAGAGAGACTGTTACAGCTGCTCAGAACTACCGCTGCGCCAGACATTTCCGATAATACAGGTGTTGAATTTTCTGTCTCAGAAGAATAGGCTTTTAGAAAATGGTATGTGCCTTCTTTCTTGTGTTCTCTTGCAAAGCTGGAAGAGGCAGAAGCCATTTTAGATGTTTTTACTGCTGTAGATGATACAAGCATCCACTGCTGTGACAAAAAGCCTATGATTTTTTTAATCTCTGAGATTTAGATTATACGGTAGAGAGCAGCTGTTGTCCCAAAAGGAAACAGTTACTGCTTATTAATATCAGCAACATATTAGTGATTTCCCATCAGATATTGATGTTACTCACAGTGGTGAAGTTACACGGAGAGCACAGGTTGGGGACAGTGAGCTGGTGGCGCTAGAGTCCAAAACAAGTTCCTCACCCCTTCTCTGATGTCTTAAAGCAGGACCTTCCAAATGTAAAAGAAATTGGTATGCCTGGAACAAAAACATTGTGCAGAACTAAGATGACCATTTGGATATCACCAAAACGGACTTTAAACAAGAATCTTGATTTGCAACCAACCAACCAACCAACCAACCAACCAACCAACCAACCAACCAACCAACCAACCAACCAACCAACCAACCAACCAACCAACCAACCAACCTTGTATCCTAATTTATATGTGCAAAATTGGAAAAATAGAAGTGTTTTCTCTAAGTCAAACAGAATTTTAATGCATCTCACATGAGTTGGGAGGATAGCCATTCAGATGTTCACTGTGGGCAGATCTGAGGTCCCTGATCTCCCTCCTTATGGTTTTTTAATCTTTAAATGAGACATTGACTGGATAGGTCTAGATGACTCATTTAAAAAGAGGACTGTTGTCTGACCGCTGTTTGAGGAGAAGACTGTCCTCTGTACAATAAGATTCACTGCAGATTCAAGGTATGAGAAAGGAGCAGGAAACCCTGGTTATAGTGTTGCTGAAATATGAAAACAATGAAAAATGAATATTTCCTGTGATGAAAGCTAAGCATTTTGGACTTTTAGATCAGCCATTCTTAATGAGAGCCATAAGGCTCCATGGGGGGCCTTGGCACATTTGAAGGGTGCCACAAATTCATCAGTTCATGTTGTATCCTTGTTTGAACACAGCCAAAGGCTTTCCTTGTTTAACAGGGGACCCTGGAAACTAAAAGGGTTGTGGCCAAAAAAAGGTTGAGAATGGCTGTTCTAGATGAAACTCTAGATACTGAGGTCTGCAGCAGATGTGGTAGACTGCCTAGAGCAATATAGAAGGCCAACATTTAAACAGTGATAAAATTAGCAATCGTTACATGGGCTCTCCTAAAGATTTACCATTACACTTAGATAATCTAAATTAAGGGCTTAACTAAAGAAATGTGGCTCACCATATAACTGATTGTTTCAAATCTGTGTATGAAATTCAGACCCTCTATGCCAACATGAATAGCTCTGTGGGCTCTCCTCTTCCCAGTCTCACAAACTCTCTTGCTTATTCATTGCTTTTTCCAGGAACAAGCCCTTTCAATCTTCTGTGGGGCCCTCCCCTTCACATCACTGGCTTCTCTTTTTATCCCTGACCCATCCCTTCTGCAGCATTATACTTTATCCATCTTTCAATGCTTCTTTTCCACTAAAGAGGGAAAAAAACAATGCACACTGACTTCCATTTACTAGCATGGAAGATTTGTATGCTAGATTTGCAAACTAGCATACTCCTAATCTGTTTCCCTCTTTTTTCAGCTAAATGTAGTTAGCAGAAAACATAATGTCAATTTCCATGTTTATTCCCACAGGGACCACAGTGGCAGCAGAAGAGGTAGGAACCATTTTTGATGCAGGCTTCTTCCAAATCTCTAGTAGATTGATTGATTGTGCCAATCCAGTGAGTTGTACAAAAGTTTCAGATGTGTAAGGAGTAGTGAGGAATGTGCTGAACTATAACTCCCAGCATTTTCCACTAAGGGTTGTGATTGAACCCTAACCAATTTTGTCTAGTAACAGCAGGTGATTGGCTGGGAGAATGCAGAAGGTGAGCCAATCCAGGAGAACGTGCAGAAGGTGGAATCAAGAAGAGCTGAAGAGAACAAGAGAGAGTTGTTTTGTATCTGGAAGAAGGAGGTTGTATGTATGAGAGTTGGCATGTAACTCAGTATAAACTTAAGTTGAACTCTGTTTATTTTACCGGTTGTTATGTTATAATAAAAAAAAATCTCATAAGCTTTATTCTAAAGCTGCTGGGGCTCGTATGTTTGTGGCTGAAGACAAGCCTTTTAAAGGAAGGGTATTTTAAATGTGATTAGCCTGGGTGAAGATTGGTCACAGTTGTGAATAACTATCTATGGGATTTTCTATCTTTTTCTTTGCTCCTCTAGGGTTTTCTGGCCAGAAGAATGTTTACATGTTTTTCCTGAAATTCTTTGGATACTTCTTTAGATACTTATATTACACTTGACAATCCCGCAGTGCTCTTGCCTAAATGATTATTCTCCGCAGAAGTTTTGTATCTTTTTGTCACTTCTGTCAGTTTCAGGTTCTAATGCTGGTCACTTTCGAGTGCTTATATACAATCAGGTAGGAAGCTGAAACTGACAAGTATAACAAAGAATTAGGCATAAGCAGCACAGGACTGTCAAACAGGATCATGTGCAGGGAATTAGCAGGAAGGGCAAGCAAACAAACAAGCATGGTGCTCAGCATTTTGCTGTAGTCTTGCTCCAGAAAACCTCCTGGTCTTTACAGGGATCCCAGAAGGATTTCTTACCAGGGGAAAATGTCAAAACTTGGTGGGACTTGAAAAAACTTCTTTGCCAAGTACTTTCTATATCCCTATTTCTCACTATTGGCTGTGGTGCCTAGGGCTGAAGGGAAATGCAATTGAGGATGTTAGGATGATGCTTTTTTCATCCTCAGTGACTAGCAACCGTGAAATATCTCACCAGAGCACTTTTCTGTTAGCAGCAACATTAGCAAAATACTCACACATGCACTTGGGTTTTGTGCAGAATCATATTTTGGTTTTGTGCGAGCTACAAGGATTTGGTACGAAAACACTTTGCAAGTTTTTTTTTCACAAAAAGCACTGTAATTTCAAAAATGCATAAAAGCTGTCCTAATCTCTTCCAGTGGAGAGACAATTTTGAAATGAACAGATTTACATCTTGAGTTGCAGTCCAACAACTACTGGAGGGCCCTGTTCTGCCCATTTTGCTGTACCACTGTCACATAGATACCAGTCAGGGGCTGCAGTCCATGGGAGGGGAACACACATAAGAGATTGTGTGAGAGAGTGAGACTGACTGCACCCAAATATGTAAGAAAAAGAAAGAAAAAGGCATGCAAGATTGCACATGCATTTCTGAATAAACTCATCTCCAGCAATTCCAGTGTGCTGTATTTTTGGATGGCACAAGTCATTTTGAATTTGATTTGTAGCTGGTGATTGGATCAAGCACAGTAGGTGTCCCAAGCTGCTGGTTCACTATGTTTATTCTTCAGCTCTTACTAACATCTGCTGTTGGAAATGTACAGTGAAGGAAGCAGTAAAATGACCTACTTCTAGATTAGGCCATTGTTAGCAATTTGAGTTACAGTTTTTCCTACAGATAAATGGTTGCACCATCAAATCTAATCTGCTTCCCCTGCTGTTGTTCTTTCTTCTTTTTCCCTTTTCAAAGGCATCAGTGCTTTTCAGTTTTGTGATGTCTAATCAAAACATTGGCAATAGTGATAGATCAAACTCATCCAGCCATGGCAATAACAGAGTTATAAATGTGAGGTATGAGTTAAAGTGTAATAAAGTGATATCTTTGTTTACCAGATTATGTTTTATCATTGTTCTTCTGGCTTTCTTTAAAGATGAATGGCCATATATTCAAGCCATGACCTAAAAGAGCTAATGCAATGAAGCTGAGTTTCAAAGACGATTTGGTAGTTGCTATTTGATAGAACTTGTATAGTTTCTGTAACTGTTAGGGAAGGACAAGAATACAGTAAACTGTGTATTAATAGAAACTGTCTCAAAATGTTAAAACAGGCTTCCCCAACCTGCTGCTTTTCTGGTATACTGGACTGCAAACCCTATCATCACCTACCAGTATGAGACTGGGCCAAATATTTTGGACTGATGAACTATTGATTCAGAGTCTTCTAGGATATATGTTAATTCCACCAGGAACATCACTCTACTAGAAAGAAACTTCGGCAGTATAATTATTTCAAAAAAAAAAAAAAAAAAAAAAACCTGGCTGGATAGTTCAGTGGCTTAGGTATCCGACAGCAGAGCCAGAGGTTGGGAGTTCGAATCCCCACTTGCTTCCTGCAAGTAGAGCTAGCCTGTGTGGCATTGGGCAAGCTGCACAGTCCCAGGTTGCCCCTAGAAATGAGGAATGGTAAACCACTTCTGAGTATTCTTTACCTGGAAACCCCTGAAAAAGAATTGCCATACATCAGAATTGACCTGATGACACATGATTATTATTATATAATTCTTTCCATGGTGCCACTGGTATAATTGTAAATGGCATCAAGAATACAAAGTACCACTCAGTCTTTTGTTTCTGATATATATTAATATGAAGCGTAAGGATTTCATTCTGGATCTTATACATACATACATACATATATGTCTCACAGTAAAGTAGGGATGAGGCCTGGGTGAATACCAGAGCCAACCCAAGACATTTTTTTGCCTGAAGGAAAGAACAAGATGGTACCATTTCCCATTCTATGCTCCACAGCTGACTCAACTGGTAGCTGAATCTTGCCTCTTGGCTGGCTGGGGGACAGCAACTGCACCAGCTGCATCTTGCATCAGTTCTATCTTATACCAATACTGGCAGTGGGACAGCTACTATTATACTGTGGAAGAACCCTTGTCTTTTAGCCAAGTATATGGATGTTTTAAGTTTTATATGTTGGGTCTGTGAACAATGTTTCTAGGTAAAAGTTCAGTACAGCTAAGTTAGCAACAGTGAGAGCCAATATGGTATAGCGGATAGAGTGTTGCAGAAGGACCCAGAAGACATACAAGGACTCAATAAACTTGCTTCAGTGTTTTAAGACTTGGCTTTTTCTGACACACAAGTTCTCTTCCATCAAAATAAAATAAAATAAAATCCACATTCTTGTGGGAAAAGCTCCACTTTTGTTTTGGCTTTATGTGCTCCTTGGGGTTTTAAGGCTGCTATCTTCCAGTCCTGGAGGTGGGACAGAGGACTGTCTGGATGTCTTGTTTTGAGAGTAGAGAGAGAGGTCAGCCAGCCTGCAGAGAGAAAGGACTAACCTTTTTCCACAGCTAGTTTTCCTTCAGTGTTGGAGCTCTGACATCAGGCGAACATGTTGGGGTGGGTGGGTGGAGAATGTTAGGATTACTTGGTATCTAAATGGCAGAGTGTGTTGGTCTGGTAATAAGCTTGTAACTATTATAATCACTCTGAGCACTGTATAAAAAAGCCATTTAAGGAAAGTGAAGGAAGGATCCCTAAACATATTTATAGAAGCCACTAGAGCTGGCTTCCCTGCATGCAAATCCGCTGATCGCCATTTTTTTTTTCCAACTAAGAGCAAGAGGAAGCAGATATGAGCTCAGAGAGAGAAAACAGAACAATAGCTATAGCTCTATTTAGGTGTTATTTACTAGGGTAAGCTCATCCTAGGTGGAAGAGAGTGTGGCAGTTCCTCTCCTTCTGTCCATAGTTTTGTTTCTCTCCTGCATCTGGGCAGTGAAAAATATGAGGATGAAAAGCTCCATCCCCTACATGGGCACACCACCTGAGTACCTGATTTACAGAGTTCTGAGGGACCTGGAGAGTTTCTCTGGACAGTGGAGGCTTTCCATCTTCAAAATCACCTCCCTCCACATGTAGGAGAATGACTGAAATGATGACAGAGAGGGGCAGGACTATAGCATTCCCCTCTACCCTGATAAGTCTAACCACATACATACCAACTGAATAAGGTTTAAGACTATGAATTTCCACATACTGTAGATCTAGAAAGGTAAGAAGAAAAACTCATGGGTTATCTATCTGCTTCACTCCGACACTGCATTTGTTAGTGTTCTGTTCCAACAGAAGAGTGTATCCTGTGATTTTCTGGGAGAAGGTACGTCTTGCAGGGCCCAAAGGTCACTTCATTCCCTCACCCATTTCTGGATTATTTGTTTGGAACTATATTAGCCTTGGAGGTATAGTTTATCAATACCCCCTCTTTTTAGTATTCAAGTTTTGTTTTGCGATAGGATTGCACATTCACCTTCACCTTTGCAGGGTGATGAAAGGAAAACCCCATCTTACTGCCAGTGTTTGCCTGGCAGAGGAATGCCAGCAGGGGACAGTGGGGGAGATAGGTCCTTTCATCTCTGTTTCTCCATCTCCTCCCCTATAGGATTATTTTGGGAATCACAGATAATTCCTGCCCCTGCCAAAGAGCCCAATATCTACTGAGCAGCTCCCCCTCTCACCATGGCTGGCTTTCTCCAAGAGGTCTTTAAACCTCTCAGGAGGTCGCCTTTTAATTATATCATTTCTTGTTTGCCACTCCTTTTTATTGTTTGTTTAGCCGTTACTGTTTGTGCTTTGAATGGATCGTCGTGGTACAGCTCAAAGCTAATTGTTTTTGGTGTGGCTCTGAAGAAATTTCCCCTGCTGTTGCCTTCAGGATGTTCACTGGGAACAAGATGTTGCCATGGATAAGAATTTTCATGATGAAAACACATCAGCTGAAAACACATTAATGAATTGGGGGGGGGGGAATGGGGGGGGGGGGCAACCAGTGTCACTAGCTGATAAATGTTTTGTGTTTCTGATTTCCAGGTTTTCAGGTATGACTTCCAAGAGAGAGAGATTTTAATTTATTTAAGCAAATGTATAGAGAGATACAGTCATAAGGAACCCAGAAAAGGCCATGTTGCCTTATTCCTATTGCTTCTCCTGACAGCGATCGTCAAGCAGTAAGTGCATGCTTAAGTCAAATGCTGCTATTTTGGGCCCAAAGCAATTTTCTTCCTCCTGCAAAGAAACACATTCTGCTATTCAGTTAGAAGAAAATTGATACTTTCAGTCCCTCTTGTAGCGTGAAGCCTGTACCTTTTGATACCACACGGTTATATGCCACTTGGATCTTAGGGAATTAGCAATGAAATGATTCACTGGAACTTTGCTAAAACATTTTCTGACCACCCCAAAAACTTTTATTTTTGTAAAGTATTTAATTCAGTGCAAACCCAAGATATTCTTCTGCCTGAAGCATGGCCCAAATCCCTCATTCCCCACAGTCAATACTTTAACAAGTCCTGCTGTACTGCTGAGATACAGATTTGTTGCATTCCTCCATGCCTCCCTCAGGGTGCCACCTGTAACAAGTCAGTTGATCCTGCTTATGATAGGCATGTTTGCACTGTGACCTTTGGTTGTATCTGATCCAGCTCTGGAGTATCTCATCTGAAGGACAGCTGCAGCTTCCCTACCCTAAATGAAGCCACAGCTTAATTTAGGGGTTAAAGCACATCCAGAAGAAAGTGTCTGGAGAACAGTTGGAAGATATGTTTAGTCTGAACAGAGAATATTAAGCAAAGACACAATATTTGTTGTCAAATACTAGAGCAGTGGTTCCCAACCTTAGGTAACCCAGTTGTTCTTGGCCTGCAGTTCTCAGAAACTCCGGCCAGCACAGCTGGTGGTGAAGGCTTCTGGGAATTAAAGTCCAAGAACACCCGGGTTACTCAAGGTTGGGAACCACCGTATTAGAGACATTAGAACTAAGGTGGAGGATGGAGGAGTGGACAAGACTAGACTAAGGAGTGGAAGCTACAGGATGCAGATTATGGCTAAAGGTAAGGTTTGGCCTGGCCCTGTTATTAGACAGACTGGGGAAACTGCCACAGGTAGCAGAATTTAAGTGTCACTTGTTCAGGAGCGGCTCTGAACTGGGGCAGAGGGGGCATCTCATCCCAAATTTTTAGAAGGCACCTCCCCTAGACTACCTACATAGTCATGAAAGCCCATCAAATTTAGTTATTTGTTTTGTAGTTATTGCTTTTTCATTGCCAGAGACTGGGAGAAGCACTTGCAGGATTTTCTGTCTCTTCCGCCAAAATGACATGACTGTCATTTTGTTACTTGCATACCTTGACTGTGATCAGTAGTGGATGACTTGGGCAGAGATCTTAACACACCTCTAGATTTGGAAACATCCGAGAGCAAGAACTGCTCAATAATAGAATAGACTGCTTCAGAGAGTGGTGGGCTCTCCCTCTACTCAGTGAAACTGCAACAGTGTAGGTATTACAGTAGTGGCATGTGTGTGTGTATCCATCATACATGTCACTGATACATCTGTATGTAGCACAACATAGTTTGATTTTGTTGCAGATTAATCCTGGCTGAAATCTTTGCCTTACCTAAAAAAGACACACAGCAGAATTTGCTGGATATCTGTTATTGTGAAAAGTAATTTCAATTATTTCCCACAGCTTCACAAATGTTGCACAGTTCATGCTGTAACCGCAAGCCCAGTGTGTCACAAATGCGTAAGAGTGATATGCAATCACAGAGCTGCTGTAGGAATGAAAGAACTGTGGATTTGCAGAAGAAAGAACAGAAACAACAGGTCATCTGGTTCAAGTCTCTAGAAAGAAAGAAAAATGTTCCTTCTTCTACATTATATTTTCTGTTCTGTCCTCGAGTGTGGCTTTACATGTGTCAAGTGCGAAACTCCCCATGGAAAACCATCCTGTAGTTCATTTGGTCTAACTGTTCAGAAGCTTCCCCTAATGTGCTCTCTATTTGCTCAGTTTTGAACACTACATACCAAGTTTGCCCTACGCCTTTTCTAAGGGCCGGGAAATCTTCCCAACACATGTTCTCTGTTTAAATTTTTTGATCAGTGTCTGGTAATGAAAAAATTGCTTTATCTTTCTCTTACCTCCTTACCAGCAGGTCAAGTAATAGCAAGGTAAACTGAACCTTTGCATTTTTGTCAGATATTACATGTAGTTCTTCATTTTTATACAAAGTTAACTCTTTAATATGAGGTAGAGAGCCCCAACAAACTAAAGCTATTTGCAAGGAGATCAAGAATAACTAGATGAGGTGCATGTCATTGTGTTAAAGGACAAGACATTATTTAACCTTAACATAACAGGATGTGCAAAGGTTTTGACACTGTGGGAGGCTGGCAGCTACAGGTGTAATCATCAAATTATAGAGGAGAAAAGGACTTTTTGGTCATCTAGTCAAAAGTCCAGCAGGTGCGGGAAACAAGAGAAACAATGGATCATCTGAGCACCTACTGTGCATTAGGATGAGACCTGGAATGAGCTGGAATTAGTGTAAAAGTGCCTCCTTTCCATTCTGAAAGAGTAATTCCTGAGTCACTATCCTACAGAGAGACACAAATCATGATGGGTGAGACAAGTTTTTCCCCAAAACATCGCATATTCTGCCCCCCTGGATCACAGAGCCCTGGATGGCATGTTTCAGGAACGGTCATAACTTTCTATGCTTCTGAGTGTTGACAGACTATGATCCAAGAGGGTATGCAGGTGCCTCACCCAAAATTTGTTGACTCAAATGTCCTGTGTCTGGAGCAGCTTCTACAGCTAGATCTAGTCAGGATGAAACAATCCTCTCAGCTACCAAACACCAGGGCTAAGACAGTGGTAACCTCCCTGCTGTTCCTCCTGGCCTCCCTAGCTACCCCCCACCATTATAGGACAGAAAAATATATGCGACACATCCCACTACACAAGTCTGCTGCCTCAGGTGAGATAAAGGACACTCTCCCACTGTCAGTAAAGTTGAACTGGCCAGCTTTTGTACATGGAATGGGGAGAGCCATCATCTTGTCTACCACTTTCCAGCTGCAAAATGTCTTGGAATGCCCATGTCAGCACCTGGCTCACCTTGCCATCCGAACTTCTTGGCAGCTGTGCAGATTGGCTACAAGAGAGGGAGCATGCGAGTGGGCTATAATGACAACTGTGTCAATCATGTAGAGGACTAGAGATGGGGACAAATAAAAAAAATGGTGAATCATTTTGATCTGTTATTCGTCAAAGTTAATGGATCAACTAATACGAATATATGAATATTCTTCAATGAATCGACGGATCAATCTGTCGATTTGTCTGCACTTTAAATTACTATAACACCGGCCCCCAACCACCTAGAGACACCAAGTTTGCAGGGAAGCTTCCTCAGACGCTTTACTACAACTCCTGAAAGACTGGTGAACATTGGATCACGGACCCCCAAGTTATATAGTCACAAAGAGGACCACCCAGGAAAGCTCCCCCCAGGTACTTAGAGAATCTAGAATCACAACAGAGCTTCCTATGTCTTTCCCCAACACGCCTGCCAACTTTGGTGAAGATTGGATATCGGACATCCAAGTTATTCACCCCAGGAGAGTTTACCACGCCACAGAAGCCCATTCTGCCTACCGGCCGCCGATCACCTGATCAGAAGCCAATAGGCAGCCACCCCCACACACAGCCAGCCACCCCAACAGCCTACCCCCACACACCCTTCCTTTCCCTACCTTAGCCCCCACCCCACTCCCACCGACACCCCCTTACCTTAATAGCTGCTGCAAAGGTCTCCATCAGGCCTCCGCAGCCACGGCATGTAAAAAGGGAGACTGGCTGCCCTTTGCAAAGATGGCAGCTGTGGCTTCATTTAGGGTAGGGAAGCTGCAGCTGCCGTCTTTACAAAGGGCAGCCTGGATTCCCTTAAGTCTGGGCAGCAGCGATTAAGGTAAGAGGGTGTCGGTGGGGGTGGGGTGGCGTGGGGCCTAAGATAGGGAAAGGAAGGGGGTGGGGTAGGCTGTGGTATTGGGTGGCTGTGTGGGGGGGTGGCTGCCTTTCTGCCACCGATCAGCTGATTCTGGTAGGCAGAATGGGTTTTTTTGTTTTGTTTTTTTAATACGAAGGACGAATAAAAATGGGTAAATATTCATCCCTTCGTATTCGTGGGGGTCTCTGGAACCCACAAATACGGATCAACGAATATTGACCTCGATATCTGGCAGAGCGCCTTCTCCCTCCCAGTTCTGCCAGAGTCACTCGTTCCAGCCAGGCCGGGCGGCTGAGGGGCCTAACGCCAAGGGAGGTCCAGAGGGAAAGGATGAGGAATAGGGCCTTCTCGGCAGTGGCCCCTCGCCTTTGGAACAACTTGCCAGTGGAGATCTGCCTGGCTCCCTCTCTGGGTGTTTTCAAGAATAGACTTAAAACCTGGCTATTTGGGCAGGCTTTCCCTCCTGCCATGTCTTAATTTCTTATACTTCACCATCTTGGACCTATAATATATGTTTTTGGTTTTATTGTTTTTAAATTTGTAAACTGCCCAGAGTAGACCTTTGATCTAGATGGGCGGGATAGAAATCCAATAAATAAATAAATAAATAAATAAATAAATAAATAAATTAACGAATCGGCTATATTCGTCAGAAAAACCGATCCGTTTTTATATTCGTCCCCATCTCTATAGAGGACCTTTTGTCCTAGGGCCCAAAAAAACTAGAGTCAAGCACTGCTCATATATATCACATATACGTTATAATGAGTGACAATCGCCTACTGACTTTGTTTCCTTTTAATTAGAGTGTAGCCTTCCACATGCTTTGAGATCACAACTCTCCTCAGTCCTAGCCTGTACTGCCTATGATGTGAGATCATGGAAACTGCAATCCCTGCTTGTGCAACCAATTTGCTGAATATGGTACATTTCCCTGCACTGGAGCATATTTTCTACTACTGCATTGCTCCTCGTTAACTTTAAAATTATGAGTACTTGCCTTGGGGGAACCATTTCACAATCTATTGTATTCCATCATTAGTATGCTATTGTACTTGAGGACACGTTGGAACCAATTGTCTGTAAACAGACAGTTAATTTTATCCTTTCATTTTTGAAACACTCTCTTCATTTTGATTTAAGCTTTTTGGCCTTCCTTTATGAGTTCATGCATAGGCCTTGCTAGGTATGACTTTAATTGCCTCTCAGTTCCTTTCATTAAAGTGTATGCTTACCTTATTGACCGGATGAACCTGTCCAGTCAGTTATGCTGTACCGTGAGAAACTGCTCTTTGTTCACCATGTCCATCTGAATTATCCCAGCTCAGACTCTTCTGTCTGCCAAAGACTGGGCATAGTTCATTTGTTCTGTCCGTCAGCTCCACCGCCAAGTGTGGACAGAAATACGTTGTGACGTTTCCCCTGTGATCCCAACCTGTTTCCCTCAAACAAAGGGCTCACACGGTTTACGTTCTTTCTTTCCTTTGCTGCCACCAGTGGATTTCCTTTATCCACGCTGTAAAAGATATCATTCAGACATTTGCTGCCAACAGAACTTTGTTTATTTAAGGTAATTAGGGCAAATCAGAATTTCAGATGTTCTTTATTCATTTCATGTTCATATAATCAAGTCAATATACATTCAATTACCACCTGCTTTATGTGTTCACTTTAATCAGTTTATTTTTATTGTTATTATTATCTCTCTTTACTCTTCTGACTATCTATCTTTCTGCAATCACCTCTCTACTCCTCTCTTAACTCCCTCTAACTGTCTAACTGATCCCGCCCCTCCAGTCCTCTCATAGGCTCATGCAAATGAGGTTCCGCTCTGAGTGACAGGAGTGACGTAAGGCATTTGTCACATACGTCAATGCAAAGTGCTGGTGGGAAACCTAATGTGTGAAAATCCTATCCATTCTAGCCCAAAAGCGACCAATAAATGATCACCTTGTTTGAGAAGGAAGAAGTGTAACACTAGAGCTGGATTTCAACATTCTAAGGAAGAAGGCTACTTATATTGAAATGCATGTTGTTTGAAAAGGGGTCCTGACATCTCCTTTATCCTTCTGGGTGCGGCCTAACTGGTGTTTACTCCACTCTTGTTCACTCACTTTTTATAGATTAACCAGAGTCAAAGGAAAGGTTTGATGGTTTGCTAGCGTTTCCTCTGTCCTTGCAACTTTCATTGCATTTGGTAGCTCATCTATTAGAATTGTAAACATGCACAGTGAGAGAGAGAGAGAGAACCCCTGAAAGAGCCATGTTGTCTCAGCCAGCAGTGATTACCTTGATGCCATAGTGCGAATGTTTACAGCCCTGTTTCTGTACCACCTGCTTCCTGATTGTGCTAGATGTACTGAATTTTTTGCTTTTGATTTTTTTTTTAAATTTCCCCAGCGGAATCACCATCAGCAGAAAGAGGCAAGATGAGGCAGCAGCTGTGGAGTATGAGAGAATGGAAAGAGGTGAAGAAATGGAATAGAGGTTATTCATTGGGAGGGGGTGGTACCATTGAGACTCAGCTACCTCAGGCCTCTGCCTCCTCTGCTAACTCCAGAGGATAATTTCCTGCCCCTGAGATCCTCCAGGGTCTACACAAATTGCTAAAATGCAAAACAAACACAAAGAAACCAAAACCAAAACATTGGAATGGTGGTGGTGGTGTGTGTATACGTGTGTATGTGGTCCCAGGACAGCATTTTGCTCATGCCTGGCCTAGCAGATGGACTGGCTCTGCCTCTCAGGTTGAGAAGTACTTTATCCCTCACTGTCTTCCAAACTCTATGCTAGTCAGAAAAGCAACACCTATCAAACCTCAGGTCATTCTGTTAAATCTGGAGATGTTTTGCCGTTTTGCAAAATTTCACCAATGCAACAAGAAAATTAGTGTGCATTGTGTGCATGAATGTGTTTAGGATTGGCGCTGGTACATGACTGGCCTCTTTAGCTGGCAGGTTCAGGGCAGATTAAAGGCAGTATTTGAAATTCTCAGCTGTCAGATGTAATGATGTCCACAACCTGGATGGCTTTGGAAGGCAATTGGATACATCCATGAAGAATAAGGCTATGCATAGGAGAGTCAGTGTGTTGCAGTGGAGAGAGTGTCAGACTAGGCCTCAGGAGACCAGGGTTTAAATCCCTGCTCAGCCATGGACACTCACTGGAGAGTGGGAAAAGTAAACTTGAACACACACCTTGAAAACACTGTTAGAGTTGCCATAAATTCAAAGTGACTTGAAGGCACAGAAAAGCATGGCAATACATGGCAATTAGTCAAGGTAGCTTTACTGCATCCAGCATCAAAGATGGCTTGCTAGGGAACATGAGTCAGAAGATGTTATCTACTCTCATGGCCTGCTTGTAGGCTTCTCATCAGCATCTTCTTGTCACTGTGAGAAACAGGATTCTGGTTTGCTAGTTTGTTCTGGTGAGCATCTTCCTAGATTCTTAAATATAAAGAAAACAGTGGAAAATAAAGCATGATATGGTGCAGGAGAGCACCACATCACCATCACACTTTTGGTTATCTGGACCAGTAAACCCCTATTGGTTCCAATTTCCAGGGTGAGAAATGAGTACAGACTCAGCTCAGAAAGCACAGAGTTGTAAAGAGTCAATGGGCTTACTCAATAGTTAAAGAAAGTATTGTGGAGGCACATGAAGTGTTTGTAAAATCAGAATTAGCCTGTGGTCTGGTCATGGGAACTGACCATACTTTGAATCCCAGACCTATGAAAGTTACTTTCTCTAGATTCCAAGTGGCATATCAGTGGAGTGAATAATAAATCTGCAACTGATATTGCTACCCAACAAGCATTTATGAGATATATATATATATATACACACACACACATACACACGCATACATATAATATAAATTATATATTATATATATTAATATATATTATGTATATAAGTGCATGTTGGGAGCAACAGTGTAATGTATACTGTATCTTATTTACATACCCAATCTGCTGGCAACTTGCATTTAATTAACCTCCCATCAATGTTCCAGTTAAACTGTAATTTTGTGTAGTAAATTGAAAAAATTGTCAAGTGTTGTGCTTACTCATGCAGCTATGAGTGTCCTTGTTTATGCAGCAGGATTAAGGATTTAACCATTAACAGGAAGAATTTAATCTATGGATTCACTATGCCTGCATAAATCTTTTCCTTTCTTGTCTAACTTGTGATAAAAACAAAAAAATGACTGCAGCCACCATAACAAAGACCTGATTAACACACCCAGCAAAATAGAAAATATGTTTTCTAGCTGCATCTTTTATTTATTTAATGGAGGAAGAAATAGCAATTAAAAGTGATTTGGAAATGAACGTCTTGAATACTGAGGGTGGTATATTTGCATGAAAAAAGCACTGTCGTGTTTTTTTTAAAATGTTTGCCACAATCCTGGAAAGGGAAGTAGATAACCAGAATTTAGAATGCACAGTTCCATGTGCAAAATAATCCCGTGAACAAAATAATTTAGCCACACTGGCAATGGTTGGATGTACCTTCCTTCAAGACCAGTAGTTGTTGAACTTAACGACATTTAGATTGCAAGTATCAATGGAGTCAACCCCTACTTCATACCTTGGAAAATCTCCAATGCTATGTGGTGTCACTACTGAAACTGAGTACATAATATCAGAGCTAGGAAACGTTACTGCTCTGGATCAGAGGTACACAGGAGTGCCCTCTGATATTGTGTGACCAGTCAAAACAGCATTCCCTCAGTCAACACTGATTGGAAGGGTCAGGCCAAACAAAAAGCTGTAACTTTCGACCAGGTGATATGGGCTTGCTCTGTGCCAGATCTGGACATGGTTGGCCAAGTACTTGTAAACATCTAATTTCTGTTAGATTCTAATGTTTTGTTAATTTGTGCCCCAAGCAATAAATGCCATGCAAACTTGTCAAATAACAGCCATGACAATTGCTTTGTATTTGGATTAGATATGGTTTAACTAATGAAGAAAGGAGTCAGGTTCTGGGATTTTCCCTTTCTTGGTGTCTCTGAATGTTAGAGGCAGAAGAAGGGATCCTGTAGACGATCTTGACTGCTGACATTGGGCTGGCCTTTGCTATGTAAAGCTTGGCATCCTTTCTCCTGCTTATGATGCAAGTACAGTATTGCAAGACAATGTCAGATCATTTCCAGGTGTTTTGAACTTTGAATACAGGAGCAATATCTCATTCTCAAACCACAAGTCTTTTGTTTGATTGAATTACAACCATGGTATCTGAGGGATCCAGAGAGTTGCTGTCCAACAAAGTAACTCTTGCACACTCAGAGAAATAGTGTACACACTGGGCCCTGTCTGTATAATTTCTTTGTCTGAAAAAGGGCTAAAAAGGGTTAAGCTAGCAAATTATGAATGTGGGATGCACAGAGATTAGTATTATCATACAAAAACCACATTCATATATTAATGCATTTTTTCCATCGACCACCAATATATTAACCAGCACAAGGAGTTAGCAGCAAATAATTTATTCAGCTTATACAGGGCTAGAGAACAGCTCAGTTTGGATCTAGAGGGGCCTATGGATCAAGTCTCAATCCCTTTCCTCTGAAAATAACTGTAAAAATTGAATGGTACTGAGAGGAAAAGTTATATAACCTGCCAGCTTTAATACAGTTTGGGAAATCTTAATAAGGAAGTAGTGTAGAGAACATGAGTAACACGAGTCTCTCTGTTTTGTGTTTTCCCACTGCAGTAAGGAAGGAAAAGAAAGGAAGGAAGTTATTTTATAAGGTATGTCTGCTGTATAACATTGCTGCTTGCTCTTTAATGAAGTGATTCCTACTCTGCAGAATTCCCTGTAGCTGGAGATTCACTTCAGAACTGCCAACGTAACTTCTACTGGCAGGTTAAAGGGTATTTTTTTAAAAAAAAATAAAATAAAATCAGAAGCTGTCCATGATTTCTGACTATTTTGTTCTTTATTGGATTTTGATCATAATGTGGTGGAGTTTTTTGGTGCCTTTAATTACTCAATACTATTGCATTTAAAAATGAATGAATGAATGAATGAATGAATGACATATAGAAAGGAAATAAATTTACCACTACTGAGGAACAAGCTTGTATAAATCGGGATATGTGAAGTACAGAGCTGGGCAATGTTAATATTCTCAACCCCCAGAATCTCCAGCCAGATTGGCTTTTGATCAGTCTGGCTGAGGATTCTGGGAGCTGCAGTGATCACAGATTTCTACTGCATAAAATCTTTGCACAATTTTAAATGCTTTTAAAACAGATTGGAAATAATAACCGTGCATCAGCTTTTGGCTGGATCCTGAATCCCAAATGAAATCATCCCTACTTGGGCCAGTTTGCATGAAGTCTGACCCTTGATTTCCCTGTTTTCTAATGGACTGGAAGAATATGGTGATTCCCATGGGGCTAAGATAAAAAAAGATGACAAATCCCTATGTGTGCAGTATTATAGAAGATTGAAGACATCTGGTCACAACTGGTGATCTGACATTACCCACCCACTTCCACCAAAAATGAGGAGAATGTCAACAGAAAAGAGCTAGTTTCCTGCAAAAATTAGAAACATACTTCAAACTTCCTAGTGTCTTGCAGGCATAACTTATTTTCTTAAGCTTTTTCTGGGCATATGGAACACTTGGATGTAGCATCTGATAGGGATGTATACTGGATTTGCATGAAATCTTTGCTCGATTGGCATACAGCATGACGCCAGGGGCTACTTCCGATGGTGGGAGAGGTCATTGCAGCTCACTAGGTAGCTACCGCCCACCTTAAGCTGGGCAGTCCCCAGCCAGTAAGGTGCTACCTCGCCACGGTCTGTTAACCTCACGGGGTGCGTGGGGTTTAGGGTGAAAGCCGACAAGCAGATCGATAACCCTGCACCATGCAACAATCATAAGAAAACTTCTGCCCTAAAGTTGGCCACCTGGAATGTTCGGACAATGACCCCTGGCTTTTCTGATGACCTGCAGGAAATAGATGACATGCGCAAGACAGCTGTCATCGACATGGAACTAAGTAGACTGCAGATGGACATTGTTGCCCTGCAAGAGACGAAATTGCCAGACATGGGACCTGTCAAAGAAAAAAACTTCTCATTCTTCTGGCAGGGAAAACCATTGAATGAGACCAGGGTATATGGTGTTGGCTTTGTGGTCAGAAATACTCCATTGTTCTACCTGCTGTGGGGAGTGAAAGAATCCTGTCTCTGCAGCTCCACTCATCAGCGGGACCGGTCACCCTCATTAGTGCATATGCACCAACACTGTCGTCCACAACAGAAGTCAAAGACAAATTCTACGACGATCTGGCAGCTACTATCAAAAAAAATCCCCAAGAGAGAACCACTGTTCATTCCCGGAGACTTTAACGCTAGAGTTGGTGCTGATCACAATTCTTGGCCCACTTGTCTAGGCCGTTTTGGCATTGGGAAGATGAACAAAAATGGCCAATGCTTGCTGGAGTTTTGCTGTTATTATGGTCTTTGTGTCAGCAATACGTTCTTTAATACGAAGCTTCAACACAGAGTTTCCTGGAGACATCCAAGATCAAAGCATTCGCATCAGCTCGATTTGATCTTCACTAGACGTTCTAGCCTTCCTAGTATTACGATCACACACAGTTACCAGAGTGCTGATTGCGACACTGATCACTCCCTGGTGTGTAGTAAAGTAAAACTGCAAGCAAAGAGATTGTATCACACAAAAAAGGAAGGAAGACCACGTATTGACATCAGCAAGACTCGCGATCAAAGAAAAGTGGAGGAATTTGCCCAAGCGCTTGAGGAAACCCTTCCAGGCCCGGCTGATGCAAATGCACCTGAACAATGGGAACATTTCAAGAATGCTGTTTATAACACCGCCTTGTCCACATTTGGCAAGAAGACCAAAAAGACGGCAGACTGGTTCGAAGCCCATTCGGAGGAGTTGATGCCAGCCATCAAGGATAAGAGGAGAGCTCTAGCAGCATACAAAGCCTGTCCTAGTGAGTACAACTTGCAGGCTCTTCGACTTGCTCGTAGCAAAGTCCAACAGGCTTCCAGGAGATGTTCCAACGATTAGTGGCTTCAGCTCTGCTCTCAGATGCAGATAGCAGCGGACACAAGTAACATCAAGGGAATGTAGGACGGTATCAAGCAGGCTTTAGGTCCAATACAGAAGAAATCTGCTCCCTTGAAGTCTGCTACAGGCGTGATCATCCAGGATCAAGCACAGCAGATGGAACGCTGGGTGCAGCACTACTCTGAGCTATATTCCAGAGAGAATGTAGTAACCGAAGAGGCACTAAATAACATTGAGTGCCTGCCTGCCTTGGAAGAGTTGGACAGCGAACCAACCTTAGCAGAAATAAAAGCGGCCTTGGATTCCCTCGCCTCCGGCAAGGCACCTGGGAAGGATAACATCCCTGCTGAAGTGCTGAAGTGCTGTAAAGAGATCATCACCACCAAGCTGTATGAAATCTTTTGTCTTTGCTGGAGGGAAGGTGGAGTACCACAGGACATGAAGGATGCAAACATTGTCACATCGTATAAGAACAAAGGAGACAGGGGCGACTGCAATAACTACCGTGGCATCTCTCTTCTCAGCGTTGTAGGGAAGCTGCTTGCCCGTGTTGTGCTGAAGTGACTCCAGGTGCTTGCAGACAGTGTTTATCCAGAATCACAGTGTGGATTTCGAGCTAATAGATCCACCACTGACATGGTATTCTCCCTCAGACAGTTGCAGGAGAAATGTAGGGAACAACAACAGCCACTCTTTGTGGCCTTTATAGATCTCACAAAGGCCTTTGATTTGGTTAGCAGGGATGGCCTTTTTAAAATACTTCCCAAGATTGGATGTCCACCTCGGCTCCTTAACATCATCAGGTCCTTTCATGAGGAAATGAAGGGCACTGTCGTTTTTGATGGCTCAACATCAGATCCCTTTGACATCTGAAGCGGAGTGAAACAGGGCTGTGTCCTCATGCCAACCCTGTTTGCGATCTTTTTTGCCGTCATGCTGAAGCACGCCTTTGGAACTGCAACAGAAGGTGTCTATCTCTGGACTAGATCAGATGGAAAGCTCTTTAATCTCTCTAGATTGAGAGAGAAGACCAAAGTCCAGCTGAAATGCATGTGGGACTTCCTCTTTGCCGATGATGCAGCTGTTGTTGCCCATTCTGCTGAAGATCTTCAACAACTCATGAATCGCTTTAGCAAGGCCTGTCAAGACTTTGGATTAACAATCAGCCTGAAGAAAACACAAGTCATGGGCCAGGGTGTGGACTCACCTCCCTCTATTACCATCTCCACACAAGAATTGGAGGTTGTTCATGACTTTGTGTACCTTGGCTCAATGATATCTGACACACTCTCTCTAGATGTCGAGCTGGATAAACGCATTGGCGAAGCAGCTACCATGTTCTCTAGACTCACAAAGAGAGTATGGCTTAATAAGAAGCTTATGGCATATACCAAGATCCAGGTCTATAGAGCCTGTGTCCTGAGCACACTCCTGTACTGCAGTGAGTCCTGGACCCTTCGTGCACGGCAGGAGAGGAAGCTGAACACGTTCCATATGCGTTGTCTCCGACGCATTTTTGGTATCACCTGGCAGGACAAAGTTCCAAATAGAGTAGTCCTAGAACGAGCTGGAATTTTTAGCATGTATACATTACTGAAACAGCAACGTCTACGTTGGCTCGGGCATGTCATGATGGCTGATGAAATCTGAAGGCTGAGCTGACTTGGCCCACTTTGTACTGGTTCTGACACTTCCTGAGGCATCCTTGAGGGTCCCTCCATAGCTAACAGAACTAGCTGAACCCAAACTGACTTTTATTCCCACACACCCTTCCCGTTTTCTAAGGAATGCACACAATCTAGCATCTATGGCCAAGGGTTGTTCATTCCCTTTGTTACAAACACTCCAAATCACTGACCAGTGACTCTTTACTACCCCAAACAGATATTGATTGATAGTTCATAAAGATGGCAACCCTATACATTCTTCTTGGGGCATAGGCCCCATTGAACTCAATATGGCTTACTTCTACAATCCTTCTTGTAAAGGATTACATGGAAGTGTATGATTTGTGCCTGGCCCTTGATTTCATCCTTGGCAGTATGGTTTATGAACTTCAGCTGAAAGCAATGTACAGTTTTTCGGGGTTGCATTCCTTTGGCAGTCTGCATGTAGTGAGAAATTCATTCATAATATGATGGAATCAGATTAGATCCATTCATGTATTGCACACCCCCTATGCCCATGTGATAAGACTGAAGAGTTGCTACACAGCTGGAAAATACATTTAACTGAATACCTGTCTCTTGAAATTATTAAGAAGTGGTAATCATGAGGAAACAGTTGACTGGAAACAGAGGCAATATGAAACGGACTCTTTATTTCTGTGCTGCTAAGATTTACTCCAAATGCCTCCTGCTAAAATGGCATTGTTTACAGTATGCTTGCTCTTGTGATTCACGGCTCTATTAGCATGTGTTGCTAGGGATTAATGAAAGCTATATACAGTTTAATAATTTTTAAGTGCTTCTTTGCTGATTGTCTTCAGATAAACAGTTTTTATTTTCACTCTAACAGAAGCATATTCATTGCATTTTTAAAGTGCATGAGATAATGAGTCATACCCAACATAACCAAGGTATTGGAATCAAGCAAAGCGTAACACACAACAAAAGAAACAAAAAGGTGTGTACAGGGGGAATAATGTAAAGCTCCATCTTGAGGGCAGTGGGATAGTTGTGTCATTTTATACAATTTAGCAGTGCAATCCTAACTAAGGGATGCCCTCTACTAAGGAGAGTATGTAATATGTGAATTCTGCAGTCTCTTACTGTTGGCAAAGGATTTGGGGAGGGGTCCCTCTTTTCTCATATCACTGCAAGGGTTTGTTTTCCCCATAAGAAGTCTCACACAAAATCCTGGGGGATTGTTCTGATGCCCATGTTCATTCCCCACCCCCCATAAGGAACACTGATTTTGTGCATGATTATTACAATCCCTGTGCAAAATGGCATCTTTCCTGTGTATGATTGCCTGGAAATAGTTTTAAGATACACAGAATTTGGTAGTTTCTTGCATAAAAGGATAGGCAAGCCCACCAGTACCAACAACAAAACAAGACAAAAACAAAAAGGGTGTGTCTTGTTTTCTTGAGAACTCAGGAACTCTTGCTGGTACAGAGGAAGTCTCAGTGAGGAGTCCCACCACAGTGAGACTCATGGTGTATCATGGCCACACTAGAGAAATGCCCCCCTTCTTTCTCGCTTCTACTGTTTCCTGTATAGTCACATGTTGTGGTCATTTGGCATATATCCTGTGATAGTGGTTCATGTTTTTTAACTGTTCCACTTTTTTGGGGTGAATTAGATGGGGTATGTTCAACGACACCCCTCAAGTGGGACACATCTCTTTCCTTTTATTGTGCCTTTCTCTGCCCTCCTTACCTTTTTAAAAATAAATTGTGTGGGTACATCGATGTGTTGGCAAAACGCCCTTTCTTGCCACATGCTTCCTATTTCTGCGCTCCATTAACCTCTATGGAGGAGAACCCACAGCAGTGGTGGTCAAAAGATAGTAGAGGGACTGATGTTACGTATTTGACAGAAAGATACCAACGTGCCAACATTCCCATTTGAAAATTAGTAAAAAAAAATTAAGGGAGTTGAATGACAGCGGGTGAGGGAAGTGGAACCGCATACCAGACACATAGGAAATGAATTGGTTTTGGAGTACACATTCAATGGTATGTCGTTTGTACTGTGTGATGAAATACGGAACAAATATAGTAGTAGCCTCCCAGTGGACTGGATTTGATGTGGAGATAGCACAGAGGGGGAACAAAAGAATCCATAATGGCCTTGTATTGCCTGAAACCCCCACCCCAGGGTTGAAATTCAGAAATGTTTTGCTGGTATGACCGCGGCCTCAGAAAATGGCTGAAAGCAAGGAATTTTGTGAGTGCTGCCACTGGAACAGGCAGAAATGGTCTTTTGTTGATCAAACCCCTTCTGCCAGGTGGTATCATCAATATACCTGCAAAGGGATTTGCTAGCAGAATTACTGTGTAGACTACAATCTGTCAGCAGCAGAGCCATAAAAAGGCTGGAGTGGGTGAGAAACAGAGTTATGCTACATCCCAAACTCCTCCAGCCCAAGGACACAGACACTATTCTGATATAAAGTTAGTCCAAGATAAGGGCAGGCCTAAGTAATGTCCAGCATTCCTAGCCTGGGAGGGATTTAGATTATGCACTGTTTCTGTGACAGCTCTAGTAGCTTTCATCCATTTTAGCTAGTTAGGATTGTGCTCTAGTGTGTTAAGAAAGAGTGGTGTAATTAAGCTTCTAAGTATTGGAAGGAGTGGGGAATGCACTGAAACAGAACAAATAAGACCTGTAAAACAGGGACACACACACATACACACACATGCACACCCTCTCACAGACACACACCATAAACCAAAACTTGGCTGTCTATATATTTTTATGGATAATGAAATGTGTAATATCTTAAGATGTCCAGTAATTTAGGCCCGCAAATGGCTTTCACCATTAGTATGCCAACATTTCAAACAAAATGTGAAAATGTTTCCAACAGTCTGCTGTGGTGCAAGGAACATAGTTGCATAGGTGGAATCTAATGGCCCAATTTATATCCTCCATTAGAATCAGAGACAGAGAGCACATTGCAGTTGCCCTAAGTATGCTGCTAAAAACAAGTAGTGACATCCGTGGAAGAATCTGTTTAACCATGGGTACTTATAAATACAACATCACATGCTTATACAAGCCCCACCTGAACCCCTCATGAGGAATCACCCCTATTCCAGTTGCAATGTGCAGGAATACTCAGCATACAGATTGCGACCCTCAGGTCATGTGTTCCCCCCCCCCATTCACTATTGCAACAGCTGGAATGCAGAACTCAGTTAAGGTCAAGCAATAGTAAACATAAAGGACAGATGTCTTGCCTGATGCTTCATTATACAGGATCAAGCTTAACATAAAAGCAAAAGTATACACTGTGTTAAACATATGATGTGCCACCTGAGATCACTCTGGTTTTTCGATGTATAGCAAAGATGCCATGTTTCCATCCAGGTTAGGGCCAGTGTAGCAAGTGTGTGCTTGCTTGTGTGTGTGTGTGTGTGTGTGTTAACATCTGGATTTCATTTTAAAATCTCACCATGTTTTTTTTTAAAATCTTTCATCCATGTGATTTCTTTTTCTTAACTCCATGATTAAAAGACAATGATCCCTAGGTCATACACGTTTAACATAGTGTTAAATTCAACCCTTGAAGTCTTGTGTAATCCTGCACTTCAGTTAGACCTCCATGACTGAAAATCAACCTTTCAGAAATGAACTTGAACAGTACCATTTTGGATCTGGGGGTTGAATGCAAACAGAATTTAGAAGGTTGTTTTATTTTTTAAACTTATTTTGTTACTCATTTCTTTAAGGTGTCACAAGAAGTGTTATCATTGCTTTGGTCACAAAAGTCTTTTCCCCCCCATTATGTGTTATTAACACATTACACTATAGTTATCAGCAGGTCAGGAAATATCAGAAAAATATTCTCTGGTTCTGTCTTATGGCCAGTGTTGATATTGTACCTTGGAATTATGATAATTGGAAAGGGGAACAAAATAATACTTCTCTTGCCACTCAGAATTGATTAGAGAATGGTGGGAAACTTGAAAAATTCCTGGAAAAAATTCAATTACATTTCCTGAAAGTCATATTTAAAGGTAACCATTGAAAGTAGCTCAAAATGTTGCTTGTTCATCAAATCCTGTAGCAACTCACAATGCTTTTGAAATTAACTTAGTTACTTGCAGACAGCTATTCCTAGACTGGCTGGATAGCTCAGTGGTTTAGATATCTGGAGCCAGAGGTTGGGAGTTTGATTCTTCACTGTGCCTCCTGTGTGGCCTTGGACAAGCTGTATAGTCCCAGGGCACCCCAAGAAGAAGGGAACAGTAAATCAATTCTGGATGTACACTACTGAAAAGGGTCACTATAAGTCAGAATTGACTTGATGGCACATTATTATTATTAGTTATTCCTAAACTCTGACTGCAAGAAGTTGTCTTGAATATCTGTGGCTGTTCTGCCATCAACAGGGCAAAGAGCAGCAACAGGCAGCATAATCCATTTCTTTCATTTAAGACTTGGTGTTACTAAATGGAACAGAAATGGTGAAGAACTTTCTTCCCATCATTGCTAACATTGCCAACTTGGGTTTCCTGGTGGCCCTGTATGAGTAGCTCATACAGAATTCCTGCCTCTGGTTTTAGGGATTTCTTACAGTAGTGGTAAGTTCAAAAGGGAAAGGGAAGTTGAATCGGGAGGACAAGTGCTAGTCCTCTAATGTACAACTTTTAAAGGCATGTGAAATTTTTGTTCCTAAGTAATTTGGCAGTGTCCTTATTTTCTGCCTGACTGATCTCATTTTATCTTCTCATCTTTTAGTTTGGTCCCCCTCCCCCATTCCTCCTTCAGGTTATGTCAGTTGCAGTGAATGCTGATGAGTAAGGCTCGTCCCCAGCCACTCATTCTCAGGTAATCACTTTTGGCACAGAACATTGGCTGCGTTGTTAAGAAAACCTGCATTCTCAGTCAGCTCTAAAACTCTAGTTAGCTAGCTATCTTGTCTGCCCACACACTTTATTTTGTACATCTTTATTTCTGCAAAGTACTGGTTTGCAAATTGGGTGGTCTGTCCCCCAGAAACTATGAAGGAATTCCAAGGGGCTGTGAGTTCAGCTATCCCTGCATAAAAAGATGGTAAACTATCCATTCTTTCCTATACAGTATTGTTGTATTGTTTTACCATCAGGTCAATGGTGCCTGGATGCCTCTTCCCAGCCAAGACATTTTACTGGCCAAGCTCCAGGCGATCTTTACCCCTCTCATCATATCTTCCGTATCTCACCTACAAGCTGACATTCTGTGGGAGCAGAATTTCATTTTTAAGAAGGGTTTAAAAGTCAAACACCATATCATTATGATATGCGGCAGAAATAAAAGGCAAGTCAGTTGCCATTAAACTTTGCAGAAGAGAGTCTGGAGGTTATACATCACTGGACATGATCCCTCACTGGTGCAAATCAGTGTAATAATGGAAGCAAAGGTCAATGGTGCTACCTTTTGAAAGTTAAGCTTACATTACATTTTGATGTTGAAAGTGTTAGCTTATGATTAATGAGGGTTCAGGCATGTCTTAATATGAAGTTAGAAGTTTGAAAGAACTCATATTTGACAGCCATTACTGTATAAACATATTCTATATGCAGATCAGAATCCAATTTACCAGTTTGGATGCTGAACGCGCAAGGTTACAATGAGGAGGACCACCTGTAATTTTGGTGAAGCTATAGATTGGCAGACATTAACATCATGCTAATAGCACATGTTTGCTTCTTATCTACCTGTCTAGTATTTCACCTGGTCTTGATTTTCCCCTTTCATGAGATTAAATAAGAAACAAACTTTTCCAGAAACAAGACTATCTGGAATTTCTGAAATATCTTGAACTGCAAGTGAAATATGTAGCATGAAATTCTGACAAAGGATGCATTGTATATCAATTTAGATTCTAGATTTCCTTTGTTGTTGTTGTTGTTATGAGCTGCTGGTGGATTGTCATTAGAGAGGGAGGACTTTGTACCCACACACCCATCTGCCAGGGTGCTTTGAGTGTTTTCCTACAGCCTCTCAATAATCCCATTGTGAGACAGATTAGATTGAGGATTTGTTTACACACCTGTTTTGGATCTAGCTGGATCAAGGTAAATAGAGTTGTTGGAGGTATGCCATTGGGTGCAATCCTTGCATCCAAACAGCATACAAGCCTCAAGCAACCCTATTTGGCCCACTGTCAATTTGCCAATATCATGAAGTGGTTTAAGAAAAGCAAAACAAAAAAGCGTGCTGCTTATATATTGCCCTAAAGCACTTAAAGCACTCTCTGGATGGTTTTTTTTTTTTTTTTAGATTAGGCATCCTTCAGTCTCGAGAGACTATGGTATCGTGCTCTGTATGGAGGACTTGGAACAGCTTCTAGTGTGGCTGAGAAGGCCAATTCGAGAGTGACAATCCCTTCCACACTGAAGACAAATACAATCTGTACCCCGTCTAGCTCCTTGATTTTGCTGCTTTCGTGACTGCCTCTTTGCCTCGGCCTGCTGGACAAGGGTCTCTTCAAATTGGGAGAGGCCGTGATGCACCGCCTGCCTCCAGGCTGAACGCTCAGATGTCAGGGTTTCCCATCTGTTGAGGTCCATTTCCAAGGCCTTCAGATCCCGCTTGCAGATATCCTTGTATCACAGCTGTGGTCTCCCTCTGGGGCAATTTCCCTGCACTAATTCTCCATACAGGAGATCTTTTGGAATCCGACCATCAGCCATTCTCACAACATGCCCAAGCCAACGTAGACGTCGCTGTTTCAGTAATGTATACATGCTAAAAATTCCAGCTCGATCTAGGACTACTCTATTTGGAACTTTGTCCTGCCAGGTGATACCAAAAATGCGTCGGAGACAACGCATATGGAACATGTTCAGCTTCCTCTCCTGCCGTGCACAAAGGGTCCAGGACTCACTGCAGTACAGAAGTGTGCTCAGGACACAGGCTCTATAGACCTGGATCTTGGTATATGCCGTCAGCTTCTTATTGAGCCATAATCTCTTTGTGAGTCTTGAGAACATGGTAGCTGTTTTGCCAATGCATTTATCCAGCTCGACATCTAGGGTGTCAGAGATCGTTGAGCCAAGGTACACAAATTCATGAACAACCTCTAATTCTTGTGTGGATATGGTAATAGAGGGAGGTGAGTCCACGCCCTGGCCCATGACTTGTGTTTTCTTCAGGCTGATTGTTAGTCCAAAGTCTTGACAGGCCTTGCTAAAACGATTCATGAGTTGTTGGAGGTCTTCAGCAGAGTGGGCAACAATGGCTGCATCATCGGCGAAGAGGAAGTCCTGCATGCATTTCAGTTGGACTTTGGTCTTTGCTCTCAATCTAGAGAGATTAAAGAGCTTTCCATCTGATCTAGTCCGGAGATAGACACCTTCTGTTGCAGTTCCAAAGGCGTGCTTCAGCATGACAGCAAAAAAGATCCCAAACAGGGTTGGCGCGAGGACACAGCCCTGTTTCACTCCGCTTCAGATGTCAAAGGGATCTGATGTTGAGCCATCAAAAACTACAGTGCCCTTCATTCCCTCATGAAAGGACCTGATGATGTTAAGGAGCCGAGGTGGACATCCAATCTTGGGAAGTATTTTAAAAAGGCCATCCCTGCTAACCAAGTCAAAGGCCTTTGTGAGATCTATGAAGGCCACAAAGAGTGGCTGTCGTTGTTCCCTGCATTTCTCCTGCAACTGTCTGAGGGAGAATACCATGTCAGTGGTGGATCTATTAGCTCAAAATCCACACTGTGATTCTGGATAGACTCTGTCTGCAAGCACCTGGAGTCACTTCAGCACAACACGGACAAGCAGCTTCCCTACAACGCTGAGAAGAGAGATGCCATGGTAGTTATTTCAGTCACCTCTGTCTCCTTTGTTCTTATACAATGTGACAATGTTTGCATCCTTCATGTCCTGTGGTACTCCACCTTCGCTCCAGCAAAGACGAAAGACTTCATACAGTTTGGTGGTGATGGTCTCTTTACAGCACTTCAGCACTTCAACAGGGATGTTATCCTTCCCAGGTGCCTTGCCGGAGGCGAGGAAATCCAAGGCCGCTTTTTTTTCTGCTAAGGTTGGTTCGCTGTCCAACTCTTCCAAGACAGGCAGGCACTCAATGTTATTTAATACTTCTTCGGTTACTACATTCTCTCTGGAATATAGGTCAGAGTAGTGCTGCACCCAGCGTTCCATCTGCTGTGCTCGGTCCTGGATGATCACGCCTGTAGCAGACTTCAAGGGAGCAGATTTCTTCTGTATTGGACCTAAAGCCTGCTTGATACCGTCCTACATTCCCTTGATGTTACCTGTGTCCGCTGCTATCTGTATCTGAGAACAGAGCTGAAGCCAATAATCGTTGGGACATCTCCTGGCAGCCTGTTGGACTTTGCTACGAGCAGCTCGAAGAGCTTGCAAGTTGTTCTCACTAGGACAGGCTTTGTATGCTGCTAGAGCTCTCCTCTTATCCTTGATGGCTGGCATCAACTCCTCCGAATGGGCTTCAAACCAATTGGCCGTCTTTTTGGTCTTCGTTTACAATGTAATTATACAGGCAACACACTCCCCCCCTCACATGAGTTGGGTACTCAGTTTACCAACTTTGGATGGAAGGATGAAAGGCTGCATTAACCTTGAGCCCATCAGGATCAAACTCAGGTCACGAGTAGAGTCTTGACTGGAGTACTGCAGTTTAACCATTGCAACATGAGATTCTTTTCAGGGTATTGGCAAATAAACACTTCCTCAGCTCCATGGAGAGGCCAAGGAAGTGAAAATAATTTTTAAGTGTATTAGGGCAGTGCATATGTGCTGAATTACTTTAAAAAATAAAAGCCAAATGGGAAATTTCTTCTCAGAAGTTGTACGAGACAGGAGGGGCAGTATGGGGGATTTTTGCTTTCTTTTCTTGAACGGCTTTTGACCAGAATAGAAAAGCAAAACAAATTCCCTCTCATTGCCCCCTCCTGTCTCCACTTGCTTTGGGAGTAATGTTTTCCTTTTTTTAAAAAAGTGATTCAATGCATATGCGCCACCTTAATACACTTTTTTAAAAAATTCATTCCATGGAGCTGAGGAAGTGTTTAATTTGCCAATATCCTGAACTGGCTTTGTTCTTAAGCCACTTTGTGATATTAGCAATTGAAACGAAGGCTCACTTTTTGGTTAATTTCCAGTGATCGCATATGAAATTTGACAAAGGTGATCTGTACTGAATACTTATCTTAATACTTGGGAAACATATCACCATTAAGATGCTGTCATTCTGGGAAACGCAGTTGGTCAAGTGGCATTCAGTGCAGCTCAGTGACGTCATCAGCTTACGGTAATGCCAGAGTGACTGCATTTTGTGATCTCAGATGGAAAAGAAAGGAGAAGCTATGTATCTCTGAAATTCAATGTGGGGCTGAATGGAGAAATCTATGGCAGGCTCAGTACATGGTGAAAGAGAAACAAACAGCAGAAAACATAGGTTCATTCCAGATGTTACATAATAGCCATTGTTAAGTATGCAAACTATGGTTTCATCTTCCAGATGTACAACAGGCAAACCATGATTTAGAGTGGCTTTCATTTCCTCAGTTTAGCACCCAGATTGATAATGCCATAAATTCACTTCTGTCCACATAGCGTATCTCCTGAAGCAGAGTGATAGCCATTTAGAATGCTGCCAAACCATGGTTTGTGAGCTAACATAATTTCAGACATGAATATTTGGCTTTACATACAATGATTTAGCATTACCTCTTAATGCAGCCAATGTGATTTAAGCCCAATTAATTCATTGTTTCATAATCCGGAACGATGAATTTGGTTACAGAGGATAAACTAGCATCATGGCCTCTCTTTTGGCTTTGTCTACATGAGCAGTGATGTGTCTGAAGACAAAGATCCTGCTCTCATAGTTCATGTAGTATATGCACGAGCAGAATCCTTTTTCTTTTCGGCCTCATTGCTGTTTGTGTGAGCAAAGTGATGGGGGGGGGGGCAGGCCAACTTCTCTTCTGTAACCAGTTGATGATTCTGGATTACAGAATGAGTGGATGGGGGTCTACAATTTCCAACTATTCAATAACGAAGCGATTTTGCAAACTCCATGTTTTCTATGCACATACAATGGAGAGGCATTGTAATATTTTCTGTGTAATATCTGTAGGTTTCAGCTAGTATGGGGATACAAACGTTTCTTTGAACACCCATCTGTAAAACATTTTTTAAAATATATATCTCATATATACTGGATGTGGAGCCATTTCACTGAAGTCTGAAAATTAACATAATTCTAATTTCATACATTACCTCAGCTGCCATTTTCGTATCATATTGCTATAATACATAGGATGGCTCTGTATTGCAGATTTGCCCACTGCCGGCTGGTCTGTGGAAACATTTGTAAGAAGGAAATGGCACTGGAAGCATTAAGGTTTCTCATGTAAATAACCAGGTCATGCTAGCTGGAAAATTCTTGAGGATATAGCCCAAAAAAGTAACTTTTCTAAGCTCTGATAAGGGCCACATAATGATTCCTTAAGAGGCTCCAGTTAGTTCCCCATAGGGGGAAACTTTGGACACAAAGCTTTAAGGAAAGCTGTCTGTGACAACCTGCAGTCAGATTTAAGTCCCCATCATCTCCTGGCAAATAGAAGGGGAAGATATGGAGGCAGTGACAGATTTTACTTTCTTGGGCTCCATGATCACTGCAGATGGTGACAGCAGCCACAAAATTAAAAGACGCCTGCTTCTTGGGAGGAAAGCGATGACAAACCTAGACAGCATCTTAAAAAGCAGAGACATCACCTTGCCGACAAAGGTCCGCATAGTTAAAGCTATGGTTTTTCCATTAGCGATGTATGGAAGTGAGAGCTGGAGCATAAAGCAGGCTGACCGCTGAAGAATTGATGCTTTTGAATTATGGTGTTGGAGGAGACTCTTGAGAGTCCCCTGGACTGCAAGGCGATCAAACCTATCCATTTTGAAGGAAATCAACCCTGAGTGCTCACTGGAAGGACAGATCCTGAAGCTGAAGCTCCAATACTTTGGCCATCTCATGAGAAGAAAAGACTCCCTGGAAAAGACCCTGATGTTGGGAAAGTGTGAAGGCAAGAGGAGAAGGGGATGACAGAGGACGAGATGGATGGACAGTGTCATCGAAGATACCAACATGAATTTGACCCAACTCCGGGAGGCAGTGGAAGACAGGAGGGCCTGGCATGCTCTGGTCCATGGGGTCACGAAGAGTCGGACACGACTTAACGACTAAACAACAACAACAAAAATTATTTCATTCTTTTTCTTGCTGATTTTACTTCAGTAATAATAACTGACTCCTATCATCAAACTACAAGCAGTCTCTGGAACCCATAGCAGATTCCCTCCCAAGCTTATACAGAAAAGGGATCCCACAGCAGGGAAGAAAATAAATCCATTCATACCCTGTGCCTGCTCTGATCCCATTCGTTGTTCATCCCCCTTCCCCTGCAAAACAAGATACATTTTTTAAAACCCTGCAGGTTAGATCCATTCAATGTCACATATGTTTGGCCATTAGTGTTAATTCAGGCAAAGTGGAAATGGGTGATGTCCTATATTCATGTTTACCATGGACCAAGTTTACTTGTGGGAGAAAGAAAAAAGCCCCAGATATATCAGTTTCTCTTCATGAGAATTGATTACTTGGAACTGAAATGGAAGGATAATTCTTAGAGATATCTTGGGGTATTATTTTGCTTCATAAGCAAATATGCACAATTCACGAAAAACAGCTGCTGCTAGCATTTGCTACAATGGCATGAATGTCATTAGGGATGTGCATAGAATCTGATTTCAGCCCAAGTTTTGAGAGGCTTGCCTTGGTCCTCATTTCCTCGACTATCTGTAGAGCAGATGCAGCATGTAGTCTAGAATCCTGCTATTTACAATACGGCTGTAGGCCTGTCCAAATAAGTTTTTAAAACATGACCAACACCAATGCTTTTGACTTTAAAAGAGTATATGGAGAAAGCAACCACCACCCATGTTTCTCACCACAGTGAGAAGATGAAGACTCTTAGAAGGAGGGATAGGCACTAAGCAAAGTGGCAGTGGATGTTTGAAGCTAAGATGCCTTTTAGCCCCATTCAAAAAGAAAAGTAAACAGGGACAGCAGTAAGTGGAACCAGAGCCAATGTTTGGTGGACCCAAACTCTATTCTAAGGAGATCTAACCACAAGTCATTCTGGTTTTGTCCTCTTCCTTCTCCTTTACTACAGGAAAATACTTAAATAGAAAGCAGATAGGGGCATCTGTGAGGCGGGCAAAAATGAAGACCTATACCTATACTGCTGTTGAAGGTAGCCACAGATACTGGGATTCACAGCCATGGACAGGTACATCCATGAGAGGACAACTTGCCTGACAGGAGACAGATCATGATAAGGAAGTTAGATTTTCCATGGTGAGGCTCATCCATTTTACTCCAGTAGTGTTGACCCCTGTGATTTCCCACTTGGAAATGTGATTGCATAATTTGTGGGAGCTCTGCTTAAACTTTTGCTTGAGAGTCTCCCTGCTAATGGATCAGCTAGCAAAAAACAACTTCAAAATTCTAACTGTGCCTTCTGCAGCTTTTCCTTCGATTTTTCTATGTTCACAGCACTGCATTTTATCTGTACTCATTTTTTTCTTTTCTCTTCTTGCTTGGGAAAGAATAAAATAGCACTGGAGCCCCTGGCACAGATTGTCAAACTAATTCCCAAACGTATGGCAGTCTTTATGAGACCTTCCATTCATTTTCATTTTGTAGATCAGCAATTTCCTCAAGCCCTCCTCATGATTATGGTTAGATAGCATGGGTGACTCCAATATGCAATGCTGGCTTTTGTGTTTCCCAAGTTTCTATCATCTGCAATGAATGATCTTTTTTTTTTTTTACCCTGGAAAGCACCTCATGAGCAGAATATTTAGCTGATCACAATGAGACAGAGACTGCTTCTTCAGTGTAGTTCTACAATTAAGGAAATCCACAAATGATTGTCATTTATAGGGGAGTAGCTTTCATTGTCTATTAGGAACAGCTGGCAGATGTATCAAAATTTTTGATAGGCATATTGCAGTGGACCAGATGTTAGCAGAATAGGACAGCTGTTGCAATTAGGTGTGTGGTGGGTATTTCAAACTCTCTGTCTGAATTCACAATATATATCAATGATGCAACCAAATTCAATTAGTAGCAAATTAATTTTTTCTGACTGTCAAGCGAAATGGATTGAACCAAACCGATTTATTAAAAAAAACACTTTTTTCCTCAGTCAGCTGACTGATAATATCAATGTTTAATGTTACATGAGGGTTTGTCTGAAGAAATCCTTCTTTACTCAGACGATTCTTCAGTTGTTTTATCAGAGCACCTTGGCGTTGCCTCAAGACCTTTTGCTGCCTGAGGCAAATGGCAAGCTGGCAACCCCTCTGTTCCACATACACAAATAGACTGCAGACAGCTGAAGTTTTAAGAAGGGCATCAGGATAATGTCATCCATTACAAGTAAGCATAATGAGCTAATGAAGGGCATGCAAGTGAGGCTTTATTATATTTACCACTGTCTGCCAAGAGAGTCATGGCTAGGAGGCTCAAGAGGAGCAGTCAGGAGGCTGTTGTCATGGCCCTCAGTATCTGCCTCCTGAGACAACTGCAAAGTCTGGAAAAGCTACTTTTCTTGACTATAACTCTAGGATCCCCCCTCTGGCTGTGGAATTCTGGGAGCTGTAGCCTAACAAGTAATATTTTCTGGCTCTGAGCAGGTAACCCTCTGCCTAATGGTAGGGTCAGCCCTGGATAACATAGTTTGGCAGAGAGGTTCATCATCATAAGGTAGGATACATAGCAAGGTTGCAAGATGGGTCATAATGGAATGTAGATACAATGACAAAACAAGAGCAACAAATGGGGTAGCCACCTAATGTTGGGTGCCCAAGCCAAGGGCAAGCAGGAACCTTGGATAACTGGCAGGCACACAGCAGGCTAAAAACTAATCCAAGCATTCGGTAGAGTAAGTTGACCTCTTTAGGGAGATGCTGGGTATATGAAGGAACAGTTTGCTATTTCTCATTGATGTGTTTTTACTTCCTGGGACAAGGATAGGTGCTTGTAGCTCAGGTTCTAAAATAATTTATTGGACTTGGGTACCAAGTGTCACGTTCCTAGGGGATTCAGCAGGCGAAAGTCCAATAAGCCAGTCCAAGGTCAGAAGTCCGGGAGATACAAAACAGATGCTAAATTGTCAAAGCCAAAACACAAACCGAAGTCAGAGTCCAAAAGCCAAGGGTCAAGAGAGCAAGGTTCAAGATAAGCAGGAGCGTGGACGCGAGCCAGAAAATTGACTTGTTGCTTCCATGAGCTTCCAAGCCTCTGGGTACAAATTATATAGCAGCAACAATCATCTAATTCCTAGAAACATTCCATCCTGTTAAAACTCAGGGCTGGTCGACCTGATGTTCCTGTGAGAAGCATTCATGCGAGCCTCAGACCTCCGTGTTGTGAGTCTCTGCCGAAGCTTATCTCTCACTCTGGCTAGTGGGGGAGGAGAATCTGGTGGTGATTCAGCTGTCTGTGATACTAATTGCCCAGCATTTTCCTCAGCTGTAATTAACCCCTCTGATTCCAGATCTTCTTCGGCTGAACTCATGACACCAAGCTCCTTGATTCAAGCTGCCCTTTGCTCCTCAAGCTCAGGAAGCCAATTGGTTTGAGTCATTCCTGAGGTTAGTCAACTGAGATAAAGGGAGTGCCTCATGGTCTCTCTCACTGGCATGTTAACCCGGCCTCAGGAATGGCAACAGAAATGGGAAGTCTTTGTATCATCTAGAGCAGGGATGGATGAGGAGCAGTCATACTGATGTTGTTTGACTTCATTTCCCATGAGCCTTACACAGCCTAGCTAATAGTGAGGGATGCCAAGAGTTCAGTTCAGCATTATATGCAGGGGGCATTCTTGATCTAGACTGCAGATTCTAGAGTCACCAGGCTGACCTTCTAGCATCTCCTGATTTCCTAATTCAGTATGATTGTTGGCCATTAGCTATTGTGTAAATGGCCTAGCTAGAATTATCTGAACAGACCCTATGTAGTAATGGAAGCAGGGAGTAGCTTCTTAGAAATCTCAGTCAATTTCCATTGTATCCAAAGCCTACTGTCTCATATGTGGCATCTGGTTTGTATCATTGACCCAGGTGAGTGATTGTTAGGTATGGGACAATGGAAAACATCGTAGTCCAGCTGGGATTCTCTGCTTAATAATTTAGGAATAAATCTCATGGGATAGAAAGTGGGATGGAATTTTTTGATTGAACACACCTAGGCATGTGCTGTCAGTCAATAAGAAACAGCTTTCAGCTAGCTGTGTAAGAGGATCTGGCAATCACTTCTTTTCATGGCTAAGCAGCAGGTATATGGTTTCTACTGTGCAAGAATGAAGATCGTACTTCTGTCACCACCCTGGAAATTGTCTACTGTAGATTTAAAAATATGGCACTAGAGTACACATAAAAAGCTTTCTAGCAGGGGGAAAAATCCATAATGTTATCTCACATATTATCTGTGGCACCTTCTTGCAAACCATAGCTACCAAGGGGGCAATACTAGATGTCTTATTGTCTCTGTCACAGAGCCAAAGTAGACATGAGGGAAAATGCAAAAATAAAAAATAAAAAATTGTTTGATATGGGGAAAACATGGGGAAAAGGACTTCATGAAATACTCTTAGGAGAGGCGGCATTCTGTAACCATTTGGCTGAGGGGAAATACTGAAATTCTCAGAGAAAATATTACAAAAGGCTCTAGAGTCTGCTTAAGGATGGTGCAACTGGAGAGGTGTTTTGCTGAAGCTTTGCCAGGAGAAGACTGAAATTCTCCAATAATTTAGAAGCTTAAAAAAACAACAGTGCTCCCCCTCCCTTGAAAACTCTTCCATGAAAAGTTTGGCTCTGCTTTCATCATATTGGGAAGAAACTCCTTATTGCTGATATTGGGGAAGGGGCACACAAAACAAATACCAGCTTAACAAGGATTTCTCTTAGGACCACACCAAGATGGAAAACATGGATCTTCCTCCTCCATGCCTCCTTTTGATCTATTAATCATCCTCCACAGTTGATCCAATCTGCATGAAAAAATAAGTACAGGTTAGAGAATTTCTGTGTATTTCAGCCCTTATTGAGAGGAGACTTAGGGTGTGACTAGATGGCCCAATTGTCCTTGGCTGGATCAGGCTGGATCATCCTAAACAGGATCACTTGGAGATGTGGTAGGTCATTTGGGGTGATCCTTGCATCTGCATGTAAGAATTGGGTGATTTGGGGGCAGGAATGCACATCACACCTCAGGTGACCCTTTTTGGCCCTTCCTCCCTTTAAGAGGAAAGAAAGAAAAAGATACAAAATTTTTAAAAAAGATCCACCTCCTGTCTCCTCCTCTCTGGTGGAGCAAGAGGAAGCTTTCATTAAAAAAAAAATATCGAAGTGGCACAGCACTTTATTGGCTTGCCAAACAACCAATTCAGCTCTACCTTACAACGGCTTTTTAAAAACTTTTGCATCTTCCCCCCTCCATGGGGAAGTGGAAGAAAACTTTCCATTTCCCAATATCATTCAGTGGCTTAAGAAAAGTGACAGCTTAAGCCATCTACTTTGGTTCAATCCCACCAATTACACATACTGGAACCAAACCAAAATGGAGCAATCCCATCCAAAGCAAAGCAAAGCGAAGGGCATCTAAGGCATAGGTTCTCTTATCCAGCTATCTTGTCAAATAAAAAAGCAAAAACAAAAAGACCACACAGTGCCTTGTCAAAAACTGAAAAGGAAGCTGGTGTTTAAGCCAGGTCAGCCCTACCATAAGGCAATCAGCTCAGGTAGCAGATGCTTGGGGGCAGCAGTGGCAGCCTCCAAATTGTTCCTCCTGGATTCCTGGATTGCCATTTGTGACGAAACAGAGGGACTAAAGAATATGAAATATAGAATTCACTTCTTTGCTGGACATTTCAGTGCTTCTGTTGTGAATACCTCAGAGGCTGACCAAACAGGCAGAAGTCAGCATGTAAAAGGACAACTCACACCTCTTTTTGTTGTTGTTCTTTAAATGAAGCATTCAGGGCATGGCGACTGAGGTGAACTTTCCTTACTGCAGAAAGTCATGTCACAGTTAATAAAGCAATACACAGAGAGAAACTGCTGTGGTTGCAAGCCCTTTTCAAGCTAAGGTAGCTTGTTTAGTGCCCTCCTCTTATGAAAGCCATGCACATTCAGGATTTTCTCTGTATTGCAGATAGGGGAAACACTGAACGCTTGCCTGTGCTGTAATACATAACCAGCCAAGAGAACACCTAGTTTCAGCCCTAGCTGCCATAATTCTGGTAGGCAGATTAGTATACAGGAGTTCCCAGGCCTTTTTCATCCTGGAAGCTTGCCAGTGGGTCCCTGATTTATTCAAATATTCAGCGCACACACACAAAGAAATCTCCCAGCACTAGGATTGAGATCTCACTGGGGAGAAGAAGCCCTTAGCTATTCACATATAGTCACTGAAAAAAAAATGCTAATTTTGATAGCATAGATTAGAAAGTAAGAAAGTGTAATTTTTATTACCATCAAAGACCAACGCAAGTATCACAAAATGTACAATAGTGGACAGATGTTGTTTGTAGGAACCTAGGATATAACTCAGCAACAAGCTTAACAATACCAATATTTTCACTTGCACTTTCAAAATCTAACTGTAAACATAATTAAATTAATAGATAACAAAAATTAAATATTTATTACTTTGCTTTCCTCCAAAAGAAGCCCCGAGTAGCTCTCTAGCACTACAACAACCTTGTGAAATATGCTTGACTCCCAGATCCACCAGGTGCATGAGAGAATGGGCAGCTGCTAGTTGCAAAATTTGCTTCTAGAGGACGGTCAGAGGAAGAAGAAAGGGCAATCAACCAAATAATGTGAGCAAACAAACAGGAAAAAGACTTACCAATCAAATTAGTGGCAAAGGATGATCAGCGTAGGCTGTCAACCCTCCCTCCCTCCCCCTCTCCCTCCCAGAGATACCCAGTGTTAGTACACAGAAGATAGCCATTTTCCCAACAGTCTTCAGAGAATTGGGAGACATTACTAGGGTTGAAGGAAGACTCAGGTCGCTTCCAGCAGGTGATTGTTGGGAGTGAAAACATCTTGTTCTTTGCCTGGGGGAGCAGAATATCTTGGATCAACCTTTAGGTTGTATAAGTGTTAGACATGTTACTGTTCCTCAGTGAGGTAACAGCTAAACTGGGAGACATTTGTCCACATTCAAATCCAGGACATGCTAGCCCATCATGACATATTGCCGAAGAGTGGGGAAGTTGGAAATGCAATCTAGAACCCTGAAAAGAGATGTCTTTTATTTTTTAAAGAGTTATTCTGATAATCATAAAGGCCTTTGCAGTTGAGACCATTGTGAAGAACATTTTGTTTCTGTTGTTACAATAACCACTGCAGGATGTGCCCCTGCCATTCTGATTCATTCAACAGGACATGAATTAGAGATCTTCCTGCTGAATTTTGTCACTTGTCATTTATTTGTGGAATACGAGTAAGGTGACTTTTATTCCACCGCTTCAGCACATTGCTTTTACTTAAAATGTATCAGATGTACTGCAGAAAATTGGCGACATACCAGTCCTACAACTTCTGGATAAGGAGCATAAATAAATTAGAAAATGGTGTGAATGGTGTTGCTGTTCAAGATAAACATAATAATATAAATAGTAAAAATTATACAAAATTCACTGGCAAGGTGAGCTAGTTTGTATAGCTTTTGAAATCTATCCATTGGAATCTGTATATACTGTACATATTTCCATTCAAGGGTACAAAGGACAGCTACCCTGATGCAGTTAAATACATTTTTGAAAAACTGGAAAATCTGTATCTAATCCTATAATGAGGCTCAGTCTAATGGCAATTTTCTCTTCATAGGTACAATTTTTGATGGTGGTTAAATTTCTATAGACTAATTGGTCAAATGTAAGCTTTTCCATTAAAACTCTTCCTGCCAACCACAGGGACTAAGGAGGGAGTTAAGAAAATAAATAAAAGCATAATTGGAGGGCAGCTGTTTCCTAAGTTCTATTTCCAACTTCTCTTTGCCCTCCAATCCTCATTTGATATTATATTGACAGCTCAGATGGACAATGGATATGTGGCAGGGGGAGATCATTTGATCAGTAAGGACCTGCAACATGCAAGAGAGCAAAGGATTATAGTTCCAGAAAAGATGTCCACAGAGGCAGTTGTGCTCTACCCCCAAATGAATGCAGATAATATTTGTATTTTTCACAAATGATTTGCTTCTCTTCTGGGCAATTCCAAGCACAGCTTCTTGACCGGAATATCTGGCGCTCAAACAGCTGGAGGTAAAAGTCTCTTGTCCACTGTGCTGAAAACCCCAGCTCTCCAACTGGACAAGTAAGAAAAAAGGAAATAATTGGCCACAGATAGCATCAGCCCAACCGTTAAGTCGAATGAGGTGAGAACCTCAAGTGGTAGATGCTCCCCCTGAGCTTGTCTTCAGAAGTTCCCCTTTTCTACATAGCTTGCCCTCTATTTCTCAGTGCTTTCAAGTGTGGTTGAATGGGGTTGACCCCATCCCATTGGCATTGCTGAAGTAAGTTACAACAACTAGCCCAGGTGGCGTCTGTACATGAAATGGCATCTTTTGGCTCAAGCTGCAAACTGTTGTAGGTCAGCCCACTTCTCAGCAGCACTACAGATGTTAGGCAGGACAGACCAAATGAGGTGAAAGATAATGGAGGAAGCCCAAGAAGAGCTCTGATTTCTTGGAGGTGGGAAACATAGGGTCAAATTAAATATTAAAAAAGAAGGCACGTTCCCTACAAATAACCAATTTTTTTCTGCCACAATAGGATGTCTCTGCTGCTGGATAGCTCAGTGGTTTAGGTCTCTGGCTGCAGAGCCAGAGATTGGGAGTTCAGTTCCCCACTGTGTCTCCTTGGCAGGGGCTGGATTCAATGATCTATAGAGTCCTTTCCAGCTTTGCAGTTCCAAGATGATGATGACGATGACGATGATGATTGGAACACATGCCTCAGTGGTCAAATTCTAAATTAAGCCCTTCTTTACTTCCCACACTGACCAATAGTAAAACAACATACTCTAAATGCAAGTTACGTAGATGAAGAAAATCATGTGCTTTGACAAACAAACAGAGGTGCAAAAAAACCCTGCTAAACCTGTTGTCTGGTTTGACCCATAGAAATTCATATAGAGCTTTTTGAGGAGGCAGCAGTGGAATTTGAATTGCTTTCTCTCCACAAGAGTGCCCCTTTATCTCAAGACAAGACCAATGAAGAGGCAGCTCTGCTGCATCACTCTGACACAGGCTGCCTCAACACTCAGGCAGACAAATATAATGTACAATCCAGTCAATCATGGACATTGTCAGCAGAAACCTCTATGATTGCGATGACTGGGGAAGTGGGAAGGGGAGGAGAACATTGTTGCAATCATGAGAATTGCTGCTGGCTCTATCTGGCAATTGTCTAGTTCACTTATGTGGACATAAAATGTGCAAATCAACCCTGATAGTTTACTTCAGTTCATCTCAATGAATCAGATCTTAGTGAAAATGCAAACCCTACAATTTAGGTAGGTTGTTGATTGGACCACCCACTGAAAAAAGTTCTTTGCTGTGATTGTATATATGATTTGGTGGCTTTCTTGAGCATGCATTCCATTCTTGAGCTTATTAGGAAATGTTGAATAGTAACAACCTTCAGAATATAATGGACAGCTCATGTGGGCGTGGGTGTGAGAGAGTGCATGGGCATGAGTGAGTGAGCGTGCTGGCATGAGCATACACACTCACACACACATGTATGTGTTTGGGACTGTGTCTCTGCAAAATTAGTGACGGGAGTTAATGCTCTACAAAAATGCTGCAGAGAAAATTGACAAAACAGTCACTGAATGCCAAAATTTAATATTCAATCACAAGTCAAGATGTTATTGAAGCATATCATTGTGTTTTACTTTCTTTTCTTTTCTTTTTAGCATAGAATGCCCTTCCCAACACACACACACACACACACACACACACACAAACAAACAAATGAGAAATGAATGAGAAACTTTCTGCAAAAATGGAGACCAACAGCGCTTAATCAGTGGGGGCAAATCAGTGACACAAGTCGCTTTTAGACATTGGGTTTTCCTTTTATCACTGAATAGAAATCTCTTTCTCTCCCCTTCTTCCTCTCCCCCTCTCCCCTCTCTCTGTGTATGTGTAACAGAGAATCCATAATTTATAATCAATAAATCACAATAATTGGGTTAGTAAATCACACCATTCCTTGGTACAAGAACTCAAAGTCCTTCTGCAGTAGCTCCTGCTTACAGCTCAGAGACCCCCCACTTAGTACTCAAGAATCCATTTGGAAGCAGCCTGGCAGGATTTTGCAAACATTATGTTGTCCCATGAATTTTACCCATTTTCGACTGAGGGAAACCTGCATCTATGCCAGATATAGACAGCAGACTGTTAGACGGAGGAGTAGTGAGACAAGGTTCCCAAAACCACTTCCCCTTTAAGGGAATGAAGTGCTACAGAGGGCTATCAAACCTTTTCTATGTGAACTTAAAACTGGCCTCTAAGTCAGTGAAAATTGCTCGGCTTTAGAATTGATCTGATCAGATTACCTGGCATAAATCATGACTTCTACCGAGTTTACAAAAGATGATTGATTTATTCTTGTTTTGTGTTAGAAAAGAGTTATCTTTGTCTTATTTTTAATCTAGTTTAATCAGACTGTAGTCCCAAAGTGGATATCAATCTGACTGCAACAGTTGAAGTTAAATGCACACACACATAAATGCAGAAGCAGGTGGCATCAGCTAGGAGTCAGCTCTAGACTTATGACCAGGGCCTCTGCAAATATGATGCAGAGTGAAGAAGCAGAAGATTTAGGGTGCCAGGAAAGGCAGCAATGTATTAGTTATTTAGTTTGTTATGAACTGCTGGACACCTTGGTGGTTTAGACATCTGGCTGTGGAGTCAGAGGTTGGGAGTTTGATTCCCCACTGTGCTTCTTTGACAGGGACTGGACTTGATGATCCATAAAGTCCTTTCCAGCTCTGCAGTTCTAGGATTATTATTGTCTTTTTACTCCCTGGGTTGGGGAAAGGTTCTTGTGGGTTTCATCACCTCTTATAGCAACTTGGTTGGCTTTGAGAACCAAGCAACTTTAGTTGGGTGAGTGGAGGGGGTCACCCTTCACTGCTCTGCATGTGACAGTAAAAAGCCAGCCCCTGGTGACTGCAATTACTGTTGATGGCTACAGGAAAAGACTTAGACTATCCTGAATTTCAGAGCTTGCAGGAGGATGTGTGATGCCGTCAAAGTGTCAGTAGATGTTGAACAAATGATGGATTCACTAGGAACATACCAGGGCATCCAGACATAATTGACCAATCAGCTTATTGTGGCATCCAAAAAATCACTGCAGACAGTGCTGAAAGCTGTCACAGGACCTCATAATATTGGCTGGATGCTCATGGGTGGAGGGGCAGATTTGTTGTGCAGACAAAGATCATGGGATTGAGACTGTAACAAGCCTGATTTCTTTCTCAGTAAATAAGGGTGGGGGAAAAGAAGATCCAGACTGATTACTGACTAGTCAGGCTGATACTGAAAACAAGAAAGGTTCTAGAATAGACACTCTGTGAGAATGGAGAAATGAATACAGTGGTTTCTAAAAACAAAATGATTTCTCAAAAACAGGACATGCCAAACTAATCTTTTTTCTTTTCTTTTTTCTTTTCTTTTCTGATAGAGTCACAAGCTTGGTAGATGAGTGGAATGCTGTAAACATATTACTATCTTGATTTAAGCAAGGCTTTGATAAGATTCCCCATGATATTTTTGCAGACAAGGTGCTATAAGTGGGCTAAATGATGCTACTGTTAGGTGGACTTGCATCTGGTTGATGGGCTGTGTCTAAAGAGTGCTCACAGATGGTTCCTCATTATTTTGGAGAAATGTAAGGTGCTATGGATTCTTTTGTGGTCCCAGTATTGTTCAACATCTTTATAAACAAAGTGGATGCTGGTGTGGAGTGGATGATAATAAAACCTATACTATAATAACTGCATGCCATCAAGTTAATTCTGTCTTATGGCAATCTTTCTCAGACTTTTCTGAGTAGAGTGTACTAAGTGTACCTATAGATGACACCAAACTGAGAGGAGTAGCTAATACTTCATAAAACAGAGCCAGGATTTAAGGTGCCCTTAATGGCCGAAAGAGTCAAAATGAATTCCAACAGGGAAAATGTGAAGTTCTACATTTAGGTAGGAAGAAAACAGATGCAGAGATGGAAAATGGGTTATGGCTGGCCTGGCAGTAGTACATGTGATTTAGGAGTTGTAATGGACAGCAAGATAAACATGAGTTAATAGTGTCATGCAGCAGCAAAAAAAAAGCAAATGTAATTATTGGTTGCATCAGTAGAAGTACTGTGTCCAGATCAAGGGAACTGATAGAATCGCTCTATTCTGCTTTTATCAGACCTCACCTGGCATACTGTGTCCAGTTTTGGACACTGTAGTTTAAGGAGGATATCAACAAGCTGAAGTGTGTCCAGACAATGATGAGCCAAGTCCTATGAGGAATGGTTGAGGGAGCTGGTTATGTTTGACCTGTAGAAGAGAAAAATGAGAAGTGATGTGATAGCCATTTTCAAATATGTGGAAGGCTGTCACATGGAAGATGAAGCAAGCTTGTTTTTTGTAACTCCAGATGGTAGGACTCAAATTAATGGATTCAAATGACAAAGAAAGGAGATTTTGTCTAAATGCAAGGAAGAAATTATAGAGATTAAGAGCTGGTTAACAATGGAATGGACTGCCTTGGAGGGTTCACCTTCAATGGAGGGTTTTGAACAAATGTCAGATGACCACCAGTCAGAAATACGTTAGCTGTGGATTTCCTGCTTCGGCAGAAGGTTGGACTCAGCATCTGCAATGAAATCAAATTTGTCAAACATCTGATTAGCTTCTTTTTAAAGATAATAACACATGGGGAAAAAATCACCTGGCATGAAATGGTGTCAGCCATTAAAAACACACCCACAAATCAGGGTGTTTGCATTTATTTTATTTATGTAGGCTGTAACCCTGTATCTACGGAAACAGTCTCATTGAAATGAATGGAATCTGTATAGGACTGCACAATCTTATCTAGGACAGCCAATTTTTCTTCTCTCTATAACATATATATTCTCAAGGTGGCTTACAACAACAGGTTAACAATATTGGTTGACAAATCACAATGGATACAACTCAGCAGCATCAAAAATGAAAGATTGTGACTCCCATATGACTTTGCATGGCAGATGCTGCAGCCGCTGCTGAGTCCACGGACTTCGAGCAGTGAGGCTGGCTCTTTGCCCTACACCCTGGATAACGCGAGACTGGTTAGTCTCACGAGACTTGTAAGTAGGAGGGGGGAGTGCCAGGTTACTTAAGGGGTGCTCCCCCCTCACACCACCCTCTTCTTTTTCGGGCACTGAAAGAGACAGAGAGAGCCCCCCTTCTCCTTTTAGTTCTCCTTGTGTTGTTGTTGAGTGTACAGTTTAAGTAAATTAGCCTTTGTCCAACGGGGAAGAGGGGAAGCAGCGGCGGTTTGCACCGCGTCGACGTCGGCGTGGAGTGCTTTTCAAAAAAAAAAAAAGGGAAAGAAAAATAAAGGGAAATAATAATACTAGCGATTTAAAATATATCTATTACAAATAATATTAAGCAAAAGAGAAGGAAGGTAGGGAGCGGGAAGAGTTAACAAGCGGGATCTTGAGCGAGTTACCTGGAAGGAAGCAGCGTAGTTTGGAACAGCACCTTGGTTTGTTTTCTGCTGCTTGTGTCGGGCACCCTCTTTAAAATTAAATAAACTAATAACATTTGATTCACTTATAAAAAATAATAAATAAATAAATAAATAAGCAAATAATAAATAATAAAAATTCAAAAGTAATTAATTTAATTATTTAATTATTTAAGGCTATAGGATATTAGTCTATAAGGCACATATTGCATAGGTTAATTTAATTATTTATAGACATAAATTAATTAAGCATAATTAATCGGTTGTAAATTCATTGATTCAATATTGAGTAATCGGATTCAGCCAAATATTTCTTATAATAATCTAATTAATTAATCGATAAAGTAACAAGTAAACAAGTTTGATTATAGAGAATAATTGACTAAAAGGTGCTTAAATAAGGCATTTTGTCCAAAGGTGGTTTTAAGATCCTCCCGGTCTCAAGCGTAAATGCTTTGGTGGGACCTAAAAGTTGTTAATTAAGGCACATAGGTCATAACAAGGGTCCATTGCCAAGAAATATTTGTTAAGAGGCATCCAGGCCCTGTTACACCTTAGCCTGGGTTGTTGAGTTTTTTGGGGAGCTATTGTTACCACTTAATCAATACATAGCTCCGGTTAGCAATGACATCGAAAGGGGCAGAGCAAGAGGAAGGGAAAACAACCGGCAAAGAAGAGGCCAGCCCCTCAGGTGTCTCCCCCACAATCCTCCTCAGATGAGGAATCCTGGCCAGTATGGCAGGAGTTACAAGAAAAATTTCAGCATTAGAGGTCCATCGGATGGTAAGGCAGGTTCCCCAGCCAAGCGCGGTTCAACCATGCAGATCTGCCAGGGAGACTAAAAGCCATCGTAAGACTAAATTGAAAGCACTGGCATAAGATCTAATAGACAGATCTGCTGCTCTTGTGTCTGAACAACTTCCAGAAGTTCCTGCCAGGAGAGAGGCATGGGGCCTCATTGATGCCGAAGTCACGGAGCACAGGAAAGGGGAGAAGAGCATCAACTCCCGGGACGCCTGAAACAGCGTCCACTTGCCAGGAAGGACAGGATGAGGTGGAGGAGGTCAGCCTTGACACACCTTTTCCGGTAGAGGAACCTAGCAGGGCTACGACTTCATCCGATGAGTCAGCTATCACGACTGGCACTTACACACCCCTTCCCGTGTGACCTTGGGCTGGCGGTGGTCCATACAATTACACAACATACACACCCTATAACACACTGAATACAGGGCTAACCAACGCTACCTGGCCATATGCAAACCCTCAATTCAGTGGTTGGGGCATGCCCTAACCTTCTCCTGCCCTCCCTGCACAAACAGACAATGTAGCTAATACAGGGGTTTGGCCAAATCCATCAGTGCCTAACACAGGCCATAATACGGTCCCAGTAGGGGCCCTGCCATATGGAGACTACTCCATGCCCCTGGGGGATCAACTAACCCCAGCCACAAAGTAGATAATCTTGAAGGCGAATACGTAGATGTATTCGACCTTCTTAACAGAGATGTTGAGAAAAAAGACTTAGACAAAGAAGATGAAAAAGAAAAGGAAAAGCGTACAAGGAAAAAGCCAGATAGAACATGGGCCAGCTGGCTTCCAGGGTTTCTAATTTACGCAGGAGCTGTAGTGAATGCCCAGCCTGGAGGGCTCAAGCCCTCTTCCAATATTTGGATACAATATATAGAGCTTATGTATATTTGCAGGTCAGGCATGGCTTCAGTATGACCAAGCGTTCCGCACGCAGAGCGCTATTCATCACAATATGCGTTGGGATGAGCCTCTTCTGGGTCTATGGCTTCAGCACATAACCCCCGCCAGGCCAGACACTGGTGATAGATTTGGTAGTGGTCATCTGAACAGAAAAATTACTACTAATCAAAATCCCTGCCCTGGTGCGGGGCAGGCGGTTCACCCCCGCATGCCTTGCTTTGAGTATAATTCCAGGGGCTTTTGTACAAGGAGGCCAGGTAGATTTAGGCAAGAATGCCTTACCTGTGGAGGCCAGCACCCGAATTCTTCCTGCTTCAAAGCAGGCGCATAGCGCCAGAACAAGGGTGCAGGAGGTGGCAAAAAGCCTAACAGTGGTGGGGGCGCCCCTGGAAAAGGGACCCAGCCCAATTAAGGTTAAGGTTTTAAAGAATGGTTAAGTATATACCCCAGTAAAGAGGATGCCAATTACTTGTTAGATTACGAGTGGCAACAGAACGGCATTAACAAAGATTCACATTCCTAGAAGTCTCCCAATATTGGGTGCATTTTAGATATGGGCCAAAGAGTGGTCAAACCCGGTAATACAATTTGGCATGACAATCAAGTGGTTGTTTACGTTATAAACAACATTACGTAACATTCAGAATGGGTTATGACATCGGTTAGGGTATTTACACCCGTGCACTGCAGCTTAACATATTAGAGCATGCATGACATGTACCAGGCCTAGAAGTGGGTTGGCCAATTCATCATCGCGCCAACAGATTGAGCTGTTCTTGGAGCCAGGCCCTGGAGCCAGGGAGTTCCCACAGCCTCTGCACCCGGAGGTCTGGTAAATCGGTGCGAAGATGCATCAGGAGCGATAGGTTGGACTTGGCACCAATGTCGAGTAAGGGTTATTCGGCTGTGAGGATAGAGTGCCAACAATTTAAGAAAATGGGTGACCTGGAGCCGGGTTGGCCGGCACCGGTAGAACATTTACAGCGAGTTGTGGTACATTAAAGTAGAAAGGGTCTGGCACCTGGAATTATTCGGGGAAGGCGGTCAGCACTGGCCTTTTCTTGGAAAATTAATGGTTCAGAGATTATGCAGGAGATTACAGTACAAAAAAAACGATAAATGGAAAGTCCAAAAAGAGGGGTAGAGTACAAGATACCAGGGCTCCATATCACCTCCATTATTAGAGGGCATCTGTAAACACTGGGCGCTCTTATGCAGGGAGGAATACAAAAGGGTCCTATGCGAGTCAGCATCATTAATGATGTTCGCTGAGGCTCTTAGAATTAGCAAAATGGTTACATCAGGAAATGATAAGTCTAATCCAGCCCGGGAACAGTAGGTTGTTAAGGTTGAAGAAGGGAATGGTGTAAATTCTTTTTCGCGCTCCAAGGCCGATCAGCTAGGCAAGGGTTCTCATATCACTTAGGGTGGTGTAGCATAAGCAGCACCTACCCTGCGAAAGCCTCACAGCCATCGTTAAAAAGTTTAGAACAGGATCCTGGTTTTATGTCAACATACTGATAGTCACCTTCACGAAATATCAGTGCCAGGCATCAACCGAATTATTGTTAGATAGAGTGGATATCCAAGGCACGAGTTTCGGCACACATTCATTTAGGATGGGTGCAGCCTCCACTGTTGCAACCTTGGGCCTAACCCAAGAAAATATTAAGCGTCTAGGCCGGTGGTCGTCTTCCGGTTATCACAGATATTTAAGAACAATACCTAACGTATAGGCAAGGGCCTAGTCTGGTTAAGTCTCCATAGGTCCCATTGTGTCGATGAGATGGAGGCATACTGTGATTATTGGCCACAGACAGGTATACCGGGCAGAGCGTTACACAACTGCATCTCCATGGGGAGCGACCGGGTCTTGAGACAGCACACATCGCTTGGAGAAGGCTGCTCGGCTTACAGCACAGCCAGTTTTGCAGGGTGGAGGCCCCGGGCCAGTTTACAACGGATGTGTTGGGCACACTTTGGTGTCAATGTTGGCCAGGCATAATGGAAAGGCACTGATTCTGAACATCATACGCGACCTGAATGGTTGAAGGCCACGCACATGGACATGCATATCCAGTGGTTCACAATCATACCTCATTTGGCATGGAGAGACGGTAGGTTTTTTCCTCAATGTTAACATGGCACATAGGGGTGTTAACTGCGAGGCCTGCAGGGTGGTCTGCAGCGGCCTGGATCAGTGAGCGTCACCTGAAGATCCAACTGGATAGGCCTGAGTGTTCCTCAAGGTTAACACGGCACACAGGGGCATTAACCACGAGGGCTACAGTGCGGTCTGCAGCGGCCTGGATCGGTGAGCGTCACCTGAATATCCAACTGGATAGGCCTGAATGTTCCTCAAAGTTAACACGGCACACAGGGGTGTTAACCATGAGGGCTGCAGTGCGGTCTGCAGCGGCCTGGATCGGTGAGCGTCACCTGAAGATCCAACTGGATAGGCCTGAGTGTTCCTCAAGGTTAACACGGCACACAGGGGCATTAACCACGAGGGCTGCAGTGTGGTCTGCAGTGGCCTGGATCGGTGAGCATCACCAGACGATCCAACTGGATAGGCCTAAAAACATCCCCATGGGGGAATGATCTGGGGCTTGGAGCCCATGCGCACATCACGTGGAAAGGAATACGCGGTACACAGTGGAACCAGTTACGCAGGCTGATGACCTTTGGCCATTCTCCACCAGACGTTCTGGTAGTACATCTTGGCGGCAATGATTTGCCCAAGCTTCCTGGCATGGCATTCATCCTGGACATTATTTGTGACCTTAAATGGTTGAATGCCAGGTATCCTGCTATGCGGATCGTGTGGTCCACGATCATTCGGTTGGCCTGGCGAGGCACCAGGAATCTCCTTGATGTTAACACAGCCTGGTGGGGCGTTAACTGAGAGGTATGCAGAGCTGTCTGCAACGGCCTTGGATTGGTGATAGGTCACCAAAGGATCCAAATGGAGAGGCCTGAATTTTTCAGGAAAGACGGTGTCCACCTTTCTGACTTAGGTTTAGACGTCTTCTTGGAAGACATAAAAGGGGGCCTGCTTGTTGAGCTCGAGCAACTCGGTGGCGGGCATGGGACATAGCATGGCTAGTCCCTATGCTGTGGCGGGTAGTGCGGAAAAACAGGTATTTTCTGTGTGTCCCACTGTAATTTCAGGTAAGCCAACAGCGCATCCGACCTCCCGGCACTGCGGATCATGCAATTACAGTGCCTGTGGCGGGAAGATGCGCTGGGCCACTTCCGGACCAACAGTCATCAACTAAAGATGGCTTGAGGTCTGGGGGTGTTTATTAGCGGCTGGCCGGGTTCCTGCTGTCTTTAAGACCGCTGGAACCTGGGGCCGGGGACTCACCCATTTATTGATCAAGGGGTATTTGGATACCTCTGACATTTACCTGTTTCCGCACTACAGCAGGCCCCCTCCTTTTGCCAAAGGATGGTAAACTTGAATCTGAATTTATATCAATAAAGTGTGGCCCGTATTTAACCCATATCACTGTCTCACGTCTTTATTCCGGGGTTGGGAGGGCAAAGACAAACGTGTTTTTTCACAGGATGCCAACACTGCACCTGTGTCATCTGATATAACATGAAGATGTGCCTTCACAAGGTCTGTGCTAGATATTAATTATGCTGACTTTATAATGCAAAACACTTATTATTGCCCAGTTTTGCCAGAATAGCATATTTACGTCTACACATGTAAATTTTTTTGGGGGGGGGGAACTAGTCTTTTTATTTTACATACAAGACATTCAACTCTTACTTTCCATTTTTTCTGCAAAAGTCACTGAAGTAGGTTATGCTATGTAAATCAAACTGAAAAAGTCTTAAGGGACTAGAGCACTGTTAGAAGTATGCACTTACTTGATTTATTTGAGAAAGGTGTTGTTTTAGAAATGTTACGCATAACTGCTCAACTATGTTAATGGTGTTGTGCACATAGTTGAATGCCCACATCAAGCCTCGTAAGACAATTGTTCTAAAACAAGTTGCTGGATAGCTGAGTGACTGAGGTATCTGGCTGCAGAGCCAGAGGTTGGGAGTTCAATTCCCCACTATGCCTCCTTAACAGGGGTTGGACTTGAGGATCCATAGGGTCCCTTCCAGACCTGCAGTTCTAAGATGATGATGATGATATAAATTGCTAGTTGGAAGTCTGGAGTACAGATGGGCATGAATCAGAAAAGTGGTAATTCATTTTGATTCATGATTCATTGAGGTCAAATTTACAATTTATGAATCAATGAATCAATTTGTCAACAATTTGTTTTTTTACTTTAAAACCCTATATAACAGCCCTAAAGCAAATAGACACCAAAATCACAGGGAAGCTTTCCTTGACTCTTCTCTACAAGCCCTGCATGTTTGACGAAGACTGGGTTTCAGACATCTGAGTTATACACCCACAAGGAGGGTCCCCCCAAGGAAAGTCCCCCCAGGCACCTAGAGACACCAACATAACTAAAAAGCTTCTACTGATTCTCTTCTACAATCTCTCCAAATTTGGTGAAGACTGGGTTTCAGATACCCACGTTATACACCCGCTAAGTGGGTCCCCTCCCATGAAAGTGCCCTTTAGCAGCTGGCTTGGGGAAACCCAATCTTCACCAAACTTGGAAGGATTGTAGAAGAGTCAGTAGAAGCTTCTCTGTAATTTTGGTGACTCTAGGTTCTTGGGGGGGGGCTCTTGGTGGGTCTATAACTCAGACATCTGAAACCCAATCTTTACCAAATTTGAAGAGTTTGCAGAGGAGCAGCAGAGGAAGCTTCCCTGCAATTTTGGTGTCTCTAGGTGCCTGGGGGCCATTTTACAGCCAAACGAATCAACAAATCAAAAATTGCTAAAAAATTCATTGATTCTAATTTCTCAGGGGCACTGATTCATATGAATACAAATTGAGAAATCAGCAATTTTTGAACAAATTTGTAGATTCATTTTTTAATTCGTGCTCATCTGTAGTCTGGAGACATCATTCTATAACTGCTTATTTCAGAATAAGCTTCAATGAACTCAGTTGAGTCTTGTTTTTATGCAGACATGTACAGGACTGTGTTGCAGTGTTATTCAATAAACAATAAAGCCAAAGAGTCTAACAAATATAGTACAGTTACCACAAATTATTAGTGCAATTGATTTTAGATCAATTAGCCGAGTGCTTCCTTCCAGTTAGGTCTGCCCGTCCTATAAGATAGTTGCAGGCAGGGCGGCTAAGAGTTTTGACCCTGAAAGAGGCCTGGAAAACAACCACTAGAAATCGGGCCTTCTCAGCAGTAGCACCACAATTATGGAACTCTCTTCTGCCCAAAGTCCACCTGGACCCTTCACTGGGCACATTCAAGAAGCTACTAAAAACCTGGCTATTTAGACAGGCCTTCCCTGTATAAACTACACTCTGATACAATAGTGTCCAATAATATAACTTCTATCATACTGCAATGCTCCATGTTTTTATTTTCTTCTATGCTTTTAATTGTATTTATTGTATTATAATTTTATCTTCACTTCAGTTTATGATTTTTGATTTTCATCCCTATGTATTAATGTTGCTATTTGCTATTTTGTTACTCTGTTGTTTTTTGTTATTTGTTGTAAACCACCCAGAGTGGCCTTGGCTGCCAGATGGGTGGTATAAATAAATAAATAAATAAATAAATAAATAAATAAATAAATAAATAAATAAATAAATAAATAAATAAATAAATAAATAAATGTCTTCTAAAATTCAGCCGATTTGGCCAAATGGCTGGAATTGACTGAAGGAGATATGTGAATAGAATAGGTAGTTAACAGTCTGAGCAGAGAGGGAGGGGTCAGTCTGAGATTATGGGGTGGCCTCCCTTTTGCTTGAATCACAAACCACCTATGGTGAGCACATTCTGGGTGTGTGTGATTCAGATTTTAAAAACAGCATTAGGTGGAGAACATTAAGTCCACATTCACTTGTACCCTGTGGTCCCTATCTGTATTTCAGCCTTCCTCCCTGTTTGGTTTCATTTGCCCTTGGGGGGAAACCACAGATGAGAAATCAAATCATAAGCTTCCTGCCCTCACATTGAGTTTGACCCACCGAGTGGATACAGTTGGTTTAATACATTCACTGTCAATCAGAAAGTGCAAAACGTTTTCTTAGCTTTGAAGTCCTGCCAAAGAGGCATGAAATGTTAATAGAAGATGACACAGCATCAATTTGGAATGTTGTTTCCTTTGGATCCTCTTAGCAAGGAAATGGGAAGCCTAAGAAGAATTTAGTCTGAATCCTCGGCTTTCATTTTGGTTCAGTACCTTATGATACCCCTTCTCCTATCCCAGCCACAGATCCTGATAATGATCTACCTCCAGGTGGTGATCTGCAATTTGCTGTGATGACAGATCCAATAGCGCTAAGGAAATAGTCTAGATAGCTAGTAATGTACAGTTACAGATATTGTTGGAAAATTGGCTGAGCCTCAATTTTTTCAGGGACAGAACAGAGCTTATTACACAGGTCTAGAAGGACGAATGTAAGTGGTGGTTGGCTTAGAAGCATTCATAATACTTTGAGATTGATTTTTAAAGTAATAGATCCCTGCCTCAATTAAGCTTCAATTCAACTGTAGGATTACATTTTGTTTCTTTCAGAAACCATTGCAGAAAGTTTCGTTCAATTACTTTCCAACTTCAATACCTGTCTCTCTTCTTCTGTTTTAAGATGCTGATCACTTCCATTTCCCAAACCTCAGGCCAATTTTTGAACTGATCTGCTATCCCTGGAGTGAATGCTCCAGTGCGTTCTTTGACTTTAGCTGTGAATCAGATTTATTTATGCTCCGTAGCTTTCATTGGTCTTTGGAATTTTAAATATAAAATTTATAGTCTTTTATTCAGTTATATGTTCCTTATAAAATAGCTGGCTGATCCAGCTAGAGCTGGGCATTCAGACACATTAAAAAAGGTGCTTGGATATATTTGACACTTCCTTGGTATCTATATAGCAGCAGAAGGCAAAATACAGACACCTAGGTGTTGCTGAACTGCAATCCCATCAGTGCTAGCTAGAGATGGGGACAAATAAAAAAAATGGCAATTCGTTTTGATCCGTTATTCGTCAAGGTTAACGGATCAATGAATATGAATATACAAATATTCTTCGACGAATCGACGGATCAATCTGTCGATTCATCTGCACTTTAAATAGCTATAACACTGGCCCCCAACAACCTAGAGACACCGAATTTGCAGGGAAGTGTCCTCAGATGCTTTTCTGCAAATCCAGAAAGATTGGTGAATATTGGATCACAGACCCCTGAGTTATATAGTCACAAAGAGGACCCCCCCAGGAAAGCTCCCCCAAGGAACTTAGAGAATCCTGAATCACAATGGAGCTTCCTATGTCTTTCCCCAACATGCCTGCCAACTTTGGTGAAGATTGGATATCAGACATCCAAGTTATTCACCCATAAATTGGGTCACCCCAGGAGAGTTTACTACATGGCACAGAAGCCCATTCTGCCTACCGGCCACCAATCACCTGATCAGAAGCCAATAGGCAGTCACACACACACACAGCCAGCCACCCCAACAGCCTAGCCCCACACCCCCTTCCTTTCCCTACCTTAGCCCCCACCCACTCCCACCGACACCCCCTTACCTTAATAGCTGCTGCTGAGGTCTCCATCAGGCCTCCACAGCCATGGCGTGTAAAAAGGGAGACTGGCTGCCCTTTGCAAAGATGGCAGCTGCAGCTTCCCTATCCTAAATGAAGCTGCAGCCGCCATCTTTGCAAAGGGCAGCCAGTCTCCATTTTTACATGCGTGGCTGCGAGGCCAGAAGACCTGGGCAGCAGCGATTAAGGTAAGAGGGTGTCGGTGGGGGTGGCGTGGCGTGGGGCCTAAGGTAGGGAAAGGAAGGGGGTGGGGGTAGGCTGTGGTATTGGGTGGCTGTGTGGGGTGGTGGCTGCCTTTCTGCCGCCGATCAGCTGATCGGCGGCTGGTAGGCAGAATGTTTTTTTTTGTTTTTAATACGAAGGACGAATAAAAACGGGTAAATATTCATCTCTTCGTATTTGTGGGAGTCTCTGGAACCCACAAATACGGATCGACAAATATTTAACGAATCAGCTATATTCGTTGGAAAAACCGATCCGTTTTTATATTCGTCCCCATCTCTAGTGCTAGCTAATATAGCCAAGTGGCAATGAATGCTGGGAATTATAGGCTCTGCAAGGCCTCACTCTGACCCACTCTTGACATATAGCATTCTTTAGCTTTCCTTTCCTACAAGGTTCATTCCCCCTGGTATACTGTGCTGGGGCTTGTGTCTGGCAGTGCACAGGACCAACCCCGTGCAAAACTAGAGTCTAAAGTGGGCAGGCCTATCCTACATTTTTGTATATATGCACAACATACCCCCATCCATTCACAAACCCATAAAGCACAACTGAGTCATTCTTTATACACCCATGCTTTTATTTCTCTCTCTCTCTCTCACCTACACACACAGAGAGAGAGAATGGGAGAGGGAGAGAGAGATCTTGCTGCAGCTTGTGTTGTAGGGAAATCTGCTATTCAACCAATAGTACTTTCTGCTACAATCCAAATTGCAGGCACTGGATGGGGCAAGGGGTTTAATGCTTTGCCTCCTGAAAGTTTGATTCCATTACATCCAATAAATGCATTTTGATTTTGGTTTTCCTAGATAGATTTTTTTTTCATGACATGGCATAGCTTAACGAATTACATATTACTGGAAAACAACACCCTGACATTACTCCTGTACATGATTAATGGACCCTGTGTGTCCACTTAACTGGCAAAAGGCAAAGTCATTTACTCTAAAGAATAATTTAGAAACAGCCTTGACCCATGAAATTATACATTTAACTAACATTCTGTCCTAACTACTTGCCACAATATTTTGTTTGCTGTTTAATTTCCATTAAATTGAGTGTAATCTTTTGCTGTTTTTGAAACATACACACATACACATTTCATTAGAGCCAAGGAACTAAGAAGGTCTTTATTCTTTATTTACTTTTTAAATTAGGTTGTTTGTTGATGATTGCCACTACACCTCCAGAATGAAGTTAAGTAAGACATTATATCTACATCATTAGAAATGTGGATGAGGCAATTTCCCACTCATGTGGATAGGACTGGATTTAGACCTTAGGGGCTCCAGGGCACTTCAGGTTCAGGGGTGGGGGTCATACACAGGAATTAAAATACATGGCAAATCACTAAATTTACACATCAAAGTCCATTTATTGCATGTCATTGGAATTTATACATACATAGAAAGGTTAAATTAATTATATATCTGAAGTAAATACATGTATACATTTAAATACATGCCAGCAAAACTCCAAGTAGATTTTTAGGTAAGACAAATTACAAAGAACATAGCTCTGCTGCTATGTAGTCTTTAGTTTCCATGGATAACAATGGCTAACTCAACAATTTATACAACCAAATTAAACTTTGAACCTGTCAATGCAAAAGTTTTAAGTTTATCTAAGTACAGTAAGTTTTACCAACGTACAGCTACTGTATATGCATCACACTAAAATGTCTACAAAATTCTTTCTTTCTACTTTTAGCATCTGAAAAATCTGTAAAGAACTCCTCAAACTGTATATATTTTAGAACACTGCTCTCTACTTCCAGCAGACACAGAGCACTTAGTCTTTCATGGGTCATCGTGACAATTTGCTGAATGATCTCTCTCATGAACAATAGTAACCATCCTGTTCAAATATATTCTAACAGTTACGTTAACTCTTGGAAAGGTATCAGTAAGTCCTTCATCAAGTAAATCCACCTGGTGAGATAGAGTGAAACACTGGCTTCATGTCTTGCTTCAGGTGTTCGCTCCAAGTCATGGTCAATATCTCTGAGTGCATTTTGAATGCAGTTATATCCATCTAGAAGGGCTTTAGTAGCATACGCTCTTGCTGACCAATGAGTGTCTGCCAGGGAATTGACAGTGAGTGCTTTTTTATTCCCTTCCAAAGATTTCATTAGATTTGCCCATCTGTGAGTTGATGCACAAAAAAGGAGTATAACCTTTGTATGAAGCTAGAATATCTAACAGCTTCATCACACCAAGAGGCAACAGACTATCCAACAAGATTCAATGAATGAGCGGCACAGCAAATGAAAATTGCTGTTGGGTTCTTACTCTTAAGTTTGGCTTGCAATCCGGTGTAGTGACTGGACATATTGATTGCATTGTCATAGGACTGCCTTCTTCAGTCTTCAAAGTTAGTAGCTTCTTTTTCTAGAAATTCTAGCAGAGATGTAGTCAGAACTTCAGCTTTGTGAGAGTCTGTCTGCAGGAAAGTTAAAAACTTTTCTATCAGCTTCCCAGAAACAACATATCGCACGACTGTTAGCTGGTCAATATGAGCCAGGTCTGGTGTTGAATCTATGGAAATTGAGAAGTGCTTGGCAGTTTTCAGTTCTGCCACAATATAATTCTTAAGATGTTTTGTCATCAGCAGAACAATTTCTTTCTAGATGGTTGGTGATAAGCACGACTGCCATCCACTTCCAGGATTGCCATATTCTTTAAGGTGCCCATCAGAAATGGATCAGATTGTGCAATCAGGTTCATAATTCCTAAAAACTTTCCATTATGCTTTGATCTTATGATCTCTTCACTACACCTACATGCAGGACCTCTCTCAGCTAAAAAAATTGTCACAGCCACAACATGGCACAGTACTTCAGTACAATATTTCTTGTTCTCCTGCACTTGTTTTCCCAACTCCCTACATTGGGAATTGAACTTCAGCACAGAATCTCTATAGCCTTGGCTTTGTTAATAAATTTTCTTTTTTCCCTCTGCTTTTTTCAGTCATTAAATCCATCTTCACTGGAAAACCTGTCATGTCATCTGGACATCAAAGTACAATAGAAGCAATGAACAGCACCCTTCGATGGGCTGTACAGGAGTCACTTGCTGATCTGCTGCTCAACATTTTCATGAGTAGCATAAAACATGGAATTATTGAAATAAAAACAATGCCCATCCAGTTTGCCTTGACCTGATTGATAATGGCATTGAGTCATTTTTGTTTTGACACATCATAGCTGCTTTTGACCAAAAGGATACATACTTTTGTCTGATAGAAAACCATGTGGCTGGATTTGGATCTCATGATGGCACTTCACTGTTCCTGTCTGAAGTATCTGTAGGATGTGATGATCCATCACCTTCAATATCTTGATTTAATATGTTACTCTCATTTTCTGTACTTGGGAGATCTGGAACTGGTTCTTCATCATTAGTTTCTATGTTTTCCTTTGTTGAAGCAGAGAAAAATTCTGTAAGGCATTTTGTCTTTGCCAAGACAGCAGCTTTCTTTGGAATTCTTTCTCTTCTGAGCCCCAGGCAGCTGAATTTTCTGTGGCATACTGGGTCTCCTGTGTGAGAATATATGGTCATTATGAGGTTGCGCACACTTGCACACACGCAATCATAAGCTACCTTCCTCAAGGGCATAAGTGCTGGTTTTAACCTATAAAGCCCTAAATGGCCTGGGTCCAAGCTATCTCAAAGACTGTATCTTCCATTATGAGCCTGCTTGGATGTTAAGATAATCAAGAGAAGCCTTTCTCTTGGTCCCACCACCTTCAAATGTGCATCTGATGGGGACACAGGAAAGGGCCTTCTCTGTTGCTGCTCCCAGACTTCAGAGCTTCCTCCCACAGGGGGCCAGGCTAGCCCCATCTTTGCTGTCCTTCCGCAAGCAGACAAAGACCTTTCTCTTCAGGCAAGCCTTCCCTTAGTAACTAGCTACCTGTGTGTGTTTTTTTTTAGATGGATTGTTATGCACTCTTGCTTTGAGTGGGTTTTTAGTACTACTTGTGTTTTCCATTTTCGTGTTTTCTATTTCTCAGAGTGGCATTGTTTTTTTTAATTGTATACTTATTGTTCTTAGGTTTAATATTACCTTTTAAAGATGTAAGATGTCTCTTTATTCTTTGTTCTTAACTTTAAATACTGTCTTTTAATGATGTTAACCACCATTGTATACTCATTGTTTTCAACTTTAAATCTTGTCTTTCACTGTTGTAAGCCCCTTGGGTCCTTTTCAAGGACTAAGGTGGGGTAATCAATCAATCAATCAATCAATCAATCAATCAATCAATCAATCAATCAATCAATCAATCCAGGAACCTTGAAAATGTGTTTTGTACCACAGCTTGTAGCAAAAAGTTGCTTTTACTTTAAAAAATTGCAACTACTGTATACTGCTTATCTATTTACTTTTTTGAGTCTTACAATTATAAAAGCCATTAATTATATTGTAAAATTGACTTTCCTTTCTCTTTTGCATGCACACAATAGAATGTATGCAAAAACCTGTCCACAGATACTGTACTTATCAGTGCAGCTAGACCATCATGCATCTGTCCAAAGTCATGACAGTCGACATGTTTACTTCCAAATGTTGGACTGTAACTTGCCTCAATTCCTCCCAGAATAGCCAGTGAAGAGGAGTGATGGGCGCTGCAGCCCAGCAGCACCTCCATCCCTGGGATACCACAACTACCAATACCAATATTTTTCAGTTCATAGACTGATGACAAAAAAACATGCTGCCAGAGCCTTAATAATAATTCATCCCTATCACATGAGTTTGACAGATAATTTCTTGTAATTCCCTTTGAACCCCAAAAGTAACTTTTAAAGTAACTAGAAAATATTCCTCATGACACCCCAAAGAAAAGTCATTTTCTTTAATTTTGAAATGTAACTTCATGCCTACATTTAGCCAGTTAACTTGCTAAAAATAAGTACTGTATTGTTATAAGTAATTTCCTGTAATTTCTTACAGGCAACTGCTGGTTTTTGTAAGTCTATACTTCCAAGCTCTGAATGTTTTCACTTTGGACAAAGTGTCTGTAGGTTTCCTGGAGCAGATACTGGAAAAGTTACAATTTTGGATCAAATTCCTAAAATTGTCTAGCTAGTATGGCCACTGGAGAGCTACCATTCACCATACTGGCCCTGTTGTTGTTTTTGTTGTTGCCAGCATCACTGTAACTGTCCTCCTCCTCCTCCCCTTCCATTGCTGCTCTTTCCTTCCACTCTTCCTCTGGGCAGCAACTCTGTGTGATGATAATTCATATGTTTGAATTAGCAACTTGCCCATCTTCTTAATTTAGTGGTACATTCAGGCAGGGTTTTTTCTTGCTTATTCTCAGGTAAAGCATTTCATTAATATACTTGTTGCTATGGCTGGGAAATAAAGAGCATCTTGGGTCAAGTGAAGCAGTCTGGATGGGTATTCTAGCAGAACACTCTGGACAGTTTGCATGGCTGGATTCCTGTTATAAATGAAGAAAAATTTCTGGGAACAACAAACCTTTTTTTCCCCTCCCTGAGATGCTGCCCAGGCTACAGCTTGTACATGACTAGGCTGTTGGCACAAGTGGGAGGAAGAGATATAGTGCTCTTAGACATAATGTGAAGTCTTTTACAAAAGCACACAGCCACACATTTGTACTGTTTTGACTACTAACCAGGACTGGTGGGCATTGCTGTTCAACAACATCTGGTGGGCCACAAGTAGCCACCTCCATTTTACAGGTTTCACTCTCCCCAGCTGCATTTTGTTTGACAAAAAGTTGGGAAAAACATATGTCTGGATATCACATGCATCTTGAAATAGTTCCTGTGCTGCTGTATTAGTGAGTGAAATATTTCATGGTTTGGTTGAGGGGAAAATGGCATCATACCGAATGCAGCAAGTGGCTGAAATCATTGTGTTTCTTGGAGGAAGGCTGAGTCTTTCTGTCTCGGGAAGAGGTGGACTGTGGATTGCACAGGCGGTGCCCAGCAGTGACAGGTAAGCACAGAGTCCAAGCATGCCAAGTTATAATGCCTAATGTCTCATGGCTTTAATGTTTCATGCATTAGCAACCCTGTGTGGGAGGCAGAGGTATAATAAGATACCTGTGAACACCAGCTTCATTCTGCTAAATAAATGTTTCCCCAGTCAAGGGTTACAGGTCTTTGATCTGAGTTTGGATGCAAACAATGCATTTCCTTATGGGCTCTGCCAGGGTTAGCTGTCCCTCAGGCTTGTTTATGGTTACAAAATGCATATTTCCTCATACAGCTTTAAAGAGGTGAGATGGAAGAGGAAGGCTATATTTAAAATATTGTTCAAACTTTTTTCCCCATTCTATCCTGAAGGCCAAACTAGAGGTGATACAAAACATGTGACTGGCTCTTGGACCTTTGATTTCTGAACAGTAGCTGCAGAGAGAGGGGAATTAACTGGTGGCAGGTATTTGTTTACTAAATAACAGCCCCAAATAGGAGTATGGGAATCTGTCAGAATAATATTGGTGCAATTTCTCAAACTCCAACCAGCATTCTCATCCCATTCAAGTTCTGTAACAGGTGGCAAGTTTAGTATCACCACTACAGATGGGCATGAACTGCCAGTTCAGTGGTTCATGCCAGTTCATCCTTTGGACAAACAGGTGTTCAGCACTTCCCAGCCCCGCCTCCTCTGGTGGGTGCCCAATCAGAGGCAGTGCCCAGGGGAGGTGTCGCAGGAAAGCTAGGGTGCAGCCTCTGAGTGGACACCCACCTGAGGAAGGAGGGCTAGGAACCACTGAACACCTGTTTGTCCAAAGGATGAACAAGCACAAACCGCTGAACTGGTGGTTCATGCCCATCTCTAATCACCGCCACCATCACCCATTCTCCTCCTCCTCTTCCCACATGAAATTGTTTGCATATTTTTCACAACTTCCCTAATGCACACCTTTGTGAAGACATTCTTCCTAAACAATAGAGTTTAGTACATTTTTCATGTAATGGCTTTTTCTCAATCTATTAATTTTAATGCATTTTTAAACTAATGTATATTTGTGTACTTTTTCCCAGGTACGTGCAGCTATAGCCATATGCTTTAACTTGCATGGAAAGTGGTATGAAAGGAGGGGAAACAGCTGTTCAAATTTTCCTTCCAATGACAGGAGAGAGAAAGACGCATGCATGCTTTCAGAAGGAGCTTTCCTGATCAGAAATTAGATATAATTGTGAAAATCTCAGTTAAGGGGAATATATTTCCATCCCTAACCCATCAGTACTTTGTGTAAGGAGATGGGATTGAATTCTAGTTCAGGTTGCTACCATAGGTCTGTGGGAATCAGCTGACACCTCAGAATATCATGGCACTTCTTTGTGCCTCAAGACAAAGAAATAAATAAGCTCTCAGGATGAGGGTTGCTAGAGGAGAAGCAGGTTTGATTTTACTGTGTGAGTTGACTGGACACTCATCTCCACTCATTCACAGCTGGTGGTGCCGAGGGAGGGAGGGAGGGAGGGAGGGAGGAAGGAAGGAAGGAAGGAAGGAGAGGGCACTGGGCAGAGACTCGGTAGGGGTATGTGGTAGAGTCCCTTGTGGTTTTTGGAGCAATCCAAAGAATGACTTGTGACTTGAAAAAATGTCCAAGTGCCTTGTGTAAGTCCATCTGGGATGTGAGTCCTAGTGGGGATAGCAACAACTGCTGCCACTGCTTATTGGATTTTTCTGCCTGCTGTTTTTCTCCCCTAGCTCTGGGTTGCCATATTACCCAATTATTTGGGTTTTGTTTGGATTCACCTTATACCCAATTAACTTTCTACTGGCCCGGAGGGAATTCTGCTCCATCCTCCCAACACTTGTCTGCCCTGCGTCTATGAAATCACAACGTTTTGCCCCTATGACATCACTAGGATGCACTGCTTTAATTCTCAGGTTTTGGCCCAGAACCTCAGAGAATTAGGCTTGCTGACCTGGCATGCCTAATTCCATCGCAGATTTGGTCTCTGCTCCTCATATCTCCTGTTTGCTGTAGGAGAAAAAACTGCCATTGCTGATAAATGTAGGTTTCTTCAAGGGCAGTTAGTAGGTATGTGAAAGTAAGGTTACCATTCAAAACCAAATAACTTGAGTTACCTAATATATAAATCTGCATATTGTGCAAACTGAGTGCATTAATTGTTGCTCTGTTCCCCTACCAATGTTTTTCAGCCTTGGTATCATTTACAGAGTAACCACTGACTTTAGGGAGCCAATATAATGTAATGGTTACAAGTGCTGAACTTGGAAAACCAAAGCTCAAATCCCTGCTTAGTCACAAATCTTAATTAGTTTCCACTCAGTATCTCTCAACCAAGGCTACTTCGCAGGGCTGTTTTGGGAATAAAATGTCGAGAAGGGAAGCATGTGAAACAGCCATGTACACTGCTGATACATACAAATAATGACTTTTTGCCACACACAGGGACTACTGTTGATATTCTCACATAAGATGGTTGTTGTTCTTCACTCTCACTTTGTGCTACTGCAAGCTCCCCCTCCCTGATCCATGGGAATCCGACAGGGATCCTCTCAAGTGACTCCCTGTCATCTGATTTGCAGCAGGGGAAGAATGCTGGGAAGGTAAGAGTGATCTGCAGGAACATTGGCCAAAAAAAGAATGTATGGTTTTCTTCAGAGATTGATTGCAGATTTTTTAATCACTAGAAAATGTCCTAGCCTAACACTTTTTTTTTTTTGCCCTATTTGACTTTTGCTCCTTATATTTCAAAGCAAGTGCCAATCCTGTGTGGCACGTCTCATATTTTTCTTCTGCTTCTCCCTACACACACACTAGCTGCTGTTCTGTTTCACTGCTGAGGCTAACATCACAGTAGGAATAAGATTCATAGCACAGCCTGCGTAACTTACCTTTTAAACTATACCATCCAGTATTTCCTAGCCAGAGTAGTCACTGGTCACATTGGCTGGGTAACTTTGGGAGTTGTAGTCCAAATGTTTGCCCATTTCTGTTTCCTAATAAGTACAGATACATCAATCTTCTTTGCCTTTTTATTGAAGGGTAATATCCATTCAACTTACAAGAACATACTGTATGTCTAAGTAAGCAGTTCAAAGAGCCACACTATATTGCCAAATCAAATGCATGAAGAATCAGTGCTTTGGCCACACTATATTGCCAAATCAAATGCATGAAGAATCAGTGCTTTGGAAAAGACTTTACAATTTTCTTACCATTGAAAATTGAACTGATTCAGTGGCCAGGAATCTATTTTAAATATCAGTGGGACAGAAGACTCAGTGAATCAGTTGCTGACAGTTTTTGGCACTGAAGCAGTCAATGGGTCTGCTTTAGCTGACACTCTCAGTACAATACTTCCCAGTGGTTTCATTTTGTTTGGACTAGGAGAAATCAGATTGAGGCCTTTTCAGGTATTCTTCTACACCCTTGCTATTTATCACAGCAATGAAGCAAAAAATGCTTTAGCCTTCAAAGTCCTGAGTTTTTCTCTCCCAATTAACATTTTAAGAACTGCAATCAAGTGTGTGCTAGCTGTCTCACTTAAAACCAGTGGGAAAATTTACACTGATGGAGATTTTTAGTGCTAGAGAACAGTTGCCTCATTGCTTCTTTGAAGGCACCTGTGCCTCAGGGCATAATTATGCTTTCCCCCCCTCTCCATGATGATTTTGAGTCATTTTTGTTCATTAAAGAGAGTTGCGTTTCAGCAAAGGGTATTTGTACCACCCAGATGCTTTCACCTCCTCTCTCAACCTGGAATGATCCTGTGATCACCTGGCTTATTATCACCAACACCACTCCTGAAGCGGGAGGTTGCCAAGCAAGTGGAGAATGAGCAATTTTCTAGCAGGTGGAAAATGTGGGTGGCTGAGCCTACCAGGGAGAAGTTCAGACACAAATGAGAGAGGCAATGGGAATAAGAGTAGGATGTATGCTGTTAGGAAAGTTCAAAACAGTGGTGTTACCCTGCTAACTGGCAATGGGAAACGGATAAAAGAAAAGATGTATGAGAGTGTGTTTCTAAAATGTCTTAAGCTGTATTTAAGAAAGGAACAGAGCTTGGAAAAGTTATTTTTCAGGACTACAGATCCCAAATTCCCCTGTCCAGCCAGGGATTCTAGTTGTAGACCCAAATGTAGCTTTTTCAGGGTCTACGGTAGACACACTGTGGCCTGCCCTTGTTTTCTGAATGCATCCTCCTTCAGTCTTTTCCATGGTTGTATGGAAAGGTGACATGACGCTCTCACATTGCTTTGGTGGCAGTCTTTGTAATGTCCAAAGGAGTTCTCAAGTTGGCCAATTTAACTTTTACTACAGAAGTTGTGCAAAATTATTTTGAAAGAGATGCTAGAGATAGTTTTCTTTTCTCCCATAGAAGTCTGTCAACCAAGGCAAGAGCTGAGCTGATATTTTTCCAAAGAATTTCTTTTTCAACTCCACCTCCTCAAAAAGAAAGAAAGAAAGAAAGAAAGAAAGAAAGAAAGAAAGAAAGAAAGAAAGAAAGAAAGAAAGAAGGCCATGGTGACAAATACTGTCCACCATTTTTCTTTTGGTGACTGTCATTTCCTGTCACAATGCCCTGGGATAGATAACACTAGGTCTGGGACATTCCCATATTTTTGTGGAAAGCCAAAATGGTGGATGGGATGCCAGTACTGCTGTTGATGTTGGTACTAATGCTATTTGAGAGGAAGCAAATTAAAAAAAAAGACGTACCTTGGGCAGGGTGGATGGGTGGGAAGAAAGATGACAGGCTCCTGCTGTTACTAATGATGAACTCTAATCCATGAGAAATTATTGGAGATGGTTCCTGTGTTATCACCCTGCTTTGGCTCAGGTAGTAGGTTATTTGCATATAACAATGAGAGCTGTTGGGAGGTGGAGCCAGAGAAACCAGAAGGGAGGGGTGAGTCAGAGAAGAGCAGTGAGGAGTTAGTCAGAGGAGAACAGTTAGAGAAAGATGGTGAGAGAGTCTGACGTGAGAAGTCAGTTAGTTAGAGTCAGAGATGAGAGTCTGAAGCAGAAGTTTGTCTATGAGAGTTAGAGAAAGTGGCAGAGTTAAGAGTTAAAAAGAGTTGAGAGTGAAACCAGTTATTATTAAACTACTGAATACTTTTAGTCTTTGAAGAACCTGTTTATGTGATCTGTAACCAATAAACCTGTTTTGTTCAACATTACTCTCAGCTGGGACCTCAATCTTTCTAATTAAAGGTTGTTGACAGAGGTCAACTGGTGGCAGCGTAAAGGAGGGAACGTGTCGTGGGCCTCAGGCTAGTGAAATAACCTGGGGACACGCAGTGGTGCATCACAGTTCCCTCAATTTATTTCCTCACCCACAGAGAGGGGAATTTCTAGAGGCCATTTGCACAAAACTAGACCCGATGTAACAGTCCTAAAAAGACCAGCAAAACAGTTGAATTATGTTCTGTAGCAATAGTTTTGCTCCACAGTTCTGGCCATTAATTTGAAAGGCAGGTGTAATGGGCAACTGCCTGTTTTTCCTCAGCTCAGTGTCCCTGTTGAATTGAAGGATTCCAGTTTAAGTGAAGCTCAATCAGATCTTTCATGGTAGAAGTTCTTAGATATTACTTTCAGATGTTGATGTGCAAAGGAAGTACATCACATTGTAATTCAGATCAGCTTCCGTTCCTGTATCCTCCATTAATTGACTTTTAATTATTCTGTCAATTTTCATGTTGAAGCAGAAAGCCCATTCTTTCAGAGTCGTTCTTGGTTGTTGTACTCATTTCAACATATGCCTGATATGCCAGAATACAAAATGCATTTCTTTTCTCTTCTTTCCCCCTCCCCTCTAAGGAAGCAGTTAGAAGGGTGATATTTCTCTCCTTCCTTTATAGTGTTTACAGTAAAATATGTGGGAGTTTTGCTCTCCGTGCAGCTTGCAGAAGTGCATTGTGAAGAAAATGATAGCTCCAAGTCAGGGCAGTAAACTTTGGAAATGCCATCAGCTCAGCAGGGGTTGCAAGCCTGCGCCGCAATAGACACCAAATGTTTACCCCCATGGGCACTTTTATGAAAACACACACTGAAAATCCACAGATACAAATATGAAACGAAACACCCATGGAAAGGAAATCTAGACCCTGAATCCAACAGTATGAGATGCATGAGACAAATTTAATGCTTTTTAAAAAATGCTCTCTCTCGCTCTCTCTTGCTCTCTCTCGCTCTCTCTCTCTCTCTCTCTCTCTCTCTCTGTGTGTGTGTATAGCTCAGTAAATTAGGTATCTGGCTGTGGAGTCAGATGTTGGGTGTTCAATTCTCCACTGAGGATCCAAGATGAGCCAGCTTGTCTGGCCTTGGGCAAGCTCTTCAGTCCCAGGATGCCCTCAGAAGAAGGGAATGATAAACCACTTCTGAGTACTCTCTATATAGAAAACCTACATAGAAGATTTTGTTCATTTTTTAAAAAATAAAGCAGATAATTATTTAAAGCAGGATATATTACACACTGGTGATGGGACGGCTTGGAACGGACAACTGCTCTGAGAAACTCCCTCCACCTCCGCAGAGTCTCAGCATGTTCTTAAAGTGACATGGAAAACATGTAGCCCTTTCTTGTTTTAGCCCTTGGACAACCATAGAGTAGAATCCCTTAAGCTTTTTTGAACATTCAGACTCCAGAGACAGAGCAGTGCAGGCAATCTGCTTATGCAGGTTTTCCAGTAAAACAAGTCACTGATGGCAAAAGAAACTCAGGCACCGTTAAATCTTGCCTTGCTCCTGCTCTTCTATGGGGCATGAACATAGTGAGAGGGGGTCTAGGACTAGGTGATCACACAGCTAGGAAATTGGCTGGATTTGGACTAATCCAAATTTTTCCAAATAAACAGTAGGCACCAACCTTAGACCAGTCAGGACACATTGGTCCCCAGTAGGGACAGATTGCATCATTCTAACAAGAACATCATGAAGCTTGCTCAAGACTAAACAAGCTGGCTTTACTTGCAGGAGGCACAGTGGGGAACCGAACTCTGAACCTCTGACTCTGCAGCCAGAGCTCTAACTTACTGAGCTCTCCAGTCAACTTTGTTGATATGTAAGGTTCTACAAAACTCTGTTTGTTGCCAAAGACTGTCCCTGCTACCCTTTCACTACCCCTTTGGAAACATGTAGACTATGCTTAGGCAGGCCATTCAGCTATATCAGTAGGATTCAGAAATTTGCATATATGGAGATTTAACAGGATGGCTGGTGAAAGAGAAGTAATTTCTATCTACTCGTTACTATATTTCTGAACATGCCATAGTTAGCTTGTACAGTATAAAGTGAACCTCCCGGTCTTTCGCTAGGTTTATCCATATGGATTGTCTCCTCACTGGTCAAAGGTGGCCTAAATGTCTAAAATAAATTAAAACATCAGATTCTTTCTCAGTAGGTATGGGTTGTTCACTTTCCTCCTTGTTTTAGAAAGTGCAACAACAATAATAAGATTTGATCTAAATCGATGAGGTTCGAGCCACAAAAATGGCAACATTCTGGACCCAGTGTGGATCAGGACTCCATTGGAGGAAGAGATAAAAGTCCCCTCCCCAGAAAGGATTTTCATCCAAGGATTTCAACTAAGTGTATGTTTTAAAAATGAATATAGCTGCTGTGTCTTTAAACCTCAGCTATGGCTGGAAAATGTTGATACTTCCTAACAGACCAGACACTTTATCCCCTAGATGTAGCAAGACATTTATGAAGCCCAGAGTCTCTTGTAAGGCCTCTAAAATGAAATTGCATATTGTTATTTGTTCTTCATGGCAAACAATCCAAGGCTCTTTCATAGCTCACCTCCCCAGCTTGAAGACAGCCAACGATAGCAAGATGCCATCTTTTAGCTCCAGTTACACGAGCAATTGCTTTCTATAACCTTACAAGCCCCCATATACTCTCTATTATGGCCTCTGTCATTGCATTGCATTCAGTGCCAAAGAGAAGAACCTATTTAGCAGGCAATAAACGTGTTTCACATTTGAGAACTTTGGTGGCTGAAGTTCTAATGAATTCCTCACCAGCTTCACCATTAGGCCCCAAACATGATAATCAATGGGCTAGAGAAGTAGGTGGCTAGAGAAGAGAGAAGTCACTTTTCATATTATCATGGCATCAACCGTTTTATTTCTTGTAGTGCAACACAAAGAATATTTTCATTTTTCTTTTATGTCTACCTTCAGCTTTCCTTCCTGGTTGGCATCCTGAAGTACGCCATAGTTATGCAAAAAACAAAAACAACACACAGCACATTTTCCAACAGAGAATACTTCATTGGCCCATCTGGTTTCACTTTATAACATTACAATGTTCCCAAACAGAGAAGAACAACCAGTGGAATGGCAATTTGAATAATCACGGATGCCATATTTTTCCTCATTTGTCATATTTAGAATGCAGTGAAATTCATGAGAACTGAGAAGGATTGGGGTTTTGTTGCTTTTTTCTTTATTTTCTATATAGCCCTTCCTTGTTTGCTGTTAAAAATTCACACACAAAACACCGTTAAAATCCCATGACAGGTATCTAAAGCAAGAATAGAAAACCACAAATTGCAAATATCTAAAACTGCAAATCTGAAATCACAAATTACATGCAGCTAAAATTATAAATATCTAAAAACACAGATTACATGTCTCCTCAAAATACAAATAAAAGTGATGCAAAGAAGCAGCAAAGACCAGTCAAACACTTGTTGAGATGTTCCTGGATTATGTTTCACATGTTAGTCCCACCAATCATCATCATCATCTTAGAACTGCAGAGCTGGAAGAGGCCTTATGGGTCATCAAGTCCAGCCCCGTGTAACGATCCCCTCTATGAAGCACCTACGTTTTGTGCCCTCACAAAGGTTCCAGTCTTTGTTTCCCTCACTGCCACCAGTGGATTACCTCTATCCACAATATAAAAGACGTTTGTCCAAACACTTGTTTGGTAAATGCAAACAGAACTTATTTATTGAAGTGTAGCAAAGTTAATAATAATCACAGATGTTCTTCAAATGTTCATTGTACACAAGCAAATCATTCACAGGTCTCTCTATACATACTTTCTTCTTGCCATATAATTAATTACCACTTTCTCTATCTATTTATCTTAACCAGTCTCTCTTTCAATCTCTATCTCTTCTGACTCTGACTCTGACTAACTCACTCTCACTCTCTCACTCCTGACTCTTGACTGACTCTTGACTGACTGACTTTTGACTGCCTCTCCTCCTCTCAGGCTCCGCCTTTTAACCTCTCTCTCGGCTCCGCCTCTCCACCACATTTGCCTAGAACATGAATAACACATGACTTGTTTTGCATAACAAGGGGTGAACGCTACATACTGTCAGGGAAGCACAGTGGAATCAAACTCCCAATCTCTGGCTCTGAAGCCAGAGACTTAAACCCAGAAGTTCAATGAGAAGTTAATCATGACTTTTTTTTGGTCTCATTGATTAAGGTGGGACTAACAAAATTTGGATTCATCCTCATGTCTGGTTCGTATTGTCATTGTTAGATATTTGTAATTCCATTGGTTCAGATCTCTGGTGCAAGGTGAGAGTAAGAATTTTTTAACATTCCACATTCCCTCACCTCTTTATTTCCTTTTGTTTTTAATTGTATTACATGCCATTTCAAGCAACCCTTGTGCATCTCCTCAAAGAAGCCATTGCACATCAATGTGCGATGTGCAAGCTGCAGTGTGCAAGGAACATCTACTAACCCACTGAATGGATTCTCAGTCCTAACCATGTCAGCTTTGATATCCACAGTCAAATGTTTGAAAAAGAAAGGAGATCTGGATTTAACCCCCACCCTGACTCTCCAAAGAGTCAAGCAGCTGTTGATTCATGCTACATGTGCTGTAACATTCTAGCAGCCATGAATCAACAGCTTTCAACTAGAAGCTGTACTAACGCAAAGCAAATAAATGAGATCTCGGTTGAAGCTCACAGGTGCCATCTCAAACATGGAACCTCAGTGCTTGGAAATACGCCATATGGTCATACCATGCTTTTAAGCACTAAGCATGGAACCACATCTGTATTTTGCACTCCTAGCTCCTGCATGTACACTAAAACTCCTGAACTGAAGCCAGCATTGCATTATCAGGATTTGATTACAGAAAGCTGCAGAACAATTAGCATCTTTCAAACTGGCTGTGAGAATGCTAGAAATAATGGGAATTCAATTGTGTACAATTGTTATTTAAGAAATCGGACTCTCTTAACACATCTACTCAGGCACACAGGAGGAAGGGAAAGTTGGGTTACTTCATCAAAACATCTGCAGGATCAGAGTAGAATCTCCCATAACCATATAAATCCCACAGTTCAAAGTTTGAATCCAATTTTAATGTATTTTGATCACAGCTACTGTTTGATTGCAAGAGATGGCTAAATTATTTTGGATACTTTAAAAAACTAGAATGCTCCCTTCCTGGCAAAGAAAAAAACAAAACAAAATCCCCAAAAAACAACTGCTTTGGAGCTGCTATTTGAGCTTATGCCCTGTTTGGGAGCATTCCACAGCCAAGTGAGAGAACAGAATATTGGTCTAGAAAGGCTTCTTCTTACATTCTAATGTTCTTAACAGTGTTTAAAAGACAATTATAGAATTATGATAAAATTGAAAAATGGAGTAGTATCTTTAATTTGAGACAACAGTTTATCCATGGTTATATAGAAAGGTATAATACACTACTTCTTCATTATAGTAGAAGTCAGCACCAAGAATGGATTAATTATTTTCAGAAGAGGATCTAAAGTACCTTTTTTTACTACCATCTAAGACAAATGAGAAGTGTATTTATCATTTCTTGGAAAAGTCTATACAAGCCAAGTTTATACCGGCCAAGGTCTGTTTAAGATAGGGAAAGTTTGGAATAATTAATTATTGGCCTTCTACTCCCAGAATCCCTAGTCAGCATGGCCACTATTGGGGATTATAGGACTTTTTGTCAGAAAAAGTAAGATTTCAAAACTCTGGAGTGCGGTCTAATGGGCATAGGCCATGCAATATGACAGAAGAAACTCAGACGTTGGTTAAACTCAATCAGATTTTTCAAACTGGCCAGTGAGAGAACAAAATGTTAAATAGGGAGCTAACCAACAATCTGAAGGCAACAGACCACTGGTTCTCAACCTTCAGTCCCCAGATGTTCTTGAACTAAAACTCCCAGAAACCTTTCCACTAGTTGTGCTGGCCAAGATTTCTGGGAATTGTAGTCCAAGAACATCTGGGGATGCAAGGTTAGGAACCACTGCTGTAGAAATAGACAGTTACAATGAGCAGAAGGAAATGTCTGTGCAAGGAAAAGATGGACAGACCTAACCTTAGTCATACCAAAGCAAGAGTTTCAGGTTCCTGATGTTGAAGGCAGCAATGGCAATCTCTTGGCTGTTCCTTCTGAACTGGCTACCCCATCCCTTGGAGGGTAGAGCTGTGTATACTGTAGAGCCTGTTGTGTTCCCCTTAACTGGCCTGTTCCCCTCAAGTGTGGTGAATATGCTATTCCATTTTCTGTGTACAACTGGATGTCCAGTTAGAGTCTTCATGTGAAATTGGGGTGGGAGGGGGGGAACTTGTGAGATCTGGTATGGTGTAGTAGTTACTAGTCTAGGACTTGTAAGTCCTAGGTTCAAATCCACACTCAACTGTGAAATTCACTGGGTGGCATTAGGCCAGTCACAGTTCCTCAGTCTCCTGATCCACCTCACAGCATTGTGGTTCAGGGTAAAGTGAGGAGGAGAGTCACGTACACACCCTCAGCATATTGGAGGAAAGGCCAGACATAAATAAACAAGCAAGCTAATACTGTTCTTCATCTCAAATTGTCTTGGTAAAATTTCTTAGGTTGGTTGTTAGAAAGAACAAAACAAAGCATATAAAAAGAAGGATAGCAATGGGTGGTGCTTGTTCCAAACAACTAACGAATCGGGAACATTGGGAGTTTTTTTTCCCCCAGCACAAATGCAAAAACTTCTTTTTGTTAGAAGTAGTCTTTGCTTTGTGCCTTTCACTTGTTGTTGTTTAGTTGTTAAGTCATGTCCGACTCTTTGTGACCCCATGGACCAGAGCACGCCAGGCCCTCCTGTCTTCCACTGCCTCCCGGAGTTTGGTCAAATTCATGTTGGTAGCTTCTGTGACACTGTCCATCCATCTCATCCTCTGTCGTCCCCTTCTCCTCTTGCCTTCACACTTTCCCAACATCAGGGTCTTTTCCAGGGAGTCTTCTCTTCTCATGAGATGGCCAAAGTATTGGAGCCTCAGCTTCAGGATCTGTCTTTCCAGTGAGCACTCGGGGTTGATTTCCTTCAAAATGGATAGGTTTGTTCTCCTTGCAGTCCAGGGGACTCTCAAGAGTCTCCTCCAGCACCACAATTCAAAAGCATCAATTCTTCGGCAGTCAGCCTTCTTTATGGTCCAGCTCTCACTTCCATACATCGCTACTGGAAAAACCATAGCTTTGACTATGTGGACCTTTGTCGGCAAGGTGAGGTCTCTGCTTTTTAAGATGCTGTCTAGGTTTGTCATCGCTTTTCTCCCAAGAAGCAGGTGTCTTTTAATTTCGTGGCTGCTGTCACCATCTGCAGTGATCATGGAGCCCAAGAAAGTAAAATCTGTCACTGCCTTCATATCTTCCCCTTCTATTTGCCAGGAGGTGATGGGACCAGTGGCCATGATCTTAGTTTTTTTGATGTTGAGCTTCAGACCATTTTTGGCGCTCTCCTCTTTCACCCTCATTAAGAGGTTCTTTAATTCCTCCTCACTTTCTGCCATCAGAATCATATCATCTGCATATCTGAGGTTGTTGATATTTCTTCCGGTAATCTTAATTCCGTTTTGGGATTCCTCCAGTCCTGCCTTTCGCATGATGTATTCTGCATATAAGTTAAATAAGCAGGGGGACAATATACAGCCTTGTCGTACTCCTTTCCCAATTTTGAACCCATCAGTTGTTCCATATCCAGTTCTAACTGTTGCTTCCTGTCCCACATATAGATTTCTCAGGAGGTAGATAAGGTGGTCAGGCACTCCCATTTCTTTAAGAACTTGCCATAGTTTGCTGTGGTCGACACAGTCAAAGGCTTTTGCGTAGTCAATGAAGCAGAAGTAGATGTTTTTCTGGAACTCTCTGGCTTTCTCCATAATCCAGCGCATGTTAGCAATTTGGTCTCTAGTTCCTCTGCCCCTTCGAAATCCAGCTTGTACTTCTGGGAGTTCTCGATCCACATACTGCTGAAGCCTGCCTTGGAGGATTTTGAGCCTAACCTTGCTAGCGTGTGAAATGAGTGCAATTGTACGGTAGTTGGAGCATTCTTTGGCACTGCCCTTCTTTGGGATTGGGATGTAGACTGATCTTTTCCAATCCTCTGGCCACTGCTGAGTTTTCCATACTTGCTGGCATATTGAGTGTAGCACCTTAACAGCATCATCTTTCACTAATCACAGGTTATAAAGAAAGCACAAACGAAGTGTTGAAAAACAGCACAGGCCTGACTTGTTCTGCTTGGCTGCCTTTTGTCCATTTTTCATTTCAGAAAGCTACCTTTTGGAACCATATTTGAGAAGAATTGTTAAAGGAAATGATGTTGCTATAACCTGGCTTTAACACACTGAAAGTACTGGGGGGACGTGAAAAGGTGTTCCCAGACACAATGAGGATGCCTACCATTTTCATTGCTGTTCCTTAACTGTGTGCTACATACTGTAAACTAAAATAAATAAATACACTATGTATTGTGCTCTCAACCTTTTTATATTCCACATCAGTGGGTACTGCCTGTTATCTCAAAATATATTTTCCTGGGTTTGGGCTGAAATGAGAGTAGTTGTTGGATGCACACAAAAAGAGGCTGCCCTTTGTGGTCTTTAACAACATTCAAAATGTGGATGGGTTGCCAAGAGCACTTACACAAAGGAATCGGAAAATACCGTCTTCTCTTTCAGCTGGTGGAAAACTTTTGTGCATGGCCTGAATTGAATAACAGGGTTTGCTACAAAGTGCTTGATGAAGGTGGAATTAGTGGGAAAGATTCAGTTTACTGTCACCCCAGGAAAACAAACAAACAAAAATAACTCATCCCCATTTTCTTCCCAGGATTTAAAAGCACTCACACTAAGGTTCTTAGATACATATATAATAATGAAACAATGAAAAAAAAATTAAAAATGTGAATTTAAAAGAGCAGCAGCAAAAGTAATGCAGCCATGAGTAAACAGGTGATTGTCTATAGGAGACTGTTCATACTGGCATATAGTAATGCTAGATGGTTCCCTGATAGCACTGTTTGGCATGGAAAAAAAGACCTTATCTGCTTGTGTTTCTACTTAAAATGATCCATCCTTCCTCTTCAAGAGCTGACCCATATCTTTCTGGCACAGAGTTGGGCAGGCAATCTTTTGGGGATGATTCATTGAGATACAAAATGGCTCTTTGTTATGTCGTTGCAGACAAGTACCAAGATTTAAAATAGATTGCACTTAAGATAAGGACTAGAGATGGGGACAAATTAAAAAAAATGGTGATTCGTTTTGATCCGTTATTCGTCAAGGTTAACGGATCAACGAATACAAATATACAAATATTCTTTGATGAATCGATGGATCGATCCATCAATTCATCTGCACTTTAAATGGCTATAACACTGGCCCCCGATGACCTAGAGACACCAAATTTGTAGGACAACTTCCTCAGATGGTTTTCTACATCTCCTGAAAGTTTGGTGAACATTGGATCATGGACCCCCAAGTTATATAGTCACAAAGGAAAGCTCCCCCCAGGTACTTAGAGAATCCAGAATCACAACGGAGCTTCCTATGTCTTTCCCCAACATGCCTGCCAACTTTGGTGAAGATTGGATATCGGAACTCCGAGTTATTCACCCACAAATTGGGTCCCCCCCCCCCAGGAGAGTTTACCACACGGCACAGAAGCCCATGGCATTGAGGGAGTTATATTTAGCCCCAGCAGAATGAGAGGTCCCTTTGGCAGAGGCATGCATGAGGCATTGAGTTTGTCTTCAGCTCAGCAGAACATTACATTTGCCAGTGAAGAAGAGTTTGCCCTCAGGAGGACTGGAGGCAAGGAGGTATTTGACAGCACAGCAGGCTTTTTGGCTCCGTCAGGCACTGAGGAAGTTGGCAGCAGGAAAACAGGCTCTTTTGGCCCCGTCGGGCACTGAGGGAAAAGGCAGCAGGAAAGCAGACTTTTTTGGCCGCATCGGGCACTGAGGTAGTTGGGCACTGAGGCAAAAGGCAGCAGAACAGACTCTGGTCTTCTTCAGCAACATCAGATTTGCCTGCAAAGGAAAGGTTTTTGCCCCCAGGAGGCAACTGAGGTTGCTTGCAACTTCCAACAGCACGAGCAGCACCATCAGATGAACAGGGTCGGTGCTACTAACAGCGGTCAATTCACGGGGCTGCAGGGCTGTCGGAAACAGATCAGCTCTGCAATCTGAAGCTGGGCGATGGGGCGATGGAGCGACAAAGATGCTCATTTAGAACTAGAAAGCTGGAGATTGCTTGCAACCTGGCTGCTGAGACTGCCCGGATATGATAAAGATAGCCCTCAGAGGTTTGGGGGGGGGGGGCCTTAGACAGGCCGGCCCCCTTGGCATGGGTTGAAAACCAGACGAGCTCTGCAGTCTGAAGCCAGGCGATGGGGCCATGCCCGGACAGACTTTGGGTGGGGCAGAGCAGACAGACCTTTTGGAATGTAGCCCAAGTGGAAGGAGATGCCGGATTAGAGAAAATTGTTCAAATGGCCAGCAGCGTCGTTGACTTTTTGCCCCATCAGGCACTGAGGAAGTTCGCAGCTGGAAAGCAGGCTTTTGGGCCCCATCAGGGCACTGAGGCAAAAGGCAGCCGCAGGAGACTCTGGTCTTCTTCTTCTGCAACATCACATTTGCCTGCAAAGTTACTTAAGTTTGTCCCCAGGAGGCAACTGAGGTTGTCAAAGCAGCCACAACAGCAGGAGAATAGGGTCCGACTGCAAGGTGCTACTAATGGCGGTTAATCAGGGTGGCCACTGGGCTTCTCGAGTGGAAGATCAGCAGTTCGAATCCATGCAACGGGGTGACCTGAGCTCTCGTCCCTTGTTCCTGCTTCTGCCTACCTACCGAGTTAAACTGCTGCTGAGCCGCTAGGCTTGTTGATCGGAAGGTCAGCAGTTTGAATCCGTGAGCTCCTGTGGCTTGTCCCAGATTCTGCCAACCTACTCAGGCAGTAGCCCAAGTGGACTTTGGAGCACCGTGTTGGCATGGGACGGCCGGACAGGCATTGGGTGGGGCAGAGCCCGGCCCTCTTGGAACGGGGATGCCTGGACAGGCTTGGGGGGGCAGAGGAAAAGGAAGAGGCAGAGGCAAAAGGAAGGAAGCAGTCTCTTGTTTTCTTCAGTGCAAAGGTAGTTCAGTTTGCCCCCAGGAGGCAACTGAGGTTGCACAACTGCAGCAACAACAGCAGATGAATAGGGTCCAAGGTGCTACTAACGTAACAGCGGTTAATCCACGGGGCCGCTGGTGAGCTGAGCTCCTGTAGTTTGTTCCAAGTTCTGCCTACCTACTGAGGCTGTAGAATAGCTAGGAAGCTGGAATGAACAGTCTGCCAGTTTTGGGTGGGCCTGAGACAGGCCTTCTTTGGCACAGGGGACGCCTGGACAGGCTTGGGGGGGCTTGAGACAGGCCTGGTTGGTGCTTGGATGCCCAGACAGGCTTGAAAGCAGACTCTTGCCTTCTTTGGGAACATCACATTTGCCTGCATAGTTAAGTTTGCCCCCAGGAGGCAACTGAGGTTGCACAACAACAGCAACAACAGATGAATAGGGTGGTGCTACTAACGTAACAGTGGTTAATCCATGGGGCCGCTGGGCTTCTCGAGCGGAAGATCAAATCCATGCAACAGGGTGAGCTGAGCTCCCGTAGTTTGTTCCAGGTTCTGCCTACCTGAGGCACTAGGAAGCTGGAATGAACAGCCAGGAATTAGGAATGAAGCCTGAGTGGACTTTGGAGCACTAATGTAGCCCTTTGAATAAGCAGGCAGGCAGGCCGGAAAGAACTTGGCCCTATGAGCCAACTTCACCCAGCAGTCAAGATTTGAAAGGCCCTTGGCCCGATTCTTGGCACAGAATCAGCAGCAGGCAAGCCCAAGGCAGCTGGAGAGGGATGCAGTATTTAGGGCCAACACGGCCCAAGGAGGCTGGAATTGATGCCCAGTGAGGTGGGGGGGATGCCCGCACAGGTTGCACATAGCAGCAACATAGACTGTGGCACTGTGGGTTAAACTGCTGAGCCACTGGGCTTGTCCATCAGAAGATCAGCACTGCAGTTTGAATCCGTGCGACGGGGTGAGCTATGTCCCATTGCTTTTCACCCAGCTTCTGCCAGCCTACTGGGGCAGTAGAGAAGGCTAGGAGGCCGAAATGAACAGGCATGAATAATTGGAATGAAGCCCAAGGAGGCTGGAATCATGAAATACGTATAAATATGCATTTCCGAGATTTTTCAGAATAAATGAATCAGCGGATACTGATCCTGGAGATAGGGAGGGACATGTCACACACAGCACATCTCAGGAGGAGGAAGCACATTGGTCAGGTTTCGGTGGGGCTGAACCTGGCCCTCTTGGCACGGGGACGCCCGAGGAGGGTAGGACGCTGAAGTCAGCAAGCAGCATTTGAGAATCAAGCCTGAGGAAGTTGGAATGAGCACGCAGGCCTTTTGGAAGTGGAAGGACCTGCAGGACTCGGAAAGTTGTCATGTAGCCAGCAACGTAGACTTTTGGACCCATCAGGCACTGAGGAAGTTGACAGCAAGGTAGACAGTAGTGCTGCAGGTTAAACTGCAGTGCTGAGCCACTGGGCTTGTTATAGGTGTTGTTGTTGTTGTTGTTGTTGTCATCGTCATCCATCTTGGTACGGGGGACGCCCGGACAGGCTTAGGGGGGCAGAGCCCGGCTCTCGGGGAATCAGTAGCACCAACAGGAGAAAAGGGTCTAAGCCTAGGTGCTAATAACGGCGGTTAATCCGCGGGGCTGCGGGGCTGTTGGAAACAGATCAGCTGTGCAATCTGAAGCCGGGCGATGGGGCAACTCCTGGACAGGCTTTGGGTGGGTCTGAGACAGGCCTAGGAGACTCACCTGTCACTCACCACCAATGTCTAACTAGACTTGCTGACAACCTTCAAACAAACAAAGATGCTCGTTTAGAACTAGAAAGCTGGGGATTGCAACTTGGCTGCTGAGACCACCCGGATATGATAAAGATAGCACTCGGAGGTTTTGGGGGGCTGAGACAGGCTGGCCCTCTTGGCACATTCGGGATGCCAGGACCACCTTTGGGTGTGCCAACGGCCAAGAGGCCTGGCTGGCCTTCTTGCCACGTTCAGGGATGGGGACAGGCTTTGCGTGTGCCAAGAGAGGGTTGGCTGGCGCTCTAGTCACATCCGGGGGTTCCGGGACAGGCTCTGGGTGTGCCAAGAGGGTTGGCTGGCCCTCTTGTCACGTTCGGGGGTGCCGGGACAGGCTCTGTGTGCCAAGAGGGTTGGCTGGCCCTCTTGTCAAGAGGGCCAGACACACCCAGAGCCAAGAGAGGGTTTAGGCTTGGATGCCAAGAGGGCCAGCCTGGGTCTGCCCCACCCAAAGGCTGTCTGCATGTCACCCCATCACCAAATCGCCTGGCTTCAGATTGCAGAGCTGATCTGGTTTAACTCGTGCCAGGCAGGAGTTCTGCAAAACTTAGCCCACCAAAACTACGTGACCCTGCAGGCAGTCAGGGAGGCAGAAGGTGGAACAAACTTGGAAACAGCAGCAGGCAGGAGATCTACAAAAATTGACTCGCTGGGCCAACGTGACCCAGCAGGCAGCAGTTATCCTGGTGAAGCACCTGGAAACAGCAGCAGGCAGGAGTTCTACAAAAATTGGCCCACTGGGCTGACATGACCCAGCAGGCAGGCAGGCAGGCAGGCAGGCAGGCAGGACTTAGTTGGAACTTGGTCCAAGGAGGCGACTGGAATCGGCAGCTGGACTTCTGACTCAGGGGCAGGTTTACAGGCCAGCAGGCAAGTCTTTTTTTTTTCCAGGAGGACTGGAGAGTGGGTAGGTGGGCATGCGGGTGGGCAGAGAGGTGGGCGCAGGAAGGCAGGTAGGCGGTGTGTTAAGGGAGAGACTGCCATTGGAACCCTACCTCTTTGGGTTCAGTGAGGGGAAACCCAACAAGGGAAGGTTCACCTTGATGAACGACAGTCTCTCCACAGTAACGGGATCCAAACATGAGTGGCGTGGTCAGAGTATGTCTCTGAGATGGGAAAACACGTGCTCGCTCTGGATGCTGGGGGGGGGGGATGGAAAGGAGGTCCATGGCCGCATTGGACAACTCCAGCCATATGACTAGTTTCTTAGCCCAGTAAAGGAGAGGATCTAACTGGTGGGGCTGAGGGGGCTCAGCCAGATATTCCTGCACCATTATCTCTGCTGAATTCTCCCTAGCCGGCTGTCTTTCCTCTGAGGCAAGTGCCAAGGTCACCACAGAGCTCCAGTAATGGTGGTGATGAATGGAGCCTTCACCAGGTGAAGTCCTTCCCTGTGGTTCGGGCAAATCACCCTGCTCCTTGTGGCCTGAGGTTCCCATTGCCCCATGAAAGCGTTGTGCCCCCAACGCCCTGCGGACCTCACTGGAGAGCTCTGTTCTCTACTGCTCGAGGTCTGAGGTGCGTGCTGCCATGCCCCCCTTGATTCAAGGATCACACAGGCAGGCCATGCGGTAAGCTCTGTTGCTATAGACAGGATGGAGTCACTTCTGCACGCCTGCCTGCAACCTCTTCACCAAAGCCCTGGTCCGTGGAAGGATCCTGGTGGCACAGCAGTCTCCAGGGACCGATCGAGGGCATGAATCAGGGGGATGACCTGCCCCAGGCTTGCCGTATAACCACACAAGATGTCCGTGGTTTCCAGGAAGGGCTTGAGCACCTCCACCATCTGGGAGAGGGCCAGCCAATCCGTGGCACTGATGCCCACCTCTCCCCCCCCCCCGGGCAGAATGGGCATGGAGGACATGATGTCCTCCAAAACGGCCTTCTGCTCCACCAGGTGGGACACCATGGTGTAGGTGGAGTTCCACCTGGTGGGCAGGTCTGTCAGGAGAATGTGGGTCTCCTGACCCAACTCCTCCTTCCTCTCCTGCAGCCAGCGGGCAGCTTTCAGGCTGCGGGAGAAGTGGCCCACCAGTTGGCGGCATTGCTCCAGGAGTGCCCGCGTCTCCCGGGTGCCTGCATCCCACTTGGGCTTGACGTGGCTGCCCAGGCCGAGGGCATCGCGCACCACAAGGTGTAATTTGTGCACCATGCATACGATGCCCTCAAAGCCCACTGTGTTCAATGCCGCCAAAATGTTCCACCCAGCATCTGTGACCATGTGGCCACGGGTCACCTCCCCCTCTGGTGCCCACTCCTGCAGCACGGACAGGAACTTATCAGACCTGTAGCCTGGGGGCAGGGCAAGGGCCTCCCCCTGCAGCCCTGTCTCCAATCCCCTGTCACTACTCAAGTCCTCTGGCTGCCACCAGTGGGCTGTGAGCAAGAGACAGCCGTGCTGACCTCCGCTCCACAGGTCTGCTGTGAAGTGCACCTTGTGCCCCTGTAGCCGTGAAAAATGGTCACGGACCACCTCCCTCACAGAGTCATAGAGTGAGGGCAGCACTCTAGAACTGAGAGTTCTCTGTGAGGAGAGGTCGTACCAGGGGGCAAAAAAATGCAGCAACTGGCGGAAGGCTTGGGATTCCACGATGGACAGTGGAAGTCCGAGCAGGGCGATCGTCTCGGCGACAAGTGGCCGCTTGCTGGGCCTTGCCCTTCGACTGCTGGCTGAGGGTCATGGCGAACCCAACGGGTGCCACTTCGTGGAGCGTGGCCTGCCTCATGCTCCCGGCCCCAGAAACCCCTGTGGCTGCCCCTTTTAAAGGAGGCGCCTCCTCCTGCCTCCCTTCTGCCTCCCCTGGAGCTGTTCTTTTCCCTCTCCCAGACGGTGCAGACGAAGTGCCTTCAGTGGACAGGAGTCTTGGGTGGTGCCTCTCCAGATGTTGGCGGAGGGTGGTGGAGGACAGATGCCTCGGGTCTGACCCTCTCTGGACCACCCCAAGGCAGGTATTGCAGCGTGCAAGCCATGGGTCATCGCTGAGTGCCGTGAAATGATCCCACATGGCCCCTCTGCCATGTTTGCCCAAACGAGGACCCACTGCCCGCCCCTGACTGCTGGCCTGGGAAGAACTCTGTGTCTCAGAGGTGCTGCTGGTCTGGGAGGAGGGAACAGATGACTCTGGGGACAGGGGTGAGGGGCGCTGTGAAGCCTGCCCTGCTGTTACTGGTTCCAAATCAGACTGGGGATCTTCAGAAACCAGTAACTCCTCAGATTCCACTAGGAAGAGGAGTGGCAGTTCTTTTGGCACCTCTGGAAGCTTTGGTTCCATGCCTCCCTGCAAAACCACTGGAGGAGGGACAGTGGCACTGGTTATTGTAGACATGGTTGTGCACGTGGTGGTCATGATGACAGTGCTGCTACCTAGCCTGCGTAGCTTCACAGCCTTCTTCCCTTTCGATTGCCCCTGAAGAAATCCCTTCATTTTCTACTGCCTGCCTAACAAACCAACTAACAAATAAAGCAATGGAGATTGCATTTCCTTTTCTTTGGGATGATTTTTGTTGCTGCCTCCAGTACAATGTTTCGGGCCTCCATCCATAGTTCTTCAGGCACTCTGTCCACCAAATCGAGTTCCTTAAATCTCTTCTTCACTTCCACTGTGTATTCATAAGGGATTTGGTTTAGATTATACCTGACTAGCTCAGTGGTTTTTCCTACTTTCTTCAGTTTAAGCTTGAGTTTTGCTATAAGAAGCTGATGATCAGAGCCACAATCAGCTCCAGGTCTTGTTTTTGCTGACTGTATAGAGCTTCTCCATCTTTGGTTGCAGAGAATATAATCAATCTGATTTCGGTATTGCCCATCTGGTGATGTCCATGTGTAGAGTCGCCTCTTGTGTTGTTGGAAAAGAGTGTTTGTGACCAGCTTGTTCTCTTGACAAAACTCTATTAGCCTTTGCCCTGCTTCGTTTTGAACTCCAAGGCCAAACTTACCTGTTGTTCCTTTTATCTCTTGACTCCCTACTTTAGCATTCCAGTCCCCTTTAATGAGAAGAACATCTTTCTTTGGTGTCTAGAAGGTGTTGTAAGTCTTCATAGAATTGGTCAATTTCAGCCTCTTCAGCATCGGTGGTTGGTGCATAAACTTGGATTACTGTGATGTTGAAAGGTCTGCCTTGGATTCATATTGAAATCATTCTATCATTTTTGAGATTATATCCCAGTACAGCTTTTCCCACTCTTTTGTTGACTATGAGGGCTACTCCATTTCTTCTACGGGATTCTTGCCCACAATAGTAGATATGATAATTGTCTGAATTGAATTCGCCCATTCCCGTCCATTTTAGTCCACTGACGCCCAGGATGTCAATGTTTATTCTTGCCATCTCCTGTTTGACCACATCCAGCTTACCAAGGTTCATAGATCTTACATTCCAGGTTCCTATGCAGTATTTTTCTTTGCAGCATCGGACTTTCCTTTCACTTCCAGGCACGTCCGCAGCTGAGCATCCTTTCGGCTTTGGCCCAATCACTTCATTAGCTCTGGAGCTACTTGTCCTTGTCCTCCGCTCTTCCTCAGTAGCATGTTGGACGCCTTCCGACCTGAGGGGCTCATCTTCCAGCGTCATATATTTTAGCCTTTTGTTTCTGTTCATGGGGTTTTCTTAGCAAAGATACTGGAGTGGCTTGCCAGTTCCTGCTCCAGGTGGATCGCGTTTAGTCAGAACTCTCCACTATGACCTGTCCGTCTTGGGTGTCCCTGCACGGCATAGCCCATAGCTTCTCTGAATTACTCAAGCCCCTTCGCCACGACAGGGCAGCAATCCATGAAGGGGAATAGAAGTATAGTGGCCTCTTTTATTTGCTTTCTGTATATAATCATTTTTGGTAAGCAGAAGAAAATGCAACACACAGGATATTTCAGAGATATGCCTTATTTATTCATTTGATTCATTCATATCCAAACTTTATCTCAATACTGTGCCCCAAGGTGGTTACCTAGTCCTGTGCAATATGGCAAATGCTAATGCATTTCCACTTAAATTATAATAATAGTGTCTGTGATTATATTTGCATATATTAATTTAAATTGCCATATGTACATTTAATGCAAAAAACATCCTCTTGTTTTGTGTTGAATGTGCTTCTTGTTGGTGTTCCTTGTCTTCCAGGCCCTTCGTTTTGGTGATGTCTGTCCTCAGTTTTCACAATGGATTTTCAGTGATTTGGCAAGGTTCACCGAATTGGGCCCACATGTGTTGCTCAGGTGTCCTGGATTCCACATCCCACCTCTTCCCATGGGCAGCCAGTCAGAGGAGGAGGAGGGGCAGGGAAGCCAGTGGTACTGCTTCTGACAAGGTGCCCATGGGACAAGGTGGGGCATGGAATCCAGGGCACCTGCGCAACACCTGTGGGCCTGATCCAGTGAACTGCACTGAACTACCAAACTGCAGTAATTGCCCATCTCTGGTGGCCACTCTGTATAAAACCCTGTCCCTAGCACAGACTGAGTTCTAGATATCTGAGACAATGAATAAGACAGTATCTCTTTTTCTCCATAGAGATGAAAACAATATGGTGATTGAATTTTACTTAAATGTTGGTGATGGGACAATGCCAGTGATGTCCTTTATACCTTATGACAGGCAGCTAGTTTAGAGGGCATAGTTCTTTATGAGATTTGCACACTAATCTTTTTTCCAACAGAGGAGAATGGTTGGAGGGCCTAGGAGGAAGGGGGTCCATATGACCCCCTTCATCTGCCACCTGGGACAGTTACGGTGGGACTAGGGCTGCTCTTATGCTCTTCAACTGATCCCTCGTCAGAAATGAAAGAAGATGGAGGAGATTTATTTCTGATCAGAACACAAGAGAGGGATGATACAGTATGGAATCAAGGTCTCCAGATAGTCTTTAAAGGTAAAAACTAGTTTTTAAAGAGAAGAACTGGCACCTGAAACTGAACCCAGCAATGAATAAGCCGTTAATGGTGAAAGGATAATAGCAGAATTATATACTGCATATGGAGAATCCCAGCACTTCTGTTGAGTTTGGCAGCAGCATTTGTGGCCTACTTAAGTTTCTGATCATTCAATCCTCTATAGTCCCTTTGCATGTAGGGAAGCTTCCAAGAAACCTCCTTAAAAAGTGTCATACAGTGACAAGTCTGAAAGGAGAGGGTCCTGCTCATGTGTAGGAACTACAGGAGATCAAGTACCCTGGAAAATCTGGGTACTTACTTCTATATGGTGCCTACATGGGAGCTGGGAGCAGAACCCTTTCCCTATATCACTGCCCATGTGAACAGTGTGAAAAGGGATGGACAAGGGCTAGACACTGCTTTCTCCCATGTTGATAATATTGGCTTTCAGAATGATGGGATATGGTCTCTCTTCCTGATACTTCTGGAAATAAGGTCACTTGAGGTCCATATGCCCTTTGGATGTGAGGATATTTAGCCTGCTCCAGTCCTCACCAAGCCAGCCATGTAGACATTCCCCTGAAATTAACCCTGAGACCTGACAACCTTAGTGGAGGCAGGCTCAGCATTTCCGTATCCTGGTCTCAGTCGAACTAATAATTTTTATGTCAGTACTGTCTTTATCAGGGACGTGGTGGCGCTGCGGGTTAAACCGCAGAAGCCTCTGTGCTGCAAGGTCAGAAGACCAGCAGTCGTAAGATCGAATCCACACGATGGAGTGAGCTCCCATCACTTGTCCCAGCTCCTGCCAACCTAGCAGTTCGAAAGCATGTAAAAATGTGAGTAGATAAATAGGTACCACCACGGTGGGAAGGTAACGGCGTTCCGTGTCTAGTCGCACTGGCCACGTGACCACGGAAACTGTCTTCGGACAAACGCTGGCTCTATGGCTTGGAAACGGGGATGAGCACCGCGCCCTAGAGTCGGACACGACTGGACTAAATGTCAAGGGGAACCTTTACCTTTACTGTCTTTATCACCAGTGCTCTCCAGAGTAGGTATCATTTCATTTCATTCTAATTCTAATCCAAACAATCAAAAAATAAATCTAAATATAGCAGAGACCTGGGGATAGGAAGGAATCATCTGTGTTCTCCTGAAGCTTGTGTCATCATTTCTGTGAGTACCTTAAATGCTGAGGCAAGAGTGAACGGTGTACAAAATTCATTCTGCCTGGCCCTGAAAAGGATATCTAATGTTTCACTCTGTTTTATGATTACTAGCTAGGCAAAAGCCATATTGATTTAACACTCAAGCTCATTCTACTTCCTAGCTGCATTCTGACAAAGTTTAAACCAGAGCTGTCATGCTATGTTTATTTACGAGGTACTAGACCAGACCATTCTTTGTTTCTGGAGGGAATTTGTTCTCAGAGTTAAAAAATAAAGTATGGCCAACAATGATTTAAGATCCAGTTTACAGTTTATCTATTTCCTTAAAGTTTTTGATAAAGTTACCAGGTTCATATTCCAAAAGCCCAGAAACCTGGGGCTGGCAGATACCGACTTGTTCCAGAGAGGGATGAAATTCTTTGTCATACAGAAGAAGAATTTTGTGAAAAAGCAGCTGTTGCCCTGTGGGGTTGCCATGTAATTTGTGTAGCACAGCTCCTGTGTCATTGAAAAATATTTGATGGATATTCTGCAATGTGTAGGAGCAGCCTGTATACAGATATAATGATAGGGACAAGTGTATCTCCTATCCTCCCCCTCCCCATTTGATATGCAGTTTTCAAAGTCACACAGCTGTGTGAAGAGAGAAAGGATGGCAAACCCACTGGTATGTGAAGTTGTTGGTGTGTGATACAAAACTGATGATGCTCTGGAAACGATGTGACTACCTTTCCCTGCCTTTGTTCTTCTGATAGTTAACATTAGTTACTTGGCCCAGATGTTTTTTACCATAGGGTGTGTATGTGTGTATGCATGACTGAGAGACAAGGGGGAGGGAGGGAGAGGGAGGAGAAGGAATGCCCCTTCATTATGGCATTAATTTTTTGCGGGGGGAGCTCAGAACTTTCTGGTTGAGTAGGCGTACCCTCAAATATGAGCTGATCAAGTAGTAGTAGTTGGGGTCAATGCTCCACTATCCCTTCAAAGCAGTGGCCTTCACCATCCCAGCAGTGTTCTGCTTTGGGACAGAACACACACAAAAAAGGAAAGAAATATGACCCCTTTGCAATTTGCCTTTAACAATAAGCACACCCCAAGTGCAATGTGGCTTATAATGGGCAGAATCCTGTTGAGAAAACACAGAGCATGGCATCCCACCGGTGTAGCACCTATGCAATTCTTGGTTGCAGTTGCATGAGCCGGAAGTTGCCTTATTAAAAAAACAAGGTGGCTTCTGCTTGTGCAGGAGGGTAGCAAAGATGCTTTTGTGGAAAAGCTGGAAAAAAAGTATCCATGTCCATAACAGACCATTGTGTATACAGTAAAAACAAGCAGGGCTATAAAATTAAATAAAACAAATACAATAAAAATATAGGAAGAATGCAAGGAACACAACTTGCAAACATACCAGTAACAGAAAATGCAGCATCCACTGAGCGAATAGCCTCATTGTTAGCAAGCAAAGTTGTTGCCAAAGGAATGCCTGAATAAGGAAGGTAGTGTCTGCACCATTCTCCCTCTTCATTGTAAAATGGTTTACTGGGAGGGGAACCAATGATGCAAGTATGCTATATGACCTGCTATGGGAGTTGTCTGGCTGGAGACCTTCTTCCTGAAATGTTCCTCAAAGTGGCTCAGGCAAGGAAAGTGTCCAGTTGCATCAGATGCATGAATTTTGGGCTGCCATCATAGGGTTCCTCAGGCACAGCTCTGTATGGACTGGTGCCTGTCAGCCATGGTGAACAGGGGCTCTCTGTGTGAAATGATGTGATATCCATGAGACTGCTTGTATTTTCTTTGTCTTGTGCAGTTTTTATACCTTCTCATCACAAAATGTACCATTTAAGCAACTTAGCATCTGGTGCCCTTAACTGGCTGGCAGTTCCAGGCACCACTCTGTTCTTTTATTAAGTTCCATAATACAATGGCAGGTCCCATTGAGGCCCATATTTGAAGTAGCAGGCAACCTGAAACACGCTTGAAGGAGCAGAGCATTGGCAACCTCATATGAGAATATTGCCTGAAACGTTGGCAACGTCTGGCAGAAAACCCAACAGAAAAAGATTGATTCAGCATCCAGTTCAGAGAAGGATTAAACACTGAATCCTTTGAGCCATCTGTTTAACATAAGTTTCATTTTTTTTAATTTGTGAATTACTGAACACATTCTGTCTACTTTTCTTATGAACGCCTTAGATGAGTTTGATAAACATAAGGTAGACATTTCCTCGGCCTTTTTTTTTCAACCAAAATACTAATATGTGTGACAAGGCTCACAACTCAACAAGTGTGTCCTTGAAAAATATGCTCAAAAGTGTTTTTGTTAATGAAGAAAAAGCATGTATTTGTACATCAAGAAAAGGCATTAACGAGTGTGTATGTTGAGAAATGCATTATCAAAATACAAATGACATCACATAGGAAGAAAGAAAACCAGTTTGACAATCTGGTGAGTAACAGAGGTGGAGGGGTGGGGGGAATGAGAGAAGTGTCACAGAATCAAGGCTAAGATGTTTTTACATCTCAACATCACACATTGGGTGAGCAACAACATGCTATATTGTCAGTGTGAAAAAAATTACGGTGGGAGCCTTAGCCACTTTACAGTCATCTGACCATAAGCAACCATTCTGTAATGAGTCTCTTCTGTCCAGAAGTTGAGACTATGTGCCTGCTTCCAAAAGCAGTCAACATTTGTTTCACTTTTATGAAGAATGAATGTCTCCCATGAAAGCAGAGGGAATGGATTTCAGCTGTCTTTAGGAAAAATTCCAGGGAGTGGGCAGAGCTTGGAAAACGAACATGTTTGGGCTACAGTTTCCAGTATCTTCCTCAGCATATCAAATGGAAAAGCTCAAACCACAGTCCTGACTAACCAGGGTGGCTGAGGGCCAGCTGAGCTGACATGAAGCTAGCTGAAGGTATTCTGAATGCAACACTCTTTCAATAGAGAGAAACTGAAAATTATTTAGGACTGACATCACCTTGGCTTTGTTAGCTTTGTGCAGGATAGTGGCTGGGTCCCTGGGCTGAAGGAGATTTGGATCTGGCCTAACTTAGCTCTTCCTTTACTCTGCCTCTTTGCTGCCCCTCTTTTGGCTCTTCTGTCAGAAGACCTTGGCTGGCAGAACACTCTTGTTGATGAATCCCTTTGCCAACATCTCCTGGTGATCAGCCAGTAGATGGGGATTCAGCCAACACAAGGGCATTTCTAAAATGAGAAGAGGATTCTAGCTGGCAAAATGTGCTTCTGCTGGTTCTTATCTACAGCCAAAACATATTTCAGTTAGGACTGTTAACTAGAAAATAATAGGGGATTGTTTGCACAGAGTCATCCAGTGGAGCTCTATATAAGCTGCCAGAAAGGGACTCGTTGAGTGGATAGAAGAAGCAATGAAAAACTCCTTGCAACAGGGTAGAATCCCATCATGCTTAAAGGAGGCAATAGCAAGACCATTATTGAAAAAGCCCTCCTTGGATACCATGATACTGAATAATTACTGGCCAGTCTTTAATATTCCATTCTTGGCCAAGGTGACAGAGTAGGTTGTGGCTTCTCAGCTTCATGGGTTGCTGGATAAAACAGATTATCTAGATCAATTTCAATCTGGCTTCAGGCCTGATTATAGGGCAGAGACTGCCTTTGTCACCATGGTGAATGACCAACACTGGGAACTAGACATGGGAAGTGTGGCTGTGTTGGTTCTGCTGGAACTCCCTGTGGCTTTCAGAACCATTAACCATGGTATCCTTCTGGCACTTGGAGGCACTGTTTTATGGTGCTTTCAGTCCTTCCAAGATATGAGAACTCAGAAGACGATGCTGGAGGACTCCTGTTCAGTTCCCCGGTTGCTCGTCTGTGGGGTTCCTCAGGGTTCCGTTTTGTTTCCTATGTTATTTAATACCTACATGAAATCTCTAGGAGAGGTTGTCTGGAATTTTGAATTTCACTATCACCAGTATTCCAACAACACAAGAGGCGACTCTACATATGGACATCACCAGATGGGCAATACCAAAATCAGATTGATTATGTTCTCTGCAGCCAAAGATGGAGAAGCTCTATACAGTCAGCAAAAACAAGACCTGGAGCTGATTGTGGCTCTGATCATCAGCTTCTTATAGCAAAACTCAAGCTTAGACTGAAGAAAGTAGGAAAAAGCACTGGGCTAGTCAGGTATAATCTAAACCAAATCCCTTATGAATACACAGTGGAAGTGAAGAACAGATTTAAGGAACTAGATTTGGTGGACAGAGTGCCTGAAGAACTATGGATGGAGGCTCGTAACATTGTACAGGGGGCAGCAACAAAAACCATCCCAAAGAAAAGGAAATGCAAGAAAGCAAAGTGGCTGTCCAACGAGGCCTTACAAATAGCAGAGAAGAGAAGGGAAACAAAATGCAAATGAAATAAATTACAGTTACAGAAATTTAAATAAATTAAGTTACAGAAAATTGAATGCAGACTTCCAAAGAATAGCAAGGAGAGACAAGAGGGACTTCTTAAATGAACAGTGCAAAGAAATAGAGGAAAATAACAGAAAGGGAAAAACCAGAGATCTGTTCAAGAAAACTGGAGATATTAAAAGAACATTTTGTGCAAAGATGGACATGATAAAGGACAAAAATGGTAGGGACCTAACAGAAGCAGAAGACATCAAGAAGAGGTGGCAAGAATACACAGAGGAATTATACCACAAAGATCTGGATGTCCCGGACAACCCAGATAGTGTGGTTGCTGACCTTGAGCCAGACATCCTGGAGAGTGAAGTCAAGTGGGCCTTAGAAAGCATGGCTAAGAACAAGGCCAGTGGAGGTGATGGCATTCCAGCTGAACTCTTTAAAATCTTAAAAGATGACGCTGTTAAGGTGCTACACTCAATATGGCAGCAAGTTTGGAAAACTCAGCAGTGGCCAGAGGATTGGAAAAGATCAGTCTACATCCCAATCCCAAAGAAGGGCAGTGCCAAAGAATGCTCCAACTACCGTACAATTGCACTCATTTCACACGCTAGCAAGGTTATGCTCAAAATCCTACAAGGTAAGCTTCAGCAGTATGTGGACCGAGAACTCCCAGAAGTACAAGCTGGATTTCGAAGGGGCAGAGGAACTAGAGACCAAATTGCTAACATGCGCTGGATTAGGGAGAAAGCCAGAGAGTTCCAGAAAAACATCTACTTCTGCTTCATTGACTATGCAAAAGCCTTTGACTGTGTGGACCACAGCAAACTATGGCAAGTTCTGAAAGAAATGGGAGTGCCTGACCACCTTACCTATCTCCTGAGAAATCTATATGTGGGACAGGAAGCAACAGTTAGAACTGGATATGGAACAACTGATTGGTTCAAAATTGGGAAAGGAGTACAACAAGGCTGTATTGTTGTCTCCCTGCTTATGTAACTTATATGCAGAATACATCATGCGAAAGGCAGGACTGGAGGAATCCCAAGCCGGAATTAAGATTGCTGGAAGAAATATCAACAACCTCAGATATGCAGATGATACCACTCTGATGGCAGAAAGTGAGGAGGAATTAAAGAACCTCTTAATGAGGGTGAAAGAGGACAGCGCAAAAACGGTCTGAAGCTCAACATCAAAAAAACTAAGATCATGGCCACTGGTCCCACAACCTCCCGGCAAATAGAAGGGGAAGATATGGAGGCAGTGACAGATTTTACATTCTTGGGCTCCATGATCACTGCAGATGGTGACAGCAGCCACGAAATTAAAAGACACCTGCTTCTTGGGAGGAAAGCGATGACAAACCTAGACAGCATCTTAAAAAGCAGAGACATCACCTTGCCGACAAAGGTCCGCATAGTCAAAGCTATGGTTTTTCCAGTAGCGATGTATGGAAGTGAGAGCTGGACCATAAAGAAGGCTGACTGCTGAAGAATTGATGCTTTTGAATGGTGGTGCTGGAGGAGACTCTTGAGAGTCCCCTGGACTGCAAGGAGATCAAACCTATCCATTCTGAAGGAAATCAGCTCTGAGTGCTCACTGGAAGGACAGATCCTGAAGCTGAGGCTTCAATACTTTGGCCATCTCATGAGAAGAGAAATCTCCCTGGAAAAGACCCTGATGTTGGGAAAGAGTGAAGGCAAGAGGAGAAGGGGACAACAGAGGATGAGATGGTTGGACAGTGTCATCGAAGCTACCAGCATGAATTTGACCAAACTCCGGGAGGCAGTGGAAGATAGGAGGGCCTGGCGTGCTCTGGTCCATGGGGTCACGAAGATTCGGACATGACTTAACGACTAAACAACGACAACAATCACCAGTATGTGGATGATACCCAACTCTTCCATCTAAATCGGAGGAAACTGTTTTGGCTCTAGATCAGTTTCTGGTGTGAGTAATGGACTGGATGAGGTTTAATAAACTGAAACTTAATCCAGACAAGATAGAGATGTGCCTGATCAGTTGAAATCACAGAATAGGGACGCAGTCTGTGCTGGATGAGGTTTCATTTGCCCTGAAAAAGCTGAAAACACAGGTGCACAGCTTGGGGTTCATCCTGGATTCATCTCTGAGCCTGGATGCCCAGGTTTTAGTGATGGCCAGGAATGCATTTGCACAATTAAAACTAGTGTGCCAGCTGTGTCTATTCATGGTTCTCATATCATCACACTGGCACATGCCTTAGTTACATCCCAGCTGGTCTACTGTAATGCACTCTATGCGGGGTTGCCTTTGGAAAGTGTTTGGAAACTTGAGTGGGTCCAAAATGCGGCAGCCAGATGATTAACTGGGGCTGGTCACAGGGATCATATAGTCCCCCTGTTACAGAAGCTACACTGGCTGCTCATCTGTTTCCTGGGCACAACTCAAATTTGGGTTCTACCCTACAAAGCCCTAAACTGATTGGGTCCAAGTTGTCTCAGGGGCCATGTCTCTCTTTATGAGCCTGCTCAGGTGTTAAGGAGAGGTCTTTATCTAGGTCTCACCACCTTCACAGGTGCATTTGGTGGGGACATGGGAGAGAGCCTTCTCCGTTGCTGCTCCCAGACTTTGGAACTCCCTCTCACAGGAGGCCAGACAAGGCCCTATATTTGTTGTTCTTCTGGAAGCAGGCAAAGACCTTTCTCTTCAGGCAAACTTTCCCTTGGTGACTACCTGAGTGGGGGTTTTTTAATGGACTGTTGTGCTTTACTGCTTTAAATGTGTTTTTGGTGTTGCTTTTCTTTACAATTTTTTAGTGTGGTATTTGTTTAATCCTTTTTAATATTTCTATACTTAGTGTTTTTAGCTTTAAATGTTGTCTTTTAATGATGTAAGCTGCCTTGGGTGCTTTTTAAGGAGAAAGATGGATTGAAAATACTTTAAATAAATCAAATCGATAAATAGTTTGAAGTCATGGAAGTATGTGCTTGTAATGCATTGCAATGACTAGCCGTCCAGGTTTTTAAAATTCAACTTTTAAAATTTTAATTCTCCATTCCTCTGGAGGTCAGACACTGCCCCTGCCATATTAGATTAAGTTGTGCATTTTTTAAAAAGTGAAGTTCATAGCTTCAGCCAAATTATTTCTGGCATTCAGAAGTAGAACTATTATGAAGAGATTTAATTTAACAAGAGAACATTTGGGAATTTAGTTTCTTTTTTTTCTTCTTCTCCAGAAAGGGGAATATCAGCTTATTGTTGCAATATGTATATTTGAGGCATTAAGCCAATGATAGCAGTCCAATGAAACCTACAAGTCATCCATATATTGGAGATAACATCCTGTATTATAGGCACAAACCTTGTCTATGATGCAAGGATTAGAGAAACATCAGAGACATTCTGTAAGTCCAGCTAGTATTTGTGACCAAAATGTGACACACTTGCAAACAGTAAAACAAAACAAAAAACCCTCAACAATAAAGAATAATTTTTGAGCCACTACCCTTCTCCGACGTTCTCTAGGATTACAGCTTTCTCAGCTAGTACTATTGTGCCTTATTGACATGTAGACATGACTCAGAATATTGTGACTCATCCAGCTATCTTGCAAGTCTCACCTGTCTCCTGATACAAGTTTTAAATCCATGGCTTCTTCCCTTAGGAGCACAGAAAGTGGCCCAAGGAGAGAGACCACTGATCCAGCTAGCTCAGTCTTGTTATCACTGACTAGGAGAGTTAACTCCTGGCGATGCCATAGAACAGTGGTTCCCAACCTTGGGTCCCCAGATATTCTTGGGCTAAAACTCCCAGAAGCCTTCACCATTAGCTTTGCTGGCCAGGATTTCTGGGAGTTGTAGTCCAAGAACACCTGGGGACCCAAGGTTGGGAACTACTGCCACAGAACATGAATTCTAACACTGAACTGTTGCCCTTCTCTATTGCTCTTCTGGAGTGTCTTGTGTTGAGTGGGTATATAAATGAATTAAAGAGTTATTTTCATTAAAGGATTTGGAGTTTTTAAGGAGATACGGATAACCAGTGTCTTCAGCACAGATAATGAAAGGGCTACCTTCTAACACATGAGCAAGTAATGGTGTGAATAGGGGTGTATGTCTCCCTTGAAAAATTGGGAGGTGAAACCCTACCCTACTCTGCCTATGTTGCGGCACATGCAACAGGTCTATCCTCTAAACAAGTCCAAAACCCCTGACAATTGTGTAGATCCATATCAGGAAAACAAGTCCAGCAGTTTTCAAACTCACTGGTAGCAGGTCTTTTGTAAAGCTAATGAACCTTAACTGTCCATTGAAGATCTTTCTTAAGCGGTACCTCACAATAGCTTATCATTAGCAGAAAAATCTTCTCCCCACTGCAATCAACTGTGGATACTGTCAGTACTGCAGCTAATTTCGGATGAAAGGTGAGCGGAAATGAGATGCACTCAGAGTAGGGTGGCAAATGATGTCATACTTGCTGCTAAATGAATGGTCTTGGTGCTTCTCCTCTATGATGTTCAGCTCCCCTTCTGTCACTTTCATATTTTTAGACTATTTCTTAGATCTGGCAGCAATCGCCCTACTTCTCCATGTGCAGCCTCTGTGAGTGCACGAGGCTGGAGCGCTCTGGCCGAGAAGCGGCCTCCTAGAATCCCAGACAGGGAGCCTTAGGTGGCACCGAGGCAGAGGACACCGCAAAGGGACCCTCGATTCCTGCCTGGCTGGCTTCCCCCGGTGTGGTTTTCTCTCCTGTCTCTGATGGTCATCTTTTGGAATGGGGATCGACCGTCCTTTGTCCTGCCCGGAGCACACGCCACCAGCCTCCTCCTGCTGCTGCCGCTAGGGGTGGATCTCTGATCTCTTTCCTCCCCCTCCCCCTTCCGGGCTCCGACAGCTCTAGAGCCGCCCCCAGGCGCCCCCACCCTAGTCTGGTCTGAGAGGCAGGTGGGAGGTGAGCAGCAGCTGGTGAGGAAGGGTAGGAGGGAGCTATTCCCCTGGAAGCGCTCCCAGCAAGAGGCGGAATGGTGAAGGTGGAAATAGAGGCACTCATCCAGACCGTTCCCATCACCATCCCTGACTCCACCAGACTCCAAAAATCCAGGCCTCGAGAGAGAGAAGCCTTGGGAAGGGCAGGAGCTTCGTTGTTTCAGATGGGCTGAGAGAGGGGGTGGCGCGTTAGGGCAGGAGATGAGCGGGAGACCAATCTTGTTGCCAGGCACTCTTAGGGAAGTCAGGGAGGTGGGGGTGGGGTGGGAAAGGTCCTAGAGTCTGGACCGGGCTGGATAAAAAGGCAAGGCAGGCCAGATGTGGCCCGTGGGCTGTAGTTTGGAGAACCTTGTCTTAGAGGATTGTTCAGTGGCTACTAGCCATGATACTAAATAGAATGCCCAAGTTCAGAACACCACATGTGTGGGAAAGCCAATTGCTTTCATTTGGGGGATTCAAGGTGGTGTTTATGTGCTCATTTATGCTGAAACCCCAATAGATCTATGGTGTCATACATCCATACATAATTTTGATATTGAAGATAGTTCAATCCTTTTCTATCAACATGAAGCTTATCCCCATTTTTCATAAACTCACTTTCAACTATTTTGCAATAATGCCACACAGCAAAGATCAGAGTGCAACTTCTGGGATGTGATGGAATGTTCGTAAGTACTCTGTCAGTTTAGAAATAAATTATTTGTGTGAGGGGGATGTTCTGGCTGTCCCAGGCAGGCCATCGTCTCTGGCCCCATGCCCCCAGCAGACTTCAGGGAGACACTGATGACAGGGCAACCAGAGTACTAAGAGCAATAGCAAAGTTCCAGGTGAGAGGAAGGAGGCAGAGGCTGATGAGCTGCACACGTGGGGTGTGGCACAGGCTGGGCAGGGTTGACGGGACCCATGCTTAAAGGAGGAGGAAGAGGAGGAGGAGGAAGAGAGGGACTTGGGCTCTGACTTGTCACCCTCTACTGACTCTGAGGGGGAGGAACGGGCAGAGTCTGCAGAAGAACCAGCACCCATCTTCTGTGTCTGTAAGGAAGAACAGCCACTGGAGGTCCAGAACCCATGGACCGGTGAATGGGTCCCCTTCCAGCCTGCTAAAGGGCAAGGGCACAGGAAGGTGCATCACATTGCTTATTTAAAACAAGGTTTTAAAAGTTAACTTTTGATGTTTCCTACTTGCTGTTGCTTAAAAAAGAACCATAGGAATGTTTAAAAAAATGTTGTAAAAATAGCAACATTAAAAAGTAATCCAGACATGTTGCTTGTTATGTGGTGGGGAGCGGAGGTAATTTCATTTCCATTCATTGTAAAGTAGGACCCACATATCCACAGGATCAGTATCCACCGATTCACTTATCCATGGTCTGAAAATATTAAAAATATTAAAATAGTGTTTGCTATAATCTGCATTTTTCAGCAACTCCGAGGAGGTTTGGAACTAATATCTTCCAGATTTGGGGTTCTACTGTATTACTTTTGAGCTTTGATTTCATTATCTCCTTGTAAGAGATGATAACATAATTATCTCTAGATGTCTGAAAAGCTGTTTCATTGAAGACAAGGCAAGCTCATTTTCTGTTCCTCTAAGGGACAGGACCCAAACCAGTTGATTTAAATTCCGGGAAAGAAGATTCTGACTAAACATTAGGAAGAATGCCCTAATGAAAAGAAGAGTTTGGTGGTGGAAAAGACTGCCTAGACGCTTGTGGAATCTCCTTCATAAGAGGTTTTTAATCAAAGATCAGATGATCATGTGTTAGAGATACTTTAGATGCAGATTTTTGCATTGGCAGCAGGCAGACTAGATTACCTTCCAACTCCTACAGTTCTCTGACTCTATAATATTACAAAAAAAGGTAGCTCATTACAAGTGACTAAGGTATATGTAACCTATTACTGCTATAAGCTGTTTTTTGCTTCTACAAAAATAAACACACATACATACCCCAGTTATCAGGCAGGTGGGGTGATTTCCACAAAAATATTAACATGCTTTCTAGCACCCACCTCATTCACCAGAATCTGTGCCTCTTTCAAATAAGACCCTTTATTCTGATCTTGTACCTGTGTCTCTAAAAGATATGTTTATTGTGTCTCTCTGAAAGGAGTCACAAACAGCAGAGATACTTAAGGATTCTTGTTGGTAAAAACCTATTGAAGTATAGAATAGTTTTTCCTGGACATGATTCTCAAAATTGGAAGCCCTGTATTTCTGATACATAGCCTTGAATAATAACAGCTGATGTTATCTATTTCACATCTTGTGGGAAGGCATGTATGAAATAGTACACATAGTGGGGACAAGATAGACATCAATGTGGCACTTTTCAAATAGCAATCGGCTCATACCCAGGTGGCGGAAAAATATTCTCCAAATCCTTGTTTATTTTCTACTTCACTAGCCATTTTTGGAATAGCAAAGCTATTTTACATGAATGAAGTTTGTTTTATTTTCAGACATATGCAATGTTTCTGCCTACATTCATATTCATGCATACCTAGCCTGATTATGTATATTTCTGCTACAGCTGTTTATATGAGCTGGATGACTCAGGGGATTATCATCTGCAAAAGAACATGGTGCTTAATGCCAATATTTGATTTTATTTTTTTTATTGCTACATAAGAAATAATGCTGGGCCACCTTGTAAAGGTCAGTAACGGATCATTTGTCTTGGCTTTGAGAAGCGATGCTGTGGGAAAAGGATTATTTCTGGTTCCAAACACAACACAGCCCTCAAAAGGCAAACCTCACACTTCTAAAGTCAGGTTATGTTTTCAGACAGCTACTAATTACAATTAATTCTCTCTGAATACCAACTGAAATGGTCCAGATGATAGCAGCAATATCTGGGAGAGCATTTTAGGTCTATAGCTCAGAGGTTTAGGTATCTGGCTGCGCAGCCAGAGGCTGGGAGTTTGATTTCATGCTGTGCTTCCTGCACATAGAGCCAGCCTATGTGGCCTTAGGCAAGCTGCACAGTCCCAGGTTCCCCCAGAAAAAATATATATGTTAAATCAGGTTTTTTTCTACCTGGAAAACCCTGAATAGGGTCACCAAAAATCAGAATTAACTTGATGGCACATGATTATTATTATGAGGTATTTGGAACAGGGTTAATTTAGAAATGTTATCAAGGAGAGAACTCTAGCTCCACCGCCTGCCTATTCTTGGCTCCATGGGTTGAGGCACTGTCTGAGGAGTAAATCTGCTGCTACATGTAGAGTCTGTCTGTGTCACTGGGGTTCCTCAAAACATTAGCATGATCATGAGGAATGGATCCACACATACCTGGATGTCTCCTCTTCAAACTTACTTCTTCATGTGGAGACAGGGACAGGCAGGAGATAGGCTAGAACTCTCTCCTTGCTCAGCCTTTCAAATCAACCTTTTTCCTGAACCCTTGAATAGGGCTTTTCAGAAAGCTAGTTCAAAATACAAAAGCACTTAAGAGACAAATGCACAGATTTATTGGGCATGATCCATCCAAAGTTTATTCCATTTGTTGTATTGATTTCTGTTAAGAGATTCAGACTGTGCTAAGCAACATCTACAAACTGTTGAGACTCTTGAAGCAACTGTCTGATTCACCCATTTATTGAAAGACAGCCATACATGCACAATTTCACGGGATATATGTTTGGATCTAGTTTCACAACTGAGTCTGAGATCTCCAGTACTGACCATCTCCACACCTAGAATCATCTGTCAGAAGTACTAAGGAAATCTTTTTTAATGGTGGATGCTTTACTTTGTCTTTTTCTCTTGTTGCACTTTTGCATTGTTTTAAAATTGTTTTACTTTGATGCTTTTTTCAGCATATTTAATAACGTGACCAGAATCCTACTGTGAAATACTGTGTGCATAAGAGAAATTGTGCAGGCAGCTTTTGCATTTCTTTTTCTGGCCATGCATCTGGGCATACCACAATGTACACAACTGATTGTGTGATTTGGATATATCGGAATGCATGACAGTGAACCAGAATGAATGAGCCCACCAGTTATATAATTTTGAATTAATGTGGTGGGGATTCTGGTCTATAAATTATTGGCTGATTCTCCTGCCCCTAAATCCCAAGGGTCCCTTGGGATCCCCTTTGTCATGGGAAAGCTGTTGGGGGCTGCAAGACAGGGGAAGTGTTTAATTTCCCCAGGATGATTTTAATGGTGACAGCTACCTTCAGAAATTGAAGACTCATATTCTATGCCCCCTAATGGCTTCCTCAGGACAAAAGGGATTCCAAGGGAGCCTTAGGAGAGGAATTGGAAATTTTTGATTTCTGAAGAATTTCCATGGCTGATGACATCATCAGGCTTATGCATAGGTTCTGCTACTGGATTTCAACCACTGAGTTATGGCTGTCATCTGATTTTAATTCATGTTTTGATGCATCTCCAGTTCTGCACCAAGAAAGGCAGAATATAAATGCATGCATGCATGCAGGCATGCATACATACATGCAGGCAGGCAGGCAGGCATACATACATACCAAACAAGAAGAAAGCCAAGCAGCCATTCATCAGCACAAAGCCAATAAATTTCTTCTCAAATCATGCTTCATAAAATTTTACACTACAAAACACAGACTCTGCAGAGAAATGGCCATGCTCAGATCTAGGAACAAAAGTGGGGAAATTGATTTGAGAGGGATGTGTTTGACAGTCAACTAAGAAAACAGAGAGGGAGAGAGAGAGAGAACCTGGCAGAGCAGCTAAAATATGTGTCCTGGCTAGCAGTCTTCAATGTACCATTTCAGAACAGATGAAAAGTTTGGAAAAGTAGAACATTTGTAACCTAAAGAAGGAAATCTGAAGGCAAACCGTGCTGGTTCAGCTCTGACACTCTCTTGGGAAATTGGTGAAACACATAATTGAATCCAGCCCTCCTGGGAAGGAATCCTAATAAAGTGGAGAACAGCTTGTCAGCAACTGCTTGGACCAACTTTACAATGCTTCAGTCTTGGCAAAATGCAGATAAAAGGATTCACTTACAGTCCCAATTACCTCACATTCTCCCCTCTTTGTGAGTTCCCTAAATCTAAAAGAAAATGTTCTCACACATCTTTCGTCTTCCTATGCAGCCGGAAATATTCTACCAAAGCTAATGTTTTTGTCATTAACACATACCCATGAGTTATCACAGGAAGAAGAGAGTTCACTTCTGCCTCAGAGCTGAACTAGACATGACAGTAATTGTGTGAATGTAATTAACATGTTCTCTTTGAGTGAAAATGTCAATAGCAGCTGTAGGGATTCTGGGCAACATTAGGTCTAGAGGGGTTATCCATGTGTAGGCATGTTGGCCAGAGTCCTATTGGTTATTTACACTACATAAGTGTATAAATTGCAGTGGTGAATTGCCACTGGTTAATGAGTTGCTGCTCATATTCCTTGTCATACTCCAAAACTGTGAGGAATACAAGAGATGACTAACAGCCATTTGATGCTGTGATTTATGCCACGGCACTGATGCCAGTGTAAATAACTAATATGTTATTATTAGTTATTGGCCAATGTTGCATTAGTGACTAAATAATGTGGGAAATATGTGAAAGATGCAGGGCCAATATATGCAATGCAGATAAATCAGCATTAGAATAAATAATTCCTTATATGCTGAAAGGCATGTGATTGATAAATCGGAGGATTCACTTTGCATTGGTTATAACAAATTGTTTTGTGATTGGTCTTCTGTTCCTAAGTAGAGGCGTCAGTCACAAAGGTCTGACTGAATCACATCTTGGGAATACTGACAGATTTCAGTTTTTAATAGACTCTGTAATGTACAGTTTAACCATTAGAGATGCTGCTTGAGTCCCAATGATTCTGTGAAAGCACTGAATTAAAGTCACAAAATGGAAAGGAATACAGGGAAGCAATGTATGTTCTATAATTTTTCTCTTATCTATAACAATCAATCAATCTTTATTTTGCGGTCTCCGACCCATTAAAATACATACATGTAATATTTAAAATAAATGGAAGCAATTAAAACATTTTAAGACAGCTAAAAGAGTAAAAATTGATAAAATAGATTACCCATACATTGGTTTTTTGTTTTTGTTTTTTTTATGACGGGGTTAGGTAGAGGTCAAGATTGTTTTTCGTATTCTTTGGGCAGAGAGAAGGAATTTGGCCACTGATTTGGTGGTTATCTTGTTTGTGTCGCTTAATAAATATTTTGTATGCCAAATCAGAGTCCTACCTGGGAAGACATTCATTATGGGCTTGAGGAATTTGATACGCTCATTTCTGTAAAAATTACACTCAAAAAGGACGTGCTTCAATGTTTCAATTTCTCTATCCTTACAAGGGCACAATCTTTTTTCGTAAGGGGTGCCAGAATATCGCCCATCTAAAATTGCGGATTGGAGACAGTTAAATCGGGCTCTTGAGAAGATGTGCCTGTATTTTGGGATAATCAAATTCTCTAAATACCTAGCACTTTGGGAGAAATTATAGTTTAGGCCAAGGTGCAAGATGGAGCATGTTTTGCGAGCCATTGAAATAGTTATAATTCTGTTATCTATAACAGAATTATAGTGGCAGTGATGATGATGATGATGATGAAAATTTCATGTAACTAGTCTATACAACCTGGGATTACCTCAGAAGATTTGTGTGTGGATAAAGGACTTTCTGACGGATAGGCCACAGTCAGTAAGGATAGGATCTCACCATTCTTCTACCCTGGTACTAAGTACAGGAGCTCCCCAGGGCTGTGTGCTAAATCCCTTCCTCTATTCCCTGTACACACATGATTGCACCCCACTGTATAACACCAACACAATTATTAAATTTGTGGATGAAACGACAGTGGTGGGGCTCATAAATAAGAACAATGAGTCTGCTTACAGAAAGGAAGTACAAGGGTTGATACTCTGGTGTAAAGAAAATAATCTTACACTTAACATAAAAAAAACTAAAGAACTCATAATTGATTTTAGGAGGAAGAGAAATGTACATTTACCACTGTACATAAATGGCGAGGAAGTGGAGAGAGTTGGTAGTTTTAAATTTCTGGGCACTTACATCTCAGAGGACCTCTCATGGACTATAAATGCCAACATGTTAGTGAAGAAGGCACAGAAGAGGCTGTATTTCCTGAGAATGCTTGGGAAGTTAAATTTATCTCAGCATTTACTTCTATCCTACTATCATAGCACCATTGAGAGTGTCCTAACTTATGGCATTCTGGTATGGTTTGGGAGTAGCTCTGTAGCGGACAAAAAAGCTCTACAGAGAACCATTAAAATTGCCCAGAATATCATCGGGCTCCAGCTATCAACCCTGGATGACATCTTCACATCCCGCTGTCTGAGGAAGTCACACAACATCCTGAGAGACTCTTCCCATCCTGCTTACAACTTTTTTGAACTGTTGCCGTCTGGCAGAAGATATACAACAATTAAGACTCAGACCACACGTTTTCTGAATAGTTTTTATCCCAGAGCTATAATTTAGAAAATAGAAAATTTTCCTACCAATATGAAAGTGTATGTGGATCTATTTAAAGAAAAGAAAGTGATTAGATTGAAAGATTGGTTGTATAAAATGAGATCGATAGATCAAATGAAACAAACTCTTCAGAATAGGAGCATTTCATGGTTGAATTATATACAATTAGAAAGATGGACTAATGAATGGGTAAATAAATATAATAAAGGTAGAGAATATACAAAGTACGAACAATTGTTACTGTCATATGAGGACATTCGGATGACTGACTCAGTGAAAGGTACTGTGAGTAAAATTTACTTACTTCTTCTTAATTTAGAGGAAGAGGAAAGTGAGAAAGAAGGATTAAAAATAGTGTGGGAGCAAGATATTGGGAAAAGAATAAATGAAGAAGAATGGAGGATGATATGGAAAATGAGGGTGTTAAGATTTATGTCAGTAAGAATAAAGGAAAAAAATTTTAAACTTAGTTTAAGATGGTATTTAACACCGTCAAAATTAAATAAAATTAATGCCAATCATCCGAATGTCTGTTGGAAATGTGAGAAGGAAATTGGTACATACTTTCATATGTGGTGGGAATGTGAAAAAGTGCAAAGATTTTGGAAACAAATTTTTAAAGAATTAAGCTACATATGTGAAAAAGATATAGAATTTAATGCTGAGATTGCTTTGTTATCAATATTTGAGAATGTGGAATATGACAAAATGACTAAAGAATTGATAACCAATTTATTAACAGCAGCTAGATTGATTATAGCTAGGCAATGGAAATCAAAAGTCAAATTGCAAATTGAAGAATGGTATAAAGAAATATGGAATATAGCAATAAATGATAAATTAACTTGTAACTTAAAGGTTAAGAAAGGAGAGTTGAAAAAAAAATAACTTTTATGATATATGGGGGAGATTTTTGGAATATGTATTAATAAGAGGAAAAGGGAAAGCTCCAAATCAAGAATCAATGCAGTTTTGGAGAAGAGGACAATAGAAGAAGAGGAAGAAGAAGAAGAATAAGGAAGAGGAAGATTATGGCAAGAGGTCCCGCATATGGTGGTGGAGAACACAGTTAAATTGTATTTTAGTTTGTATGTTATATGTTTTTGTTTAAATTTAAAATAAAGAAAAAAAAATAAAATTGCCCAGAATATCATCGGGCTCCAGCTATCAACCCTGGATGACATCTTCACATCCCGCTGTCTGAGGAAGTCACACAACATCCTGAGAGACTCTTCCCATCCTGCTTACAACTTTTTTGAACTGTTGCCGTCTGGCAGAAGATATACAACAATTAAGACTCAGACCACACGTTTTCTGAATAGTTTTTATCCCAGAGCTATAATTGCACTTAATAATGAGCTTAAAGACCACCAGTAGTGAATAGTTGGACAGTGTTACTTGGCCTGCGGTGTAGATTCTTAGTGGGGGATTTTTAGTGGGTGGGGAGTGTTTGAGGATTTTTTATGTGTGTGCATGTGGGTCTGGTCTCTGGGTGTCTGTGTGAATTTCGTTGTATGGGTATACTATGTATATACTTACAATGACAATAAATGTATTTATTTATTTATTTATATCCTGTCTTTTGGTCTGAAAAACCTGTATAAGGTGCTTGCAGGAAGGGGAAAAATAAGGAATATCCCCAATTGTTCAACGTTTGCTTTAACCTGTTAATTTATTCTTTTCTTTTCTGCATTCTTTTGTTCTGCCTGATCTAAGATACAAGTGGACTTATGCACATTTTTTTTTTTTTTAGAAAGATACATCTGAAGACTGACAGCCCCTAAGATTTGTCTCTCAAAATAGTTTTAGATGGAAGAACATAAGAAGAGCTCTGCTGGATCAGGCCAAGGGCCCATCCAGTCCAGCTTCCTGTATCTCACAGTGGCCCCACCAGATGCCTCTGGGAGCACACAAGACAACTAGATAGCTGTCTCCTGATACCCCTTCCCTGCATCTGGCATTTTGTGGTACCTTCCTTTTAAGCCTGGAGGTTATACATCCCTATCAAGGCTTGTAACTTGCGATTGACTTTTCCTCCAGGAATCTGTCCAATCCCCTTTTAAAGGCATCTAGGCCAGATGCCATCACTACATCCTGTGGCAAGGAGTTCCACAGACTAACAACACGCTGGGTAAAGAAATATTTTCTTTTGTCTCTTCTCACTCTCCCAACACTCAATTTGAGTGGATGTCCCTGGTTCTAGTATTGCTTGAGAGGGAAAAGAGCTTCCCTCTATCCACTTTATCCCTCCGCTGCATAATTTTATACGTCTCAATCATGTCCCCCCTCAGATGCCTTTTCTCTAGACGAAAGAGCCCCAAACGCTGTAGCCTTTCCTCATAAGGGAGGTGTCCCAGCCCAGTCATCATTTTAGTCACTCTCTTCTGCACCTTTTCCAGTTCAACTATGTCTTTTTTGAGGTGCGGCGACCAGAACTGTATGCAATACTCCAGGTGTGGCCTTACCATTGTTTTGTACAATGGCATTATAATGTTGGCTGTTTTATTTTCAATCCCCTTTTTAATGATATCTAGCATGGAATTGACTTTCTTCACTGCCCCCACACACTGGTTTGACACTTTCATCAAGCTGTCCACCAGCACACCAAGATCTCTTTCCTGATCCGTCACAGACATCTCAGAACCCATTAGCTGATAACTAAAGTTTTGATTTTTTTTGCCTCAATGTGCATTACTTTACATTTTCTTATATTGAATTGCATTTGCCATTTTGCCACCCATTCTCCCAGTTTGGAGAGATCCTTCTGGAGCTCTTCATAATCCCTTCTGGTCTTCACCACCCGGAAAAGTTTTGTGTCATCTGCAAACTTGGCCACCTCACTGCTTATCCCTGTCTCCAGATCATTTATGAACAGGTTGAAAAGCACTGATCCCAGGACAGATCTCTGGGGCACACCACTTTTCACCTCTCTACATTGTGAAAACTGCCCATTGACACATATTGTCTGTTTCCCAGTTTTCAACCAGTTCTCAACCCATAAGAGGACCATAAATGGACCTGTCCTCTTATCCCGTGACTGTGGAGTTTTCTCAGCAGCCTTTGGGGAGAGACCCCGTCAAATGCCTTCTGAAAATCCAGATAGACAATATCCACTGGTTTGCCCACATCCACATGCCTGTTGATCTTTTCAAAGAATTCTAAAAGGTTTGTGAGGCAAGACTTACCCTTACAGAAGCCATGCTGATTTTCCCTCAGCAAGCTTTGTTCTTCTATGTGTTTTAAGATTTTATCTTGGATGAGGCTTTCCACCATCTTCCCTGGAACAGACATTAGGCTAACCGGCCTGTAGTTTCCCAGGTCCTTCCCTTTTTAAAGATTGGCATGACATGTGCTGTCCTCCAGTCCTCTGGCACTGTGGCCATTTTAAGGGACAAGTTGTATATATTATAGTTAAGATATCAGCAACTTCATTTCACAGTTCCTTAATAACCCTTGGGTGGATGCCATCTGGGCCCGGTGACTTATTGATCTTCAATTTATCGATTAGGTCTAAAACATCCTCTGTTTTAACTTGTATCTGATTTAATTCATTAGTTAGGAGGGGCTGTTCGGGCAGTGGAATCTGCCCAAGGTCTTCGGTCGTGAAGACAGATGCAAATAACTCATTTAATTTATCTGCAATCTCTAAGACCTCTTTACCTCCCTCACCAGTCACTTCTCTGGCAGGTTTCCTACTTCTAACATATTTAAATAAGCTTTCATTATTCCCCTTTATATTGCTGGCCATACATTCCTCAAAGTCTTTCTTTGCCTTCCGTATCATCTTCTTACATTTCTTTTGCCAGAGTTTGTGTTCCTTTTTATTTTCCTCATTTGGGAAGGATTTCCATTTACAGAAGGACCCCTCCTTGCCCTTTAAAGCCTTTCTAACTCCACTAATTAACCATGCCAGCACCCTCTTGGAGTTAGCTGAGCCCTTCTTTCTTTGCGGTATACTTTTCCGCTGGGCCTCTACTACCATTGTTTTAAACAGGCTCCATGCACTCTGGAGAGACTGGATCCCTTTTACCTTCCCTTTCAACTTCTTTGTAACTAGGTTCGTCATCTGAGGGAAGTCCGCCCTTCAGAAATCAAGGATTTTTGTGTCAGATTTGCTTGACACTCTCCCCCCAACATGCATGGCGAAAGAGATCGCAGCATGGTCACTATTCCCTAGTGGCTCAGTGACATTCATGTCCCTAACCAGGTCCTGAGTACCACACAATATTAAATCCAGAGTCACTGGTCCTCTGGTGGGCTCCATGACAAGTTGCTCCAAGGCACAGTCATTTAGCATGTCAAAAAACCTGGTCTCTCTTTCTTGACCCGAGCATTCATTGAACCAGTCGATGTGAGGGTAATTGAAGTCCCCCATGATTACAATCCTGTCCCTCTTGGACACCTCCCTCATTTTTCTCCTCATTTCAAGGTCCCCTTCAAGTTTTTGATCTGGAGGATGAAAGCACCCCCCACATACTATCACACCGCTCCTTGGGCCTGGTAGTTTAACCCACAGTGATTCTATGATGGAGTCAGGTCCATCTCCATTCTGCTGGATTCTACCCCTTCTTGACACAGATGGCCACCCCACCTCCAACATGCCCCTCCCTATCCCTCCTATAGAGTTTATAGCCTGGGATTGCGGTATCCCACTGTTTCTCCGAATTCCACCAGGTTTCTGTTATTGCCACTATATCAATGTTATTCCTAGCCACCAAATGCTCCATTTGGTCATGTTCATTTTCTGTTGCGTGGCATTCAGTAAGAAATATTCAAACCTCCACTCACCTTCCGCCAGTTCCAACCACAGTCTTGCCAAACTGAGCTCCATATTATGTAGATTTCTGACTCGTGTCATGGCTTAGAGAAATGATTGCTTTTGGTAAAATCAGAAAAGCTGTTTCTGCAGTTATTTCAGAGAATTTCAGTATCATATATTCCACACTGAATGGCATAATTATTTATATATAGTTATTGATGCATACCCAGTCAGCTCCTTCACTCTCTTTAAGTTATATCGGCAAGTGGGGTGAGCATTCTGAGTAAGGGTACACAACTGAATTACAGCAAGCAGATTGCAAAAATGCATGGCTTGCCAGTACCTCTATTCTGTTCTTAACTACATGTCTCTCCTTTTCCTCTCCCATATAGAGAGGAGGTAAGAGTGCAGCTTGGAATATTGCATTTTAGAAGGAATGCTTTGCATTCTGCATTGCTTGGCAGCCAAGTTGCCACTGTCATTATGGTTCCTCTGATCGTGCAAGTAATTTGTTGCATTGTGCAATGTTAATTTTCTGCACTGACCTTACCAACAAGGAAAAAATATATATATCTGGTTCTCTCTTATGGCCAATTCTGAAATTGGCCCTTGGAAATACGTATAAGATCTTTGTGTCAGTGTTAAGTCACAGACACATCTGAGTTATGGAGACCCTAGTAAAGTTTTCCTGGTCAGACATTTGAGGAGAAGTTTTACCAGTTCCACGGCCCAACCACATAGGTTTCCATGGCCAAGTAGTAATTTCAACTCGGGTCTCCTGAGTCTCAGTCCATCACTCTATCTATATTACTCTAGCCACATATTATTGGTGAGAGAATTGCATAAAACCTGAAAACAACCTATGAAAGTACCTCTAAAATGTCTCTAAAAGTAACTTTTCAAAGAAACAAGGTGTTAATGGTTACTTGGCACACCTAAATAGTAACTACTTGTTACCTTTTTCAATACCACAAGATACGTAACTAGTTACATGAGACTACATTATTTTAAAATAATTAAATCCAAGCTCTGGGTCATATGAAGCAAAGGGCTCCAACAATTATAGAAGAGACTGAGTTTGGAAAAGTTATTTTCTTGGACTACAGTTTTCAGCATGTAAAAGGATTCTAAAACTTAGTTTTCTAAGCTCTGAGAGATATTCAAGAGCCCCGTCTTTTAGTAAAAAAACCAATGCTCTGAGTATTATTGATATATTTATAGTCTTTTGGTTAGGCAAATTAAATTGGTCATGTGAGTCTACTGTTGTATTCTAATGGCTGAGTTTTACATTTGAATATTGGCTGAGTTTTATATTTGAATATAGTAGATGCAGCAGCATTTTAAAAGTTGGTAAGTGTTTCGGAGGGATCACTACATGGAAAGAACAATGATTTTTATTTTTATTTTTGCAAGATTCCACTTACAGGACTTTTCTAAAATTCCTGTTGTATACAAGTATCCAGTAACAGTGATCTCTTACAGCAGTGGTTCTCAACCTTGGGTCCCCAGTTGTTCTTGGAGTACAACTCCCAGAAATCCTGGCCAGCACAATCTAGTGGTGAAGGCTTCTGGGAGTTGCAGTCCAAGAATGTCTGGGGACCCAAGGTTGGGAACCACTGTCTTAAAGCATTATGTATCATTCAATGTAGTATTTTTGTCATGGGATTGACTCTGTCCCACTTGATTTGATGACTGCTCCAAATATTGGGGTGTGGAAGCACTAGAGCTTGAAATACATGGTTTATAAGTCCTAAAATCCTTCACTCTATCAGATGGTATAGAGAACTGTAGGCCAAAACATCTGGAAACCCAAAGATGCTCTCCCTATTCCCTGCCCCCCTTCACTGTACAACAAAGATACTAGCAGGTTGAGAGCTGGGTTGCTTTATATCCTACCCCCTAATCTGAGGGTAAGGTGACCCTTCCACTCAGATCATAAACCAACACAGGTAAAATTTCTGGTCACAAAGGTACAGAATTTCCATTACCCTCTTTTCTTCTTTATGTTTTTTGTTCAGTAACTGCATGTCATGCATTAAGCCATTTTGCCTGGAGTGGAAACTTTGTTTTGAATCATCTCCAGTGAAATATTTGCCAATGGCAGTCATTTTAATACAATATTAGCATAGCCAACTCTTCCCATGTGGCATGTTTCAGCATATAATATTAATTTGCCAGTTGGTAATGCACTAGTTTTAGCAATCTCCTGTGATCTCCTTAATTACATAGCAGCCTGGAATGATCACTCATCATCTTTATTCCTTTATTCACTTCCTGAGCTTTATTTTCATGTTTGGTTATGCACTCATCATGTTATAACAGTGGTTTTCATATGCAAAAAAGGAAACTGAAAAAGACCAAAAAAAACCTCTGCCTTTTTAACACAAAAAGTGTTATTTTTATTAAAACTATTAAAAATATAAGGAGTGCACTTTAAGAAAAACTTTTTAGATCATCACCAAACATAAAAACATACACAATCAATAAAAACATATCATGGGTATATAAACATATATTTCCATAAGATACATGCCAACAGTAAAAATACTTAACTAGTATAAGCATATATTGTTACAACACGTAACACACTGAAAAGATTATAAACATAAGTTAGACCCAAATCATATTGTTCAAACATAATGAAACGGTATTGGTCAATGATAATGAAACAAACTAGACACTTTTAGACATGTACTTTGGATTCCGTAACTATCTGAAATTTGAAGCAAATGATAGCATACTTGTTGGTTTCTGAACAAATCTTAAGCAAAGTGAGGAAGCCCAAAGTGGTGCTCAAATTGAATCATGGCTCTTTGAAGGGGTTAAAAAGCTGAATTAAAAAAATCACTCAGAAAATGAAAGTAATACTGTAACAGGAAGCCCAAAGCAGAAAGTGACTGACAGCTCAAGAGCCAGTGAAAAGCCTAAGCTTGCTTGGAAATCCCAGTCATGACTATTTTACAAGGGATGGATGTTAGAGTGAATAGCAATACATTTTTAATCAACTTTGCTTCAAACTCCAGAAGTACGTAAGTTGGGTGAGTGTGCATTGGAGAATTATAGTTCCTCTTTTCTTTTAGGAAACTGCAGATCTCAGTCGAACCAAGTATCTGTGTATGTGTGAAATATGTGCCATTATGTGGAGTTTGAGTAGGGTTGGTAGTAGTAGCATAAGGAACAGAATCTAAATTGCATGGCTCCTGCAGGAAGGGAAGGGGGTAAAAAGGGGAAAAAAAGTGAAGGAAACAGTTTGGAGCTTTGCCTGTGCACTAGAGACTGAGCAATAATTGATTGCACCAAGTCCACACACATACCATCCCAGGCCTGAGCCTTTTCTTTCCCCTCTTTTCATGTTTGCGCCCCCCCCCCCCAGTATTCAGATGAATTAATATTAGTAGAATTTTTTTTGAAATATTTGGATACAAATAGAATCTGATTGGCTACGAATCAGTTTGAATTGATTGCAATTTGTAAGACCAATAATTCAAATCAAATACCAGATGGTATATTTCCACCTCAGAAAACACATGGGAAAGAATATGGACCTCTCAACCTTATAAATCAGTATCATCTCAAGCTAAAGAAACAGTGTTAAAGGTAGTGCACAGATGGTACTTTTACCCTGTAAAATTAAATAGAATAAATAAAGGAATATCAGACATGTGTTGGAGGACGTGTAGGAATAAAGGAACTCTGGAAGATATGTGGTTAACATGCCCAAGAGTGGAGATTTTCTGGTCTGAAATAATTAAGTGGTTGGAAAGTATAACAAAAGAAAAAATAATTTCAAATGAAACTTTGCTACTTTTTTCGTTATTTACGGGAGGGAACAAAAACATTGTGAATAAAGAACTAATTGCGATTATATTAGGAGGAGCCCGTAATGAAATTGCCCATCAGTGGAAGGACGCTCCGGACTTGTCCCTGCAAAGATTTCAAAATAGAATAAGGAGACTGGCTCTGATGGAAAAACTGACCTATCACATTAAACTCAATAGAAGTGAAATAAAACAAGATAAATTTATGGAAGTATGGTATCCCTTGTTGACCTCTGGTTTAAATATTATTAGTATACTATGGATAAGAAAATTACTGGAAGTGTAACTGTATTTATAGGTAATTACTACTTTTTTCTTTTTTGTTATGTGATCAGAGGATTGTAACTAATATCATAATAAAAATTTAAATGTTTTTTTAAAAAAAGATGTCTGAGTTATACACCCAAAAAGAGCCCCCTCTCAGGAAGGTTCCCTCCAGGCACCTAGATTTCCCCAGGCCAGCTGCTGAAGGGCATATTCCTGGGGGGACCCACTTTGTGGGTATATAACTTGGATGTCGGAAACCCAATTTTAACCAAACTTGGGGAGATTGTGGAGGAGAGTCAGCAGAAGCCTCTCTGTAATATCGGAGTCTCTAGGTGCTTGGGAGGAACTTTAATGTGGGGCCCTCCTTGCGGGTGTATAACCCTGATGTCCAAAACCCAAACTCTACCAAACTTGCAGGGTTTGTAGAAGAGAGACAGGGGAAGCTTCCCTGTGAATTTGCTGTCTCTAGGTGCTTGGGCAGCTGTTTTATAGGGTTTTTAATTCAAAAGCAAATTAACAAATTGATTCATCGATGCATCAGAAAAAATCATAAGTTTGTATTTCACGATTCGTTGACCTTGATGAATCATGAATTAAAATGAATCACCATTTTTCTGATCCATGCTCATCTCTACTGATCATGTGTAAGGCTGAAACAAGGATGCTTTTGTAAGACCCACCTGCAAGCATCATAACAAACCCAGAAGTATGTCAGATATTTGCAGAGGTCTAAACAGGTCTAAACATTCACATTTGGCTGAATGCAGCAATAGACTTCATGTGATTAAGAATTTGGTCTTATCAGGAAGCCTGTAGACATGTTTGTTGTTATATACTGTCAACTCAGAACTGCCGTATAGTGACCCTAATAGGGTTTTTGAGGTAAAGGAGGTATTTAAGGAGTGGTTTTACCAGTTTCGCACACACAAGCACACACACAAGTTTCCATGGCTGAGCCAGGAATTGCACCCAGGCCTCCTGAGTCATAGCCTGCCACTCTATCCACTACAACACACTGGGTACCCCATAAGCCTTCTTTGCTAAAAGCAATTACAACTCCCAGAATTCTTCATCCATCATTGCCATTGGAATTGTATACCTTTCATTTATTGAGCCTCAGTCACTAATGCCCCAGTTGGGAGTGGAGAAACATAATTGTTCTATTACTTCACAGCCTTCTGTACAGGATACAGCTGGATAGCTCAGCAAAAGTCAGAGGCTGGGAGTTCAATTCCTCACTGTGGCTTCTGGGAGCACAGCCAACCTGTGTAGCCTTGGGCAAGCTGTATAGTTCAAGTTTGTCCCTAGAAGAAAGGAATGGTTAAACCTCTTTTGAGTATTTTATATCTAGGAAACGCTAGAAATAGTTGCCATAGATCAGAATTGACTTGATGGCACATTGTTGTTGTTGTTATTGTTTTTTTTGTTTTTTTCAGGATATATCATACAGACTTTGCTGCAGTCATCTTTTAATAATTGTGTGCTAACGTAAGTCATCCTTTTCAGGGTTTTCTAGGTAGAAAGTTCTCAGAACTGGTTTACCATTCCCTTCTTCTGGGGGCACCATGGGACTGTGCAGCTTGCCCAAGGCCACACAGGCTGCCTGTTCTCTCAGGAGGCACAGTGGGGAATTGAGGCCCCAACCTCTGGCTCCACAGCCAGATAACTAACTCACTGAGCTACCCAGACACCTAGTCAGCCTTTAATTCCCCTGAAATGTGATGAGATGGTTGTAAATAATAATGGAAGAAAACAATAAACAGAAAATAGAAAACATGAAATGAAGTCAGAATGGCAAACTGCATTTACTGGCTGAAACTCCAAAATATAAAGAGTTACTTCAGGCTAGATAACAAAAATCTTAATTAGCAAGGCATGAAGCATCATTTCTCCTTGCTACCCAAAATAAAAGGCATAAAGTGATTCAGGAATCTTTGAGTAAATGTTTCAGAATCTAATCTACATGTTGCATTTTATACATTGTGTTTCCCATATTTTTATTTAATATTTTATCTGTTAATAAGTTTCATTCATATTACCTCTAAAAGCCTCCTATTCCACTTTTGTTCCTTTTTTTTTTTTTTTTTTTTTTTTGCTTAGTTATTACCTGCCCACTTGTATGGATGCAGAACTGTCAGTATAAGATGATCCCAAAATGCAGTGGCTGAAAGAATAAAATAAATGGTGAGAGCGGTACACTGAAGTAAATTGTGATTTTATCATTCCTCCACTACCCATTAAGCTCAACAGTTTCAGTCATCTGAAAAACTGACATGTCATTTCTGCAGCATGTCAGTGTTTTATTTACCACCATAAAAATTCACCATTTAAAACTGATCACTGCTATACTCATTTGATAAAGTATTTGTCTAAATTAACATTTGGAGAAATTTGCTTGCCTATTTTAAGCTGCCAATTCTTAATAAGACCATCACGATGTGGTTTATGGGTTCTCCCCATGAATATTTACAGCATTATTATTTGTTTCTTTGTTTATGGCACATCTTCCCTGCCTTTCTAGAATGGAGTCAGGGCAGCTTTCAAATGTAATGTAAGTAAAACTCAAGAGTAGTCAATTTTTTTTTAAAAAATGGAGCTATGTAGCATCAGTAGCAGCAATAATGCATCCCTGAGTTACATTTGAACATGCCTGCCTGAGGTATATTGGGAGTTGTAATTTTTAAAAAATCCCAACTTTTCCAAGTCTTCCCATGGTATCTTTGCTTATCACCTAAAAGCAAGCAAGAATGGAGACTGTGCCATTTTAGATATTCTGTTCTAAATTCAAAGAGCAGGGATTGTTCTTTCCCACCACACCATCTCTTGAATAGCCGAGGATTTCCGAGTAGGGCTTGGAAATAATTCTTTAAATCTTACAGAGCCATGCCAGTCAGAACAGAAAATTCCTGGGCATGACAGACCAGGTCTGACTCAGGCTAAGGCAGCTTCCTGAGTTCCGAAGTGGGATGGAATCCAAAGGCGTGGTCATAGAAGGAGAGGCTCTTTGAAGAGGCGTGCCAAGAATGGGGAGCTGGTGGCTAAAGCTGCAATTAGCCATTTTGGCACCTGGGGCAAATGCCAGCATCTCTCACTGCCTCTGCTATAGGGCTGGGAGAATAAAATGGACAAGAAGGATGCAGCATGCTTGCAAAAGAAAATGTATATGCTTTCTCTGAAAGGAAAATGAATTGGACCAGAAAGGGTTGCCATTTTGTTTCCCTAACATTACCATAGATTCATCCCTAGGTTTTCAAAGAAGCAGCCATGTTCATCTGTGCAAGCATATTAGACACAAACAATTAAAATAATAATAATAAAAGACAAAAACATTGTGATACCTTATAGATGAACTTCTGTGTTTGGATCAGGCCAGAATTCCCAAGCCACAACATGTTTAGATCTTGCACTCACAACACAGGGAGCAGAAAAAGAAAGGGAAAGATTCTAATAGGGCACTTACTAGGCATGGCTTCCTTGTGAAGCCTTTGCATCTGATGATGGAGTTGTGCATTGCCATGTCAGAAGAACAAATGCTGTTTGATGTGAGTCACTTTCCCTTGAGGCGTGTGCAGTCTTCTGCTTCCACTGCTGTCAGATTTATGACATGGATTTGGCAAAAAGACATAGCATAAGCAAATATCTTACTGCTTGGAACAGTTTCAAACTTGCCATATTTTAAAAAATCACCAATGAAGATTTCACTAACTTGAAAACTAATGACAGGACTGCAATCCTGCACAGAGATTATCATTATTCTTTAAAGGGAGTATGTTAACAGCACGTGCATTATCCAGCTGAATTTGGGGTGATTAAAATGGCCTTTTATGTGTACAAATGGATTCCCATGGCTTGAGACTGCTTTAGGGCGTTCTTCATAGGGTTTCACCTCTTCTTCCTTTGTCTTTTTCTGGGATTGTCCATCTTCCTCTGACTTCCCCTTTAAAGTAAATTTATACTTTTAAAGTTTTACCATGATTTCAGTCATTAAGACTACAGCCTGTACCCAGTCTACCCCCCGCAGGCAAGAGTGGCTTGCAGATCAGGGTGGGAGGCCCTGTCTGCAAATGTTCAGGAGGAACACAGCCCCTGCTGTGGTCAGGAGTTATCTATGTATGCAGGGTACACTTAACGTTCTAATGGAGATACCTTACTTGCTGTTATATTCAAAAAATGGCAACAATCAAATGCAGTGTGTGTTGTCGGGGGAGAGAACATAGCCTTTACTGCAGCTACCTACACGACAACCAACTCCCTACGGATGTTCATGTGGAACTCTTTTAAACTATGCAAAATATGGTTTTCCAAATCACCCTTTCCCAGGATTCACTCTTTTTAAGCCAGGGTGTTTATTGTGGTGTTTAATGGATGCTTTAGACTGAGATATTAATAAAAGATTGTGCATTAATAGCTTTTATTGGATTTCATAATGCTTTTATGTAATGTTGTGCTAATTTGACAGCATTATGGGACGAAGGGGCAGCAAGTCACAACTAGAGATGGTCTTGTTTGAACTACAAACCACAGATTTATGAATTTTTCCCGGACAAACCAGAAATTTGTTCATTGGTAGTTATCTGAAGAAGAAAAAAGCCCCCTGCCTCCCTGCCCCCACAGCCTGCCCCCCTTCCCATTTTTTTTAATTTTTAATTTTATTAACATCCATAGTATGACAATGCAAGTTAGAATTGTAGTACAATACTATCACATTACTTACACATTCTTTCAGTAGATTGTCTTTCTTTATACATCCACTAGTTCATATTTTAACATACTTAATTAATTCTTTTTAAAATATTACATGCCAGCAATCCAAATTACTTCCCATATCACATTCTTCTTTTCTTGAGCTAATTCCATATGTTAATAATGGTTGCCAGGTTTTCATAAATTTATCCTGTTTTATTTCCCCTCTATATGTTTTAATTTGATTGGTCAGCTCTTCCATCAGGACCATTTGCCAGATTCTGTTCTCAAATTTTTGTACTGAAAGATCTTGAGCATTTCTACAGTTTGTGCAATTTCAACCCTTGCTGCACCAATAAGATGTACAATTAGGTCTTTATTGAATAATTTTTCATTTCCATCCTTAAATATTGAAAATAATAATAAAGCTTCATTTTTAATTATTTTTTGATTCAACAATGTTTCTATCCATTTAATTATTTCCCGCCAATATGCTTCCACTTTGGGGCAAGAGATCCATATGTGTTCTAGTGTGCCTTTACTTCCACAGTTTCTCCAGCACCTATCTGAGATTTCTCCATTAATTTTGTGTAATTTTGTGGGGTACCAATATCATCTGTGTACTACCTTCAAAACCATTTCTTTCGCTTTGACTGATATTGATTTATATGGATATGTAGTCCATATTTCCATCCATTCTTTCTCTGGTATATTGATATTCAAATTAGTTTCCCATGTTATTTTAGATCCCATACCCCTGGGAAATGCTTTCTCAACCAAATATTTATATATTACTGAAGTTATTCCCTTCCTTTTATTTCGATCTTTTTCTATACTATATTGTTCTAGTTCCGTGAGCGTTCTCATAGGTCCGGAACTTTGGTATAATTGAGTTGCCAAATTTCTTACCTGTATTAATTGTAGCCAATTAGTTTTTAATTTCCTTTGTTTTGTCCTCTAACTGTCTAATTGTTATTGGTTTCCCTGCATCAAATACGTCTCTTATTCTATAAATTCCAATTCTTTTCCCATTTTTGAATTGTACATATTTATCTCTTGATTTAAATTTTGGATAATCTAGCATAGGGCATAGAGGGGATATAGGTGGAGCAAATAATCTCATGTATTTATGCCATATTTTCAATGTCTCACAAGTATAAGGATTTTGTACTTGCTCCTTCTTTATAATTGGTTCCATTGTATAAATATAAGTGTTAACTACACCAATATCCTCATCTCTTTCCATTTCAACCTTCTCTGGTTTCTCTTCAGATCGTATAAATCTTTCGCCTTTTACCTTCCCCCTTCCCATTGCCCCCATTGCCTCCCTACCTTTTTGAGCCACTGCCTTTTCCTCTGCTGCCACTGCCATCTAAAGAGGCAGCTGGCTCCTGCAGGCCAGTGGCCTCTGTACATGCCCCTGCCTCTCAGCTGAGTCAGGAACATGTGCAGAGGCAGCCCAGCTGACTGACAGGTCACCTGCCTAAGCAGCAGAAGAAGCAAAAGCAGAAGAAGAAGCAAAAGCAGCAGCAGCAGAAGAAGAAGGTAGGGATATGTGCAGATGTTGCTGGCCTGCAGGAGCCAGCTGATTCTCAAGATGGTGCCGGTGGAGAAAGATGAGGAGGCAGAGTCAGGAAAAGGTAGTAAGGCAACAGGGGCAGTGGGAAGGGGCAGGAGGCAGGTTGTGGACGGGCAACGAACCAGGAAATTCAGAAATTGCCCCCAAATTTTGTTCTTTCAGGCAAGTTCGGTTTCTCCAGCTTGGACAGAACTGAACCAATCCAAATCAATGAATTAATGATTTTTTATGAACTTCCTGGTTCATTGTTAGCTTTGTACCCATCTCCAGTCAGGACATAATGGCGTAAATTCATCTAGTCTAGATCATCATCATCAGGGAACTGCCATGCTGGAAGGGATCGTAGATCTGCTGAATTAACTGCTGAATGCCAAATCTCTTAAATCAATTCCATTGATTTGGTGAGTTTACGGTAGTTGGAATCAGCAACTGCATTTAGACAAATGGTATAGAGTAAAAGGTTTATAATTAGAGATGGACTTCTGTTTTGTAACAAATTTTTGAAAACCATGAAAAGGGCTCTTTTCATTCTTGCAGTCTTTTGTTGATTTCTGCAAAACAGCCTTTTTAAAATGAATTATTTGTTCCAACAAAAAAGTGATGCATGAAAATTTTGAGTCCCTTTTATTTTCCCTCTTTTGTTTGACCTTTAAATCAGTGGATGTAAAATGGCCTAATTTCCATCAAATAATGTCACAACAAGAGCTGTTAGCAGCCAATCAGAGCATTTGGTGGAGAGCAGGAATTTTTAAATCTCTAAGAGGGCCTGGAAACCAGAGAGGAGTGCTTTTTGCTAGTGGTTTCTTGTGGGGTTGCTCTGCTGGCCTGTTCCAATTGACCTGCTATGGCACTATCTTGAATTCTTTTCTTTTTCCTGCTAAGTGTTGACAGTCTAGCCTGATAGTCCTCCTAGACTTAAAGACGAGAAGACATCAAGTGGTAAGGGGGAGAGAAATTTCCCCATATTCTGACAATTTGGTTTTGGTGGGGACTTTGATTATATATTTTGCCTTTATTTGCTTGCTTGTTTTTCTTGGTTTTTGAGAGAAGGGACTGGGCAGGTGGTTTATATTTTCTATTTTCCCATTGTGTGTGGGTGGTGGGTGGGAGGGGGTGCTTTGCTTTCCCTGTTTGACTGATTTTTTAAATTGTTATTTGGTTAATTTTCTGTTTCCATGAGGCTTTGAGGTCTATCCCTACCAATAATGCTGGCAACAACCATTTTCAGTAAAGATATCCTGCTCTCTTCTCTCATCACCAATGGTTCCACATGATGAAAAAGATTACACTGGAGTCTGAAAAGCTACAGGACGGAAGTAGGAAATTAATTGCAGAAAATTACCCCCTGCTTGTGACATCATCACTCTTCAGTGGGCATTCAGTTATGCAACAGAATTTCAGCCACTCAGTCTGAAATCAAAGTGCAGCTAAACCCAATGCAACACCCACTTTAACCTAGCTAACACTTTTGGAAACTGAGCAGAAACACAGCATGCAGTACACTGGAAAGGCTGAATGAAGGACCCTCTCCAAACTGTCAGCGATTGGAGAGTGCAAAAGAGGTCCTTCATGTCTTTTTTATTTACATTCCTCTAATGCTCCTTTTTTTCCTGGTACAATCTGGAACAGTCCTGACCCTCAATAGACCCAGACCGGGGCTGTTTGCTTCAATTTGGAGCATGTCTGGGTCAACACAAGGAGTATTCAGTACTGAGACAAAGCACAGCCCTCGATCATAAGATTATGAATAAAATTTGTCCAGCAATAAAGAGTGGTTCAGAGAACTGCTGGGGAATAGTGGTGGAGTACACTTGTTATTTCTACTGAACATTTCATATTGCATAGTTCCAGGCAAATATTGCAAAGTCCAATGGCATCAAGACATTTGGAGGAAATTATATTATGCCGTGTAAAGTTATTTGGGGAAAATGTCCCCCATGACTGACACAGACAAGTGGTAGATTTAACAGGTCTCTGTCTGAACAACTAATCTAGCATGGCAGCATTTCAGAGGACTGCCAGTCCTTTTTATATCTTTATTCCTGACTAAAGTGCAACCACCACTGCACCATGACTAAACCCCTAACTCTCATGGATATATAATTTTCTCAGGCAGATGGAACAACAGAAGCAGCTGCTATTTATTGTACACCAACAAACATCTTAAACATTGTCATCTTGTGGCGGGTGAGAGGCATAACAGACAAGTGTCATGTTTTCTAAGTCTATTTAACACAGACGGCGGAATATATTTTCCCATTTGGGGTGTCAAAAAGAAGATGCCTCCCAGTTTTCCCCACTTCTTTTATTTAGAATCATCATTCTGTAAAATGTTACACATCCCCCATGCATTCCAAAGTCAGAGGCATCCAATGTAAGTCGTTCATATAATTGGCGAATTATATATATCTATGTCTAGCTGAAGGTTTTATTATGGCCACTTGCACATTGCATGTTCATTTGACAGATGAAGAAACAGAGGCAAAGAGATCAAATGCAGAGTGCATGAGAAATCTACAGCAGCGGTACTTTTATAATACATATTCTTAGTTTTCTTCCTTAACTATCAAATTGTCATGCTTTCACATTAGAGTCCAGGCAAAGACAGAAACAGGATATCTCAGATGACCCTTAATGGTGCTTTGATGCATTCATTTCACTGATGCTAGTGGCTACCAGAATGGTTCCAATTTAATGACTGTTAAATGATATGCTATACTGAGCACATCCTTTCTGGAAATTATGCTGCCTATAGTGATTATTCCAAGAGGATACTTTGGACAGAAAACAACTTGTGAGTCATTTATGAATCACAGTTTTTGTCAATGAAAACTTCTGGACTTGGCTCCACTTCTCAGCTCCTCCTTCCAAACAATCTGAAAGGATTGCAGAAGAGATATTTATTCCGGAAACATCATTTGGGAACATATCTCCAGATGTTCTCAACCTTGCAGTTATTTATCCTGTAGTATGGCATGTCACGTTTCTAATAATTATGTGCTGTTAAGACAATTCTGACTTATGACAAACTTTGTCGGGGTTTTCTAGGCAGAGAGTACTTAGAAGTGGTTTCCCATTCCCTTCTTCTGGAGGCACACTGGGACTGAGCAGCTTGCCCAAGACTGCACAAGCTGGGTCTTCTGGGACACACAGTGGGAATTCAACTCCAGATGCCTAACTCTCTGAGCAATCCAGCCAACTTTGTCAGCTTTCTTGATGTTGTTTAGTTGTTAAGTCATGTCTGACTTTTCGTGAACCCATGGACCAGATCACGCCAGGCCCTCCTGTATTCTACTGCCTCTCGGAGTTTAGTCAAATTCATGTTGGTAGCTTCAATGACACTGTCCAACCATCTCGTCCTCTGTCATCCCCTTCTCCTCTTGCCATCACTCTTTCCCAACATCAGGGTCTTTTCCAGGGAGTTTTTTCTTCTCATGAGATGGCCAAAGTATTGAAGCCTCAGCTTCAGGATCTGTCCTTCCAGTGAGCACTCGGGGTTGATTTCCTTCAGAATGGATAGGTTTGATCTCTTTGCAGTCCAGGGGACTCTCAAGAGTCTCCTCCAGCACCACAATTCAAAAGCATCAATTCTTTGGCGGTCAGCCTTCTTTATGGTCCAGCTCTCACTTCCATACATCGCTACTGGAAAAACCATAGCTTTGACTATGCGGACCTTTGTCGGCAAGGTGATGTCTCTGCTTTTTAAGATGCTGTCTAGGTTTGTCATCGCTTTCCTCCCAAGAAGCAGGTGTCTTTTAATTTCGTGGCTGCTGTCACCATCTGCAGTGATCATGGAGCCCAAGAAAGTAAAATCTGTCACTGCCTCCATATCTTCCCCTTCTATTTGCCAGGAGGTTGTGGGACCAGTGGCCATGATCTTAGTTTTTTTGATGTTGAGCTTCAGACCATTTTTTGTGCTCTCCTCTTTCACCCTCATTAAGAGGTTCTTTAATTCCTCCTCACTTTCTGCCATCAGAGTGGTATCATCTGCATATCTGAGGTTCTTGATATTTCTTCCGGCAATCTTAATTCTGGCTTGGGATTCCTCCAGTCCTGCCTTTCGCATGATGTATTCTGCATATAAGTTAAATAAGCAGGGAGACAATATACAGTGGAACCTCTACTTACGAACTTAATCCGTATTGGAATGGTGTTCTTAAGTTGAAACGTTCTTAAGTTGAAGCAAAATTTCCCATAGGAATGCATTGAAAACCGATTAATCCGTTCCGGCTGTTTTTTGTTCTTATGTAGAGGCGCGTTCGTACTTTGAAGCATTAGTTCCCATAGGAACTAATGCAAAGCCGGTTAATCCGTACTCTACCACTAGGGGGAGAAATTTTTTTTAACCTAAGATGACCTAAGGTTAAAAAAAGGGCAGGAAAGTTTTTTTTTCCGTTCTTATCTTGGAGCTCCGTTCTCAAGTAGAAGCAAAATTCAGCGAACGGAGCTGTTCTTAAGTTGGATCGTTCTTAAGTAGGGACGTTCTTAAGTAGAGGTTCCACTGTACAGCCTTGTCCTACTTCTTTCCCAATTTTTAACCAATCAGTTGTCCCATATCCAGTTCTAACTGTTGCTTCCTGTCCCACGAATAGATTTCTCAGGAGACAGATAAGGTGGTCAGGCACTCCCATTTCTTTAAGAACTTGCCATAGTTTGTTGTGGTCCACACAGACAAAGGCTTTTGCGTAGTCAATGAAGCAGAAGTAGATGTTTTTCTGGAACTCTCTGGCTTTCTCCATAATCCAGCGCATGTTAGCAATTTGGTCTCTAGTTCCTCTGCCCCTTCGAATAGTTCGACTGGTATGCCATCACCTCCACTGGCCTTGTTTTCAGTAGTGCTTTCTAAGGCCCACTTGACTTCACTTTCCAGGATGTCTGGCTCAAGGTCAGCAACCACACTATCTGGATTGTCCGGGACATCCAGATTTTCTGGTACAATTCCTCTGTGTATTCTTGCCACCTCTTCTTGATGTCTTCTGCTTCTGTTAGGTCCATACCATTTTTGTCCTTTATCATGTCCATCTTTGCACGAAATGTTCCTTTAATAGCTCCAATTTTCTTGAACAGATCTCTGGTTTTCCCCTTTCTTTTATTTTCCTCTATTTCTTTGCACTGTTCGTTTAAGAAGGCCCTGTTGTCTCTGCTTGCTGTTCTTTGGAAGTCTGCATTCAATTTTCTGTAACTTTCCCTATCTCCCTTGCATTTTGTTTCCCTTCTCTCCTCCGCTATTTGCAAGGCCTCATTGGACAGCCACTTTGCTTTCTTGCCTTTCCTTTTCTTTGGGATGGTTTGTGTTGCTGCCTCCTGTACAATGTTACGAGCCTCCATCCATAGTTCTTCAGGCACTCTGTCCACCAAATCTAGTTCCTTAAATCTGTTCTTCACTTCCACTGTGTATTCATAAGGGATTTGGTTTAGATTGTACCTGACCGGCCCAGTGGTTTTTCCTACTTTATTTAGTTTTAGTTTGAATTTTGCTATAAGAAGCTGATGATCAGATCCACAATTAGCTCCTGGTCTTGTTTTTGCTGACTGTGTAGAGCTGCTCCATCTTTGGCTGCAGAGAACATAATCAATCTGATTTCGGTATTGCCCATCTGGTGATGTCCATGTGGAGAGTTGCCTCTTGTGTTGTTGGAAAAGTGTGTTTGTGATGACCAGCTTGTTCTCTTGGCAAAACTTTATTAGCCTTTGCCCTGCTTCGTTTTGAACTCCAAGGCCAAACTTATCTGTTGTTCCTTTTATCTCTTGACTTCCTACTTTAGCCAGCTTTCTAGGTGATTGCAAATAAGTCTCAAAATTCAGTGCATTTTGAAGGTGAAATGCAATGTATAAATCATGACAGGGTTATGTGTAGGGTTTTGAGTATTATGTCTAGGTAATATGTGTTTTTGAGTATTATGTCTAGGTAATATGTGTTTTTTGTCTATGGAAGTGATCCTGTACTTTTGCCCCCAAATTGAGGGAACAAATGACCCACTGACACTTTTGCACCTGTGTCAAAACACTCCTGTAGGTAATTTACAGATCTTCTCCTGAGGCCCTGGGCATTTCCAAGCATCTGAGGCACTGCACTTACTTTGGACATGATCCTAGCTGAAGATACAAGTGGTTAGATATGTTAAGCTGACTCCAGCACCTGAGATTGGCAGTGTTACTGAATGTATTTCACTACTGTTTGTGTGTTTGTTTAGGATCATTTCTATATTGCTTTTCACTGAAAAATCCCAGAGTGGTTTACTAGTATCAGGTACAATAAATACAGAAACTAAAAGTATAAAACAGTAAAAATAGCAGTATTTGTTCAAAGAAGCTATTCAAGCCAGGATAATTAAGAATGTCAACATTTTGGAAAATCAGGAAAATGTTTAAGCAGATAGGTCTTTGGTTGGTGGTGGAAACATTCAAGACTGGGAGCCACCAAATCTCAACAAGAAAACCATTCCACTGAGTCCTCTTCTGCGCAACAACCAAATGAGCCTCATGAACAGATGATACAGTAAACAGACCATTCTCCTCAGAATGCCATGAGTGGGACCATTTATAGAGAAAGCAGTCTCTTATATATGCTGCCCCTGAGGCATGGAAGCCAAAAGTCACACCCTGAAACTGACTTGGTGCTTAATTAGCAACCAGTTCAGGTCTTTGCACAGAGGCTGTATGTGCATGGTGGTTGGTTCCACAAAGGAACCAAGCTGCTGCATTCTGCACTAGCTGGAGCATTGAAACCAAGATTAAGAATAGCACCCCATAAAGTCTAAGCATAGGCCAAGCGACCTCTGTCCAGGAATAGCCACAATTGCCATACCAGCTAAAACTGATCATATCCACTCTTTGCTACTGAGGCCACTTGCCTCTTTATTAACAAAAAGAAATCCAAGAGCACCACTACCTGCTCTTATAGGGGTGTGTGACTCTATCTAGGACATGTACATTACCCAAATCCAGGAACCACCTAACAAAGGATCTCTGTTTTTTCCTGAATTCAACATCAGTTGATTCATCTTCATTCATGCCCCAGTCATAAACATGAAAACTCATTAGTATAGAAGATCATTGGCTTCCTTGGTCACTTTCTGTGTGGTACGAGAGCAGAATAAATAAATAATCATTGTGCACAAGCACAGACGCCAAAGCCAATGTAAGGCCCCAAATCCTGTGCCTGTCATCTGCTCCTCCAGTTCCATCTCAATTGTGGGATCAAATCCATTCTCTCCACCAACAAGGTTATGTCAGCTTGCATTCTGGACTCTGTAAAGCACCTGCAGGAGGGCAGCTTGTGGAAGAATCTGTGAAAGGAAGCCAGAAATCAGTAAGGACCAAGGAATCTTCTATCCTTTTCTATGAATGTCCCCCAAAAACTCTCAAATGTATTTATTTATAATCTATATAGGATGCATCCAGTCAGCAAGAAGTATAGAGGGACCACTCCTGGGTGAATCCAGATGCCAGATGGAGACTCTGTACTGCTTTGGCCAGCTGGCAGCTCAGATGGATTTTGCCAGTTCTGATCTAACCATGAAACTTCTGCAAACCTTTAGCAAGATTTGTATGGTATAGAAACACAGTGATAATATAAACCTGGTGGGATATAAGCTTGCATAAATACAACCTTAGTTTTGTATAATCTCTATCATTATTATCCCCAAAGAGCCAGGGACATAGTTGAAAAACTATAGGTTATACCAGTTCTGCAAAGGAGTGTTGTATTATTAAATCCATGTTGTTGTGGGGAATTACAATGCTCTTAGTCAGGCAACTAACAGTGTAATCCAACATTACTTTACATGAGATGAAGGAAATCAGTCTATAAATTGACTGCAGCTGGACAGACAAATTCCAAACATCCAGTCTACTCACTGTGTAGCCCTGTCTAGTCTAGTTTATATTGCCCTCCCAACCCTGGAATAAAGACGCGAGACAAGAATTATGGATTAAAACATGGGCCACACTTTATTAATCGTAATCAATGTTGCCATCCTTTGGGTTGCTGCGCCATCCATGTTGAAGGATCAAGGTGACTGCTTTCTACTTAAGTGAAAGGAGGAAACTTAATTCTAATTCAGTTTCAAAGCAAGATAACTGATCAGCAATGTTTATTCATTTATTTATTTATATGTTTATTCTTAGGAGGGAGAAAGGAGCCAGCTAATCCATCTCCTTCACCTTAGAATGTTATCTGCTCTTTCCCCCAGCTATCTAACAGATCAAAAGCGGAAATGTTGGGCTGGCACTCATTCAAGCAACACAAGCAAGTTTTGCTGCAACCAAGGGAAAACACTTAGATGATGCTATGGTGAACAGCAGATGTCTACCATTTATTTTCCATTATTAGATTTTAATAAAATTTGCATGAGGTCTTATTTATGTTTGAGATATCACATTAGGGACCTGAGGCTCACAGAACTACCATGCTGTTGGCCTTGATGTATGTTCAAGAAAACTACAAGGAGTGCCAAAAAGTTTACTACAGTTAGTGGTGAAAGTCATGGAGAAGCATTTAAAAATAAGATAATAAGCTGTCATTTCCTCTGAATCAGAAATTCCCTCCAGTTTTACTCTCATCTTGAGTAGTTCACTGAACATGGTAGAGATGAAAGAATCTGGCAGGTTGGCTTTCTCCCAGTAGAAAAACAAAACACCAAAACCTCCAGGTTTTAATCCTCACACTGTTTACGAAGAAATTTCTCATTGCAAAAATTAATTGAATACAATCCACAACTATCCATACTGGCCAAATGCTATAAGTGTAATTATTCCCATCAAGGATAGAGCCTGCCACAAAGCCATGAAATATAAGGAGCCTCTTAAAAAGGAAGACAAAACTAAACATCAGACCATGACTATAAATATGGTGGAGGAAGTCAAATCCAGGTACTCAAAACTAGATATGTATGAACTAAGCATTAAAAGCCTTTTGCCTGGATGGACAAAACTTATCAGTTTTGCTTTTTCACATATGTAATTTTTCTCCTTAGAATCTCAAGTTCTTTCTATTGAATTGATGAAGACACTTTCAAATTATGGCGAACTTCTTAAAAACTGAATCTGAGTAAATTCTCTCTCACCCTTAGAATGAGGCACAAAAGAAGATACTGATGGCCAATGCCTATCACTTTGGCTCTCACCTCAGATCGCTAGTTGATAATTGAATGGCTTCAGTTGGCTAGTTTTGCTTAATGTGTCACCTAAATTTCAGCTCCAGCATTTCTGATACATAGATTTTCATGGTTCCTCTGAATGCTTCTGCTCTTAGCTAGGAGAGCTGCTGTGTACTTTGACAAAAGACAAGGGAGAGGTCAACAAGTTATTGGCAACTCTTTGCCTATAGAGATGGAGAGAAACAGTTCTACATCTTCTAAGGTAGCGGTACCCAACCTTGTGTTCCCCAGATGTTCTTGAACAACAATTCCTGGCCAGCACAGCTAGTGGTGAAGGCTTCTGGGAGTTATAGTCTAAGAACGTCTGGGGACCCAAGGTTGGAAACCACTGCTCTAAGGTAAAGCTTGATACACCACACCTCAAGCTGGTTCTTAATGTTTACAGTCTCTAAAGCAGTGGTTCCCAACCTTGGGTCCTCAAATGTTCATGGACTAAGTCTTCCAGAAGCCTTCACCACTAGCTGTACTGGCCAGGATTTCTGTGAATTGTAGCCTAAGAACATCTGGGGACCCAAAGTTGGGTACCACTGCTCTAAAGAAACAATTCTCGTTATTTTTCTCTAGTTGAGGGCACCACAAAATAGCACATCTTCTCACAGAACAAAACAATTAACTGTACAGTTCCCCTGCATCTCATATCAGCTCTATAAGAGATGGCAGCATCTACATCTCTAACATAAATCAGCATATGGGCCCTGTCATCTGAGCAGGAGGGTGCCTTATCCAGAAATGCTGGGCCACGAGCCATCACTGTGAATCTGTTTCCCTACGGAGAGCTGATGTTTATAGCATGCATGTGAACAATTTTGGATTCCTTTTACACACACACATGGTCCTTGAACATTATAATACCTTAAGCACCTTTTACATTTATGGGGTTAAAAAACATTTTAGCACAACTGCGTTCAAGATATTTGGAGAGGGCTGGCAAAATCTATAGCTAGAATAAATTATTGAACTCACATTACATTTAAAAGCATGCATATGTTTAGGCCTCAGTTCAAAAGCAGAGCTCAGCACTTTCCAGGTTTTTACTGTCATGCCAATACATTTATATGGGTTGACACTGGTATTTACATGATTAGATTACCTTTTTAAAGAGTGGAAGCACCGTGTTTGCCCTCCAGAGTTGGAGGACAAACACCTCTTCTAAATTCCGCCTGCTCGGTGTGTTAATAATCGCCTGTGAATTTTTCAGGACTGCCTGCCTGATGGTAACTCTGCTTTGTTATGCTCCATATCTGAATGATGTTAAACTTGCATGCTAACACTGATCCAAACTAGCTTATTCCATATATCGATTCGTAAGCTATGCTTGTATTTCAGTTGCTTTAAGAAGAAGTTGGTAATCTGGCAATTTACCCCTTGTATATCCTTCTTCTGCAAGATGACACGCTGTTGTGTCCAAACAAGAATGCTCCAATCACAGCCTTCTGTCCATTTACCACCCCACTGCAGTCACCCCACTGAGAACCTCTTGAGGATCTCATTGACAGATATGACATCATCTACATCAATTCTTCTATTTTCCTCCTCCCATGTGTTTCTTAGCTAGTGAGAGCACCCAGCTTCAAACGGGATGTGATAACCCTTAGTATGATAACACTGAAAGTTTCAAGCAAAGGTACACAGATTTTGGATTAAGCAAACTGTATGTGCACAGCTACTGAAACTTCTAGGTATGCATGTTGCCATTGTACACCCCTAAAACCCCCTCCAGGAGAGGTCCACTCACTTCACGCTAGGAAGCTAGGGGAAGGGCAGCCATGAACTCTGTTTCTTGGACCACACTTTCTTGGCTTCAAACTGTACCAATTGCAATAAATGGTCTGGTCAGCTTAGCTTGCCACTTAGTGGCTGAAGATGATATTGCAGGTGGTGTGTGTGTGTGTGCGCGCGTGCATGTGTGTGCGTGTGTGTGTGTGTGTGTTCGGTACCGTCAAGTCAGAACTGACTTATAGCAACCCTAATAGGGCTTTCAAGGTAAGTGAGATATTTAAGGCATGGTTTTACCAGTTCCAGTTCCCCAGTAAGTTTATATGGCCAAGTGAAGATTCAAACCCTGCTCTCCAGAGTTCTAGTCCATCACTCTATCCACTACACCACACTGGGAACTGCAGGTGACATATAGTAATGGTTTAAATTACTTAAAATTAATGTGCATGCCAAGTTTCAGGTGTGCAGTACTAAAGGATATAGTGCTGTCAATACTGGAGAATAAGCCTTAATAGTCAAGTATCTTAGTCCCAAATCATACAACACTATCAAAAGTCGTAGTCATCACTTTAAATGAAAACAACTCTTTTTCCACTCATTATGTCACCTTTGAAAGGTAACTTCACTGTGTTCTCATTACAAAAACTAACTTACTTCTGGTGCTACTTGTAACATAGTACTTCCAAATTCTCTACTGTCCCATCCCTGATGAGAAAATCATAATTGTAGCTACTACATGCACCTGTACATATGCATATAACTCTACTCAGTACCTACAGTGGCCTACCTGAGTCTTTGCTGAGTGACCAGGAGGGACCAGGGAATGGCCTGGCAGGGGGCCCAAGGAGACCTGTCTACCCATGAGCTTTTAGCGATAAGCACATAAAGTATGTGTACACTGGGGCTAGAGACCAGTGGTGTAGGATGGGTTGCCAGCACTAGGGGCAAGGGAAGTATTGCAAGGCACAGTCACATGCCGGCTCTGTGATGCAACGTGTGGGCAGGGTGTGGGCGGGATGGGAGAAGCCCCCAGAGTGGAGCCATGAAATGGCTGTGGAGCCTCAGTGGCTAAGACTTGGACTGCTGAGAGGGGGAAGAGGAGTGTGAGGAGCACCTGCAACAGTGCGCCGGGCAAGGCAGCCCACGTGCCTCTAAGAATTTTGTGCCCAGGGCAATTGCCCCAGTAGCCTCTCCACATGCTACACCACTGGTAGAGAAAAATCATTGACATGATGGCACCAGCTACTGTATTGTCCTAGAATTCCACTTGGCACCATTGCCATCCAACTGAATTAGATCAATTGTTGTGATGGCACCGTGGCCTCAGAACTTGACTGTTTGCCCCAATATGCTGATGCTGCACCTAGTCTGCTTACAATGTTGTGGTGTATGTTTTAATAGTTGGATAAAGAGGTCTTTGGCTGAGGATATGTCTACTCTAAACATTCCTAGCCTCCTTAATTACAGTTATGCCCCCCCTCTCTTTTGGACATTTCTGACAAATGCCATTGTCAATTATTGTACTTCTGGAGTACAGTAATTGCATCTGGTGATATTCTGCAGAGATATGGCAGGCACTTCCGTTTACATAGGTAAACCAGTGCAAAGGTTTAAAATAGGGGTGATCCCATTCCATGGGTCTACTCCTAGTAGAGCAATTCTCCTCCACCAGGACCAAGAACAGATTGTCCCACCTACCAAAACCAAAATTGAAATTGGAAGGGACTTGGAAGTCCATGTACTATCATTTAAGGGAGAATTAGGTTTCCTGGAGGTTTCCTGGACAGTAATTCCCTCTTTAAAAATTACTGAGAGAGATCTTCTCTGTAGTGCAAATTTGGTTGGTTGGACCACATGGCTCACAAGTCACATATTGTTCTTCCCAGTTTTCAATTTTCTGCCTATGATGCCTCAAGTCTACCCTCCATAGAGGGCTGGAATTTAATGTATTATTTAGGGACTACATTCAGGGCAACTGTAGTGGAATGAAAATCCTGGCTAACAGAGGCATGCTGATTATCCTGTGGAAAACGAACTTGTACAAGCAGCTGAGAAAAAAGTGGTACAACAATTTGCACGACTGTTTGTTCAGAACTATATTGGATGCCACCTTTGTGCTAATTCTGAATACACGTGACTGTGCAGTGTCTTGTGCTAATACAATGAGAACATTAGATAACATCCTACACTTTCAATGAATACAGAAAACCATAGCCTCTTAAAAAGGATTTCCATGATCACAGTGCTACATTTTTCAAGAGTAGAATCAATGCATCCCAGGCGACCATTATTGTGTGTCATGCAGATAAAAAAATTCTTTTCCCTGTTTTGTACATGCATGTGACCTTAATATTAATGTTTAATTCTGAGTTAGCAGACCCACTGGTACCACAATTTCATTAACTTTAAATTTATTATCTGTATTTTGTCTGGAAATATCACTGCGTGTTAAATTAGAGTCTCTTTCATGTAGAAATGCTTCTAATATTGAAGATGAATGACACAATTTAATAATGTGATTCATTTGAACTGGAATTTACAATGGCTGAATAGTGTCTGCTAAAATGATAAATAAGAGCCATAAAAGGAATTATGATAAAAGAAAAAACCTGTAAGAATAACAAATGTACTGGATATTCTCAGGAAATGTACAACATAATTAGCTTTCAGAGGGACTAATGGGATTTGAAGACTCAAACGGGCAAGCCGCTTCATGGACAGTGTCGATATCTACTCAAAAGTAAATTCCACTGAGTTTCAAGGCAACTTTGAGGGTGACTATATGGACACTCAGCCTGTTGTTTGATTCACTGTAGGGACAAGCTGGTTCACTCTTAAAGACAGCAATCAGGTGATATCTTTGCTGGAGCAAACCAGTCTGTCCCCCAAAGTGTTCCTCCATATACCTTTCTAGCTCCTGTCAGCTGCTTCTACTTTTTTAGTGTGAGTAGGATCATTCTGTTTTGATTTGTTTCTAGCATTGTGATAGCTGAAATGAACCAAAAGCAAACCTTCCATTCTAACTTGCCACATTGTGAAGTGGCTTAGGAAGAGAGCCACTTCAGGATATTGAAAAATTAAATACTTCCTCAGCTCCATGGAAGGGCCGAGGAAGTGGGAACATTTTAAGTGCATTAGTGCAGCACAGATACACTGCACCACTTAAACAAATAAACAAACACAAATTGAATATTTTCTCCTGGAAGCAGAAAGAAACAGGAAGGGACAATGAGGGGGATTTTTGTTTGTTTTTCTCTTGAAGGTTTGGCTCTCAAGTGGGCCAAAAGTGAAGTATTGCCACTTCACAATACTGGCAAATTGACATCAGGTTGGTGCAGATCAAATAGACTTGTTTGAGGTCCATGTGCCATTTGGAAGTGAGCATTGTACCAAATTGTGAAGGCAAGAGGAGAAGGGGACGACAGAGAACGAGATGGTTGGACAGTGTCATCGAAGCTACCAACATGAATTTGACCCAACTCCGGGAGGCAGTGGAAGACAGGAGGGCCTGGTGTGCTCTGGTCCATGGGGTCACAAAGAGTCGGACACGACTTAACAACTAAACAACAACAACAAATTGTACCAAATGGCACACTGGACCTTCTAGCAACCCAATTTAGCCCACTCCAGCCAAGACATGTAGCCAAGTACCAAGTGTGAGTTTGCAGCTTTAGATCATGCATGCATCTGATGAACCGGACTGCAATCCATAAAAAGGTGTGCCAAATAAAATAAATCTTGTTGGTTGTTAAGATGCCATGAGACTCTTTGTTCTTAGTGTTGTTACACAACTACTCCCTTAAAAATTGCAACATCAAATCCATGGCTGAAATCCTATTGCTTACTGCAGTCAATCACACTAGAGTAGGTCCATTGAATCAGTGGGGATTTGGTGAGTTGACTCCTCTGTAAATTCCATTTATTCTAGTGTGCCTATTCTATTTGCGACTTATTCTAGTAGGCCTATTAGCATCAATGGAACTTCCTTGAATAAGTTGTGACTAGAGTAAGCTTATTAGAATCAATAGAACTTACAGAACATAACTTACTGTGCTAAATAACAGGATTTCAGCCTATAAAGAAGGCTGTTCAAAACAGCTATCCTGCTAAGCCCTCAGTGTCTACCAACTATGTCCCAAGACGAAGGTGGAGCAGCAAATGGCACTCCCCCAAGTCAAAGTTCATGGTACTCAGCACCATCTGCCAAATATTTTGGCATTTCCTTCAGTCATGTCCCTGCCCTCCTTCCAGTAGACAAGTCTGGAGGCCTGGTGTATTTGTCACTGGAAAGCAGTAGAATGCTCTGCATGACTGTGGGGACTCTTTTTATTGGCGTTCCTAATTATGTAGAAAGTTATTTCCTGGTGTTGAGGTAAACATAATATGATATGTTTCATTAAAAAAGAGATGCTGTTTGCCGCAAAAGCACTTCTTGGGATGACAGAGTAAATAGCTCTTTTTTTAAGGCACTTCACATCCCCCTGCTCAATGACTAAGGGGATGGATTAGGCTCAAGGAGATATGAGGAAAGGCCAGCATGTGCAGCTTTGTCTCCCTGCTCATTTCTTACCTTCATACATTAAGAAGGTCTTGTCAAATTCAGAACTGGATCTGGCTCGGATAACATGCTATTCCTTGAAAAACGCTAATTTTTGTCCTGCATGCACCTTAAGGTGTCCAGCTCTCATCCTTGGCTTTAAAATAACCCAGCTGCCATTGTTAAAAGCACTGGATTTGGGAAGATTTGCCAAGAAACATGCACATTAACTAATTCTCTAAGTAGCAGTGGAATGTGCAAAGAGGGAAAACATGTGCGAGTTATTACAGAGAGTAACACTGGAAAATACAGTTATATTTTTCTGAGATATGGAGGCTTATACTGTCTATTCTGCTTAGCCTTTTTGAACATGAATCTCCTGAGTCTTTTTATAACCTGTACTAGAATGTTTTTATGGGCCACAATCGGTTGCTCAACTGCAGCATCTCCCGGGAGACAGTGTCAGAACAGTTATTAAAGAGTGGCTAAGTACAAGGTGAAAGCCGAAGTGCAAACTGCTGCAAGTCTCTTCTTCTGGCTAAGTGCTGTGGGCCCGATTCTGTCATGTTCACTTACATTCGCTAATAGTACTTGCTGTCGAAAGACTCATTGGACTGCAGTGCTAAGGAAACGTGATGAGCAGATTCCAGAACAAGACTCAGGCATATATTTAAAAAGTGAAATGCATTTTTAGATATACGTATCAAAATGACAGCCAACCATGCTACACATAGTTTTATGGGTATAAGGTGCTACAAAGATAAACAGCTACGTGTAAACACCTTAACTGGTAATGTACTTGATAAAAAGGAGATGTGATTTGCTGCAAAAGCACTTTGTGGGATGGGAAGGTGAATAGGTTTTTTGATAAAAGAAAAGGCACAAGAGTTAGTTGTCTCTCTACCCCCACCCCAGTCAGGACACAGATCAAGGGATCCATAGCTGTTTTTCTTTTTTTCCAAGTAAGAGAACTCAACCAGGGCTACATGATTTTAAAAATTAAGATATAGTTTGCTTTGATATTGTGTGCATTGTTATCTCCAAGATCCTGTTTCTCAAGATTTCTCAAATTTTATGTCATTCTATTATCTTTCCTAAGTAATCTTTCCCTAAAAGAATCATCATCATCATCATCATCTTAGAACTGCAGAGCTGGAAGGAACCCTATGGATCATCGAGTCTAGCCCTGTCAAGGAGGCGTAGTGCAAAATCAAACTCTCAACCTCTAACTCCACAGCCAGATGCCTAAACCAAAGCTAAAATTCTGTTGAGTAGATCCATTGAATCAACAGTGATTTGGTGACCCAGCTCTTCCATAAGTTGAATTGATCTAAATGATCCTACTCTAGTTGCAATTTACTACACAGCTAGAGTTGTGAGTCACATCAAATCCCCCAGTTTAATGGGCCAGCTCTAATGAGACACTACACTAAGCAACAGGATTTCAGCACTGTAATGTAGCATTGTAATGACATTGCTTTTGAAGGGTAACTTACCAGGCTCTGCCCTTTCCTAGTGTCTTCAGGTTTAGGGGAGAGCCACCTCCAAAGTACCATTTTGCACCAGGAAAAGAATAATCCACAGGACCTTTTTAAATGTTGAAGTAGCAAATGTGCTTGGCGGAAAATCCAGTGATGGTCACGAGGTGAAGGTGATTTTACATCTAGGCAAGATACCAAAAGATTGTGTTCCCAGTGATTATAAAATCCACCAAAGGTCTAACATGAACAGAAAGGCTGATTTGAACTGACAGACACTTGGTTCTTCTTAACTTCTTCCAACAGACTACAAGAGCAACAGGCACTGGTATTCTTTTGTGGTGTACCAACAAGGAGAGAAGACGGAATGTATAAAAAGCAGCTGGAGGAGAAGGAGCTATTGTAATTTACCCAATCAAAGCCTGATCCTAATTGTGTAATGCAGAAGTGTAAGCTGATTAATATGTACTTTTTTAAAAGGCTAGGAAAATTCTAACATGCAAGAGCTATCCTAGAAGTGACTCAGCACTCTCTCTCTACCCTGCCTAAATGCAAAACAGCTGTTCTAGGAGGAGCGAGGGAAAACAGAGACTCAGGTGGCCTTACTCTGAGGCCACCCCCAGGTCTCAGTGGCTGGACCAGGCATGTTTCTGCTGAGGCTCCATTGGTTGTTCACCTGTCCATCTCCTTTTCCCATGGTTTGTCCTCCTTGTGCTACTGATTTAACCCCAATACTGACAGAGCAAACTTGCGTGATCTGTTAGGGTGGCTTATACTGTTGGGGGGGAGGGGTAATTGAGGGTGACTCATTGCGTCTGCCAAAAATGTTGCAAATAACCCTTATTTGGCCTTTTTTAGCAGCTTCTTTCTGAAGGAGCACACATCTCCAGTTCCTAGCCAGCAAGCTCAAAATGGGGGGGGGGGGGGGAGAGAGAGAATTAGAAACCATTGAGAATACAGTTGCCCTCAAATAAGACTTCCCATCCATACTCCCCTGAAGCAATACCTAAGGCAGGCAATGCAGAGCAGATGCTTCACACCAGTCTTCCAGGTGTCTCTCCCACTGCTGCTGCTGGACAGATGGTCTCGGCGGTTGCCAAATCCTGGGTAGATAGTTGTGGGATGCATATCCTGGTGTTGATTCCGGGTAGACATGGGATATTTTGTATCCCCAGGGATATGAATACAAATATCCCATGTCTAATTCCAGGCAAAATGAGATGTCCAGGATGAACCCTTTCCTTCCCTGAGGAAGTCTGATCTTGTTCTGCCATACTCGCAGCTTCAAAATGTTGATTCAAATAGCCATGTATTTAAAAATACATAAGCTTCCCAATGTCAGTTTCTCTGGCTTTCATTTCTCTTTTGCAGCCCAAACTCTACAGCAGTTCAGGGCAGCCTCCTGTGACCTTTTATAAACCTCCAATCTGCTTTACTGCTGCAGATGTCTCTTTTACAAGTCCTCCGGATCTGCCAGCCTGTCCAAATCTAGTACATCATTCCATAGTCGGTAGTTTACATGGTGACAGTAACAGCCAATAAAATAGCACTGTGAAATGCTTCAGTGTGAAGGGGCTAATTTGGTGTTGGCTAATAAAGTCCTAGTGATTCATCATGGCATGATATTTATGTACAGTGCCTTATTGAGTAGGTGTGTGAGATCTTGACATAATAAAGCACTGTGCACTATTTGCTTGTATTTTCTAGGGCTCTGAAAAAAAGAAAAGAAAGAAAAGAAATAGCAATTTTGTAGAAAAGAAATGGTGGTGATAGTGGGTAATGATGATGGTAATGATGATGACAACAGCAACAATAATCCCAGTCACCATCTTGCTTCCCAGTTTGGGAAGGAAAAAAATAAATAAATGCCAGCATCCGGTTCTAAAAAGAAGTAGATTTTTATACAGCAATATTTAAGAAATTCTTTCCTGGCCATGTTTTAATTCTGGCTGAAGCTGAGAGCAATTCAGTTATTTGAAAAAAAAACTGTTAAAATCAGGAGGATTAATATTTATTGGGAATGTTTATAGAACCTGTCTCAGCCTCATTGTTCACTGGATTTTTTAGTCCTGCATTTCTGACATGGCTTTCAGATTGTAAATCCATATTTCTTTTGTTAATCTACTCAGTTCTGAAATGGCACAATAGTGAAAATGTGATATGATGAAATGATGCATTTTTAAAAAATACATGCCAAAGAATAGAATTAAAGCCTACAGAAGATTCGTTCTGTTCATCCATTCTGAAGCAGTTTAACTGGAGCAGAACAAACTGGATCCCAAACCAATTACGAACTAGACTGGCTTGTTCTGCTCATTGCTAATAGCCATTCCAATATACTTCTAAAGATTTTTAGATCCGCCCCAGTCTGTAGACATGGGCCAACTAACAAATGAATAACAAAAAGTACAGTATATTTTGAAAAATCCATAATCTCTTCCATTACCTCCCTCATATCTAAAAACCAGCCCTTACACAGAGATCTTTTAAAAAACAAAAACTGAATGATCCTTCAAACTCAGGTGACATTACATACTTTGCTTTAAATTTTTGCTTTTAAAACCCATTTGTTGGCCCTGTACAAATCAATCACACTCAATTATATAAGGCACAGGTGCATAAAATACAGTTCTGGGTCTGTGTCCTCCTTCTGTGCTGGTTGTGTTCCTGGGAATTTGCCACATCATGCTATCACTTGTATTTCCAGGAACGCAAATGGAACCTCATTAGTTAGTCTGAATTTACTATTGCAGTTTACACACTTTCACTTATATGTACAAGTGTAAATTGCCAACTGGATTCTGGCCAATTTATAATAAAAGTAAAAGGAGTGGGATGATTACTTCTTCATACTTGGTACCAGCATCACCAGAGATTGGTTCACTGTCATGGTACCAGGTCAGCCTCTTGGAGAGCACTCATCCACTCTACTCCTTCTTTCTCTTGAAGCAAAGTGTGCTTCTATAGTACCCTAAAGCACTTAAAGCATTCTCTGGACAGTGTACAATTTAATAATCACCATTATCATCTTAGAACTGCAGGGCTGGAAGGGATCCTATGGATCATCGTCCATCTCCTGTCAAGGAGGCCCAATGGGGAATTGAACTCCCAACTCCTGGCTCTGCAGCCAGATACCTAAACCACTGCGCTATCCAGCAGTTAGGAAGGTTACACATTCCCTCCCCCCAGCAAGCTGGGTACTCAATTCACCAACCTTGGAAAGCTGGAAGGCTGAGTGAACCTCAAGTTGGCTACCTGGGATTGAATCCTGGGCTGTGAGCAGAGTTTTGGTGCAGTGCTGCCGTTTGCCACTGCACCATGAGGTTATCTTGAGTTGGGGGGGCTCAACGAAGTGGTAAGGGAGAAGATTTATCATATTTAACTGGAAACTTCTTTTTCAGTCCTATCAGCCAGCTTTCTCCAGGCTTTCTGTGCTTTCAATGAGTTTAACTCAAACAGGAGCACTGCCACCTCTCTCATCTACCACACATTCAGTAGCATAACAAGTCCCAAGACACTGCATTCAGACTCAAAATCCAATCAACAGCTGGAAAGGATTTTTATGTATTCTATGTATTTTATTTTTTAAAAAAGAACTAAACATTTACAAAAATGTAAAAAAATGAAAATCCCACTCAGTTATTCACAATGGGTTTCTCAGTAGCATGGAGCCAAATACAGTGAAGCCTCGGGACAATTCCCTAAGTAAGTTTGATGTTATGTGCCATCAAATCACCTCTGACCTAGGGCAACCCTATGAATGAGCAACCTCAAAAATGTCATGTCCTCAACTGCCCTGCTCAGCTCTTGTTAACACTGGAAAATAAGAAATGTCTAGCTAGCCTATTCTATACTCACAGTAACAGAGTAGCCTACCAAGGACAATGTCTACTCATGACTTGTGGAGAGGCAGAAGGTTCCTCCCTGAAGAGGACTTTAAGTCTCAAAGAAAAAATCCCTGCAGACCTTATACAGGTCAATGGCCATTTTGAAGGGCATACTGCCAGTAACACAGTAATTACCTTTGATCTTGGTAATCCCTTTCATCCATTATCCAGACATTGGGCAGCTTCCTCTATGGCTCTTTTTACCAGGTCCCAACATTTACATTTCTTGAGCCACAGAAGGGAACTCCTTTTTGATACCCAACATACTTGAGAGAAATGAGGGAACATGAAAGTGTTAGCCCAGTCTACTTTGAAGTATTTCTGATAAAAGATAACACAAGAATGTTAGTTTCAGGAGAGGCAGCCATGTTAGTCTGTGCTAGCATGTCAGGCAACGAAAAAAGAAAAATGGAAAAATAATGAAGACCATAACATAGTGGCACCTTAAAGACTAACTGCTCTGTTTTAATCTGAGCTTTCATGGAAAAAATCCAAAGAACTTGTCTGAAGAAGTGAACTTGTCCATGAAAGCTCACATTAAAGTATAGCAGTTAGGCTTTAAGCTCCTACAATGTTTTTATCTCCTTTATTTTTTTCATTTTCCTTTTGTTTTTGCCTGACATAGTAATATTAGCTTCTTCACTGAGGGGTTCCGGATAGGAAGGCAAGGCAGAATACTTCTTTCACCTGCTGACTTTTCCGTTTGTCCTTGTAGCTTGCCTTAGTCCATAAGGTTAAACACGGGTGAAAGCAATATTTTCTGTACTCCATATTTTCCCAAATACTCAATTCCTTCGCATAGATTTAATCATCTTTCCCAAACTGTAAAGGACCCTGTGGGTCATTGAGTTGGAAGGGACCCTATGGGTCATTGAGTCCAGCCCCTGTCAAGGAAGCACAGTGTAGAATTGAACTCCCAACCTCTGGCTCTACAGCCAGATATGTTTATATATACAATCTATGGATTTTATATATAAAATCTTTTGTTTCATTTTAGCTTAATGGATAACGATATGATCACCATGAGAATGTTGAAAGCTTTACTGTTCAAGGAAGCTTTTGGTTTAAGACCCATTTCCAATTTTAAGCTTTACATGTCCTAGATATGTGGCATTCAGTTCTTGTTCCAAAAATATATTAGCTTAATGCAATTTTAATTAAGAAGAGTATGCTAATTTTCTCTCATCCTTCCTCTATTTCTTAAAAAAAAAAGTTGAGACAATTCTTTTACTGCAAAAGTCTAAAACTTATTTTCCATTTCCCACAAATTAACCCTCTCTTTGTATTGCCGAGGTGGATCATTAACGGATTTTGTGAAGCAGACTGCTTTGCCTCTCTTCAAAGTCTAAGGTGGAAATTCATTAACATAATTCTTGGGTTTATTCAAAACACAGCACTGTTTGAAACAGAAACCCATAAGTAACTCAAGGAGATCAAAGCTGTGGCCGAAACAAAGCTATTTCCGAGAAGTTACATAGAGTCTAATAACCCTTATCTAGCTAAGGATATCTGTGTTTAAAATCTTTACACATCACATCCTGCATCAGAAGGCATAGAAGACATCAGATCTGTATCAGGGTTGTTGCCAGGAGACTTGGCATTATGATGTGGTACCTTGCATAGTCCTAGGATGTCATGTATTAATGTTTTGGCTATTTGTTTAAAGTGAATACAGTTTTGAATCTAGATGGTTGAATGCTAAGTAATCTCTCTCTTTGATCTGGGTACCATACAATTGATAACGTGTAGCCCTGGGGCCACATATGGCCCCCAATGGTGTTTTTGTCATCAGTAGCTTCCAGACTCCATTGTGAAAAATCCATGCCTACCCCACCAGTCTGTCATCATTCCTGGAAGCCACCAGGAACTACAATAGCAATACAGTGCAAACTTCATTTCCCTTTTAAATAGGTCACAATTCCCCCCCCCCCCACATTGCTTAACACTCTAAAATACAGATTGTTCAACACTTGGTAAGGATACTTGCACATTTAAGAAATAATATTTTGTTGTTGTTTTCTTCATTTTGCTCTGACGAATTTTGAGAAGCTGCCAAACCTGCCTACCCTTGGAATACAGACACAGATCATGATTCAGGTCCCCTGTCCACAATCTTACTTTTGATCAGGTTGTCCCATTTGTCATCCCCTGAAGGCAGTAGATGCAATAGATCTCTCATTAGCCACTAAAACCAACAGGGCAGTTCTAGGGGTGTAGATGCTTCTTGTGGTTATAGGAACCTTTGCATCTATGTGAAATCATTGGGTTGTGGCTAATTTATGCAACAAAAAGATACACCATCCCATAACAATACCACACAAACATCACAGCACATCAGTAAGCTGCTTTCAGATGAATAAGCTCTATTTAAATATTTCCTATGGCTGCTTGTTATCCTTCAATGCCTTGAAATGCGGTTTGTATAATCTCTTAATAACAGCCACTAAATAATTGTAGAACCATCTTGTAGACAGACGGGATGGATTAAACATTATGCTTCCTACTTCACAGATTACAGCCCCAGCCAAATGTTCTCGGCTGTTTGCTCTGTTCTAGTTATTCAGATCTTCCTTGTGGGAAAAATGGTGCCCAGTTAGCTCCTGAAAAAAGGAGGAGGTAGTAGAAAAACAGAGAGGAGAGGAGAGGAGAGAAGAGAAGAGAAGAGAGCAAATAAAGAGTGGAACAACTTTCGGGGGTGAAAGTGATTTCAAAAGAATCCATCCCACTTCCTGTATCCCTTTTCATGGTGCTGCCTTTTGTCAAAGCTTATTACTGAATGTTGCCATTGAAATTGCACCACTAATCCAAACAGAGCACTGCCCTCCCTGCACACACACACTGTTGGTTGTGAATCACAGTGTGGTTGGTGACCCCCAGCATTCCCTCTAATTTTTGCTCCCACTGTGCAGGAGACTTGCCCCATGTGTGTACAGGGAGGGCAGGGTTTCTTCCAAAACCAGAAGTAAACAAACCAGCTGCCAGTGCACAGCCCCGATGGAGATCTGTGCATGTGCACGCACAGCTTAGAGAGAACATTGGAGACCCCCTATTACTGCTGTAGACTCTCCAGCCTGGCTTCCCTGATGAGATCATATTCCACACAAAGACCCTCCCTTCCTCTCCTCTGACGCCACCCATAAAATATGAGTACAAGATTGGCATGTAAGGTATGAATGGTGAACAGGGACAGACACCACATGCCGCTCCTCATACAGAGGAGGGGCAGGATCTTTTCTTGATCATCCAGGAGTGCAGGACACATAATAATGAGCTCAAGTTACAGAAAGCCAGATTTAGCCTAAATATCAGAAAAAAAATCCTAAATGTTAGAGCAGTACAACAATGGAACCAATTGCCTTGGGAGATGATGAGCGCTTTTAAGAGAAAATTGGACAGCCATCTGTCAGACATCCTTTGATTTGTATTCCTGCATTGAGCAGGAGCTTGGACTCGATGGTCTTATAGGCCCCTTCCAACTCCATTATTCTGTGGTTCTATGAGCATACCTGCACTGGAGATGTTTGTGATTGCATGGATCGCTTCTCTTCCTTTCTCCCCCTTTCCTTAACTTTCTGTTTCATTTCTTTCTTTTCTCTCCTTGGATCATAACTATGGTGCTGGGGAGAGGAATTGATCTTCCTGCCTCCCACCCCACCCCACCACAAAACAAACAAACAAAGAGAAGGCAAACAAATGCACAAAGAGCTGGTCTTCCAGTAATGTATAGGTCACACACCTTCCCATGGTAGGATTTACCAGAAAATGTTGCAGTAGGAGCTCCAAACACAGGAAATGAGGACAAAACAATTTGTGGAATCTTTTCTGGCTACTTTACTTCTAGCACGAACAATGGCACATTAATAATTTTATTTAAAATATTGTACCCCACTTTTCTCCTCAAGGGAACCCAGATTAAACCCCCACCACCACCCCAAATCTCACAGATTTAAGTCACGTTGAGGCATGCATCATTTGGATCATGACTCTAACAAAGAAAACATTATGCTCCCATACAGCAGTGTGAAGCAACCTTGTGCAATTCCCTCTTAATTCACATGTATCTTGGAACCTTATTGAATGAGGTGAAACATTCTGTTCAGCAACCCTTTTGCAAAAGGTTTAAACAGATAAACATAGGATAACTGTGTGAGAAAGCAACAGAGCTGCCACATAATGGAGACTCAGCTGTAAACAAAAGAGTAAACAAAAACATTATTTGAAGGTTGGCATCCTGTTCTTGTTGAAATATTTTCTTCTTGAATTGATAGATCAAGGTTTTCTGTGGCCCACAACTTCCAGTCTAAAAACAGTGACCTCTTTTAAGTGTTTGTTTGTTTCTCTCTGTGCATGCATTTATCTTCTCACTTTCTCTATGGCAAACAGTTCTCCTTTTGACCCTCATATTATTTGCTAATATGGGATCATTACAAGAGGTGCACGTGTCTAAACACAGCTGTTGGAAAATGTGCAAAACATTCAACATAATAATCTAACGGTATGCCCTCCAAAGCCTGTTGCAGACTTACCAAATTTATCTGGGAGGAGAACCAGATCTATACCTGGACCCTTGGCCACCACCAAAGTTGCTGGCACTCCCAGTGATGCCATGGGCCAGGGATGACCCAGTGCAGCTTATTTATTTTATTTTATTACACTTCTAAACCACCCATCTGACCCATGGTCACTCTGGGCAGTGTACAACAGCAAACAATATGAACAAATAACAGTAAACCTATAATTCAGCAAACACAGTTAAAAACTGAAATTAAAATTAATTTAAAATCAGGCAGTGGCTATAGATGTTAAATATATAACCTCAGAGGGCTATTGAGGTGGTATAGTTTGGAAACTCTGCCGGAACAGAAATGTTTTGAAAGATTTCTTTAAAGTTTCCAGAGAAGGGGGCAGGTAAATTTCAGGTGGGAGTTCAGCCTGGGATGCACTTACACAATTACCCTTTCTCTTTTGTTTTGTTTTAGAGATATACACTAGCACCAAAAATCAGAATCAGAATTCAAAATTACAGCCCTTCGAGTTGCACAGGAGAGATTTGCTAAGAATGGGGACTGGAGGTGAACCCTTCCCTGAATATGATGGAGCTGCATGGCATGGATATGGAAGGCAATGCCGGGTGCTCTTCCTAAATCTCTGCCCAACCACAAAAGCAGCAGCACTGCTGCTGCCCACACTGACAGTGTTGGTCTCAGTACTGATGCCATCCTTGTCCTCCTCTGGCACATCAGCTCTTTGAGAGAAAAGTGCTTTCTTTCCCATCTTCTTTGGCCCCTTGCCCTGACTGCCCTGGCTAGATTGCACAAAGACATCACTGGGAAATGCCTGAGGTTCACTCATATCTGTCCCATCCTGAACCAGAGGCTTCTCTGCCATCTCCTTGGCAGAGGCACACCCACCCTGTACTGCTGCCTGCTGCTCTTTCATAGTGTCAGTACTGACAAGGCAACTGGGTGACAGATTTTATTTGCCGGGCTCATAATAGAAGTTATAGGCTTTCTTTTTCTCATCTCTCTCCCACTCCTCTCAGTAGAAGGTCCTGCAATGGGTGCAGGAAGCCTTTCCCAGGTGCCTACTTCTTCTACCACATTCAGGTTTCATACTGCCTTCAGAATCTACCCAAAGAAGAACAGTATCTGATTCTGCTACTGCAGAAGACAAAACCTTCCAATGAAACACACACAGAGATACAAAATCCATTAACTTAATGTAGGTCTATATATAACAAAATCATACAGAGCCTCCTGGTGCAGGGGCTAAACTGCAGTACTGCAGCCAAAACTGTGGTCACGACCCAGGGTTCAATCCCAAGTAGCTGGCCCAAGTTCACCCAGCCTTCCAGCCTTCTGAGGTCTGTAAAATGAGCACCCAGCTTGCTGGGGGTGGGGGCAATGTGTAGCCTGCATAATTAATTTGTAAACCACCCAGAGAGTGCTTTAAATACTATGGGGTGGTATATAAGCACCATGCTTTGCTTTTTTTTTAAATTCCCCTCCCTGATAGAGGCCTAAACCTCATATAATATTTCCCTGTTGATTTATAATATGTTTATCTATGACTCTACGAATCCTAAATCTTATTCCTAGCAATAGTAAGTAAACATGTTCTAGATGAGCGGTATACAAGTCTAATGAAATAAAAATAAAATAAATAAACAATATACAGTGAGATGTATAAGCTGAGGGTTCAGAAAAGAACACAGAGAAAATGACTGCAGTGCAGGCTTGCACCAAAGCATACCCTAACAGCAAATGCTCACAGGATTTATAAGCTGCTATGGCCACCTTTCAACTGGAAGCAACCAACATGAAAAAATACTTTCTGGTGTCTATGCCTGCTTCTTCGTTTCATTGATGAAGAAAGACATCATGTACAGGTTTTGCTCTCATCCCAGCCCCTTTCATTTGGGAAACCCATGGCAATCCCAATCAGGAGACACTGAGTTCTCTGGTCCCACTACCCTTGGTGCCAGAGTGCCTTTAAGTTTCATTTCTCAAGAGATCACTCCAGAATGCCTGATAAGTAGGTTTCACTACTTTAGCAAGCAGAAACCTAGTCTCTTGCTTTATAATCTATAGAGTAAATTAGACTTTGAATATAAGGGATGATTATTACAGATATTCAGAGCTATCAAATTTGGATTCAGATATATTCAGAAGTATCTGAGTATGGCATTATTCAGTGAATTCTGAATTTTTCCAAATCTGAATTCACAGCCCTACTTTCTTTTCTTTTCTTACCTTTTTGAAAATCTTGTCTTCAGTGCTCAGAACTTGGGTATCATACTTTTTTGGACTACAACTCAAGGAATTACGCGGTGGGCATGGCCACTGGCCATGTACGTTGAGAGTTTCTCAGAATTACAGTCCATAAAAATAGCTTTTTCCAAGCTCTGATAGAGTTCCTGGGTCCCACTCTGATATACACAACACACATGGGGCCCAGAAACACTGAAGACAGAAGATGGAAAAAAGCTTAAGCCACCTGGCCCAGCTCTCTTCTTTACAAGCTGGGCTGAAGGAAACCTAGAAGGCTGGAGAGGCTCATCAGGAAGACATGATGAGCAGGTACCTCAAGGTGTTTGCCCCAGATCCCATCAAACATGCCAATAACCCTCCACTCTGCTTTCACGGATGGAATATACTAAGGGTCAAATTATATAAATGGCCAGCTTTGTAATTAAAAGGTGTTAAAATGTTATCCCTCCAGAGACTAATTCCTTCAAAGCTGCTGTTCCTGTACACATGAATCATAAACACTTTGCACATGAATCATAAACTCATAGAATCATAGTACTGGAAGGGACCTTTAGGATCACTGAGGATCAAAGCAGGAAATCCACAACAAAAGTATCCTTGACAGTTGCCCATCCACTTTTTGCTTTAAACCTTGCAATGGTGAGTACAGCACCTTCCAAGGTAGTCCATTCCACTGCCAAACACCTCTTCCTGTCAGGGAGTTCTCCATTAAGCCCACATTTACCACACAATAACCCATCAGAAGCCAAAAGCAAGCTCTTGCAATATGCAGAGCTGAGGAAACCTTGCGCTAAAATATACAAGTGTCTTCTGCCTCTTAAAGAAGTCTAAGCAAGTATTATACTGCTTGGTCCCAAAATTTGTAATTCTAGCTCCAGTTGTTGCATAAAACTGAAAGTATAGCAGATTTGGGAAGAGGAAGGGGGGGGGAATCCACTGATATAAGCAAACAGGAAGCCTTATATGGAAGACATCTATGTATGAATGCTAGGATTGGAACACAAATATTTTCAAGGGATTGTAGTTTACAGGAGGTGAGCAAGGTGAAATACAATCATCTGTGGAATAACCAGCCACCAGTGACTATTTCCAAGGCATTTATTTGAAGGGGGCCTGAACTTATCTGTATCTGGCTGGTGCTCTAGTAGCCTGAAACATCGAAACTCAATCAAGTCTCTTCTGTATGTTATTTTCTTTTGATTTTTTAGAAACATTAAAGCTGAATGTGTCAGAACTGCATCAGGATTATATTTTTTAGACTACGCGCCTAAGGTTGTTGGTTTTCTGCTCGCTCTCTCTTTTTTAAGGGGAACTATTTGGGAGAAAATGAAAAATGTCAGTAAGACAAACACATCCATCATGCATTTATACCCGGAGAGCTCAGAGTGGTGACAGCTCTTTGTCAAGTGTACAGTTGGTAATGACTGCTGCCATTTAATATATGGGATGCCTGGTAGATGTTGCCAGTTCTTTAGTGTCTGAGTGTACTTCTAACACTGTATCTAAATTATGTACACCTTCATTAATAACTATGCACCATCGAGTCCATTCTGCCTTATGGTGACCCTTTCCAGAGTTTTCTAGGTATAGACTACTCAGAAGTGGTTCGCCAGTCCCTTCTTTTGATGGCACTCTAGGACTGTATGCAGCTTGCCCAAGCCTACATCTTCTCCCAGGAATCAGAGTGCAGAATTGAACTCCAACCTCTGGCTCCGCAGCCTGATACCTAACTTTACTAAACTATCCAGTCAGCCACACTTTTATTAGTAGACACTAAATTAATGCTTAATGTTGGAGTATTCCATCTGACTGGTAACATATGCTGAATTTCTCTTTGGGAGAGGACAGAACAACTTTCTTAGTTGCACCAATTAAAAATTATATTGTATTGTACCATTTATAATTACAGAAAGCAGTTGCAGTTGGGGACTAGATCTGCATGATGTGTTGAAAAATATGTTAATCTATGTCTCTCTATTTAATAAAATACTTTGCAGGTAGCAGAGTGGGGTTGAGGAATCGGAGGATAAATTCTAGTATGGGAAAGGCACCAGGGGCTGTGCTGGCTTAGAGACCATCATGATACTTCATGTGTCTACTGTGAACCAACTCAAGGGCTATGAAAAAGGCCATGAACCTTGTCTGGTCTCAGCCAGCCCTCTAGTACTTGAGGATAGAGAAAAGCCATTCAATGCATAACCCAACAAACTAAAAATGAATACTTCTCTCTTCACTGGGCCTTCAGACTACATCTTGAAGCTACAGAGAAACATGGCAGTCTCTATATCAATCCAGATATTTAGACTTTTTCTTCCTTTTTTTCCCCTGTTCTTTTTTGAACTATGAGGAAGAGTTTTGGAGAACTCAACAGCTTTTGGACCATTTTTGTAACATTTTAGAAGCCCCATAAAAAGGCAACACTGATCTTTGTTTTCCCTCATGGATTACACACCTACTTTGTTTTTATTTGGGTCCCACGAGGGAAGACTTTCTTACTACATTTGTTTGAAAAGAGACTCTATTATGTGGTACATGAAACCACTTCATTGTTGTTGTTTAGTCGTTAAGTCGTGTCCAACTCTTCGTGACCCCATGGACCAGAGCACGCCAGGCCCTCCTGTCTTCCACTGCCTCCCGGAGTTGGGTCAAATTCATGTTGGTAGCTTCAATGACACTGTCCAACCATCTCATCCTCTGTCGTCCCCTTCTCCTCTTGCCTTCACACTTTCCCAACATCAGGGTCTTTTCCAGGGAGTCTTCTCTTCTCATGAGATGGCCAAAGTATTGGAGCCTCAGCTTCAGGATCTGTCCTTCCAGTGAGCACTCAGGGTTGACTTCCTTCAGAATGGATAGGTTTGATCTCCTTGCAGTCCAGGGGACTCTCAAGAGTCTCCTCCAGCACCACAATTCAAAAGCATCAATTCTTCGGCGGACAGCCCTCTTTATAGTCCAGCTCTCACTTCCATACATCACTACTGGAAAAACCATAGCTTTGACTATGTGGACCTTTGTCGGCAAGGTGATGTCTCTGCTTTTTAAGATGCTGTCTAGGTTTGTCATCGCTCTCCTCCCAAGAAGCAGGCGTCTTTTAATTTCATGGCTGCTGTCACCATCTGCAGTGATCATGGAGCCCAAGAAGGTAAAATCTGTGACTGCCTCCATATCCTTCTATTTGCCAGGATGTGATGGGACCAGTGGCCATGATCTTAGTTTTTTTGATGTTCAGCTTCAGACCATTTTTTTTGCGCTCTCCTCTTTCACCCTCATTAAGAGGTTCTTTAATTTCTCCTCACTTTCTGCCATCAGAGTGGTATCATCTGCATATCTGAGGTTGTTGATATTTCTTCTGGCAATCTTAGTTCCTGCTTGGGATTCATCCAGTACAGCCTTTTGCATGATGTATTCTGCATACAGTATAAGTTAAATAAGCAGGGAGACAATATACAGCCTTCTCATACTTCTTTCCCAATTTTGAACCAATCAGTTGTCTCATATCCAGTTCTAACTGTTGCTTCCCACATATAGATTTCTCAGGAGATAGATAAGGTGGTCAGGCACTCCCATTTCTTTAAGAACTTGTCATAGTTTATTGTGGTTGACACAGTCAAAGGCTTTTGCATAGTCAATGAAGCAGAAGTAGATGTTTTTCTGGAACTCTCTGGCTTTCTCCATAATCCAGCGCATGTTAGCAATTTGGTCTCTAGTTCCTCTGCCCCTTCGAAATCCAGCTTGTACTTCCGGGAGTTCTCGGTCCACATACTGCTGAAGCCTACCTTGTAGGATTTTGAGGATAACCTTGCTAGCATGTGAAATGAGTGCAATTGTATGGTAGTTGGAGCATTCTTTGGCACTGCCCTTCTTTGGGATTGGGATGTAGACTGATCTTTTCCAATCCTCTGGCCACTGCTGAGTTTTCCATACTTGCTGGCATATTGAGTGTAGCACCTTAACAGCGTCATCTTTTAAGATTTTAAATAGTTCAACTGGAATGCCATCACCTCCACTGGCCTTGTTGTTAGCCATGCTTTCTAAGGCCCACTTGACTTCACTCTCCAGGATGTCTGGCTCAAGGTCAGCAACCACACTATCTGGGTTGTCTGGGACATCCAGATCTTTCTGGTACAGTTCCTCTGTGTATTCTTGCCACCTCTTCTTGATGTCTTCTGCTTCTGTTAGGTCCCTACCATTTTTGTCCTTTATCATGTCCATCTTTGCACAAAATGTTCCTTTAATATCTCCAATTTTCTTGAACAGATCTCTGTTTTTTCCCTTTCTTTTATTTTCCTCTACATCTTTGCCCTGTTCATTTAAGAAGGCCCTCTTGTCTCTCCTTGCTATTCTTTGGAAGTCTGCATTCAATTTTCTGTAACTTTCCCTATCTCCCTTGCATTTTGTTTCCCTTCTCTTCTCTGCTATTTGTAAGGCCTCGTTGGACAGCCACTTTGCTTTCTTGCCTTTCCTTTTCTTTGGGATGGTTTTTGTTGCTGCCTCCTGTACAATGTTATGAGCCTCCATCCATAGTTATTCAGGCGCTCTGTCCACCAAATCTAGTTCCTTAAATCTGTTCTTCACTTCCACTGTGTACTCATAAGGGATTTGGTTTAGATTATACCTGACTAGCCCAGTGGTTTTTCCTACTTTCTTCAGTTTAAGCTTGAGTTTTGCTATAAGAAGCTGATGATCAGAGCCACAATCAGCTCCAGGTCTTGTTTTTGCTGACTGTGTAAAGCTGCTCCATCTTTGGCTGCAGAGAACATAATCAATCTGATTTCGGTATTGCCCATCTGGTGATGTCCATGTGTAGAGTCGCCTCTTGTGTTGTTGGAAAAGAGTGTTGATCAGCTTTTCCCACTCTTTTGTTGACTATGAGGGCTACTCCATTTCTTTTACGGGATTCTTGCCCACAGTAGTAGATATGGTAATTGTCTGAATTGAATTCACCCATTCCCGTCCATTTTAGTTCACTGATGCCCAGGATGTCAATGTTTATTCTTGCCATCTCCTGTTTGACCACATCCAGCTTACCAAGGTTCATAGATCTCACATTCCAGGTTCCTATACAGTATTTTTCTTTGCAGCATCGGGCTTTCCATTCATTTCCAGGCACGTCCGCAGCTGAGCGTCCTTTCGGCTTTGGCCCAACCACTTCATTAGCTCTGGAGCTACTTGTACTTGTCCTCCGCTCTTCTTCAGTAGCATGTTCGATGCCTTCTGACCTGAGGGGCTCATCTTCCAGTGTCATATCTTTTAGCCTTTTGTTTCTGTCCATGGAGTTTTCTTGGCAAAGATACTGGAGTGGCTTGCCAGTTCCTGCTCCAGGTGGATCGCATTTAGTCAGAACTCTCCACTATGACCTGTCCATCTTGGGTGGTCCTGCATGGCATAGCCCATAGCTTCTCTGAATTACTCAAGCCCCTTCACCATGACAAGGCAGCAATCCATGAAGGGGGAAACCACTTTAGTGTGGTTTAAACACATCATATTTTCAATCTAAGGAAGTGATTGCCATATCTTTGAGTGCTAGAAATCTAAGGAAAAGACAAGGGCAATCTATTACTAAGGTGAAAAAGACTGAGTCTACAAATTCCTTTTTAAAATGCTAGGGAAATCTCAGAGAGTTCTACACCCTTGTTAATTGTGCCAGGGCTGAGGGAACATGTAGAAGAAATCTAATAATTTGGGGGGAGGGGAATATATTTGCTGTGGTTTACTTTCCCTTTGGGGGGGATGTTTTTAAATACAGCTTACCACTTGCTTGGTTTGCTTTTACTTTAAGCTTCATTGCCTTTTAATAAAAATATGTGCTTGTAAAAAGTTGTAGAAAATGGTCCGCTGCATATCAATGTTCTCCAAGTTTCAAAGACTTTGATTCCCAAAAATAAGATTTAGAATAATAGGCTGCTAAGGGAATCTCTTTTTAGAACTTGGAAGATAACTGTTTTTGAACTAAAGATTCCAAAGCTTTGGAATTATGACTCCCAGAATTTCCCCAGCCTCCAGTAACTGGAGGATTCTGGGAGTTGTAGTCCAAAGAGATAACTTGTCCAGATTATGCTACTGAGGTGATTCTATGTTAAAGCAGATGAGGATTGGAGGGCAATGAGGTGGAATGGTTACAGTCTACAAAAGCTCAGTCTCTTAACTAGATGCTCCATCCAGTAATCTGTCAATTTTGAATCTATGGTGCTCTGGCTGGGACAATGTGGCAATTCTGTTAGAGTTCTGTCGGTTTCACAGACAACAGCCTCTCTTTCTTAGATGGTTGGGGTGATCTGTGGTGTGGTTTGTTGTTCTGGAAGATTATGCCGAGGTCAACCATTCAAGAGTCACCAGGGCTTCAAGTCCACCATGGCAACCACAGACCCACCTCATTTAGTTATTGACCCAAACCTCATATCAGGGCATCTTCCAACAGGCCACCATATGGTTAGTTTTAGATTGAAATCTGCATATACGGTACACTGATTGAGGATGAGATCAGATGGCTGTAAAGGTCCTCTAAAGTAGAAGCTCAAGAGCTGGACCAAAAAGTTTCAGGTTGGGCACCAATGAGGGTCAGGCTGGAGTGCATTTCCTCATGTGATCACCAGGGAATAAATTGCACCAGACTGCTCCACAAGTGGTCCAGATTATGATTTATTTCCCTGTGTGATCACACCCTAAGATAGTCCATCCCAGCCATCTGATGGGCCAGATGGTACTGAACCAGGCAACTGACCACACTCATTAAGTGGGGGGTTACTTAGGAGCCATGTTGTCAACCACTCTAGCTATACCTGTGTTCCATAGATCACTCAGTGCTCCAGCAGAACCATCAATGAACCAACAAAGGAGGAGGCTCTCTTAATGCATTCAAGATACCATGTGACCCATCAGATGGCTGGGATGGGCCATCTTAGGGTGTGATCACAAAGGGAAATAGATTGCAATCTGGACCCTTGTGGAGCAGTCTGGTGCAATCTCTTTCCTGACATGATGCTTGAGCCTGACCCTCATCCATGCCCAAGCTGGACCTTTTTTGATCCAGCTGTACAGCTTCTACTTTTGAGGGCTTGAGTTCTACACATCTTGTGCTTTGAAACTGATGAAAACCTGCTACAGTTGCTTCAGGGGGAGGGCTTTGGCTGAGAAAACAAAGCTATCACACTGTAGCTCCTTGTGGGGTTGTTTCTATCAATTTTGTATCAAGATGCTGCCATAAAATGGTTTGGAGCTGATGAATGGTTATGTTGTGTATGGCAATGCAGAGTCATTTGCTAACAGCGGTATAATCAAAATAGCAAAACAGCCTGCTTTAAACTATTTGCTGCCTTTCTTTTGTGTTAACTAAAGCCCCAAAGCCCCAGTACACTTGTATTATGGAACCACAGGCTCAGATAAATAACAGTAGATGAAAATAAACCGTTATGAGCAAGAAGAGAAAAGACAAACTTTTCTGCAAGAGTCTAACGAAGGCAGAAAATCAATTAGGTGGAAAGGAAGCTGCGTTAAAGGGGACATGTACTACTCAGCTTACAAGAAAGACAACATTCCTTGGGGAACAATTTCTCCTATGAGGCATTGTACTTCACAGTCCATTTTCATTCATTAATATACGTTCCCAGGCACTTCAAAGAAGCAAGTGATTTTGAAGACATACAGATGAAGAATTTTGATGTCTTGCAGTATTTGGCTTCTTTTAAATCTCATTCCTATAGGCCAAACTATGCACTACAGGTACTCATTATTTGAGCTGAAGTCACATTAGTGTTCTGAAGATGTAATTCAGGCAGACTTTCATGTCTGAGAAATCAGACTTCTGAAGACAAACGTGCATATGGCCTGAAGACTAGTCTCAAAGAAAAGAAGCTGCCTGGCAAATTATAGGAGATGAGAAAAGTTCCTGCGGTTAAAAGCACATATGGCCTCTAACATATATTTCAGCCCTTTTCAAGTGATACTGAGGGCTAGAATCTTTAAAATAATACTGTTCTGTGTGCACCGTTTCTCCAAGTAGTAAGATGTTCCAGAGGTATTTCGCTTTGCTTTATTTATTGTATTTATATGCCATTTTTTCCCAGTATTGGGGTAAAGGCAGCTTGCAAAACTGTTAAAAAACAATAGAAAATGAAAATACAATAGAATTAGAGAGATTAAAATGGGAGTAAAATCATTTTTATAATAAAATTCAAATTAAAGCACATTCAAATAGACTTCATCCACCTTACTGCAGAGAATTAATTGTATTTACAGGACATGAGGAGGAAAAAAAGATCAAGAGCAAGATCCAGCTCCCATTCCCCACCAAAACCTGTCAAACAATTATGGATTGATGATCCGATCCCTCGAAAGGTCTCTGTGAGCGGCGCTCCTGTTATTCTGTGCTCAAAAACATTCAAATATTTGATCAAAATGCTAGCAATAATAAGGTTTGCTATACCTGGATTTGAGATTCTTTGAAAGGAAACCTTTGAAAGATTGTGATATTTATTACAACTCTTTATTGCCAGTTGAACAAAAGCAGTGACATATTGGCTACAGCTACTGTTTGCACTTCAGTTATCCTGAAAAAGGTACCTTCCATGCCCTGATATTGCTAACACAGACAGCTGAAAAACTCAGATAAATGGTATATTTTAATCACAACTAACTGAAGCCCCATTGATTTTAATAAATCAATTCTAGGTAAGACTACTATGGATTTTGTTGTTGTTATGTGCTGTCAAAGCAGAACCAACTTACACCGAGCCTAATAGGGCTTTCAAGGTAAGTGAGATATTTAAGGAGTCATTTTACTAGCTCCACACCCCTAGTGAGTTTCTATGGCTGAGTGGGGATTCAAACCAGGGCTCCTCAGTCCTAGTCTGCACTCTATCCACTACACTACACTCGGTATATAATATGGATCTTTCCTAATGTACGTATATTAAAATGGAGTAAAGTACAGGTATTCCAATCTGATCTATGCAAATGTTTTCAGACATATGGTGATCATTTTATTCTTTGTGAAGCTTAAAAAGGGATTCGAGAGAAGCTTCTGAGGCTGTGTTCAGGCAGACCCTGAATACGCCTGATCCTGTGTAATTTCAGAAGCTACAGATGTTAATGCTTTGATGGGAGACCGCTAGGGAATGCCAGATCCAGATGGGACTAGAAAAGCATTTGCCTGAAAGCTGAGAGAGCTGCAGCCAATCAGAGTTGATTATATTGAATTGATGGACCAAGAATCTGAGCCAATATGATGGAGCTTTCTGTGAGCCTATGGCCTGATGGTGCATGGGCCTTTTAAATCTAATGCAGCATTAAAAGTCCTTCCTCTGCTTTCTTTAGCAAAGAGCAAACTGTACTACAGGCCTATTTTGTTGATTCCTGCCAGGAAGCTCATACGTTACTGTGACGTTTACCCACGTGGCCCTTGCTTGTTTCACCAAACCCAGAGCTCACGCGAGTATCCCAACATGTCCTTTACCTCGCTGCCACCAGTTGACCTCTGTCAACACCCTTTAATTAGAAAGATTGAGGTCCAAGCTCAGTATAAAGTTGAACAACACAGGTTTATTGATTACAGTTTGCTTAAACAGGTTCTTCACAGACTTTAATGTGTTCATTAGATTAGTAATAACTTGTTTCACTCTTAACTCTCTTAGTTCTACGTTCCACACTCTTAACTCCTAACTCTGCTACCCTCCCTAACTACCACAGACTAACTTCTACTTCAGACTCTCATATCTGACTCTCTCTCTCTTCCCTATCTGCTCCCTATCTGACTCCTCCTTCTCCAGCCAAGCCTCATGTAGCTGTTGACTCCTCCTCTCCAGCCCTCTCATAGGTTCATGCAAATTAGCTCATGAATATGAGTGACATGAGTGAAGTGGACGATCGCCACAGTTAGCTTCAGGGTATATCTCTTATGTTACCTATACCCAGGGCTTGAAAAATTTTAGACTGTCTCACCAGTCAGTCAAAAATTTCACCAGTCAACATGACCGGACTATAGCCTTGCAATTTATTGGGATTGGGAATCACTGATTTATACCCTCAGACTTGGGTTGCTTTATTACCTGCGTGCCTGTGGGGTCATGAAGCTTGTATTTTGAATGCCTTTCTTTTGAATGTCTCCAGCAAAAATAAAACTGAAAGCAAAAGCGCCCAGCCTCTTAAGAAGGCACGGTTCCCTCCCACCCCAGGATGTGTCCTCGTTCGGTTGAAATTGGGAGCAGGGAATCTCCATATTCTCCAGCATGGGACTACTCTACATTCTGAGAGAGGGAGACAGGCGGAGGGGAAGGAGGAAGGCAGGGAGGGAGCTGTGACTCGTCGAGCAGCATTTTTCACTCATCACAGACGAGTGGACAAGCGCATTTTTCAAGCCCTGCCTATACCTTTGTGGAGCTGAAAACTGGTAGTTAGATTAGAGCTAATTAAAGTTTGAGGATTTTTTGGACTAGAATTCCCAGGATCCCCCTTTGGCTATTGGATATAGTGGCTAGTTGTTTCTAGGAGTTGTAGTCTCCTCCACCCAAAATGTTTGCAACTAGAAATTAAAGTTCAATAGACAACATGTGTTATCTAAGTACAGGTGTAAGTGCCATACAAGGACCATATGAACTAAAGCTAGGAACAAGCTTTCATCAATATTCTTTGCACAGTGCTACCAGAATGGAGATTTAGAGATACTAAGATGTCCTTACAGCCCAGTTTCACAGCAAGCCTACCAACCTATACCCAGACTGTTATTGTAATGTTTTGCACTAAGACAGCCAATGCACATGGCCTGAAATCCACTTTTCCAGTGAACAAGGGAGGCGTGGGGGTTAATTTCTGTCAAGTACAACATTATTAGGTGCTATAAATGTTTATGGAGGAGTTTGCCATTCCCGTTCAGAATTCAGACTGTGTTATAGTGTTAGTCAATGACAAAAAGGAAATACAGCCATTTTCCCATATTCTGTAAGACTTTTCAAATGTTACCTGAGATACATTGCAGCCTATGGGGTTCTTCTCAGTGGTCTGATTAATCAAGCAGTCAGGGAGTTAGGAATTAGCCTGAAGAGCAGCTGCCCCACAAATCTCTCAAGCCCTGGGCTTGTTCACCCAAGGCAGAAAAATTGCCATAAGGAATTCTACTTATCTAACCATGAGTACATGTGTAGTATAACTAAAAGGGTTCCTCTTTCCTTGCCTTATGTTAAAACACAATTCTTCCTTCCCCCACTTTTTTTGTTTTTGTTTTTGTTTTCCATCAAAGTTATCTTTGTACTTGTTTTCACATGTCCCATTAGCCAGAACCCACAAATGCACCCCCGCCAATTAAAAAAACAGAGTGTAAATGCTTTACCTGCCAATTTAAGATGAGGGTGGAAGAAAAATGAAGGGAGCCATTTCAGGCAACCCCTGCGGGAAGGCAGGTGGCGGCGGCATAATCAATAAAGACTGGAATTGGTGCTGGAATGGTTTATCAAAACTTTTTTCAGTGCAGAAAACAGAGGGCATTTGGAGCTGCAAAATGTCTTGGGAGAGAACTAGGAATGCAAAACTTCACTAATTCTGGTTTTGTGAGTTAGAGTGAAACATTTCAGAGGTTTCCTCCCTCCTGACAGAGAATATGAGAGGGATTGTGATTCTTGATTCTTTCTTTTGGGTTGGGATTTTTGCAGAACATATGCAGAAGGTTTTTTTTTGGTGGGTTTTTTGTATGCAAAACTCTTATATTGCATTGAAAAGCGTGTGTTTGGTACCAAATGCAAGATTCATGTGTAAAGTTTTGGTGCAACTGCCACTCTTTTTTTTTTTTTTTTTGCTGATGCTGTTGATGAAAAAATCTCTAGCCTTTCCCCTCTCATGTAGGAGCAAAAATCTCCCAGAAATTTACTAACTATCTCTATCTATCTATCTATCTATCTATCTATCTATCTATCTATCTATCTATCTATCTATCTATCTATCTATCTATCTATCTATCTATCTATCTATCTATCTATCTATCTATGGAGGGGCGTACATCTATGTCCCTTATTAAACTCAAGAGATTGGAAAGGTTACTCTTTGATCCCTCAGTCAGCATGGCACTGCTGATGATAGGATTCTCAGCCCTATAATGTGAGAAAGTAACTTTTCCAAGCTGTGAGTAATATTAATCACCAAGAGCACCATCTTGAAGAATTCAACTCTTTGTAAAGTCATATGGTGAAGATTTGTGGAGAGAGATATTCTTGGCGAGAGTTGAACAGTTACCAAATTGAATTTCAACTTCTTCAAGATCTGATCAAGCTTTGACTGTTCAGCATGAGGTTTACCTGTGGGTCATATCCTTTTCCCCAAAATTAGGTTGGCAGCAAATTCACCAAAGATTATTTTGGATGTGCATGTGTTTCATCACAAAGAGGAAACATTAAAATCTGTAAATCTGTCAACTTCCATTAAGTATATATATAAAAAAAATGTATAATGATTTGCAAATGACAAGAAAGAGGGATGCTGAAAAACAAACAAACAAAATGCTTAAGAAAATATTATAGCATGTAGATTAAAAGGTTATTGCCTGGAAGACTGAAGATTTTTAGATGAATGCAGCTGTGACAGAAACAAAATGGATATTCACGAGAGAGAGAGAGAGAGAGAGAGAGAGAGAGAGAGAGAGAGAGAGAGAGAGAGAGATATTCTAGTCAGAAATTTAATGATGAAAAACAAATCTGTCAGGAAGCCAGTGTGGTCCATTTCACTTGTTAGAGTAGGCTGACTGTCATAAAAGAGGCTTGCAGCTTGAAAAGGTTAGGCAATGGATAGCAACTTAAACTCATTCTTGTCTAGCGGTCAGTATAAAGCCTGTTGCAATGATCTGCTGTATGATTTCATCCACTGGGGCCTGGAGTAGTTCAAATTAGTAAAGTATCTATCTGCCAAGGAAGCTAAAGGGGAAAAGGGCAATCATGTCAGCAAAGAGTTTGTTTGGTCAGAATTATTTTTGAATGTGTCAGTGGAAGTGCAAAGGCCATCTGGTGAGACACCTTGTGTGCTCAATTTTACTAAAGGCCATCAGTATTAGTCAGGTATTCAAAAGGGGAAATAAAGTCAACATCTCATCAATTGAGAATAATATTTGTATTATTTTGCTGTAATCAGAGAAAAGGTATATTCTCACTATCAACATGGGTTAAGACTAAGAGTGTAGCCAAGATAAAATTAGGGCAGCTGAAGCTGTGTCAAATCCAATGCCTTCTCAACCGTTGGATGCTGAAAATTAGTTAAGCCCATTCCTGCCTTTGTGCAACTTTATGATAGCCTAGTTGTAGAGTCCTTGGATTGGGGTAAGCTTGGATCCAACTCCTCCCTCTCTCCCTCTATCTTTTTCTGCTCTTTTGGGGCTCTCCTGTTGATAGGCAGATCCCTCTGGATCAACCAGCAGAAGGAGATTTTGCCAACAGATGAGACTTCCACCTGTTCCAAATCCACTGCAACCAACAATGTTTGGTAAATATTGTATTGTATAAGTCCCAGACGAGAATCCAGCAGAAATTACACTTGATACAATAGAGACCTAACTTAATAATGGACAGTACATTACCAAAGGGCCATCTTAGCAATGGGCCTCAAAATAACTTAAGAGACAAGCAGGTTGGTAGGTAGAAATCCTGGGAGGCAAGAATAAGACAGGCTACAAGAACTTTGAAAGCAATTGTATAAAAACAGCACACAAAGGTCCACAACAGCTTTGAAGTATGTATAACTGTGTAGGGCAGTAGTGCCCAGCCCTTTTTGAGTCATGACCCTCTTTTATAATAGCCGAGCAACCTGCGACACATCACCACATTTTCATAAAAAAAGGCCGCAGTCATCGTTCCCCGACATGGCAGCACTGTCAATGATGCAGTTGCTTGCCCTCCAACTGTTCCTGCTGCCGACTTCAGCACCATCACTTCAAAACCTGGTAGGGAACAGGCTGGGGGAGGTTAAAGGTAGGGAGAAGAGAAGGCAAAGGACTTCAGTGATGGGCCGGGGGGGGGGCAGAAGGACATTGCATTACCAGGGAGGGGGCAAAACCTTCGCGCAGAGAGGATCTGCCTCAGAAACCAGCAGGAAGCTTTACTTGCACCCACTGCAGAAGAGGCAGGCTGTTGGTTTTTGTATCTCCCTCCTAGGATTTGTTGTGGGGATGAGGTTCTTTTTCCTTTTCCTCCCCTTCTTTAGGGTCTCCAGAAGTGGGATTTCATAGTTAAAATCCCTGTTTTGTAGAATCAGCTGCAATTATAGCTTTATGCTGGCATTTGTATTTATGTAAAAAATAGGCCTGGTCATCCCTTCTCAGAAAACAGAGGCTTCTTTATCCTTCAAAGGGCCTGTTTCTCATGCATACACATATACACTAATTTTCATATTCCACTCTGAAAAGTCAAATAATAAATTATTTAACAAGGGCTACAACACATATAAGGCAACCCACAACCCCCGAGAAAAGACTTTGTGACCCCCATGGGTTTAGGAGGAACCACTGATTTGGGTACAATTATTTTCAAGCTGAGGAACAAAGTTGTGCAGTTTTGCATTTTTGGACTACTGCTCCCAGAATTCCTGTGGGTCATGCTGCATAAGCAATTCTGGGAACTGTAGTCCAAAAAAACAAACCAGCATCTCTATACTTGGGAACATAAGAGTGAGATGTTTTTGCATTCTCTGTACAGCCTTTATTGTAAGGGTGACTCCAGATGTTGCAGGCACTAAGAACATCAGCAATAGCCAGCAAAACCACAAATTGCCCACCCCGGCTGTAGCATAAGGAAGAAAGTGGAGGGGGAAAGCAGGAATCATCAAAGCTCTTTGATCCCTGCTTTCACCTCCACTTGCTAAGTAGGCTTAGCAAGAAAGGGGGAAGCAGGGATCAAAGCGATCCTACAGCGCTTTGATCCCTGCTTTTCCCCTCCACTTGCTAAGCCCCACTTAGATTTCTTAATTTTGGGTTAGAAAAGTGGGGGGGGGGATCTTATACACGGAAAATATGGTACGTTCTTAAAGGGATCACAAATAATTTGGTACGGTCCTATACTCATCTATCTGTGGAGTTAGCACCACTGAAAACAATGAGAGTTTAAGGGGCCATGTATAGGATTGCACTGTCAATGTTGCTATAATCTAGTATAAAACACGAACAGGAAATGTGTAGACCTCTGGCTATGAGAATGCAGTATCTATATTTCCTGCAGTTAGCATATGCCAATGGTGGGAAATAATAGGATCTGTAGTGCGACATCCAGAGAACATCTTCCCACCCCTGTTTTAGCAAATGCATCTGTGTTTTTCATAGATCATTGGCACTTGCACAGCCTAATGATCCCACCAGGATCATCTTGGTGCCAAAGATCTACAGAGCATTCAAATATCTATGGAAGACATATTGTATGCAGTATTGGTTATTCTGTTTACTGTTCCACATGGTGCAGAGATTGCTATAGAAACCTGAAGAATGAACAGATTGTACATTTTCTTGCACTTACTGTGGAAAGAGGAAAAGTAACTTCCTGCCTGGTTCTGGGGAACATCTGCTCTGCCAATTTACACTGAGAAGGAACACTCCATGCTGTTGTTGACGTACAACTACAGTGGCACCAAAGTTTCAAGCTTTCTCTGCCTTTCTTCCATTGTAGGAATCAAGAGGAAAAACTAAAGCAAGGAAGAATATAGAATTACAGGCTCTGTCTATTTCCCCCCTTCCTCTTGCATGTGAGAAGACAAATGAGGAGAAGCAGGATGGCACCAAAGCCCCTGTCAGGCTCTGAATTATTCATGTTAAGCCATGTGTGAGTGGAGCAGGAGGTGGGAGGACAACATCTACAACCCTGTAAGTGGAATGATGCTAACACATACTAATCCTTCCCACACATTTTATCTGTTTCACCTTCACAGCAGCCTGCTGTGGTGTTAGACTTTCAAAAACAGGGTAGTTGTGTGCCTTTCCTTCATGTTATAAATAAAAACAACACACACACCCCTGTGCTGGCTCAAATCAAAATCTGCGTTAGTCCTGCATGTTGTTCCCATAGCAGTTTGCCAAATGCCTTTCTCAAATACGATATGGCTACAGTGGCACTCTCACTCATTTTCCTCAAACTCCTCTTCTACTGGAGGTAATTAGAGATGTGAAAAATGCTTATAACATTTCACAAATAATCACAAGTATTCTTATTTTGCATCAAAGAAATGTTATTGACTTGTTGAGACAGACATTCAAGGAATCACTGTGTTTCCCAGCAAGATTTTCCACAATGGGTCTCATTCACAGCCAGTGCAGAAAGACTGGCTGACTGATTAAAAGATGAAAGCAACCCCATCCTATGCTTTTGATTTTTAATTTCCTTGCAGTAGGAACACAGCTTATTGCAGTTTATGTAATTTGCACAGAAAATGTTCTAGTGGGTATGGCAACTCTTGCTAAGATGTACTGAACAAAATACCACATTGTCTTGCAGTTCGAGAAAAAGGTTGTGGTGGTTTGTTCTTATACCAGGGGAAGATAGAAATGGAGATTTACAACTCTAAAAAAATGTATAGCCTAACAAGCCAGGGCAATACTTGTATTCTTTTAAAAATTTGTAAGCTGCTTTGAATACTCTGATTTGAATACTGGAGGAGCCTCATAGCACAATGGTTAAACTGCTGTACTGCAGCCAAAACTGGTCACAGCCTGGGGTTCAATCCCAGGTAGTCAGCTCAAGGTTGACTCAGCCTTCTATCCTTCCGAGGTCGGTAAAATGAGTACCCAGCTCGCTTGGGGGGGGGGCAATGTGTAGCCTGCATAATTAACTTGTAAACCTCCCAGAGAGTGCTTTAAGTGCTATGGGGTGTTATATAAGCAGCACACTTTTTTTTTTTTTGCTTTACTCTCTTTTAGCAGAAAGGTGGGATATAAATATAAAAAATAAATTCTGAATAAATACAATTTCAGAATCTAGGCTCAGTTCCTGATTGCTCATTATTGATAACTTTAATCTCCTTGAATTTTTGGTGGCCATCACCACATAACAAACTCCACCACTTTAACAGTTTAAGAATAGTTTGGTAACAATAATAGTTAAGCTCTGAGAAGCTGAAACAAAATGTACATATGTATATGTCTTCTGTGATGCCTGCTGAAATGTTACTGTGCCGTAATGTTTTTAATCTATTACCAAAATATGTTGTGCAAAATTAATTGTGCAGTGTAAATTATCAGTTTGCAAACATTATTCATCAATGTTGTGGGGTTTTATTTTTTCCAAATTATCCAGAACAAATTAAAACTTCATATTAAACTGTCAAAAATAAAATTGCCTTCTTTGAAATATTGGACTGGGTTGTGAATATAAGGCAACCCCCTCCCATCACTTTTGGTGAAGCATAATATTCTCTTTCGTTACCGGGACTGTACAGTTTGATTGACTGGCATGAATCTCCCTGGATTTTTATGTTTATTTTTTACTTTATTTGCTTTTAGCTGCAGTAGAGTGCCTATTTAGGGAAATAAAATTACCATGTTTTTAAAAAGTATTATGAAACCCGTAAATGGTGAGCAGAGCAGCTCAAATGGCATGCTTGCTAGAGCTATAAAAGGTCATAATGCCCTTGAACAAGAAACAGAATTACGATTCACTGTTACCAATAATATGTAATAGATTAAAATGAAATTATTGGATTCATACCATGTTATGCATCACAGTGACATTTCTCATTAATCTTTTTTTTAAAAAATCTTTGAAATTAAACTGAGAAGGACTTTTCTGATCTCAGATAACTGTGGTGACACTCCCATTTAACATGAAGACAAAGTGCTATTGCAATAGGTGGCTGATGGGGTGCACATAACACTGGTTCCCTGAAAACCAAAGTGCAAACTGGCAACGAACCTCTCTCATCACTTGTACACCACAATTACCCTCACCATCTCTTCCTAGCATCAACGATAGTTTTGTGATACAGGTATACAAGTGCAAACCATAGTTAATAGAAACTTGATAGTAGATTCTGTCTTTCTGTTTTGCACATGCACATGTACACATCCATCCATCCATCCATCTGATGATACACAGAATCGTCTTGCACAGTTACACTTGCAAATATACATTAATTCAATTGGTGTAACTCAGCAGAGAACTGTGACAAATTAATAATTCAGGGTAGGCATTTTCTGTCACACACCAAACCACAGGACTGGTATGTGATAGGAAGTGTCTGTACTGACTTCTTAACTTGTGGCAGTTCACCACTGAATGCTATGATAATGGAGTGAATATGAGCATGCGTAATTAACGGGATTCTTGCCATCTACAAAGATATAGACTGGATTGGATCTTGGAAGTAGTTAGTTACAAAAAACTACTTGAAGTTAATTCCTTTTTCAAGTAACTATCTTAAGAAGAATTAACAAGTTTGTAGTGCAACTGTAACTTTCCAATTATTTTGATAGTTATGGAGGGTCTAGCCTCTCTAAAGCAGGGGTCTCAAACACGCGGCCCGCGGGCCATTTGCGGCCCGCCGGATGATAGTTTGTGGCCCCCGCCTTGCCTGCCCCCCCTGAAGTGCCCATGTGTCCTCTGCTGTCAAGAGTCAAAAAAAGCCTCGCCTCACTCGCCGGCTCTCTCCCAAGACAGTGCCTCTTGCACCCTCCATCCGGAACTGCAGCCTGCCAGCCAGCCCGCCTGTCTGCCGGCTGGCAGGCTGCAGTTCCGGATGGAGGGTGCAAGAGGCGCTGTCTTGGGGGAGAGCCGGCGAGCAAGGCGCCCTGCCGGCCCTTTTCCCCGAGCCGCTGCCGAGCTATGCCTGAGAGCGGAGCTCACTCCCAGCCCGTCCTCGAAGAGCGCCTCCAAGCCACCAACAGCAGCTGCCGCCACTGCCGCCTCTTCCATGGAAGCGGCTCTCTGGCTCTCTTTCTCTCTCGGCACCCCCAGCACCAGCCCGGCCAGCGGCCGCCTCAGCGCCCGGCGGTGCTTCCTCCTCCTCCTCCTCCTCTTCGTCCTGCTTTAGCCACCTCGGCTCTGGAGGCTGCCTGGGCTCGCCTCACAAAGTTTGCTCCTCTGTCGTGGTGGGGGTAGCTGCTGCTGCTGAGTGCGCCTTTTTTTGAGGGGGGGCCCTCAGAGGAAGGTTGCCGGACCTCCGTGTGTGTGTGTGTTTGTGTGCGCACGCGCACATGCGTGCGTACCTGTGGGGGCCCCCGCCCCGTTCTGTTTAATTTCACGGGTACTGGTGGGGGCTTTTCTCCTTTGGCAAGGCAAATTCTGTGAGGGTTTTTTTTTAATTTTATGTCATGCCCTCCTCCTCCCCCCCGGCTAGGCGGTCACCGGCGCTCCCTCCCTTCTCCGCTTCTTCATCCTTCTGCTGCTGCTGGTGGTGGTAGTGAAGAAGGAGCCGGAGGGGGTCGTGGCCGGCGACGAGGGCTCGCGCGCCCCTCCTCCTCCTCCTCCTCCTCGGAGCCCCAGCAGGGCTAAGGAAACTCCTGGGCGGCTTCCTCAGGCTCTTGCTCTGCTTGGCGTAAAATCTGATGCGGCACAGCCTCACCCAGACTCTGCCTCCAGCGGCCCCCAGGTAAATTGAGTTTGAGACCCCTGCTCTAAAGGGTAGAGGAAGGATATAACATGGTTCATCTGCCTGTTCGTGCTATGTTTTGTATTGCTATCTCATGATTTGTTCTGAGTGTTGAGGTAACAATGAAACGGAAAAAGGAATTATGCTTTAGTACCATGGTCCCAGTGACTAATGGAAACCAGATTTCTCCCCTTAAGTAACTGAAAGTACTTGGTGTTCAGAACCATAAAAGTAAAGTATAGCTTTTTAAAAATGTAGTTGTAATTGTAACTAACTGCTTTTAGGAGCTCAGTTGTCACTACACCAGTAACAAATTCTTTCTGAAAAGTAACTTTCCAAGCTCTGTCTCAGATGAAGCTTCCAGGACTTTAAGGACCTCATCATGGAAAATGCCTCTGTCTGATTTTTCAGGAATCTTCCCTCTTCCTCTGCACTAAGGTTTCTCCCATCCAGAAGGGTGCTGTGACCCTTTGGGGTAGCATTTTCTGGGGTCTGTAGGACTGTAGTGGGGGAGGATAGGCCAGAGAACTACATCAGTAAGTCACAGAAGTTCAAAAAGTCTATTTCCATTATCTCAGTGGTACACAGTTAAATCTGAATCCTACCCACAGAATTGGATTCAATCCCATGTTTGTGTATCCATCATGTTGGAATTCATGTATGCATGTGAAGTCCTGTGCAGACAAGCTTCCTTAGCTTGGGGGAAGTAGGCTTTGGCAAGCTGCACAGTGCTAGAGCATGACCAGGAGAAAGCAATGGTAAACCACCTTGTATCTTGGAAACCCTAGCCATGGTCATCATAGGCCAGAATCAACTTGATGGCACATAATTATGAATTGTTATATATTTTTATGATCAGAGGCAAAACCTCTTAGATCAGCAGTCCCCAACCTTTTTGGGACCGCGGACCGGCTGAGCCTCCGAGGAAGGCGGGGGCCCCCCTGCAGGTGTGCGCGGGTGCGTGCGTGGGTGCGTGCGCGGGTGCGCTCTCGGGCGCATGCGTGAAGCGGTGGGGGAGCGCCCGCCTGCCAGCACCGGCGTGAGCGCTCCCCCACCCCTTCGTGCATGCACAGGGGCACCTGCACACCCGCCCGCGTGCCTGTTCTCGTGGGCGCTCGGGCATTCGGGCGCATGCGTGAAGGGGTGGGGGAGTGCTCACACCGGCGCTGGCACGCACGCACGTGCGCAAAACTAAATGTGTGGTATAAGTATATAAAAAAATCTATGTTCATTTAACTCTCCATTAAGATTAGTGACTGAAATAGAGAATTTTACTGCCAATATGAAAGTCTATTTAGAATTATTTAAAGAAAAAAAGTGAGTAGATTAAAAAATTGGTTGGATAAAATGAGATCGAAAGATCAAATGAAACAAATTTTTCAAAATAAGAATATATCATGGTTAAATTATACGCAATTAGAAAGATGGACTAACGAATGGGTAAAGAAGTATAACAAAGGTAAATGTACAAAGTATGAACAATTTCTATTATCATATGAAGATATTCAGATGAATGAGTCAGTGAAGGGTGTAGTAAGTAAAATTTATAGACTCCTGCTAGATTTAGAAGAAGAAGAGATCGAGTATGAAGGATTGAAGTTAGTGTGGGAACAAGAGTGAGGAAAAAGAATAAATGGTGAAGATATGGAAAATGAGGGTTTTTCGATTTATGTCAGTGAGAATAAAAGAATTTTTTTAAAAACTAAGTTTAAGATAGTATTTGACTCCGATAAAATTGAATAAAATTAACTCTAATTATCTGAATATCTGTTGGAAATGTGAGAAGGAAATTGGTACATACTTTCATATGTGGTGGGAATGTGAAAAAGTACAAAGATTTTGGAAATTAATCTTTACGGAATTAACTGATATATGTGAAAGAGATATAGAATTTAATTCTGAGATAGCTTTGTTATCAATATTTGTAAATGTGGAATATGATATGATGACTAGAGAGTTGATTACCAATTTATTAACAGCAGCCAGATTAATAATAGCCATGAAATGGAAATCAAACTTGAATTTCAAATTGAAGAATGGTATACTGAAATATGGAATGTTGCTATAAATGATAAATTAACTTGTAATTTAAAAGTCAAGAAAGGAGAGATAAAAAAATATTTTTTATGATATATGGGGCAGATTCATTGAATATGTGCTAACAAAAGGAAAAGGGAAAGTTCCAAATCAGGAATCAATGCACTTCTGGAGAAGAGGACAATAAAGGAAGAAGAAGAAGAAAGACAATGGAAGAAGAAGACTACTGCAAGAGGTCCCGACTAGGGTGGTGGGGAACACGATTGATATGTATTTTGGTTTATATATTTTATGTTGTAGTTGATAATAAAAAAAAAATTTAAAAAAATGTTAGCTGCTTGAGATGGAATCTGATGGTGTTACTTCTGAAGAGGTTCAGAAAGAAACATTTATTTATTTATTTATTTATTTATTTATTTATTTATTTATTTTATTAGATTTATACCCCGCCCATCTAGACCAATGGTCTACTCTGGGCGGCATTACAAAATTTAAAAAGCAATAGAACCAATAAACATGCAAGAATCCAAGATGTAAAAATGTAAATATTAAGATACAGCAGGAGGGAAAGCCTGCCTAAATAGCCATGTCTTAAATTTACTTCTAAAGACACCCAGAGAGGGAGCCAGGTGGATCTCAACGGGCAAGTTGTTCCAGAGGCGAGGGGCCACTGCCGAGAAGGCACAATTCCTCGTTCTTTCCTTCCGGGCCTCCCTCAGCGTTAGGCCCCTCAGTCGCCCGGCCTGACTAGAACAAGTGTCTCTGGCAGAACTGGGTGGGAGAAGGCGCTCTGCCAGATATCGAGGTCCTAAACTATTTAGGGCTTTATAAGTAATCGTAAGAACTTTGAAATCAACGCGGAAATGAATGGGCAAACAATGCAAGGCAGCCAGCGTGGGGGAAATATGTTGGTGCCTCTTCAACCCAGTTAGAAGTCTGGCCGCGGCATTTTGTACCATCTGAAGTTTCTGCGTCAATCTCAAAGGCAGCCCCACGTAGAGCGCATTACAGTAGTCTAATCTTGAGACTATGAGCGCATGGACCAAAGTGGTGAGCGCCCCCACATCAAGATAGGGACGTAGCTGGGCAATTCACCGAAGGTGGAAGTGTGCGGAACGGACCACTGACGACACCTGGGTCTCCATGGTGAGCCCCGGGTCCAGATGTACACCCAAGCTGCGAACCTCACTCTTGGTGGTAAGAGTCACCCCCCCCAAAAGAGAGGGAGTTCCCCAGACCACTGATGTCTGGGGCACCCACCCGAAGGACCTCCGTCTTGCCCGGATTCAGCCTCAGTCCGTTCTCCTGCATCCATTGCTGAACAGCCCCCAGGCAGTGCTCAAGGGACGAGACAGCATCCGCTGTTGTTGGAAAAAAGGAGATTTAGAACTGGGTATCATCAGCATACTGATGACACGAAGCCCCACATCCCCTGATGACCCCTCCCAATGGCCTCATATAGATGTTAAACAGCATTGGAGAGATAATCGAGCCCTGCAGGACCCCACAATTGAGGCTCCACAGGGCCGAGAAACTCTCTCCAATCTGCACTCTCTGGGGACAGTCCTCCAAGAAGGAACGGAGCCAGGCCAAAGCCAGGCCACCAATTCCCAACTTGGAGAGCCTCCTCAGGAGAATACCGTGGTCGATGGTATCAAAGGCGGCTGAGATATCGAGAAGGACCAACAGAGACATTTTGCCCCTGTCGGCCTCCCTCAGCAGGTCATCAAACAGGGCAACCAATGCTGTTTCCGTGTCATGGCGTGGCCTGAAGCCCAACTGGAATGGATCCAGGGCATTGGTTTCATCCAGAAGAGCCTGTAGCTGATCGGCCACCACCCTCTCAACTACCTTGCTACCTTTACAACCAAGGTTGGTTGCACAGTTGTCCCATTTGTGCGACAATGTTGTTTACTTCACAATGCTGAATAAGACCCGATTATATTAATAAAGCTATGCTAAATTAAAAATGAAGATTGGCATAAGAAAAATTTGCTTATTGCTTCAGATATTTACTGAAGTACCTCAGGTAATACTGACAAATAATAATAATTTCATGCTGATAAAGGATTCACGTTTTATGATTAATGATGTAGTTAATTGCTACTATGAGCATCATGTCACTTGGTTAGAAAAATAAATGGAAATCATTAACATAGTTATTGTGGAAGACCTTAGGAAAATGCAAAAGGTGCATTTAAAGCAGACGATGGAATGGCCCCGGACTTCTCTTCCTTCCTCATTTCTTTCCCTCAGATCAGGGTCCATGCAAGCTCCCTTTGTCCAGACTTTTGAGAGCAGCACCGCCCTATAGCCTCTGTGGATGCAATTGTCCATTTGTTGGCTGCAATTTTTCACAGATAAGGTATCACTTTTGTAGAAGTTCAAGAAGTCTTTAGAGAAAAATCCTAAAGGGAAAGAGAAACTTATAACAGTGAGAACTAAAGGTTCATTGAATCCTGGTTGGTTGTTCAAGTAGGAGGGAAACAAAAGTGGGAAGAAAGGATCCCTGAGCAGAAATGCTCAGTGCTAAAACATTTTGTTGCAAGACCTCTTTGTCTGGCCCAGTTCTAAAGCTTCTTCTCTGGGGAGCTCTCTGTGGTACTGGCTCCTCAGTTGCTTGATTTGCTCCTGATCACATCTGGCCATAATAAGCCTTTGTGCTCCAACCTGGAATACTACTGTACAGACCTCTCACAACTCAAGGACCTCCAGCTCCTTTCTATTCCTCATCCTATGTCAAGGGGCAATAACCTTCAAAATGCCCTTCAATGTTTTGCAACCTTGGGTCTGCAGATGTTGTTGGCCATTAAATTCCAGAAGCCTCAGTAGCATGGCTAATAGAGAAGTGTTTGGGGAGTTCTAGCAACCCACACGTTGTGAATCAGCACCATAGATTATGAAGATTTGTCAGCTAGCCACATTCCATGGCGTATTGGCTTTCAATAGAACTACCACTGTTTCATAGGCATATAGAAAGTTACCTTAAACCAAGTCAGATCATTGATCCTTGCAAGCCAGTGTTGTCAACTTTGTCTGCAACTATTTATTTATTTATTTATTTATTTATTTATTTATTTATTTATTTATTTATTTATTTATTTATTTATTTATTTATTTATTTATGCCTCACCTTTCTCCTTAAAAAGGACCCAAGGTGGCTTGAATCATTAAAAGGCAATGTTTAAAGCTAAAAACAATAAGTATACAAATATTTAAAAGGAACAAATAACACTCTGAGAAATGTTAAACAAAAGCAATACTAAAAATACACAGCAGCAATGCATAAAACTTGATATAAAAATCCAACTCAGGCAGCCAGACACTGCTTGTGGAAGATCAGTAAAGATGGGGCCAGCCTGGCCTCCTGTGGGAATGAGTTCCAAAATCGGGAACAGAGACGAGAAGACTCTCTCCTGTGTCCCTACCAAAAAACCTCTAGAACTCTTAAAGTACGAATGGGTGAACACCTCAGTAATTTAAGAAATAAACGACTAGGCAGTCCTCTAGTTGGCCATTTTACAGAAATGAACCATACAATAAAAGATCTGGTGTTCTGGGCTGTGGACAGAGGTCTTCGGAATTGTGAAAGGTTTTTACTGAAAAGGAAAATTGACTGGATCCTGAAATTGAATATCTTAGTACCTAATGGGTTAAATGAAGAAATAGACTTTCTCCCTTTATTGTGATGATACTGCTGGGCTGGTTATCTCGCTACCCTGTACTGTTGTTGTTGTTGTTGTTGTTTAGTCGTTAAGTCGTGTCTGACTCTTCGTGACCCCATGGACCAGAGCACGCCAGGTCCTCCTGTCTTCCACTGCCTCCCGGAGTTGGGTCAAATTCATGTTGGTAGCTTCGGTGACACTGTCCAACCATCTCGTCCTCTGTCGTCCACTTCTCCTCTTGCCTTCACTCTTTCCCAACATCAGGGTCTTTTCCAGGGAGTCTTCTCTTCTCATGAGATGGCCAAAGTATTGGAGCCTCAGCTTCAGGATCTGTCCTTCCAGTGAGCACTCAGGGTTGATTTCCTTCAAAATGGATAGGTTTGTTCTCTTTGCAGTCCAGGGGACTCTCAAGAGTCTCCTCCAGCACCACAATTCAAAAGCATCAATTCTTTGGCGGTCAGCCTTCTTTATGGTCCAGCTCTCACTTCCATACATCGCTACTGGAAAAACCATAGCTTTGACCATGCGGACCTTTGTCGGCAAGGGGATGTCTCTGCTTTTTAAGATGCTGTCTAGGTTTGTCATTGCTTTCCTCCCAAGAAGCAGGCGTCTTTTAATTTCGTGGCTGCTGTCACCATCTGCAATTATCATGGAGCCCAAGAAAGTAAACTCTGTCACTGCCTCCATATCTTCCCCTTCTATTTGCCAGGAGGTGATGGGACCAGTGGCCATGATCTTAGTTTTTTTGATGTTGAGCTTCAGACCATTTTTTGCGCTCTCCTCTTTCACCCTCATTAAGGGGTTCTTTAATTCCTCCTCACTTTCTGCCATCAGAGTGGTATCATCTGCATATCTGAGGTTGTTGATTTTTCTTCCGGCAATCTTAATTCCAGTTTGGGATTCATTGAGTCCAGCTTTTCGCATGATGTATTCTGCATACAAGTTAAATAAGCAGGGAGACAATATACAACCTTGTCGTACTCCTTTCCCAATTTTGAACCAATCAGTTGTTCCATATCCAGTTCTAACTGTTGCTTCCTGTCCCACATATAGATTTCTCAGGATATAGATAAGGTGGTCAGGCACTCCCATTTCTTTAAGAACTTGCCATAGTTCGCTGTGGTCCACACAGTTAAAGGCTTGTGCTTAGTCAATGAAGCAGAAGTAGATGTTTTTCTGGAACTCTCTGGCTTTCTCCATAATCCAGCGCATGTTAGCAATTTGGTCTCTAGTTCCTCTGCCCCTTCGAAATCCAGCTTGTAGTTCTGGGAGTTCTCGGTCCACATATTGCTGAAGCGTACCTTGGAGGATTTTGAGCATAACCTTGCTAGCGTGTGAAATGAGTGGAATTGTATGGTAGTTGGAGCATTCTTTGGCACTGCCCTTCTTTGGGATTGGGATGTAGACTGATCTTTTCTAATCCTCTGGCCACTGCTGGGTTTTCCAAACTTGCTGGCATATTGAGTGTAGCACCTTAACAGCGTCATCTTTTAAGATTTTAAATAGTTCAACTGGAATGCCATCACCTCCACTGGCCTTGTTGTTAGCCATGCTTTCTAAGGCCCACTTGACTTCACTCTCCAGAATGTCTGGCTCAAGGTCAGCAACCGCACTATCTGGGTTGTCCGGGACATCCAGATCTTTCTGGTATAATTTTTCTGTGTATTCTTGCCACCTCTTCTTGATGTCTTCTGCTTCTGTTAGGTCCCTACCATTTTTGTCCTTTATCATGTCCATCTTTGCACAAAATGTTCCTTTAATATCTCCAATTCTCTTGAACAGATCTCTGGTTTTTCCCTTTCTATTATTTTCCTCTATTTCTTTGCACTGTTCATTTAAGAAGGCCCTCTTGTCTCTCCTTGCTATTCTTTGGAAGTCTGCATTCCATTTTCTGTAACTTTCCCTATCTCCCTTGCATTTTGTTTCCCTTCTCTTCTCTGCTATTTGTAAGGCCTCGTTGGACAGCCACTTTACTTTCTTGCATTTCCTTTTCTTTGGGATGGTTTTTGTTGCTGCCTCCTGTAGAATGTTACGAGCTTCCATCCATAGTTCTTCAGGCACTCTGTCCACCAAATCTAGTTCCTTAAATCTGTTCTTCACTTCCACTGTGTATTCATCAGGGATTTGGTATAGATTATACCTGACCGCCGAAGAATTGATGCTTTGGAATTGTGGTGCTGGAGGAGACTCTTGAGAGTCCCCTGGATTGCAAAGAGAACAAACCTATCCATTTTGAAGGATAGGTCTAAACGACTAAACAAAAACAACAAAAATACCTGACTAGCTCAGTGGTTTTTCCTACTTTCTTCAGTTTAAGCTTGAGTTTTGCTATAAGAAGCTGATGATCAGAGCCACAATCAGCTCCAGGTCTTGTTTTTGCTGACTGTGTAGAGCTTCTCCATCTTTGGCTGCAGAGAACATAATCAATCTGGTTTCGGTATTGCCCATCTGGTGATGTCCATGTGTAGAGTCGCCTCTTGTGTTGTTGGAAAAGAGTGTTTGTGATGACCAGCTTGTTCTCTTGACAAAACTCTATTAGCCTTTGCCCTGCTTCATTTTGAACTCCAAGGCCAAACTTACCTGTTGTTCCTTTTATCTCTTGACTCCCTACTTTATCATTCCAGTCCCCTATAATGAGAAGAACATCTTTCTTTGGTGTCAGTTCTAGAAGGTGTTGTAGGTCTTCATAGAATTGGTCAATTTCAGCCTCTTCTTTGCATCGGTGGTTGGTGCATGTATTGTGTGTTGGTCTTGCGAGACAGATTAGGGATTCTGTTGGTGTACCGCCCACCCTGCTGCGTACCAACAGTCTCCCTGCCTGAGCTGACGGAGGTAGTCTCGGACCTGGTGTTGAGGACTCCCAGGCTGTTGGTGCTGGGGGACCTCAACATCCATGCCGAGGCTGCCTTGACTGGGGCGGCTCAGGACTTCATGGCTGCCATGACAACCATGGGGCTGTCTCAATATGTCATCAGCCCGACACATGAGAAGGGCCATACCTTGGACCTGGTTTTCTCAACGGGACTGGAAGATGGTGGTTTGGATGTGGAGGGACTGGTTGTGACCCCATTGTCATGGTCAGACCACTTCCTGGTCAAGTTTAGTCTATTAGCTTCTTCTTCCCTCTGCAAGGGTGGGGGAATCTATTAAGATGATCCGCCCTCGGAGACTAATGGATCCGGATGGTTTCCTGAACGCTCTGGGGGATTATCCATCTGATATGGTCGGCGCTCCTGTCGAAGCTCAGGTCACCCTATGGAATAGGGAGATGACCCAGGCGGTTGACATGATTGTGCCTAAGCGCCCTCTCCCTGCACGCAGAGCCCAGACAGCTCCTTGGTATACTTCTGAACTGTGGGCGATGAAGCGAGAGGGGAGACGGCTGGAGCGCAGGTGGAGGAATTCCCTCTGGGAGTCCGATCGAACACGACTTAGAGCCCATTATCGGGCCTATTTCGTGGCAATACGGCTGGCGAAACGGCAATATATCTCCAGCCGTATTGCTTCCTCAGAATGTCGTCCAGCAGAGCTGTTTCGGGTGGTCCGGGATCTTCTTCAACCGGGAAATCCGGTGGAGGTCCCGGACTGCTCATCAGCTCGCTGTGATGAATTTGCCATTCATTTTGAGGGAAAAATCGCTCAGATTCGCAGTGGGTTGGACTCCACCGTTACTGCAAAGTCAGAGGATGTGTCCAGTGTGCCGTGCTTAGGTCAAGTATTAATGGATGAGTTTCAATTGTTGAGACCTGAGGATGTGGACAGGGTGTTTGGATCTGTCCGTTCTACCACCACTCCGCTCGATCCTTGCCCATCTTGTCTAATTGAAAGATCTGCCAGGGGGGTTCGCACCTGGGTCCAGGAGGCCGTGAACACCTCTTTGAGAGAGGGAGTGGTCCCTACCACCTTGAAAGAGGCGGTAATTCGGCCACTCCTAAAAAAGCCTAACCTGGACCCAAGGCTGGTGGTTAACTACCGACCAGTGGCGAACCTCCCTTATTTGGGCAAAGTGTTGGAGCGGGTTGTGGCTGGGCAACTCCAGGCGCTGCTGGATGATACGGATTTTCTGGATCCATTTCAATCGGGTTTCAGGCCGGGTTTTGGGACGGAGACTGCCTTGGTCGCCCTGTACGATGATCTTTGCCGGGAGAGAGACAGGGGGAGTGTGACCCTGTTGATACTCCTGGACCTCTCAGCGGCTTTCGACACCATCGACCATGGTGTCCTTCTGGATAGGCTGACTGGGTTGGGAGTTGGGGGCACTGCTTTACAGTGGTTCCGCTCCTTCCTGGCTGACCGTGTCCAGAGGGTGGTGCTGGGGGACAGTTGCTCTGTCCCATGGCGTTTATGTCATGGGGTTCCTCAGGGCTCGATACTGTCCCCCATGCTGTTTAACATCTACATGGAACCGCTGGGAGAGGTCATCAGGAGGTTTGGGCTGAGGAGTCAGCAATATGCTGACGACACTCAGCTCTACCTCTCATTTTCCACCAATCCAGGTGAGGCGGTTTCTGTGCTGAACTCGTGTCTGGACCTGATAATGGACTGGATGAGGGTTAATAAATTGAAACTCAATCCAGACAAGACGGAAGTGCTGTTAGTGGGTGCTTCGCCAGACAGGCTGGAGGGCCATTTCCCTGCCCTGAATGGGGTTACAGCCTGGGGGTGCTCCTGGACCCCAGTCTAACTCTGGAAGCCCAGGTGGACTCGGTGGCCAGGGGCGCCTTCCTTCAGCTGCGGAAATTGTACCAGCTACGGCCCTACCTGGACGAGTGGAGTCTCATGACAGTTACACATGCACTGGTAACATCTCGTATAGATTATTGCAATGCGCTCTACGTGGGGCTGCCTTTGAAGATGGTCCGGCGACTGCAACTGGTCCAGAATCGAGCTGCGCGGCTGGTGAGTGGTGGGGCCGCTAGGGGACCTATCAAGCCAATTCTGATTAAATTACATTGGTTACCAGTTGCTGCCTGGGCCCAATTCAAAGTGCTTGTTTTGACATATAAAGCCCTAAACGGCTCGGGCCCTGGATACCTGAAGGACCGCCTCCTTCCATATGAGCCTACCTGGCAGTTAAGATCTAGCCAGGGGGCCCTTTTGAAAGAGCCGTCCCTCAAGGAGGTAAGAGGGATGGCTTGTAGACAAAGGGCCTTTTCGGCAGCTGCCCCCAGACTATGGAATGCCCTCCCGACTGAGATTCATCTGGCGCCGACGCTGATGACATTTCAGCGCCAGGTCAAAACCTTCCTGTTCCAGAAGGCTTTTAATTGAAATAATATCAACTGTGGGTCCTGATGGCAATTTTTAGAGTATCTATTTTAATTGTATTTTAATTGTTTTATCTTTTTATTGTATTTTTATTGTATTTTAATTGTTGTAAGCCGCCCAGAGACCTTTGGGTAGAGTGGGCGGCAAATAAATAAAATAAATAAATAAATAAACTTGGATTACTGTGATGTTGAAAGGTCTGCCTTGGATTCGTATTGAAATCATTCTATCATTTTTCAGATTATATCCCAGTACAGCTTTTCCCATTCTTTTGTTGACTATGAGGGCTACTCCATTTCTTCTGCAGGATTCTTGCCCACAATAGTAAATATGATAATCGCCTGAATTGAATTCGCCCATTCCCGTCCATTTTAGTTCACTGACGCCCATGATGTCAATGTTGATTCTTACCATCTCCTGTTTGACCACATCCAGCTTACCAAAGTTCATAGATCTTACATTCCAGGTTCCTATGCAGTATTTTTCTTTGCAGCATCGGACTTTCCTTTCACTTCCAGGCACGTCCACCGCTAAGCGTCCTTTCGGTTTTGGCCCAACCACTTCATTAGCTCTGGAGCTACTTGTCCTTGTCCTCTGCTCTTCCTCAGTAGCATGTTGGACACCTTCCGACCTGAGGGGCTCATCTTCCAGCGTCATATCTTTTAGCCTTTTGTTTCTGTTCACGGGGTTTTCTTGGCAAAGATACTGGAGTGGCTTGCCAGTTCCTGCCCCAGGTGGATCGCGTTTATTCAGAACTCTCCACTATGACCTGTCCGTCTTCTCTGAATTACTCAAGCCCCTTCACCATGACAAGGCAGCAATCCATGAAGGGGTACACACCCTGTACAGCTGTGTACAAATGCCCCCTTTTCTATTGCCTGCACTTTCGAACACTTTCAATTAGTTTTGGAGCTGATATAGACCAAAGAAAGGTACAGAGAATATAAAGAAGCTCGGTAAGTGTTTGATATTTTATCATGCCTAATGTGCTTTATCATGCCTAATGTGCTAACCCCTTCACGGATTGCTGCCTTGTCGTGGCAAAGGAGCTTGAGTAATTCAGAGAAGCTATGGGCTATGCCGTGCAGGGACACCCAAGACGGACAGGTCATAGTGGAGAGTTCTGACTAAACGCGATCCACCTGGAGCAGGAACTGGCAAGCCACTCCAGTATCTTTGCCAAGAAAACCCCATGAACAGAAACAAAAGGCTAAAAGATATGACGCTGGAAGATGGGCCCCTCAGGTCGGAAGGCGTCCAACATGCTACTGAGGAAGAGTGGAGGACAAGGACAAGTAGCTCCAGAGCTAATGAAGTGGTTGGGCCAAAGCCGAAAGGACGCTCAGCTGTGGACGCGCCTGAAAGTGAAAGGAAAGTCCGATGCTGCAAAGAAAAATACTGCATAGGAACCTGGAATGTAAGATCTATGAACCTTGGTAAGTTGGATGTGGTCAAACAGGAGATGGCAAGAATAAACATTGACATCCTGGGCGTCAGTGAACTAAAATGGACGGGAATGGGCAAATTCAATTCAGACGATTATCATATCTACTATTGTGGGCAAGAATCCCGTAGAAGAAATGGAGTAGCCCTCATAGTCAACAAAAGAATGGGAAAAGCTGTACTGGGATACGATCTCAAAAAATGATAGAATGATTTCAATACGAATCCAAGGCAGACCTTTCAACATCACAGTAATCCAAGTTTATGCACCAACTACCAATGCTGAAGAGGCTGAAATTGACCAATTCTATGAAGACCTACAACACCTTCTAGAACTGACACCAAAGAAAGATGTTCTTCTCATTATAGGGGACTGGAATGCTAAAGTAGGGAGTCAAGAGATAAAAGGAACAACAGGAAAGTTTGGCCTTGGAGTTCGGAACGAAGCAGGGCAAAGGCTAATAGAGTTTTGTCAAGAGAACAAGCTGGTCATCACAAACACTCTTTTCCAACAACACAAGAGGCGACTCTACACATGGACATCACCAAATGGGCAATACGGAAATCAGATTGATTATATTCTCTGCAGCCAAAGATGGAGAAGCTCTATACAGTCAGCAAAAACAAGACCTGGAGCTGATTGTGGCTCTGATCATCAGCTTCTTATAGCAAAACTCAAGCTTAAACTGAAGAAAGTAGGAAAAACCACTGGGCTAGCCAGGTATAATCTAAACCAAATCCCTTATGAGTACACAGTGGAAGTGAAGAACAGATTTAAGGAACTAGATTTGGTGGACAGAGTGCCTGAAGAACTATGGATGGAGGCTCGTAACATTGTACAGGAAACAGCAACAAAAACCATCCCAAAGAAAAGGAAATGCAAGAAAGCAAAGTGGCTGTCCAATGAGGCCTTACAAATAGCATAGAAGAGAAGGGAAACAAAATGCAAGGGAGATAGGGAAAGTTACAGAATATTGAATGCGGATTTCCAAAGAATAGCAAGGAGAGACAAAAGGGCCTTCCTAAATGAACAGTGCAAAGATATAGTGGAAAAGAATAGAAAGGGAAAAACCAGAGATCTGTTCAAGAAAATTGGAGATATTAAAGGAACATTTCGTGCAAAGATGGACATGATAAAGGACAAAAATGGTAGGGACCTTACAGAAGCAGAAGACATCAAGAAGAGGTGGCAGGAATACACAGAGGAATTATACCAGAAAGATCTGGATGCCCCGGACAACCCAGATAGTGTGGTTGCTGACCTTGAGCCAGACATCCTGGAGAGCGAAGTCAAGTGGGTCTTAGAAAGCATGGCTAACAACAAGGCCAGTGGAAGTGATGGCATTCCAGTTGAACTATTTAAAATCTTAAAAGATGATGCTGTTAAGGTGCTACACTCAATATGCCAGCAAGTTTGGAAAACTCAGCAGTGGCCAGAGGATTGGAAAAGATCAGTCTACATCCCAATCCCAAAGAAGGGAAGTGCTAAAGAATGCTCCAACTACCGTACAATTGCACTCATTTCACACGCTAGCAAGGTTTTGCTCAAAATCGTCCAAGGCAGGCTTCAGCAGTATGTGGACCGAGAACTCCCAGAAGTACAAGCTGGATTTCGAAGGGGCAGAGGAACTAGAGACCAAATTGCTAACATGCGCTGGATTATGGAGAAAGCCAGAGAGTTCCAGAAAAACATCTACTTCTGCTTCATTGACTACGCAAAAGCCTTTGACTGTGTGGACCACAGCAAACTATGGCAAGTTCTTAAAGAAATGGGAGTGCCTGACCACCTTATCCATCTCCTGAGAAATCTATATGTGGGACAGGAAGCAACAGTTAGAACTGGATATGGAACAACTGATTGGTTCAAAATTGGGAAAGGAGTACGACAAGGCTGTATATTGTCCCCCTGCTTATTTAACTTATATGCAGAATACATCATGCGAAAGGCTGGACTGGATGAATCCCAAAACGGAATTAAGATTGCCGGAAGAAATATCAACAACCTCAGATATGCAGATGATACCACTCTGATGGCAGAAAGTGAGGAGGAATTAAAGAACCTCTTAATGAGGGTGAAAGAAGAGAGCACCAAAAATGGTCTGAAGCTCAACATCAAAAAAACTAAGATCATGGCCGCTGGTCCCATCACCTCCTGGCAAATAGAAGGGGAAGATATGGAGGCAGTGACAGAGTTTACCTTCCTGGGCTCCACGATCACTGCAGATGGTGACGGCAGCCACGAAATTAAAAGACTCCTGCTTCTTGGGAGGAAAGCGATGAGAAACCTAGACAACATCTTAAAAAGCAGAGACATCACCTTGCCGACAAAGGTCCGCATAGTCAAAGCTATGGTTTTTCCAGTAGCGATGTATGGAAGTGAGAGCTGGACCATAAAGAAGGCTGACCGCCGAAGAATTGATGCTTTTGAATTGTGGTGCTGGAGGAGACTCTTGAGAGTCCCCTGGACTGCAAGGAGATCAAACCTATCCATTTTGAAGGAAATCAACCCTGAGTGCTCACTGGAAGGACAGATCCTGAAGCTGAGGCTCCAATACTTTAGCCATCTCATGAGAAGAGAAGACTCCCTGGAAAAGACCCTGATGTTGGGAAAGTGTGAAGGCAAGAGGAGAAGGGGACGACAGAGGACAAGATGGTTGGAGAGTGTCATCGAAGCTACCAACATTAATTTGACCCAACTCCGGGAGGCAGTGGAAGACAGGAGGGCCTGGCGTGCTCTGGTCCATGGGGTCACGAAGAGTCGGACACGACTAAACGACTAAACAACAACAAATGTGCTTAGTAATAATGCATGTATTTATATAAAGTTGAGAGTCCCAAGCCAGGTGTGTATATGTATAATTTTTTAAAAAAGAAAATGTGTATGATTCAATATCTAATGTGTGGTTTTGTAGTATGCTCAGCTCCTGAAGAAGGCTTAGCTGAAACGCCTTCAGCCAGAGCTTTTTAAGGACTCAAGAAATACAGAATAATGAGCTTGTTTCTACTTTTTACATCCTGAGACTTTGTCTCTCATTTATAATCTGGACTTGCATGGATGTACCAGTTCCTTTTGTTTTGTTCCCCACCAAATGCACCTGTGAGGATGGTGGGACTGAGATGAGGTCTCTTCTAACACCTAGGCAGGCTTATAAAGGGAGACACAGTCCTTGAGACAGCTTGGACACAATCCATTTAGGGCTTTACAAGTTAGAACCAGCACTTTGAATTGTGCCTGGAAAAGGATCAGCAGCCAGTGGAGCTGCTGTAACCAGGGAGTTTATGTGATCCCTGTAACCAGCCCTAGTCAGCAATCTGGCTGCTATGTTTTAGACCTGCTGAAGTTTCAGATTACTTTCCATGGGCAACCCCATGTAAAATGTATTCCAGTAACCCAGCCAGGATGCAACGAAGGCATGTGTCACCATGGCCAGATCAGACCACTCCAGGAACGGGCACAGCTGGAGCACTAATTTTAATTGTTGAAATGCACTTCTGGCCACTGTTGAAACCTGGGCATCCAGGCTCATAGATGAATCCAAGAGCACCCCCAAAGTGTGCACCTGTGTTTTTAGAGGGAGTGTAACCCCATCCAGCACAGGATGCAGCCCTGTTTCTTGATCTGCCTTTCCACTGACCAGGAGCCTTGTATGGACTGAGTTTCAGTTTTTTCACCCTCATCCAATCCATTACTAATACAAAACACTGATCTAGAGCCAAACTACCCTATTTCCTCTAAAATAAGACCTAACCTGAAAATAAGCCCTAGTATGATTTTTCAGGGTGCTCGTAAAATAAGCCCTACCCCAAAAACAAGCCCCAATTAATTGAAACCCCGCCCTCTACCCTTGTGCAGAAACCAGAAGAAAATGACACAACTACATTTGAATAAATGTAGATTGTTGTACATAAAAAAAATAAAACATCCTCTGAAAATAAGTCCTAATGCAGTTTTTTGGAGCAAACATTAATATAAGGCCCTGTCTTCTTTTCAGGGAAACACGGTAGCTTCCTTAGATTAACAAGGAGAGGTGGAGTTGGGTGTCATCTGCATACTTGTGACACTGAACCCAAAAAAACTCTCAAGAACCTCTCCCAGTGGTTTTATGTAGATGTTAAATAACATAGAAGACAGAACCCTGAGGGACCACACAGGCCAGTGACCTGTCGAACAGGAATCCCCCAGGACTACCTTCTGAGTTCTCTCCTCCAGGAAGGACTGGAGCCACTATAAAACAGTGCCTAGCGAGACAGAACAGAAGGATACATGGTTGATGGTGTTGAAAGCCACTGAAAGATCTAGCAGAACCAACAGGGAAATACTCCCCCATCCAGTTCCCAGTGCAGGTCATCCATCAAGGTGAATAAAACTATCTCTGTCTCATAACCAGTCCTGAAGCCAGATTGAAATTGATCTAGATAATCTGTCTCATCCAGGAACTCCTGGAGCTGAGAAGCCATGACACACTCTAGCACCTTGCTCCAAAATGGAATATTAGATACTTAGATTAGATTAGGCATCCTTCAGTCTCGAGAGACTATGGTAATGTGCTCTGTATGGAGGACTTGGAACAGCATCTAGTGTGGCTGAGAAGGCCAATTCGAGAGTGACAATCCCTTCCACACTGAAGACAAATACAATCTGTCCCCTGTCCAGCTTCCTGATTTTGCTGCTTTCGGGACTGCCTCTTTGCCTCGGCCTGCTGGACAAGGGTCTCTTCAAATTGGGAGAGGCCATGATGCACCGCCTGCCTCCAGGCTGAATGCTCAGATGTCAAGGTTTCCCATCTGTTGAGGTCCATTCCTAAGGCCTTCCGATCCCACTTGCAGATATCCTTGTATCGCAGCTGTTGTCTCCCTCTGGGGCAATTTCCCTGCACTAATTCTCCATACAGGAGATCTTTTGGAATCCGACCATCAGCCATTCTCACAACATGCCCAAGCCAACGTAGACGTCACTGTTTCAGTAATGTATACATGCTAACAATTCCAGCTCGTTCTAGCACTACTCTATTTGGAACTTTGTCCTGCCAGGTAATACCAAAAATGCGTCGGAGACAACGCATATGGAACGTGTTCAGCTTCCTCTCCTGCAGTGCACGAAGGGTCCAGGACTCACTGCAGTACAGGAGTGTGCTCAGGACACAGGATCTATAGACCTGGATCTTGGTATATGCCGTCAGCTTCTTATTAAGCCATACTCTCTTTGTGAGTCTAGAGAACATGGTAGCTGCTTTGCCAATGCGTTTATCCAGCTCGACATCTAGGGAGAGAGTGTCAGAGATCGTCGAGCCAAGGTACACAAAGTCATGAACAACTTCCAATTCTTGCATGGAGATGGTAATAGAGGGAGGTGAGTCCACGCCCTGGCCCATGACTTGTGTTTTCTTCAGGCTGATTGTTAGTCCAAAGTCTTGGCAGGCCTTGCTAAAACGATTCATGAGTTGTTGGAGGTCTTCAGCAGAGTGGGCAACAATGGCTGCATCATCGGCGAAGAGGAAGTCCCGCATGCATTTCAGTTGGACTTTGGTCTTTGCTGTCAATCTAGAGAGATTAAAGAGCTTTCCATCTGACCTAGTCTGGAGATAGACACCTTCTGCTGCAGTTCCAAAGGCGTGCTTCAGCATGACAGCAAAAAAGATCCGAAACAGGGTTGGCGCGAGGACACAGCCCTGTTTCACTCCGCTTCGGATGTCAAAGGGATCTGATGTTGAACCATCAAAAACTACAGTGCCCTTCATTTCCTCATGAAAGGACCTGCTGATGTTAAGGAGTCGAGGTGGACATCCAATCTTGGGAAGTATTTTAAAAAGGCCATCCCTGCTAACCAAATCAAAGGCCGTTGTGAGATCTATGAAGACCACAAAGAGTGGCTGTCGTTGTTCCTTATAATACCAACTGCAACTGTCTGAGGGAGAATACCATGTCAATGGTGGATCTATTAGCTCGAAATCCACACTGTGATTCTGGATAGACTCTGTCTGCAAGCACCTGGAGTCTCTTCAGTGCAACACGGGCAAGCAGCTTCCCTACAACACTGAGAAGAGAGATGCCACGGTAGTTATTGCAGTCGCCCCTGTCTCCTTTGTTCTTATACAATGTGACAATGTTTGCATCCTTAATGTCCTGTGGTACTCCACCTTCCCTCCAGCAAAGATGAAAGACTTCATACAGTTCGGTGGTGATAATCTCTTTACAGCACTTCAGCAGGGATGTTATCCTTCCCAGGTGCCTTGCCGGAGGCGAGGGAATCCAAGGCCACTTTTATTTCTACTAAAGTTGGTTCGCTGTCCAACTCTTCCAAGACAGGCAGGCACTTGATTTTATTTAATGCCTCTTCGGTTACTACATTCTCTCTGGAATATAGCTCAGAGTAGTGTTGCACCCAGCGTTCCATCTGCTGTACTCGGTCCTGGATGATCACGCCTGTAGCAGACTTCAAGGGAGGAGATTTCTTCTGTATTGGACCTAAAGCCTGCTTGATACCGTCCTACATTCCCTTGATGTTACCTGTGTCCGCTGCTATCTGTATCTGAGAGCAGAGCTGAAGCCAATAATCGTTGGAACATCTCCTGGCAGCCTGTTGGACTTTGCTATGAGCAGCTCGAAGAGCCTGCAAGTTGTACTCACTAGGACAGGCTTTGTATGCTGCTAGAGCTCTCCTCTTATCATCGATGGCTGGCATCAACTCGTCCGAATGGGCTTCGAACCAGTCTGCCGTCTTTTTGGTCTTCTTGCCAAATGTGGACAAGGCGGAGTTATAAACAGCGTTCTTGAAATGTTCCCATCGTTCAGGTGCATTTGCATCAGCTGGGCCTGGAAGGGTTTCCTCAAGCGCTTGGGCAAATTCCTCCACTTTTCTTTGATCGCGAGTCTTGCTGATGTCAATACATGGTCTTCCTTCCTTTTTTGTGTGATACAATCTTTTTGTAGATTAGATACTGGTTGGTAATTATTCAGTATTGTGGGATCCAAGGAGAGCTTTTTCAACAATGATCTTACTATTGCCTCCTTTAAGCATGTTGGGATCCTACCCTGCTGCAAGGATTTGTCCCTAGCCATGCTTGCTATTACCTGGTTGGCTCCCATTTTGAGTACTAACCAGCCCTCATTCTGGCATTTACCTCCTGAGATCAATTGTGATTTAAGGTGTTTGGAGTCCATCCTTTGCTCTGCCTTCTGAATCATAAGTGGTGGATTTTGTGTCAATGATGCTGATTAAACCATTTTGTGTGCTACAAAGACTAGGGCTTTTGACATATTAAATCCATCAGCATTGCAAAATCTATATTCAGGCACTGCTGTTGCCACAAATGTTTGTAAGTTTTCAAGTTCTCCAGAGCTCTTTATCAGACTAATAATAATAATTGGATGCCATCAAGTTGATTCCAACTTATGGTGAACCTTTCCAAATGTTTTCTAGGTAGGCAATACCCAGAAGTGGTTTATTATACCTTTATTTTGGAGACACACTGGGACTGTGCAACTCGCCCAACGCCACACAGGCTAGTTCTTCACCCAGGAGGCACATTGGGGAATCCAACTTCCAGCCTCAGGCTCTGCAGCCAGATATCTAGATTAGGGTAGTGCAAAAGATAAAGATGAAGCACAAGTGTTCAAAATCAGCTACAAGTTATATCCACAGTATCTGCAGTTTAAGAGCAGTCTCAAAATGGATATTGCAAACTAAATGAATTAGTCACACCAGAGATGACACTGCAGGATGAGTCATTGTAGGTATGACACTGCTGGCATTCTGGAACAAAGAAATAATGGTTGAACCATCCACCCACCGCAGGTTGCTAAAACATAAAGGCTGTCTATTACTCAGATCTGACTCTTGCTCTGGAAACATATTGCTTCTTGGACACACTTTGGGCAGCAGCCGATAGAAACATGGCACTCCTTACATTAGCAAAGCTGGAGATGGAATATCATTGTGTCATAAGACTCCACAATCCTATTTATTATCATGATAAGATTTTAATATACTTGTGCAGTTACACCTGTTTGAACAGAGTGCTCTCTCCATGCATTTGCAAATATTTTAAAAGCATTGTCAATAAATTAAGAAAGCATCATAACGAATCACATATCAATGGGATAAACACAATTTAAATATTTAATTGCATTGAATTGATTGTTTTGAAGCTTGCAGTCTCTACAAAACAATATTTATGGGAGGTTGGAGAGAGCAGTTTGCTCAGGGAAAATAGCACCAGGGAGAAAGTGGGAGTGAACAGGAATCAGTGCAGATTCAATTGCTACTGATACAAGTTGAAACATCTGTTGTTGGTTTTGAGCCAGGTGTGTTGATTTTGCTGATGCAATTTACTTTAGAGGTGTGCTGTTGGTCACACTGCCTGGGTAATTCGGGGAGATGTAGTCGAAAACACAAACTTGCATATTTTTAATTGTCATTACCAGTGACCATCATGGAATGCAGGACATTCTTTGTGTTCCCTATTGTGTCAAGGATGCATATTTAGTTTGCATCACACTAAAAAAAATTTTTTTTTCTCATCAAAGTAACTTAAGGATGGTGTGGCATTCGCCCAGGTCATGAATAGTCATATGCTATTTGCATAGACCAATGGGGGTGCTGGAGGGGCGGAGTCACGAGGTATAAGAGACTCAGCAGGAGGAGGAGGAGTTTAGATAGACATAGATAAGGTTTAGATAGGGTTTAGAGATGGAGAATTAGAGTGTTAGAGAGTTGAGAGAGTTTTGGAGTTTGGGCGGGAGAATGGTGTTTGAGGGTGGATAAAGAAGAATGTTTGTTTAAGAGTTAACAACATTGCTTGTTTGGTCAACACCTGTATCAATAAACAATTTCTATTTGGTTCTTTTAAAATGACATATGGCCTGGACATCTATCATTAATAATAGGTATTGTTGATGAAATCAACTGGTGGCAGCTGAAAGACATGTAGCGTGATCTCTTTGGTTGGTGAAACAATCAGGGGCCATGTGGAAGCATGGTGACAGATGGCTTTGGGGGAAGGGGAACTATTGTGTTGGTAACCTTCTGCACCTGCTTTTTCATGCTTCTGCTCAAAGAATTCTCATCAGATAGTCCTCCGAAAGTGATGGTCTGTTATAATACAGGAAATGCTTGAGTAAATGGTTTCTTGCTCCAGATATGGTAAAATTCTTTGTTGTAAAATCTTGAGCATTACTTGTTTGCATGGGAAATTATTCCAATGGTCCTCTAGTTACTTAAGTCTTCAGTATCTCCTTTCCCAGGGATTGAAATGTATACTGAATGTTTCCAGTTTCTGGACCATTTCTTTGTTTTCATTACTTGGCATAGAGGGAGATTATGTGGCATTAAGTCTGTTGTTTGGTGTGGGATGGGCTAGTTCATTCCTAAAGATGGCAATCATATGATGTCTTTGCTGGAATGAACCAGTCTGCCCTCAGAGCATCCCTTCCCTCACCTTTTTGGCCCCTGTCAGGGGCTTCTACATTTTTGGTGAGGGTAGGATTATTCTGTTTCACTTCATTTCCAGCATGTGCCATCATGGAAAAGGAACCAAAAGTGAGACTTCAATTTGCCATATTGTGAAGTGGCTTAAGAAGAGAGCCACTTCAGGATTTTGCCAAACTGAACAGTTCCCAAACATAGGATGCTAAATAGACCATTGATGATTAGCTCAAGTGAAGCCACAGTCACTTTCACATCAAAATAAAATGGTCTTAATCACTTTATTTTACTTTTTCATGAGCTTAAGCCATTTCCAGGAGACCTGAGGAAACAACACTTCTACGTCTTGTTTATGCCACTTTGGAAAGTACAGCACTAGAATTGTATCTGGAAAGTCAGGGAAGTCACCAGGAGATAGCAGTGTACATTGGAATTATATAGAAGATGGTCCCATTGAGCCCTCAAAGCAATCTTTTCTGCCAGGCACAACTATAGCCTAATGACTAATGCTGATGTTGAAGGTGGGCAAAACATTTACCTGAATTACAATTACCTTTGGAAAACAACACTCTCCTCATATTGTCCTCAGTGAAGATGACGAACTGAGAGATGACATATCGTCTCAAGTGGCATTGTCATCAGTCAAGTTTAAACTTGGTTGTGTGCAATTTGTTTTAATATAAAATACAGACAGTTCACAATGGTTTGAAAGGGTAGGAAACTCAGAACAATTAACAAAGGGTTCTTAGAATTAGTCAGTATAATGGATACTTGCTGTGGTATTTATGGGCTAAAGCCTGTCAGCCCCTGGCTTGTGCTGACAGCAGCAAAGAGAAAGAAAGTTTTTACACAAAAGGGAAGTGTCAATCTTTCCCTTCTGAACAGGGACTTAGAACGTTTTCACTGCTGGTATGAATGAGAGCATCATTAGGTTTCTCCTAACAAGTCAGACAAGTGGACTGCATTACAGTGCCAAATCCTTTTCCTGTGCAGAATGAATAATGAGATATAATGGCTGAGATCCTCTTGTGCAGTTATGCAAATGGCATAACATTTGGAAGCAAATTGCCAAAAGTGAAGATATCTCTGTAGATATATGATTGGCTATGCACTGAGTTGTGGGATTCAGTGGGCAACAGAGAAGACCTAGAGAGAAGTCTTAATTTTCAGGAATTTGCGCCCAGTAGTCGTTTGTAGAACTGTGCAATAAGGGAGGCGGGGAGAACAAATCTTGTTTGACACAAACACTTTAGCCTTATTGAACCATTATAAAACTAAAAGATGAGGAGAACTGGGGATATGTCCATTCTGTGCTTCCACAAGCTCCTCATCAAGCAGAGTTGCACAGACATGCAAACCATTAAAATTATTAAGTAGAGTGAAGCAGGCGCCCCAGACACCAGTAATAAGGTACTAGAGAAGAAAATTGTATGTCACACAGCCTGCCCTGCATGGCCACAACTTGAAGAGTTACTTTTTAAGAAGAACTGATATAGCAAAATATTGAAGCTGTCCATAATTGAACAGTGATAGGATGATACTACAGGATCCAAAGCATTATTCTACCACAGCTCAGTTATGGATGGTTTCCACTCATGCATTATATACATTTGTCCTAAAAAAAAAATTTTTTTTGTCCTCTGCCCTATTACAGACTTCTGCTTTCAAGTATTATCCTGTCATTAGTGTTGAATAAATATTCAACAGCCAATCCAGCTGGCCTTTGTACAGTTAACTGGGGTTTGTGTGTCTTCTCCTCAGGCAGCAAAACATCTTGAGCTGCGTGGCCCAAAACTCAAATGGCTGACCACGTAGTACCATCTACTGTTTTTCCATTCTATCCCACTCTCTCTATCAATCAAATAAAGACAACTGATTTTAAACAGGTTTTTCCCCCTATACTGCTAGATGGAATAAAGAAATGTCTTAGAGACAAAATGAGGTCATGTTCAACATTATAGATGCTATAATCTGACATAATTAGAAGTTCTTTGCTCACTTTGTGTCACTTTAACTGTGATCTTTTGAAGCTGGTAAAATTGAGTTTGTAATGCTCTTCCGACATTTCAGACTATGGTCTCCTAATCAAAGAACCTAAGGGAAGAAAATGAACATTTATGTTGTCATCTTAGGTTCAAAATTTGATTCCTCTCGCTACTCTTTCCCCATCCCTCACTGCACACATGCCTTCTGTTTGATTAATGCTAGTGCTGAATTTACTCCCATCAGGCTCCTGAGAATGAAATTTTAAAAGGAGTCTAACACTGAATGTGTGTGTCTTTGAAATGCTGTTTGCTTGATCTGCATTCCCAAACCTGATTTTAAGGATGCCAGGAACATGGCGAGGGTGTGAATTGGGAGTGAGGAGACATCAAATAATACTGCTTTAATTTCAGCAGCTTGTACTCTATAGTACTGTTTTACATGATGACTGATAGTTGTCACATTCACTTTTGCCGAGAAGGGGGCTAATTCTGAAATGTATACAAATTTATGTTCTCAAATAGAAACACAGAAAAATTAAAAGCATAGCAATCCATTATCATGCCTCAGCCATCCTATATGTTCACATGATCAAGACAGCCAAAGGCTATTATTGTGACAGCCAAAGGCTATCCTCATTTTGAAAGTGCATTCAAAGGAAAAGATGTCATTCTAATCTGCAATGAAGACATTGAGAATGGCTAAGAGTAATTTGCCTGGTATCAAAGGTGTTACCAACACAACACCGTGGAGTTCATCTCCCAAGCATTCTTTTATAGAACTGGAAGAAATGTACCCCTTCATGGGTTCCAGCTTTCCTCAGCATTTAAAAATGTAGCTTTTGAGGACTATAATTCCAAAAATCCCCCAAGCCAGCATGGCCAGTGGCTTGCTGAGGGGTTCTGGGAGCTGAGGTCCAAAACAGCAGTTTTTCCAATATAGCCAACATCATGTAGTGGGTAGAGCGATGGACTAGGATTCAGGGGACATGGATACAAATCCCCATTTGGCCATGGACACTCGGGGGGTGGAGTGGGAATGGTAAACCACTCCATGAACATCTCAAATACCTCAAAAACTCAATGAGGGCCACCATAAATAAGAATGTAAAGATGGATAATACCTTTTAGTGGTCCAACAAAAGGTATTGCCCAGCCCACATGGCCTTTTTCTTGTTCTTCACAAAGAAGAAGCAACTTGATGGCACATAAGAACAACAAATGTTTCCAAACTCTGCTTTACCTCAGAAACTCACAGATATTTGTACTAGAGAGTTTCCTCAGCCCAGACAACCAACAGTTTACCAGTTCTTCAAATGAGGATCCAGGTTTCATACCTAAGAGGGCTCCGACACTTGAAACCTCTGCAGATATAACTGGCACTCTGACTACCAACCACACTCTGATGACCAAAACTCAAAATGACATACTTGCCACACCCATAGGGCTAACAACAGATTGAAGGTAACTGGAAAGCCCTGTCTTTAGGCACTGTGGCATGGTAACCTAAGACAACAAATGTGGGTGCCCTGAAAAGACAGCAAACTGTTAATTGTTTATTTTGTCACTGAAGTGTTTTTACTGCCAGGGATGGGAAGAGAGACTTATGGGATCTTTCCTCCTCCTGAACTAATGTAGCATGGCTGCCTGTGGGCACCATGTGTCTTGATTTGTTTTCCCACAGAGCCCTAACAAGCCATTTTGGCACCCACAGCAGCTGGAACTATCTCCCAAGCATTCACTCCCCCAAGTAAATCATCATCAACATCCCCCAAGTAATTAGAAAAACTAAACAGTATGAACCCAGGAAGAAAGAGAGAGAGAGAGAGAGAGTCTTGTTTTTTTAAACATGTGTGTGTGCTGTTAGTTCCAAAGACAGGTTAAGAAACCATACAGGAATTTTGTAACTAGAAGACTATGTTGATCTTAAAAGAGAATTCATGGTTCATCTGGAACACTAGTGATAGGAAACATCTTCTGCATTTGGCAACGAAGGAAGGTTTTTCTGGGTTTTTTTCCCCCTCCCCTTTTTGGTGTGTGTTTTACACAACATCATGCAGTATATTTAAAGCTTTGGAATGGAGGCTAAAGGAAGACTGACAAACAGCTCTTTTTGCCATTTGGAATGAAAATAAAGATATCTCCTGGCATCACTGGAGAGGAGATTTCCAGGTCTCCATATGGTTATTCTCCTGGCTTGCCTCTGCAGTGGACAGATGTACCCCATATGGAAATTTATATTTAAAAGTATGTCTGTGTTGTGCAGAGGAGCAGGGGGTATTGAAGAAGGAAGCTCCATCACCCATTATCAGTGCTATCTAAATGTGTTGCTGTGCTTCTAGAAATATGAAGTGTTCACCCTAAACTTCTCGGATTCTTTAATTCTTTCTACAATAATAATTGCTGTTTGCTGGAGATAAATATGCTGCCAAAAATCCTGTTGTTTCACATCTATTTGTTCATAAAGCAAGAAGAAAAGGGAATCATTGCCTGTCTGGCTCTTATTTTTGCCTCCCCCATTTGAACTGGAAGGAGTTGAAATTGCATTTCCCATTCAAAGTACATTAAATCTTCATTTAGGGACAGTATTGAACGGTCACAAGGAGGACGGTTTCCTGGAGAATGTCACTTCTTCATTGCTCCTTGACAAAGAGCCTGGCTTTGACAAGTGTGCTTGATAGCAAAAATATGCTTTCTAGCTCATAATAAGCTCCAGGAAATGACAACAACAACGGTGACCTTCTAAAGTGAGTGGCCTCATCATCTTTCCATCCTGGTGTTCTCTGTACCGTGAGGCACCACTCTTTTATAGTATTTGTGAATTTCAAACAATGCTGAACAATTGTGGAACTGCAAAACTAATTACGGTTATAACAGACTTTCATGGATGCTGACTGGAAAGGCTTAAGAGTGGTTGTGAGCTGCTGAGTTCCTCATCTCATGCAACGTGCTGTTATTATTTATGCAAGGAAGACCTGCTGTGGTACAGTGGCTCAACTGTTAGAAAGGGACCTGGGTGACACCTTTAAATCCTCACTGAGCCATGAAATTCACTGGATGGTTTGGGGTCAATCATTTACTCTCTGCCAGCTTGTCCAATTTCACAGTGGTGTGGTTGTGAGGATAAAGCAGAAGAGGAGAACCTTGAGCTGTTTCAAGCAAGGTGGACCATAAATATAATTAATAATCATAAATTAATGAATAAATCTGCACCAAATCTTATGACATGTCTCTGTCTTGGCTCACTCATGCAAAATGTGGCATCACAGTGAAGATTTCATTGGAATGTTCTGCTAGACCAATTTCTCACATGGCCCCTCTTCTTGGGCCTTACATTGCCACCTTCCTATTCATGAAGACACTATCAAATCCCTGCAGACATCCCTACTATGCAACCACACAAAACAACCTGCTTCAGGCAGCACCATGGGTGCAAGGGGCAGATAAAGTAGGGATCTGATGGTCCAGCAAGAAATTTCAACAGTCTTGACTCTAAAAAAGGTGCAAAACAACCTAATCAAGGCTTAAAATTGTTAACTTTCCATGTATCTATAAAGCAATTGTTCTACTGTTCCACAAATTGTGCAATTTTGTGCCAAAAATCAAAGACAGGATCAAAAACATCTGAAAACTTCACTCAGTCCTTGCAGGAAAGGAATGTTATGATTCCAAGATAAGGAAGGATTTACATTCCTACATGCTTGCCTGTTGTTCGAGGAACTGATGTTCATCAGATGACTTCTTCACTACCAGAGGTGGAGTAGAAAAGAGTTCCTGACAGGGCTTTTCATACACCGGTACCTGATCTTTGAAACATAGTTTCCTCAGGCTCAAACAGATAGATAAAATTAACCGTGTTGTTGTTACCCCAAATGAGTTACTGTTCTTTATATCCTGGGGAAAGGGACCATGAGAGGAGAGAGAGCGCCCAGCCAGACTACTGACAAGAAGACCATACACCAATAATTTTGGGTTAAGCACTATTCATGTAACATTTATTGATGAGACATAAGACATAGGATATAAGACAAAAGGTACCAAGAGACCTCTCATTCATACTTCCCATTCACAAAAGATACTCATCCAAAAGGCCCTTCTCTGCGGGTGATCAGTCCTCAGAAAGCGTGATGGGGGTCGTTCCAGCGCTGTTCCGAAGCCCACTTGTCTCTTCCTGGGTCATCCTTCTTACAGGCATAGAACTCCCTTGTGGGCAAGCAGGGGTCAGACTCTGGTTTCCTGGGCAGATACAATCTGTTGCCATGCGGGAATGCTTCCTTTCAATTGTACAGTTTGTTCCATCTGCCACAGACTTGGCTTCAGCTATCCTGCTTCCTCTTTCTTGTCCAGAGAACTGGTTATAGTCACCCTTCTTCCTTTTTTCTATCTGAACAAACAAGTCCACATTTAGAATATTTTCCACGTCTGTGATTTCTTACTGATATAGAAACTTGAACTCTTGCAGTTCTTTGCAGATTTGTATCAGGCTCCCCATCCCATCTTCCCTTGCGATTTCTCCATCTTCTCAGGTCTGGGGTGCTGGTCTTTCTGGAACCCACACACACACTGTCACACTCTGTCACTCATAACATTGAAACAACAGCACTGGGCTGCTACCCATCATGGCTACAATCATGTTGCTGAAGACACACACAGCAAGCTTGGGGAGGTGACACCACCCAGAAGTAAAGTTAAACTAGGCTTCCATCTGCCCTGTCGCCTGGAAATAGGGAAATGCCTCAGGAGTGGCGAAAAGGGTAGAAGCCAAGGGCAGATAGATCACATTTTAATTGGTAGGAGAGGCTGCAGTACAGGGTAGAGAACACGGAACCACAAAGCAAAGGGCAATGATACCTTCTTGGACCTAAGGACACAGCCCCTGGCCTGGATACCAGACCAGGATCTTTCTCCAGTGGTTAAAGGAGGAGCCTATGAGAAAGGAGGAGAAAGAGATTCCTGACTGTTCTACACATGAGGAGGAGACAGATGCAGAAACAGAATGTCTAGCAGTGGATGCTCCAGTGAAGGAGGCTGGCCTGTCTCTGAAATTATTCTCCCCCACTTCATTGCACCCATTCTGGTATAGTTCTCTGCCTGAGTCACTTTTCTAGGAATTCCTAGTTCCAGACCACCATCACTCCACCCCATCAGACTGGTGGTGGTGGGAGAAGAAGCCTAGTGGGAAGATATCCTGCCAGTAGAGGGCACTGTTGCAGCATAAGGGCTTGGCAGATCCTGTCATGGGGAGTGTCTCCCCTGTGATGCAATGTAGTTGAATGAGATGGAAAAAGATTTTATGTCTTCATTATATCTAATGGAATTGGAAACTGGGCAGAGGGACTGTAATATGGACTGACTCTTAACCTGTAAGTTGATACTGCAAAGCTATACAGCCTTGCAGACTGAGTGCCTCCCAGATGTGGAAATGTGAGGAGACAACAATAAAAAGATAGGCACCTGCACAGAGACTCCATAGCTTATATAATGATGATCATGGACAGATTTGTGGTGATTTGGAATTGGTCCTCTGGATTCTTCTGGACTCCAAATCTTATACCATGTCAACACTGGCTGGCTGGCTAGGACTACTGGGAGCTGTAGGCCAACAAAACATCTGGAATACCGCAGTTGATGTCGTCCTTCTAACAAGCTTCAGCACTGCTTGGGCATGTGAAAGGATTGTCTAGCCCAGCTAGCTTGCACAGAATCTTAAATATATTTAGTTTGGAGCATTGGAGATGTACCAGAGTGTGATGCTGAATACCCAAGTTCTGTCATGGATTAGCACTGCTTGCCTGCATGTGCTGAGTTGTTTTCCTCCTGCCCTACTTGTATATTTGTAAATAAACATTTGCTGCAACAATGAAGCCAATCCTCATAGTTTTCTTCTTAGAACATAAATGATATTGTCAAATTGGCTCAGGAATGTCCTCCGTCTTGGGAAAGTGGACGAATGTGGAATGATGAAACAATATTTAATTGGATTGAAAAGTAAACTATATGCAAGGTGGGTGATTGATAGCAGGAGTTTGGAGCAATACTGAGAGGAAGAAATCAAGGATAATATCTCAGAAGGCAAGATCCATTCAGGAAAAGAAAGAATGGAATAGATCAAGTGTGCTAAAGCAAAAGCTAAAATAATTAAACAGCAGGAAATATTCAGATGCATTGCTTGTAGAGTAGTGGCAATAATGCCACAAATATACATTGTTTCAGTGTACATAAAGCACAGCACAATACAGAAACAGGTTAAAGTGAAGAAAATAATTATATATAATTGTTGTCAGAATATGCACAAAAGCAGGATCAACCCCACTATTGTTTTTAAAAGTTGTGAATCAGCACAGTAAAAATGGGACATGATTGGGAAGATGACTTAATTAGGCTTATCGATATGTGGGTTAATGCAGTTGCCTCCCTTATACTTTTGGAGACCTAGATTTCAAGTAGGTTGCAAAAGAACTCTGGTTAATTTCAGATTAGAACTCTGCTTAATTTAATAAAGATTATCCTGCTTCATAAAACCACCCTCATTGAATCGGATAATTTTTGTTTTGGAAAAGAAAGTGTGATAGAAGAAAGTGGTGTGAGGTTCTTTTAGGACAAGTTTGCAATGGCTCGTGTTTGGGGCAGGGCAGTCTCCCTAAAATCCAGGGGGCATCCCTCCTGCTCAGTCCAGAAGCTACAGAGCTGTTACCAAGGGACAAAACTGAGACTTACGGTAACGTTCTCATCCTTCTGAAGCATTGCTGTATAAAGACTGGTGCCTATGTGTCACATATGGAACATGGAGCTATTTATGGGAGTTTCCAACTTCTGTCACAACAAGCACACTCATCCTTGTTCTCTGCCTCTGACTGCTTCTCTTTCTTTCACTGCAAGGTGATGTTTTCAATACTTGCAATAAATTGCACACTGAAGTAAGCAGGCAATGCTTGTTCCCCATTGGGATCCTCCAGTGGCTTCGATCCGCATGGTCCCTACCAGGAGACTGTATTTAAAAATCAAACAAGTTATCAATCTCAAATTAATCTGAGATCTGAGCAAATTGTAATATAAATGGCTACATATGCATGTAGTGGGGTGGAACAAAATGACATACCCTTAATTTACAGATCTGGGGGATCCATCAATGAGCTTCAATGGGCAATAATACATAAGCTCTCCTCCTATATAATGATCAGGCCATTAACTTTTTATTATTTTATTTTAAAGCATTGTTTTGGATTGATACTCATTGCCATTAATCTATGCCAATACAGTAACTCAATGCCATTGATGCACTCAGTAGTAGGGCACTGAGTCAAAATGCCTGGTGGTAGTTATTTGTGTGAGTCTTTGTACTTGCAACTCACCTTGTTGCACACCCTTTGTGAGCTATATTGATCTCCAGAATTGGGGAGAACGTTTTTCAGTTCCTGAGCTAAATTTCAACTTGCAGAGGGTTTTAGGGTCATCAGTGGTTGGGGTTAAAGCTGGGGCCCAAACAATGAGAAGCAGGACCAGTGCAATTTGTACCTATTTGTTTCCCCACCAGGGACAGCCCTACACATATCTGTTCAGTAATCTACAGCATAGAACAATCCACCAAGCAACTGCTTTCAGGAATACTATACACAGCTCATTTCTATGCAGACCTATTCAAAAGTAAACCTCAGAGCTAGACCTTCTCTGCTTACCAAGCACAGCTCAATTGTATCCAACATATTCATTCCATGAAAGAGCTTCCCAGACTTTAAATGTTCTCTTGTCTCTTATCACTGATAGGAGGTTAGAGCAGAAGACTACATAAATAAACACATCCCCAGTGTGACAGAACCAGAGACTGGAAAGAACTTGGCTAAAACATATTCACAGGGGCTGTCTCTGCATGTTATTCTTTCATCACATTTATATCTCCCATTTTTAAAGTGCCAAAGGTAGCTCACACTCCATGAGATCTTGAAAGAACATATACATAACCAAATCAAATCCAGTACAAACCCAATGAGAGACATAAACAAAACCCAACAGCAGATCAAAATCAGCTATAGTTGTATAAAATACATCCCTAAAAATCTGTCTGGAGCCTGCCTATACACTTGTGGGCATTTATTTTTGAACCCAATGTTTATGTGGAGTAACAGCTCTACACAGACCATTTAAGTGACTGATTGCTGCTAGTCCAAGCAGAGTGGTGAGGTGGGACCAACATAAGTAGCACATCAACTCTCGCACAACAACCCAAGTGCTCGGCATCTCTCCTGCCATGGCGTTGCTCTCCAGTTCCTTTTGAATGCTACTGTGATGATGGAACACTGTTTTCTGGACACATCCCTAATGTTTGTGGATTCTGCTTTAAGTAATTGAGTCAAGACCACAAAAAAATGTTGGCAGCCACTAAGAACTGAACACAGATGGTTTGTGTCTGAGCCACACAGCTCTGTCATTCACCGATGATGTTAATGTTTGTTTCATGCCTGTGAAACGTTACCAGCGGAAGAACTTGCTGAAAACAAACCAAACAGAGGATGCCACGCATCCCCATCATTCAATTTAAAAGTACACTTTATTGAGCCAATAAAAATAATAACACACACAAACATTTCAGCTTCTTAATCTCTGGGTAACTGACTTTATTAAGAGTTCAGTATTTTCAGCTGTGCTCTATTATTTCTGCCGTGTGATTTTATTTAGAAGCAAAATCCTACCCAAATGGCAAATCCCAGAGCTAGAATTAAGTCCACATGTGAATTTGGAAGAAGGCACAGCCAGTGTCATCTTATACATCTCAGCAGAGAAGTACCTTTCAATTCGGAGGGGCTTACTCCCAGAAAGTAGGGGATAGGATGGCAGCTTTAAATATATAAAATTTAACCACATATGAAAGTGTCCCTATTTAAAACCTCTTAAGTTTGCACTGATAACATTTCTGATTTGTTTATTCCCCCTTCCTAGAACTTTGACCATATGAGTAACATACAAGCTTTTATTACTTGCACTTCATTGTGAAACTCCACAATTTCTCTGTTATGTGCAAGCTTTTTTGAATAAGTCATTAGGAGTTTTTGTTGTTCTTGAGAAAATAAAACAATCCCGCCAACTCCCCAAATCAGAAAATACTAATGAAAATTTAAAAGGGGAAATGGTGGCTTTAATCCAGAGATGCTCACACACAACAGCTGGCCATTCCTACTCTGCATAGGAGTGCCAATATTTTAGCCAGTCCAAGTAGCTCTGGTTACTGAGCAGGTCAGTCATGCTTCCTTCACATACACATTTTTGGCATGTATGTATTTGCTAGGCAGAGATGGGGAAGTTTCCTTTTTTTGGATTACCACTCCTAGAATACCCCAGCAAAGAGGGCCACTGGTCATGTGGTGGTATTCTAAGAGCCATCCGTCTTCTTTCTTTTAACCCCTGGTACTGGGTTGGTGAACTCCAGATGTAGCATACTGCAATTCCTCCCAATACTGACCAGTATACCTAAGGAGTACTAGGAGTTTCACCTGAAATACATTTGGAGGGCCATGTGCTCCCCACTACCATTCTATTGTATGCTTTTTGTAGCTGAATGTGGTTGGTGGAGCTTGGGATTCCAAAAAAAAGGAAAATGTGACATCCTGAGTTGGTCCACACTTCATCTAATGTCCTGGTGGGAAATATCCTACACATCTGAAGCATCCTCCGCTCCCAAATAGGTTTTTGCATTAAAGCACTGCCAAGTTATCCCCGTGTTTCCTCTTGTTTAAGGAACTATCATGTGAATTGTTCTTTGGATGCATGGCTTTGAAATGCTTGATCAGCCACCCTACATTTAGTCAGGAAGCCAAGAATTTCAAGAAGACTTTTTTTCACTCCAGGGATCAAGTGATGGATTCTTCTATTAATCCTTAGCTCAAGCGTGCTCAAAGTCATTGCTTCCTGTATGCTCTCAGCCTTCAATTTCTTCTGAGCCCAATGCTTTTTTTTCCCCTCTAAGGATAATTTTTTTGTGTGAAATCCAATATATAAACACGTTATGTTGTGATGACCTATGATCTTCTCATTCCCTATGACTTAATAATTATTATGTGTCATCAGGTTGATTCTGACTTATGGTGATGCTTTCCAGAGTTTTCTAGCAAAAGAGTACTCAGAAATGAGTCCCTCTCCCTTCTTCTGGGGGCACTCTATGACTGTGCAATTTGCTCAGTGATACAGAGGTTGGCTCCACTTCTGGGAGGCACATTGGGGAATCAAATTCTCCACTTCTGTTTCCACAGATAGATACCTAATTCATTGAACTATCCAGCCAGCTTTTCTGTGATTTGCTCCTAACCTAAGCTTCTCCTTGTGATGAACCGTTGTTTCAGGCTCAGAGATTTCTTCTTTTGCTTAACTGGTCTTGCTGCCCTCCGTCCCTAGACAGAGCTTCAGTCTCTGCTGCATTCAGGGAACATCAGTAAGTATTAATGGTGCTTTCCAACTACCCTGGTAACTTGTTACATGTATGACTGCAAATGGGGGATCATTCCTTTGCATTTCTGTTACAGATTCAGGGAGTCCATTTCTTGCCAGGGGAGTAAGCAGACACATAGTGTTGAGGGCTGTTGGTTTTAAGCCCAGTGGCTTACCTTTCCTGAGGCTAAGTTAAAAGTCAAGGGCACTTGGCTTAAGAAGGTCTGGAGCAAGGTGCATCTAGTACTCTAGCCCTTCAGGTGTTAATTGATCAAACTTTCTGAACACACTCAGAGGGCAATGCCTAACCACATACTCTTTGAGCCTGCTTTCTTCACACAAGGATGAAGAGTCTAAAGAGGCAGATGCTGCTCATACATAGCCTCTACACAGGAACAGGCACCCAGATTTTCCATGTTTCTTGCTCACATATAGAGACTACACACTAATAGGAATGTCTCCTTTTTAGACTCCTCTGCCATCTCATACAGGGACTTCGGAGAGGGGCAGAGCTAAGTGCTTCCCTCTAAGCAAGTTGAAAAAGTTCAGTTCACTAATGACTGATTAGGGCTTTAGTTACCTTCTTTTTTCTTCAATCCTTTCCTCAGCTTTCTCTCTTTCTCTTTTTCTTGTTTGACTCTCTCTTTCTGTATGAAACTTCTTTCAGGCTAGTCAAGGTCTCACCAGAGGTGTGTCACAGCCTTCCATTCTAGGTTTTTGTTTGTCACTGTATTGTGCACCATGTGAGCCTAAGAGTTTGTAATAACAGCTCAGCTTGCTATCAGTCTCTCATAATTGCCTTTGCCAGCCTTTTTTTGTGAGTAAGGGCCATTGAGTGCCTGGTATTCTTTTTATCTTTTGTGCACTAGTAGTCAGGATGGCTGTCAAATCTCTGCACCTTTCCAGGGGTTTCCTGGTTTGCCTTTCCCTGACACTTGTAAATCTCTATTCTCCTTTCTCTGAAACCTCTCCATTTTTTCCCTCTGAAACGAGTAAATATAACTGTCCTATTTCTTTCTCATATACTGCTGTCAAAACATAGTCAGGAATCTCAGTAACCATTCTGTCTTTCTCTTTCTTTGCCCTATCTTTTGAGTTCACAGTTTATTCAGATTCTGAAGCAAATTGAGTGCTGCTTCAGGTTCCCTTGCTTTGCTTCTGATCACTTCCTTTTCCAAAGCAAAAACTGGAACAGGGCTCCCCAAAGCCCCAAATATTGCTTTGGGGGTTAACAAAAACTTCCCACTAGGAAAATGAAAGAAATACTATAATAGAATAAGGGAGTCGAAAACAGAAGGAGATTGACAGTTCAAATCCAACAAAAAGCCCAGGCTCTCCTGAAAACCCCAATCACAGAGTCCGTGGGAGGGAATTTACTTGTCCATGTGATCAATGGTCATTTTGTGAGGGCAGTGTGCTGGAGAAAGTAGAGAGATTGCTATTTGCTTCACTTTCATTTTCAGGAGATAGGGAGAATTGAAGAATTCTTCTTCATTTTTAAAGGCAATTAATTGCTCATATCAATCCATTCCATTGTGTGTCTGTGTGTGCCACTGTGCACGATTTGAGTTGGGTCAGTTATAGTAGCATTAGAAATAGGGCCTGGACTAGGTAAATTGCACAGTTATCAAGGTGAGTGGGGAGGGGAAAAAGCGGTACGCTTCACCTGCATACTGGAGGTCCAGCAGTAGTTGATAGCACTGAGTTTCAGCTGCCCCCCATATCAGAGCCATTATTTCCCCATTTTTATGTTTGTTTGTTTGTTTTTAACTGTGGACATTTTAAAAATGAATATGAATATTTTGGAATATTCAGATATGAATTGAAGCAGATGGATTACACATCATCTTGAAGCAGAACTGTTGTAATTTGTAGGACATATAATTCATATGGAATTTAAGTGGATGGTATGCATGCACCCCTTAACATATATCCATTCAGCTTTCTCCATGGCTAACCCTGCACCTCTGAAACTTGACTTTCTCCTTGTGGTCAGCCTCACTATTTGTGTACAGCACTCCCTTCTCCTTATTTGACAAACATGATTCCCTACCTCCTTTTTTGTGTTATGCTACTACTATTCAAAGCTAACATTTTACAAAAGCCTACAGCCCGTGCAGCCTGTATGAAGAACCACGTCTCCCTTATGAATCTGCCTGGATCTTAAGACCTTCTGCAAAGACATTTCAGCAACAGTTGAAAGTATATTTGGTTTAGGGAGGACATCAAAAAGTGCCTTCTTGGTGGCTGCTTCAAGACTGTGGAGCTCCATTCTAAGGGGAAATTAGATTGCCCACCCCCTTTTTCCCTTCCCTGAGCAAAATTATTTTTATTCAGTCAGACTTTGAGCAACTGAGTGGCTACTGAGAAAAGTGTTTTTAATTAACTTTTCCTCTCTCTTTCTGTCATACGTCTTTTCTCTCTCTCTAACATGTTTTAAAATCATTGTTTAATTTTTTTTTCTTGTATTAAGATGACAAGCTGCCTAATTATGCTTTCATATTATCACTTATGGTTTAAGTTGATGAAGGTATTTCGAAAGTGGGACCTTGGGTTCTACCATTTCCAGGGAAGTGTGATGTAAATAAACAAAAACAAAAAAGGAACAGCAGCAATGATGGTAATTATAGTAGTGTCAGTTGTGGTGATGATAATAACAATATTAGCTGGAAGATTTTGATCCAAAAATGGAATTTTTTGCATTTAATACAATAGCTAGCCAGTCCAGCTCTAGAGAGAGTGTTGTGCTAATCCAGACCCTTGCTTACTGGGGACCTTAATTATGCTCCCATGCAACATGGAGAAAAGGATACAAGTGGACATCTCTTCAGGAATTGTGCCAGGTTCCCATCATCCAATGGGACAGAATGCCTACCCACTCCATGGAATAACCCATGGACCCAATGCCATAGACAGGATGGTGTGGTGCTGTGGGGAGCTGGAATGATCAACTCTCTTCCTGGATCACCAGGCAACTGTGTAAGTTCACTCATTGTGCCTTTGGGTCTCTTTTCTTTGGTCGCAATGTGGGAGTGTTGTGGTTATATAAGATGTCAGGTGGATTGGCGGATGAGTGGATCCTTGTTCCATACAGTGTCAAACACAATCAAATTGTAACTAGTAAAAGCATGGGCATTTCCATCTCAGTTCTGCTTCTCTCTCCCTTCTTTGCATTGGGCTTCTGGGGTGCTATCATTTATTTCCCTCTATGAACATTGCAGGTAAAAGCCTCTGCTTTAAGTTAAAGTTTTGTCAGGAATCTGAACAGATTTTTCTGACTGATACCTAGCAAAAGGCATAGCTTGCTATGGGTGCATGTAGTACCTTTGGAAAATGTCTCTGTGATGGAAGACACAACGGTCTTCAGCTTTAGCAGCAAGATGGCAGGTAGTAGGGATGAAGCTTTCAATTTAGGACAAACGGGGAAAAACCCCGGAAGAGCAGCTTACTTTCTTTATTGTCTTCTGTTGCTTTCTGGGAGAGAACCTCAGAAATGCTAATGATCCATTTCAACAAATGAGATGGACACTGATCATCCATGTTTGTCCATGCTTCCCTCATTTGTTGCCTTCGTTCACCTCATTTATGTAAAATCACCTCACACTGATATTCCAATAGCCTTCCTGCCCAGTTCTGCTCTCTCTCCCCTCCCTCTCTTTGAGTAGCCACTGCCCTGGGCCTCTCCTCCTTGCCCAGCTAGCCCTGCTGCTCCTTCCTTGCCTTCCTCCTGCTGCTACCGCACACATCCTTCCACATCCAGCCCTGCTCTTTCTCCTTCAAATGGATAAAAACAAACCAAAAAGACCTGGAAGAGGCATCACCTTTAATGGCAATTGGCACAATGCACAGAAAAACCCAAAATGGAAGAGCCACCTAATGAAAGTAACCTAACTAAATCGAACCAAACCAAACTGAACATAAAATAAATGTTTTCTGCCATGGACGTCACTGGTAGGCAGCAATTATTAAATGATGGTGTTTAGTTCTATCTGCCCTGGAAAGTGTCACCTGCTTGTTTGTTCATATCACACATCTGTTAAAAGCATAAGTTTCCATTTTTAGAGAGGTGCGTCCTTGCACCGATAGATCAGAGACCTGGCAGACTTGACTCTCACAGAAGAAATAACTATATGTTCAAGTTTCTTCAAATTTTACCCCCCACACACACACACTCCAAGTTATAGCAAGTTTTATTTTTCAAAATGCTTTCCCTTTCCTTCGTATCTTGTATTCTGGTCTACTTTGTTTTGTGATTGGTTATTGACAGCTAAGCCCAGGCTTGACTTGCAAGTCTGACTGCAGAGGAATGAACCTATTAAAAATAACATTGTGGGAAGAAAACCAGAATAATCACTGGGGACAAAAAATGTCTAGTTAGACCCTCTTAATGATTAGTTTGACCTGGAAGTTTAGCCTTTCATAAACATAGTCCCCTCTTAAAAGGCTACAGTGCTTATACATTCAATTCAAACAAAGAAAAAAGGAGTTATAACCAAATATTTTTATGTCCAGTGATGCACTGTGAGCACAAATCTTTGAATTCCTGATTCTAGACTCAAAGTTTCAAACCCTGAAATCTCTGAATCAGTAGGAGCTAAAGAGGGCAATTTCCAAAGTGCTAAACAGGAGTCTGAACCTAATATTGTGGCCAGTACACATTCCAAGTGACTCTTTTCTCATTTGTTTCCATATTTCTAACAAAGGAAAAAAAAAAAGACTGGCTGGGAACCCAGATGAATTCCACTTCAGACCCTATGAAAAATACTTGACTTTTTGTCTCAAGAATCCTCATGGGATGATCCAGGAGCAATTCAAAGATTTGCTTCTGCATCATAGATGCAGCAAAGTGTTAGGAAGTAAAAAGAGAGTCATAAAAAATGGGGGGGGGGGAATAGGACACCCAACCTCAGAGTATTCTGTGTCTGAAGTTTCTTCCTTTCCCCATCTGCTATTTGTGAATTCTGTAAGGTATTTAATTAATATAGATAATAACCAGACTCTGCCCTAGTTTGTATTTAATAAGGCAATCGTACTAGGCAAGATTATTTGCTTCATTCCCCCCATAGACCTTCTCCTTCTCTTTTATTCCTTTCCTCTCTCCTTCTTTGTCTTCTCTCATGGAATATAACATGGAACATCCTCTGAGGCAGAAAGAAACTCTCAAGGGCCAAAGCTGCACCCAGAACAAAGAAAACGGCCTTCAGCTCAGAGAGAACACCAACAGCAGATTTCTGCACAGACAGAACAAAGGTTGACACTACCTTCAAGATGAGCAGACTCTTCTTGTCTGACTTGTTCCCAAAGGGATAATGCCAATTATGGCTTTTTCTCCAGAATTATTAAGTATTTGGCAACAATACTTATCAAAATAATGAATGAATAAATAAATCAGTTACTATTTTATAAGTTTATTTCTTGATAATCAGTCAGGAAATGCACACCTTCCACAATCCAAGCCAATGGCATCCTTATTTGATTCGGAGCAGTTTGATTCTGCCCTGGGTCCAATTTGATTTGTGCATTTGCAGAGTGATCAAATCAGTTCTGTTTTTGCTTTGGTGTACATGCAATGTGGAGAGAAGATAGACCCTAAAGAAAGAACTAAATCACCAGCTTTCAGATATTTAGCATACTGAGTAACTGTACAGTTTGCTTTTGGGGGGCTGTGGCGTCCACCCAGGTCATGAATATTCATATGCTATCCGCATAGACCAATGGGAGTGCTGGAGGGGCGGAGTCACGAGAGACTCAGCAGGAGGAGGGGGTTAGTTAGAGTGTTAGTTAGGGAGTTGAAGAGATTGAGAGAGAGTTTTGGAGTTTGGGCGGGGGAGTGGTGGTTGAGAGTGGATAAAGGAGAATGTTTGTTTAAGAGTTAACAACATTGCTTGTTCTGTCAACACATGTATCAATAAACAGTTTCTATTTGGTTCTTTTAAAATGACATATGGCCTGGACATCTATCATTAATAATAGGTAATGTTGATGTAATCAACTTGTGGCAGCTGAGGGGCACGTAGCGTGAGCTCCTTGTTTGGAGAAACAAGCAGGGGCCACGTGGGGATCGGGGGGGGGGGGGAAGGCTTGGTAATTTGTCTCCCTCTGATTCAATTTGTGTTCTCAGTTTGAACTGATTTGTAAATAAGCTTTACTTTGCTCTGTAAACAAATTTGACCATTCAGCTTCAATCCAGATATGACACAAATTGTTAATCAGGTCCTACTTTTAGGGACAAAGGCAAAAGGCCTGTGGGCATGAGGACTGAACTGGCCTACAGATATAAGGACTGAACTACTGACCTGTGAAATGGCCTGCCTATGGAATGGCATCAAGGAAATCTTTGGTTTGCTTCATACACAGCAAAATTTAATGTTTCCTTTTGGCAAAAAGGGCTGAAAATGCCTTCCAGCCTGGACTTTTGCATGAGGAATGAGTGAAAAGAGACAGATATATAATTGCTTTGGCCAAGCTGGAAGACAATAAAACAGTATGGACAGGCTACAAGGTCAAATACTTCCAATGGCTCCAGGCCCAGAGTGTACCCTGATAAGATGCTATGGTCACATCATAGCCTGGATGTTTAGGAACTTGCTTTGTTTTCCTTTAATTGTAGTCTCTTGGATTAAATTTACTCTGGGTTAAATTTACATTGACTTGGACCAATATCTCCATTTGATTGAGATTTCTATTTGGATTCAGGTAATTTTTAACATTTGAAGACAAAAATAGACTTTATTTCAGGGTTGTCTGAAGTCACCCTGTCATCTTCAGGCCTACACTGCAAGATAACAATAGACTAATGTCTTTGACCTTTAATATAAATACAATCTACAGTTTAAGATCCAGCAATTCAATATGCACCACCCAACTGGAATGGGGGATGCACCCCAAGGGGGTTAAAATCAGGCACACTTTGTTTCAGTTTACTCCCATCTGCTCTTGTTCAAAAATGTCAATTTTATCACTTTATGTTTCAGTGAACCATGCCATTAAACCAATGTATTCAATGGTCAGCAACTGAAATTAAGACAGTTACTGACATTTGTATCTCCATTCCAAAATGTTCATATTTGAACCTCTATTTCAGGTCACAAAGCACCTTCCCAATTTTCCTGTTTAAAAAAAGCACAGCAAACCTTCTGAAAGTGTCCACAAAGAAAGCCGACCTTTGTATTCAGCCACTGGATTGAGTAAAATAATAGGCCACAACTATGATAGGTAAGTGTGTGTTTTTCGACAGAAGAAATTGCTTGATGGCATTTGAACGGATTGCAGTCATGTTCTCCTACTTGTTCGTCCTTTCAAACATTTTGATTTATTTTTCACCAGAAATGTAGCTTGTTCTAAATATGTCTATACAGATAACATGTATAGAAAAAGATTTAAAAAAAAAACTGTTAGAAATAATTCTTCTTCAAAGTTCCAATTAGTTTTAAACAAATCTTTCTCAACACTCTGAACAAAATGTTTGTTTGTTTGTCTGTTCAAAGTCATTTATAAATTATTCAGGGCTGTGCCCTGACAGGCTGATATACAAAGAAAGGAATTGTGAAAGAAACAAAACAGGTGATAAAAAGGATCACATAAGTGTGCGTTTAATGCTAAGAAGAAAATACTTTGAAGCATACAAACTGCTATCTCCCTCATCAAATACAGCAGTGAAGAGAAAAATCCTCAAGGGGCAAGGTGTAATTCATTCAAAGTGAATTCCAAAACTGAGGAGCTACCACTGAATAGGTCCTATTCTTTTTGTACACCTATCTGATCTTCTCATAATCATAGCTTCAGATCTGCTCTGAGAAGAATGAAACTGTATCTTTCAAGTGGTCACCCAAACCTAGTCTCCACGTATGAGTTTATAAATGAAAAGGCTTTCATTATTTCCATTGGAGCATGTTGTCACAACATGTGTGTCAAAATGGTTAAAGACTTTAAGGAACAACAATAATAAGAACCAGTAGCTTTATTCAGAAACCAGGTAAATCTGCAAAACCACACCAAGGAAACTTCAATCAGGCATTCCATAGCCACACCTGCAAGAATTTATTATTTATTTTTCATGGACTGAAAGCATTACAGATGGCCAAAACTGGCACTATTTATAGATAAAGTAATTACTTCTGCTAGGACAAACTATTCCCAGTCAACAATTAATAATTTAGGTTGAAATTCTTATTCATGTCAGACTCCATTAATTTCATTGAAAGTTAATGGCAGTTTTGTCATTGACTTTTTGTGGACAAAGCATGTGCCTCTTGTTCACAGGCCAATTATTATGACCTAAGTTATGACCTTTTCCACTTTTATTTTTAGATCAAGAAATTTGGCTTGGTGGTTTATTTTAATTTTTTAAAATATATACATATTGGGTTATAAGTTGCTTTTGAACTTGTCCTTGTAATTGTTTCTTGTAATAATCTCCATTTGGAAGTTTGGTTTGAATTGTGAGTATTGAGGTCCTTGAACAGAGCTTTGGAGGCTTCTATATTGAACCTCATGCTTGTGCAACTTACTTGCCTATATTTATTTTAAAGTTAAAGAAACTAGAGAACATTTCTGAATCATTTTAGTAAACAACTTAAGTGCAGGGCAGAGTAGAACAGGGGAGTTCCCCCTTAAATTTTGGGATGAGTTACTCCACCACATAGTCTAAGCTACTCTGTCCTCCTTATAGTCAGGAGTTGGCAATTAAAGGAGCTGTGCCTACTTAATTCTTTTCTATAAGGCCCTGAACCCCTGGGATCAGGTTCATAATTACTTAGACCCTTTTCAGTTGTGGATGTGTCTGAAACAATAATCTGACTGCATTTTCGTTGGGTTCTCAAGAGCTTGGAACTCTCCTTTCTGTGTGATAATGATTAGTGGCCATTTTAAAAAGAAGACTATTTTGAAGAGACAGTGAATAAAACAAAGATGCCACTTTATAAAAAAGAAAGATGGAACAGCAGAGAAAATTGCAAAAGAGAGGACCACAAAGGAGAGACTGACATAAGTGGGCAGTATATGAAGTTTGATTTTTGAGTCATTTGGAATCATTTTCACCCTTTAAGTACTCGATGTGATGATGCTTGAAGGGAAATAAGGGAGAGGGAGAAATGATTTTTACAATATCAAACCGCCCTTCGAACCGCTCTGTTGTGGGGCCCTGGAGGATGCTGTTACTCGCTTTATTAAAGTTTCCAGCAAAACAGAGACATTTGAATATCATAGCGAGATGTTTCACTTCTGCCAGTTGTTTTGCATAAAAGTGGTCTAGATGTAAGGTATTAGAGTGTTCCAACTAAAGGATACAACATTCCAAAGTAGGTGGAAGGCATCAGATACTGTCCTCTAAGTTCAGGGCAAAGTTTTCTCTTCTTTCCAATGTATGTGGACCTGATGATATTTCTATCCCCATCGCAGACAAATCAGATAGGTCATTATGTTCTGAACTGAAGTCCCCAACTGGTGGTTGTTCCAATTTTCTTAGTCAAGCTTACAGACTTTCTGTTACTAAAATGTGCACATAGGTTGGTTGGGGGTGGCATCCTGGACATTAGCATTCCATAACATAAAGTAGATCTGCAGGTGATGTTCTTTTTGGTGTAGTAGGTCCTCCCATCAGGCCCTACAGGGCTGTGGAGGCAGCAGATCATTTGGACTGCACTTCACCCAGGGAGGAGGCTCATCTCAGTCTAAAGCATAAAGATAAAGATAAAAATTATACTGTCATGTATTTTATGAATTTTAAAAAAAGAAAACAACACCAAACTGAAGAAGAAAAACAGCCACCCACAAATAAAGTATTTCTGCCATACATCAAAGGGGTCACAGACCGCATGGGGAAACTTTTGAAAAAACACAACCTACAAACAGTATTCAGGCCCACCACAAAAATACAACAAATGTTACGGTCAGCAAAGGACAAAAGGGACCCCCTCACCACTGCAGGAGTATACCAGATACCTTGCAGTTGTGGCCAGGTATATATTGGAACCACAAAATGCAGCATCCACACCAGAATCAAAGAACATGAGAGACACTGCAGACTAAAACAACCGGAAAAATCGGCAGTAGCTGAACATGCCCTAAAACAAGCGGGACATGAAATTCTATTTCAAAATACTGAAGTACTGGACAACACCAGCAATCATTATGTTAGACTGCACAGGGAAGCCATTGAAATCCACAAACACCAGCAGAGCTTCAACAAAAAAGAAGAAGGTCTAAAACTCAACAAAGCCTGGCTCCCAGCACTGAAAAATACAGCCTGCAAAGGTCAACGAACTCTGCCCAGCCACAAGGACCAGTGATCACTGCACACAAAAGACCAGCTAACAACACCCATCATTCACAGTGACAGATCATCTCTCCCCCTTATCCAACAATACACCCACAACAAAAACACGCTGATCACCATAATCACCCAATCTCCTGAAAAGGACAAAAGCTTATCCCACAGCTATAAATACTCAACTATCCAACAAACTGCAACAGAGCACAGACAGAGTTCTGACTCCTGTCCTCTGAAGATGCTGGCCACAGAGACTGGTGAAACGTTAGGAAGAAAAACCTTAAGAACATGGCCAAATAGCCCGGAAAAACCACAACAACCATTGGATCCCGGCCATGAAAGCCTTCGAGAATACATTTTAAAAAAATTATTTACATGCAGTTCTTTTCATTAAAATATTTTACCCCTCTTCCCAAAAAGTGAGGGAGCTTCATAACATGAAACAGCCTAGGTCTGTCTGAGCTCTTAAAGGGCCTGCTTCCCATTCATGGGTCTCTTAAAAGTAACATGCCTAGGTGAGAAGTAATGTCCTGCTTAGAATTACAAATGTGTGATCTAAGATTGCTGACTAGTGGTCTGAGAACAGCTGCATACATTTAGAACCTGGGGAAAAGCTATCACAGGAAATATGCTGATTGATTTCACAAGATGTTCCAAAATTGCTGTCCATAATTGCCCTGTTGTAGTTAAAAGATAATGAATAGAAATTCATCACCAAGGCAATGCAGTGTTTGTTGCCTTCCTACTTTGATGGAGAACATTTTCCTCCCGGTTTCTGTTTTGATGTCAGAATCAATGATATGTGATGGATGCCCTCAGTGAAGCAAGTGTTTCTTAAATTCATGGTTCTTTTTTGACAGTTATATTTGATGCTATAAATAGCTCCGATTCCAAGAGCAATTATGTATGTCATATTTGCTAGAAACAGAGGAAGCTGCCTTACACAGAAGTAGCCCCTTACTCTGACTAGCCTGGTATTGCTGACTCTGAAAGGCAGCAGCTGTCCAAAGTTTCCTAGCCCTAGCTGGAAATCTCTGGTATTCACTGGTGGTCCCCCATCCAAGTACAACCCAGGTATAAGCTTGAAATCATATATCTTTGTGTTCAGGATAATATGGTGGCAGTAGTTGTCATCTGCAAACTTGTCTCATGTTGGTATAAGACATAAAGAATTTTCTTGTTATTAATCAATGGCTGAAATCCTGTTGTGCAGCTATACAAATGGAGTACTTTAAGAAGCAAATTGCTGTAAATACAAAATGTTAATAGATATTATCAGTTTCATATTGATTTGACTCACTGTACAACATATAATGCCTATGGAAATTTCTTAAGTTATGGCAATTCGTGTCTTCAAGTTACGCCATTTGTGCAACTGTGCAGCAGCATTTCAGTCAATAATTTTGTATCTTTTTTTTCAACTGATTACTCTGTAGGTACAATTTTTGTACGGTATGCTGCAAAACTGAGCTGAATATAAAAGCCAAATATTCAATTATACTATGCAGAAGATAAATGAAGGCAAGAGACCTGAAAGCATTCAGCTCTTATGTTAGCTGAAGGTATATTTTTAAATCCAATATGCTTCAAAATTACTGAGCAAAAATTAAATCTTTTTTCACCTTCAATAGACTTGGAGAAAATATAACCTTGGAACTGGCACCAGCCTTGTGAAGAGAGAGATAAAGATAGATTAGAAGGAAGGCAATGGGATATTTCCCTAAAGAGGTATAAACAAACCTAGAGACTTGTTGTTGTTGTTTAGTCGTTTAGTCGTGTCCGACTCTTCGTGACCCCATGGACCAGAGCACGCCAGGCCCTCCTGTCTTCCACTGCCTCCCGGAGTTGGGTCAAATTCATGTTGGTAGCTTCGATGACACTGTCCAACCATCTCATCCTCTGTCGTCCCCTTCTCCTCTTGCCCTCACACTTTCCCAACATCAGGGTCTTTTCTAGGGAGTCTTCTCTTCTCATGAGATGGCCAAAGTATTGGAGCCAAAGTATTGGAGCCTATCTAGAGACTAGATAGGAAAAAATAAAATAAGCAAGTGAGAATTAATTTCTTCTAGTCTTTTACACACATGTTTGGTTTTTGCAGGAATCGTCTCCAAATGTGAAGCATTAAACCTTTTTCCCCCCATATAGTTGCTCCTGTGAGCTTCTCTGTACATAACAGAATTATGTCATCTGACTGAAAATGTGAGATCACATCCAAATTGGCAGCAATTTTCAGACAAGTTAGATTGAATCCATGCCATTCTCTTAAAAAAAAGAACCCTCTTTCCATGGGTGTTTGAAAGGTGGTAACATCTGAGAAAGCCATTAATGAATGTAACAGATAATGCAGGTTTAACATTCCTCAGTATATGCACTGGGGGTAAATTCTACATTTTTGGAGTCAGATGAAATAGCTCTGGGGAGGGGGGGGGAAGGTCTAGACCACAGAAGAACTGTTAATGCTGTTTCCCCCCTTGGAGATACAAACCAAATGTTATCTATTAGCTGAGCATTTTGGCTGAGTCTCCCCACCCCCCAGCTGAACATAGTTCTATTTAATGAAGTGTTCAATATGCATTATTTGCGGATTGCATAGAAATGGTTCAGTTCAAGCTGTTCCAAAGCTCAACTATTGTCTTAGTGACAAGAGGACTTATGCCTTTGTGAGAGTTGAGTGCAGCACAGGAATGACAGTTAAACTCAACACATCTGGTAAGGCAGTCTAAATGGCCCAGCCTTATCTCCAGGAAAGCAACAACCTCCTGCCGAAGGAGACAGCAAAGGCACGAACGTTGCATGCTGAGGAAAGCACATGTTGAAAACAAAGCCCTCACCAAATGAAAGTCATTTCAAGTTCCATCACAGACTCAACTGTCTGGGAAGTGTATGGAAAAACATTGCCTCAACCTTCACAATACCTTTGAGTGCAGCCTGGTTCGGTTTCAGCTGAACAGGAAGATGCTTTGATGCAGTGCCTCTATTATATGATTACAGTGAGACAGCCTGGGTTCAGATAGAAAAGGGTTGATGGGATCAAAGGGACTGATTATTCTTTTCACCAATGTAAGAACTCTATCAAGTGTATCAGACAATCCCTTGCCGTTGTTGCTGGCAATGAGAAGAATGCATAATTCCTTGTCTTTGTGTGTAAGGATGAGACAAGCAAAGTTTTATGCCCCTTGGGTTGTGCTGTGAGAGTGAATTCTTAACTGTTTGTTGAATGCAGGCAAAAGCCCTATTCAAATACTCAAAGAAGGGTTAGTTTGGAAGCACGAGCAGAGAAAGATGTAGCCCTACCCTCTGCCCATTGCTGTCTCCACAGTCAGAGGAAGTGTCTGGAGAAGAAAGCTTGATCTGCACAGAGAATTTCTCCATGTGACTGGGGATCTTGAAAACGCAGAGTTTCGTTTATGGAGAGGACGCACATATAACAGACAGTTTCCCTTCATATTTATTTATTTATTTATTTATTATATTTCTATCCCGCCCATCTAGTCATTTCGACTACTCTGGGCAGCGTACATCATATATAAGAAAACAATTAAAATAATATCAGCATCCCAAAATAAAAATAAAAATAGTAAATAATAGTTCAAGATGGAAAACAAAAATAAATCAAATAAATCAAATAATGCCCGGAGGGAAGGCCTGCCTAAACAGCCATGTTTTTAATTGGCTTTTAAAGACTTCCGACTGTCTTTCTTCACATGGAGACATCAACAACCAGGGAACAGGCCTACAACTCTTCTCCCACTTGTGTTTTCAAATTAATCATTTTTTGAACACCTAAAAAGAGCTAGAGCAAAATCAGGATTTTCGCCACCACATTGGGTCTTCCTCTCTTTCCTCCCACAGCCCTCCATACTCCCTAAAAATCTTCTCTAGATGATTCTACAGCTCTCTTGTGGGTTTCCTAGCCATTTGGTTTGGAGTGTGTCCAAGGGCTATGGGGAGAGGGAATCGTCAGCAAATTGAAACTCTTGGATCCTGGAACAGTTCAATCTGCAACAATTGGGGGATAGGTAAGTTTTACTGTTGCCCTCCCCCTTGTGTGCTTACCTCAGTATATACCATTGGGCTCACTGACAACTTCAACATCCATAGATTCTTGTTCTGCTGCCATTTTGACTGATCTGTATCTCACTTCTCATCAAGTGTTGTCATTTTGTAGCTCTTTGCAAATACTTCAGCGGGCAGTCCACTACTTTCAAAGCTTATCTCACCTCCCTTCATTAACTGTAATATTTGGAAAATCCCAGTTTCAAAACAGAAAGGACATGTTGTACAATCAGAAATAGCCACCAATAACATGTTAAAAAAACCTTGAGTAATTCTTCCAAAAATCTTGATATATGGATTTAGAACATAAGCATTGCAGACCCTGTTACAACTGCCAAAAATGTCAAAAAGTATGCAAGGAATCATACTGATGAGAAAGATGATGACAAGCATTTGAAAATGCATTACACTTCATGACTACTAAAATTAATGGAAATATGCTGGTTGAATGAATGCCAGTTGCCAGGGAAACTCAAGTGATGTACATCCTAGAAGGCTTCTGCCACCCAATATAATTATTTTATATATTTGCATTCCTTGTGTCAGGTAAACTATATCATTTGCAAGATATACCATCCATTAAACAATGTTCCAGAACATTTAAACAATTTTTTCCTTCTGCAGTTTCTTACTATGAGCTTCTCTAAATGGAATGAAGTGTATTAAACTCACTGTATATGCAATGTCACATATTTTTGCTACTTGAAGCTTCACAGATGCTATCAGCTTATGCTTCCAAAATGTCATGATTAACTATTTTTATGTTGCTAATGAACTAAAACCACCTTTTCTTAAAAAGGTTATTGAGATCATTGCTTAATGTATAGTAGAAAGTATGGGTGAATGCTTCAAGAAACCCTCTGAACAGCATCTTTCCAATATTAACTAAAACTTCCCTGTAGCTCTTTGAAAAAAAGTAAAGAAGACAAATCCACTCTTGTAAATTACTTCAAATGATCCAATATTATCCTCTGAGTTTAAGATTTACAATTTCCAGTAATTTAATAAATTGAGATGCATTAAGGGTAACCAGGTTCACCCTTGTGTGATAAATGAAAAAGCACCAAAAATAAAAAATAAAAATCCCCAAAACCCTCTTCAATAAAAGATGGCCAAGAAGGAAAGAAAGACACATTAAATGGAGTCTTAAAGAAGTTTTGCACATTTGTAGGACAGCTTTTGTGTGTTTCTATAACATCTACATGGTCACAGGTGTTGCCGTCTTCCATGCACTAGTCTGTGTCTTATTGACCACTCACCCTGTCTTTTTTTTTTTTTTTTTTTGCTGTGCTCATGTACGTGCTTAAGGAAGCATACTCATGTTGCATTACTATATTCTGCACAAAATGAGGTAAACATGGCAGAGGAGAAGTGTTTAACTTTTCTCCTACGACAGTGCTCGACTCTTGTGCTAATCCATGCTGGTTGTGGGATTCTGGGATTTATAGTCCCCACCCCTGGCAAAATCAACTTTTCCCATTTCAGAATCAAGCTGCACAAGAATTCCCTGATTCAAACGTTGCTGCTCCTTCCAGCTCAATAGCTGACCTTAGGCAAACCAGCAGCACTCAGCGTCAAGCATCTATTTTGTAACAAAACCATAAAATTGATTTGTCTTACAGAATTTAGCCCTTTTTTGTACACAGTATTGCCTTATATATGCATTTATGCAAACTACTTTCCATAATATAAGACATATTTGTATATATTTTTTTGTTAATAATTTTTGTGTTCACTTTCCCTAAAGACATCACTACAGAACTACATTACTCAATTCAAACCAGTGGGAATTTCAAAGATTACTGTGTTTCAGTGCACGTATTGATTTGGAAAGTGTAGATTAGCTAAGGTGGCACTAAAATGTGAATCCCCAGTGAATTTCCACTCCATTCCTATTACTGAAAATGTATTGAATTAAACTGAGGACTCCCAAAGCAGTCTGCAAATTGATAGCCCAGAGCAACTGGTGAACACATTTGCTCCTTATAGTGCATTAGGTACCTGTAGTCAATGGGGAAAAAAAATTGAAAATTAAATCTATTTGAGGGACCACTGAATTTTGTCCTGTATGCTTTGTTGATCACCAACAACTTGCCCAGATTCAACAAAAATCAATAGGATTGTGATCAGTCTCACTAACTTTAGCCTAGTGAAAAAAACATGTTAACAATTGTGGGAATTCTCCTATGACAATCCACCTAATGCTGGCACTGTTTTCAGCTGTGTATTGATTGGGCTTGTTCCCAGCAGAGAAATACAGCACAGAATTAAAACTATACCAGGAGCTGGAGCCTGTAAAGTTGGTAACTATAAAAACTGCAACAACACAACTTTCATTTAAACACTGGTATTTTCATAAAGGAATCTGGGAAAGGCCAAAGGCCAAGGAAGTATGAATTATTATAAATAAAAATGAAACTGCAGTATAGCAAACAAGAAATTTTGCTTTTCTAGCCTTCTTTAGGGAAGGAAATTTTTATGTAACAAGCATAAATAGATAAACAGTAGAGTTTAGAAATAAACAGCCTACATTTACAATCCTTCAACAACAAAAAATGGAATAAGAATTCATTTATCTTCTTTCACTTCTTTGTATTTAGCCAAAAAAAATGCCAGTTGCCACTGAGCTGCCCTACAAAATAACAGCTACAACTTTATATGTCATATTTTCAACAACCTATTTTATATTGTATCCTCTTTCTCAGGTGTTTGGTTGAGGTGAATAATATTTGAGGCAAATGACAAAAATCCACACATCCCTGTTCCATTTATAAATGTCAACCAGAATGGCAGTTGAATTTTACTTCTGTGATGGTTGCCTTGACTTCAGAGTTTGGAAGACTTACTGCCTTAGACAAAAGCCTCATTTTGAGAGTTATTAGCTGAAATCCTGTACATTCTAGTATACTGTAAAGTTGCACCTACCTAAGCATGCCAGGCATTATGCCAGTTTTGCACAACTAGATCACACAATCTTTTGTGCAGCTCCCATCAGGACTACTGCACAGCATGCATGTAGAAATGCTTTGTAGCACTTCTGTCCTACTGCGCTTCACTAATGCTGCTGCACTTTCACTTTGGGAATGCAGAATGTGCAACAGGATTTCAGCCATTGCCTTAAATGTGACTTTTCTAAGCTCTACTTCAGGGCTACCATAGAGGCAGACCATATACTGCACTTACAACTGTGTCCTCTAGTAATTTTCTTCCTCTGTGTGCTCCATATAAACAACCACATAAGGAACCCAATTTCAGTAGGGCTGGCTCTTCTTTGGTTAGTTTGTCACAAAAGCAAGTTTCATTTTGCAAATATTGTTGTGAAAATTATATTGCTGTGCCCAGTAGGATCTCCTCGAGGCTTTTGAGATGGTTCTTCAATGGGCCCTGGTGATTGGCTGACATTTCTAGAACTAGAATTGCAGGATTTTTTTCTCCAGCAGATTCCAGAGAAATTGCTTTTCCACATGTAGTTTTCCTATGACCAAGAACTTGATATGATATTCATTCAATATCTGAAGAAGTGGACTTGTCTACAAAAGCTCATATTAAAATATAGCAGTTAGTCTTTAAGATGCCACGATGCTTTTGTCTTCTCTATATTTTATTTTGTTTTATTTCTTATTTTTCCTGATATCCTAGCACGGACTAACACAGCTACCTCTTCTATAATTATTCACACAGACGGCTCATTCAGAAGTACCCTACAATATTAAGTAACGGATTCCAATGGTTTTTATGGTTCCTGTTAAGTGCAGTCAGAGGTTTTAGAGACAAATAGCCTATGACCTGGCCATTATCAGGGCTCAGAACGTTTTACAAGGAACTCTTTGCTTTACTCACTACTTCTCAATAGCTAGATTGTCACTATATCATTCTCTAATAGTGCAAGCAATAATTGAGTTCCATGTTATTATCACATTGCACTGTTGTTAATAACCGACTAGAAAAATACAGGGATATATTCTCTGAGTGTCTGCTGGACAGTTCTGATAGGGCCCCTTGGAAACATTATAAAAACACAAGAGGCAAAACAAAAGAATGGCATAAAACCTGAAAAATTCTTGCCCAGATGCCTCTAACATGCATTTAAACTATCTTACTAAAAGTAACTTTTGAAAGTAAGTAGGTGTTACTCATGAACTTAAGTAACTTGGGTGTTACTCATTACACTTTCAAATAATCTAATAACAACTAGTTACATTATTCACAAAGTAACTATATGTACTTGTAACTATCTCTTCCAAGCTGCTATGAATTGCTCCCATGAATAACATCTCTTATTGCCCCAGTGTCATTTTCTGTAATGGGATGCTCATATCTTTAGTTACTGATTTCCTTACACATTAGTTGTACCACATCATTCTACAGCAAGTGTCCTCCTAGCAGCTAGAGCATACAGTATGTGTCTCAACTGGTATATGATGAGAGCAAAAACGATAGAAAATCAGCAATAAAAGGCCCCAGTAATTTGCAGGAATGGAAACTGATGCTGGAACAATTAAAGTGGTATTTGGGGACTAATGAATAGGTTATTTACAAGTAATCTCCCAGCTGAAATCACCAAGAAGAAATAAAGCAGTCAGGCCCTGCAAAAAGGGACATTTAAATTAAAAGGCATGAGAGATCTTAAAAACCTCACTAGTGCTTTAACTGCCCATCCATACTGAAGCGACTGGAGCTGCAATTACACCATAATACCAAAAATCACCACAAATCAGGTCCATAAAGATATGGGAACAGGGTGGTAACAAGGCAGTTTAACTAGACCTGGACAGTAAGTACATTTGCAATAATATTTTGATGTCAGGAATAATCTTTCTGGTCTGTCCCTTCCCGTTTAGAAGTCATGGACAGCAGCACCCAAGAGAGCTATACATGTGTGCAGAAGCATTAATAGTAATAATCTTAGAACTGCACAGCTGGATTGGACCCTATGTCAAGGAGGCACAGTGGGAAATCAAACTTCCAACCTCCGGATCTGTCACCAGATACCTAAACATTGCCTTTTGCAAAACCCATGTGAGCTATTAAGCATTGTAAAAAGTTTTGTGATAGAACACAGAAACCTCTTAAGACAGCGTTTTGATTTTTAATGGCCCAGAAATCAACACACCTTCTGGGTGGATAGATTAAAAGAGCTGGACTGAGTGGAAAAATGGAACTCCTGACCAGCCACATGGGTATCCTTTGGGAGTGTGATGGTAATTCATTGGAAGTGTAGCCCAGCTTTTGGAACTAATAGAACCCTAAGGAAATTATTCTTCTGTCGCTTTCCCTAAGAAAAGTAGGCGAAAACCATGGTTTGCATCCTGGTAAACAATATTTTATAATCCTACTCCCCGTTTGAATCTTTAAGTACGTTTTTTAAAAATAAATGTGAACATATTTTAATGCTAGCACACAGGGAATTTCGAATCTGTGGATTTCTGCTCATGATTTTTTACTTCTTAGCTTTTTTCCTTCTTCTGGTACCATACAGTGGCCAACATTACAAAATATCAAACCATATAAGCAAAATATGAATGTCCTTGAAATGATGATAAGACACTGGCTGGCTGGCAGCAGGGACATGAACCTCACGAGGTTTTGATCTCAGAAAGAAACTAAGGGGGAAAAAAATCACTCTTTTCTTTTTGTGGCAAGATTTCTCAGCAGGGTTCCCCACCCCCCGCCCCCGCTCCTCAAGAGACCTCACAGGAAATCTTGTGGTATTTCTTGGATGTTTTGTGGTCATTTTGTAGAGAAGAAATAGCAAGCCGGGTAGGATTACTACAAGTCCTGAGCAGAATGGCACTGTTCCTACACAGGATTAATTGGAAAGAGCATTTAGCTGTGCAAAATTTGGCAGGTTTTGTTTTTGTTTTTTGTTTTTTTACACAGAACAATGGCTGGAAAATGGGAAAAAAAATGGAGAATACAAGAGGGAGCCTCTGCCTGGAATCCCAGCATGTCAAGACTCATACAATCACAGAAAATGAGAAATTGAATGAGTGCTCATTGTTGGCCTATGGCTGAGCAGGCCTGGACCACATGAATAAAACACACAACACACTGATTAAAAGAAAAAGGGGCACACCTTTATTGGTTGCAGCAACAGTTTCCATTGGGAATTGATCCAGTTCATTGGGAAACCTGAATGCCACCTGATGAAAGCCACAATTTCCCCCAGAGACAACCCCAGAATAGCAGTCCCTTGGAGACCACTATGGTGTACTGTACTCCATTCCATGGCTCTCTGCCACCCAGGGGCATGGCTAGGCTCCTGACCCCAGAGCTAAGCCATGCCATGCCAGTGACTCTGGCTCTCATAAGGGGATTTCACTATCACCCAGGGCACACAGGTACCTCCTTGCTGCCCTCCAATTGCCTGGATCCACCCCAGTGCTCCAAACTGCCACAAAAGTTGTGCAAGGCTCAGCTCCTGTCAGAGAACTGCACCTGCCACCAACCCAGTATGGCTGCCCTGATATGCCTTAACAAAATATCCTGCCCTCAGTCTGAGAAGTGCACCCCATCCACATGGAACAAGGCAGCCATTTTATGCAAAATATCCAGGTGTTTGATCCAATTGCCACCCTAGGATACCACCAAATGCCCAACCATCCTGGTCAATTTCTGATGAGAAATGTCTACTTTCCTGTGGTCATGCTTTCCCACCACATCTGCCTCTCAAGGAGGTCAGACCATATGATCCAGATGCTAGAGTAGCAGTCATAGACCAACTGCAAGTCCACCTTTATAGAATATGTTCAGTCCTTTGTAAGGTTGTCCTCCCCAAGCTGGAACAGGAGCACATCTGGTGGCCCCTCTGAGGTCAGTTGACACCACAGGAAAGGCAGTAGCTGCTCCCTCTCCCTCTCCATCCCATCCATGTCAGGTACACTGCAAGGTGTTACCCTCCAGCTGGGGGTTCTTGCATGTTGTCCTGCCCAGTAGACAATTTTGTGCCTGACTAACCAGATTTGTTTCAACTGACCTGTTGGAGGAACTAAATGAGAGGAAACCATCAGAACTGCAAGTCAAGCCCACAAATATACTCCTTATAAGCCCTGGACTACTATCTGCCTCTTCTTGAATACATTCTGGGGGTCCAGTGGCAGCTGCCTTGGTAGCTGCACCAATGCAGAAGGAATGTGACACAAATTCATGAGAGCTAAACTCTGCGCTTGCCAGGGCGATCTGCATGACCCCTGTGAATTGGTAAGGTGGTGTCCACATGGACATACAGGGGTCCATCGCTCGGCGAGTGATGATGAAAGAAAGTCTTTGTTGCCCAGACTGGTGAAGGACTGTCCACTCTCTGTGGCCCAAGACAAATCTGTGGCCCACAGCCTACTAGTCAGTCTTGGAAGGCATAAAAACAACTCTCCTTTGTGAAAGGAAATATCCTGCCTGTGTAACCTTCCAACCCTGAAGGCCCTCCGAAAGGCTAATGTGTTGGTAGCCTTCAATAAGAAGACCTCATATTTAGACCAACAGACTAAGGTGGCTCAGTAATGAGCAAAGAACAGTCAAGATGACTGGCTTCCTCCCATCAGGCCCCTGTAGCAGTTGCTGGACTGGGCCAGTGCCCAAGCTGCAACCTGGGATCCCCAAGTAAATCTGGGTCTGTAAGTCCCTTACATTCCTACTTCAGCTGGGTTCAGTAACTAACTGAGCAATGCCTTATGAAAGTTGTGCTTCCCTTCTAACTCATACTTCAGTCCATGAGCCTACTACGTGATCATTATTTTGCCCCATTTTATTGAAATCATATGACAGAAAATGATGTCCAGATATTAATGGGGGAGCCCAATCTTATTCCAAGAGTATGAAAATATGCGCATCTTGTCACTTTTTGAAGAGCCTCACTAGCATCTTAACTGTAGGGAACAACTCCACTGTCTACACAGGGTCACTTATCCATGGTTTCCCTAGACACTTTGTTAGATCTCAAGTCTCCTGAATTAACACACCCAATAGAATATTTTGTTGATAGTGAAATTTGGTACAAAACAAGGCTGAAAATACTCTGCAGGAAACTGAGTCATGGCTTATCTACTGATTTAATACATCACCATTCATGTGTTTCTGGTTTTTCCTTGTCCCTTCATATAACTTCACCAGGACGCCCAGATGCAGTGGAAGAGATGTAAGTGGCAAGAAATGGTTCTAAGCATAAACATTTGATGAGACAATTGTTTCATTTCAAATGTCATTTGCTTCGCTCTTCCCCCTCCTCTTTTTTCTTCTTCTTTCCATTGTTTCTGAAACTTAATTCTGGACAGTCATGAAATACTGTTTGGTAGGTGAGCAACTATGACAGCTTCTCAACTGAAACAATCATTTACATGATGTTTCCCTGGTATAGGCTTCTGATGAACTCTAAGGGTTTAAAAAAATTCCTCAGGCCTCATAACATAATACTCCACCAATAGCCCTCGGAATCCTGCTATTCCAGAGTGCTTTCTGTAGAAACTTCTCAGAGATTCTTCTCAGGTCTTGGGAAGGTTCCTTTTTTTTAACTACAATCCCCAGGATTCACAACAGCAGTAAAGTAATTCTAATTTTTGTAAGGTCAGCTGCTTCTTCATGGTGCTAGACTGTTTGGAAACCTTTCCTTCATCTCCAGTAGTAGAATTTCACATTCTTCTCTTAGCTCACAATGGCCAAACCTGTTGACCAAGGCTGGGTAATATGTAGCTCTCTTGATATTGATGATCTACAAATCCCAGCATCCCTCACCACTGGCTATGTCAGCTAGGACTGATGGGAGTTGCAGTCCAACAGCATCTGAAGGTCCATTTTTGGGGCCAATTTCTTTGTGTGCAGATGCCAGGTCTAAACAGATGCATTAACAACCCCCTCTTGAGATGAGTTTTTACTGATATTTGGTGTACAGTGGTTGGTGATTGTGGGAACAATTTCATAGAAGGCTAAGAAGATACAGCCTTCAGGAAGCAAGCTAGACAGTAACTTTATTGTCTCTTCTACTCAGGAGGTAGGAAACTTCTGTCTCCACCCAGATACAATTAGGTCCAGACCTACCTACTGATGGAAGGATATAACACCCTTAGGACCACAGCCTCTTTAAGTGACTGCACTTGCTGCACTTGCCTCACTTGGCATCTTCTGTAGATACGTCTTCTGAGTCATTGGATGCTGTGTCCTGAAGAACCCTATTGACGCTCTTATCAATTTTTGTTCCAAGTCTTCAGTTCTTTTTAAAAGGCTCCAGAGATATGAATGTTATATATGTCACTCTTCTCCCAGTATGATGCCCTTCATATGTTTTGGATTACAACTCCCATCAGCCCCAGTCAGCATAGCTGACAGGCATAATACAAAACATCAGGAGGGCTCCATACTGGAGAAGGTTACTGCCTGTGCTATTATGTAGTTGTGCACCTAGGATGTTTTCGAGTATATCTTTGTTTAACGTATTAATTCCATTGCGCTTGTATTGCTTTCAACAGTAATGGTGAAATATCAGCTCCTTGGCTTTTCATTTTTCTTTTCAGCTCTTGAAGTCTATCTTCCACTTCTAATCTTATTTTTATAGATTAATGTCCCTTCTTCTCTCAGCTATCCTGTTTCCCACAAGCTGTTCATACTTCAGATCTTTCAATGCAGCAACAATCATTTCTCCATACACATAATTCCCTGAAAACTGGAGCCACAATTATTACTGCTTCACATTTTCCGTGATGTGCTTAATAGTTTTAAAGACATTAGAGGCAGCAAAAATAAAGATAACATTTCATGCCTGATCTACAATAGTTATTCAACTCTTCAAAAAACCTCCAGTTTATGAATATGGGATATTGTGCTTCTCTATCTATAATTCAAAATGCCAGGAAATGGCCCAATGTTGCTGCACAATATCGTGCCTGTGTTGTCAGCAAGAAAAAAAAAACAGCAATGGTAACTGTCAAGAAGGTCTACAAGATACCATCTTGCACTCACTACCATTCACAAAGTGACACCATGCAAAGGAAAATCACAGGACTCATTTTTTCATCACTTAATCACTTCTCACCCAAACACAAAGCTATTGTTAGGGCTGTTTTTTGACAAATGTGAATGGTAGTGAGCAGAAGAGGGTATCCTGTAGATCATCTTGACTGCTGCCATGAGTGTTGTCAATGTTCAGGCTGCCCTTTGCTATGTAAAGCTTGACATCCTTTCCCCCCTTTTACAGAGACTGAACTCAATCATCCATAGGGTCCCTTCCAGCTCTGCAGTTCTGAGATTACTCTTAATGAACCTAAATATTAACAGCAACAAATCATTTGGGGGAGAGCAGTTGTAATGAATAACATAATGAATGGATTTCAAAAAGTATATTTCCAAACCCCTTTTTTTCCTTTTTTTTATTTTTTTATTTTATTTTTATTTTTTTTTTTGTATTGGTGGTATTAAAAATTTTAGATAGGTGCAGCTGCAACTGGATTCTGCGGCACAACCAGAACATGTTCCTTTAGTGCGAGCACTGAAAAAGAAAATAAACTTGCATCCAATAATAATATTAAAGGAGAAAGTTCAGGTGTGGCTTGCCCACTGCTTCTTAACCTAGTGCTATTCCAAATATATGGTTCCATTAGAGTTGCAGAAATACATGTTAGGAGCCCCCTAAACATCTGTAGTGGAATGAGTACAACTGGGGAGCACTTCTTATGGCAAAATGCCTTGGGCCCGTCAGTTCCAGAATTTGGGTGCAACCAATAACAAATAAGTAGTAACCAGTAGTTCCTTTTTCCAATAGCCCTTTTGCTTCTTCAGATACAAGAAAAATGCAGTCTAGGAAAGCTTGTGCTAAATAAAACTTGCAAATATAATAAACAGCTAAGTATTAAAGGAGAGAGACAGAAGCATCTGAAATGTAGCTGTATCTCAGGTTGCTAAAACTTTCCTGGATCAAGAGAATGACAACTGAAGAAGTACTAAAATGAATGAATAGAGACCAAGAAATCATAAAATTGATAAAACACAGAAGGCTAGAATATTTCAGTCATGTAATGTGAAATGAAATGTACCAATTTTTATAGCTCATCACTAAAGGTAAAAGATGTGGGGGGGGGGGGGAATGCAGGATGAAAAGGGATGTACCGGCTCAAGAACTGGTTCTGGTGCAACACAATAGCATTGTGTAGCTGCTGCATTCAAAGTAGAAAGAGCAGTGATTATGTAGAACCTCCAGTAGGAGAGGAACAAGAAGCCTTTAAGGTATCACAAATCCCTTTGTTGTTTTACCTGAAACAAAATAGAATTAGTTGCCCTTTCAGAAATTTTGGCTAGTTTTATAATTACAGGAGCTTGGCATCACTAAATGGTGGGGGAGGAATACAACATGGTTCAAGTGCTAGCTCATGTGGTGTCGCAAGCTGATAAATAAATGAAAAAAATCAAATATTTCAGTTAAAGGGTCTGAAAGTAATTTATGAAGGGGCATGAAAGTTATTTTTAAACATTGTAAACATGATGATACATAACTACTTGGGGAACCTTGGAACTATAACTGTGCTTTACTTCCCAGTAACTGACAGCTGTTTATTGTTTGCTGTCTCTCTTCCCTACTCTTCTTCCCCCTTTTTCTCATTTAACCTGCAAAGTTGCTGTTTCTTACACATTCATCTCCTGGACTGTAGACCCTGCACCATTTCTGCATGTACAGTCATGGCCAAAAATATTGGCACCCTTGCAATTCTGTCAGAAAATGCAACCCTTCTCTCAGAAAATTGTTGCAGTTGTAAATGTTTTGGTACTCACATGTTCATTTCTTTGGTTTGAGTTGGAACAACACAAAAAAACAGAGATGAAAAGTCAAATCTGATACAATCCCACACAGAAACCCAAAAATGCGCTGGCCAAAATTATTGGCACCCTGTCTAAATTGTAAGAAATAATTGCTTTTCAAGCATGTGATGCTCCTTTAATTTGTATTTAGACACACCTGTCGCAAGTAAGAGGTGTGGGCAATATAGTAATCACACTTGCAACCAGTTAAGATGGAGAAACGTTGACTCAACCTTTGTGTCGTGTGTGACACTAAGCATGGAGAAAAGAATGAAGTGTAAAGAGTTGTCTGTGGATTTGAGAGAAAAAATTGTGGAAAAACATCGACAATCTCAAGGCTACAAGTCCATCTCCAGAGATCTTAATGTTCCTGTATCCACTGTGTGCAATATCCTCAAGAGGTTTACAGCCCATGGCACTGTAGCTAACCTCCCTGGACGTGGACGGAAGAGCAAAATTACTGAAAAATTACAACGAAGGGTTGTTTGAATGGTGGATACAGAACCCAGATTAATGTCCCAACAAATTCAAGCTGATCTGCAGACACAGGGTACAACAGTGTCAGCTCGCACTATCCGTCGCTATCTGAATGAAAAGGGATGCTATGGTATGAGACCCAAGAGGACACCACTGTTGACACAAAGGCATAAAAAAGCAAGACTGGAGTATGCCAAAATGTATGTGACAAAACCACAATCCTTCTGGAAGAACGTACTGTGGACAAATGAGACAAAAGTAGAGCTTTTTGGTCAAGGACATCATGGCACTGTTTACTGAAAAAGAAATGAGGCATTCAAAGAAAAGAACACAGTCCCTACAGTCAACCATGGTGGAGGTTCAAAGATGTTTTGGGGTTGCTTTGCTGCTTCTGGCAGTGGATGTCTTGACTGTGTGAACGGTATCATGAAATCTGATTATTACCAAAGAATTTTGGGGCGCAACATAGTGGCCAGTGTCAGAAAGCTGCATCTCCACCAGAAGTCATGGGTCTTCCAGCAGGACAATGACCCAAAACACATTTCAAAAAGCACTCAGAAATGGTTACAAACAAACCGCTGGAGAGTTCTGAAATGGCCAGCAATGAGTCCAGATCTGAATCCCATAGAACACCTGTGGAGAGATCTCAGAACAGCAGTTGGGAGAAGGCATCCTTCAAATCTGAAGGCCCTGGAGCAGTTTGCAAAAGAAGAGTGGTTCAAAATTCAAAATGGGTGTAAGAAACCCATTCATGGTTACAGGAAGCAATTGATTTCAGTTATTTTTTCCAAAGAGGGTGCGACCAAATATTAAGTTAAGGGTGCCAATAATTTTGGCCAGTGCATTTTTGGGTTTCTGTGTGGGATTGTATCAGATTTGACTTTTCTTCTGTTTTTTTGTGTTGTTCAAACGCAAACCAAAGAAATGAACATGTGAGTACCACAACAATTTTCTGAGAGAAGGGTTGCACTTTCTGACAGAACTGCAAGGGTGCCAATATTTTTGGCCATGACTGTACATTGATTAATTCAAAAAGCACCCACAAGTCATTAAACAATGTTGATCTACTTTTGTCAAAGCTCCTGGTTCCTGTCTGATTTCATTTTAGGCACACCTACCATGATAGAATCTTTCACAGTAATCACAAAACAAAGCCATAGACATACAATTGGATATGTATAATACTTGTAATTGTGTCATGTAGCTTCTCATGATACACAGGAAATCTAAAATGAAATGATGACTGGCTCCTTTGAAGGCAGCTCAAGATGACTTTGTCACTTGCTAAAAAGTAACTGTACTAGGGAAATGCAACTTCCTGGGGGTGATTTGAAAAGAAGCAGCAGTCAATTTGTCGGGATGCCCATCAACCCACGTTGCACATCAGTCCAATATTATATTATTTAATATTATATCATCGGAGTTTCCCCATTACCCTAACCCTCTCACACACCCCAAAGAGAGCTCAATTTGCTGGTTGAGTAGTCTGAAAAATATTTTTTTTAAAGCCCTAAAAACATTTGAAGCCCCACTTCCAAGTATGAAGTCAAGAAGGGACTGAATGATGATTAAAGGAAGGGCAAGCAGTTGCACCTTGAACCACTAACCCGGTGTGTGATTTCCTGTCATCCCGCTCAGTGAACCACTAAGGTCAGTGCAATCAAGAACAGTGACTAGCATGGGGAGTTTATAGCAGAATAATTGCCAGGAATGGATACAAATCAAACTCTTTAAAAGGCAGCCCTGCTGCAATTCTCTGTACCTAACATATTACAATGTGTGTGTGTGTGTTTTAAAGGGAACATCAAATGGTATGAGAGAAAGCAGAGCCTGCACCTTTCAGATAACAAAAATGTATGTCTTGTAATCGAGGGACAGGGTGGCAAAATATTCACTGTCCTGCAGAAAACTGATGATTCTTTTAAATGGTATTATTTTAGAAAAGCAGTATAAACATTACAGAATTCAAAAGTAATGACAACATAAGAAAAATAGATAGATAATTACATCATGGTTAGAACCTCTGTTGACTAAAAGTATTGCCTTCAAAATATTTTGTTTCTCCCCTTACTTTCAAGGGAGAAATGTAAGTGAAATGTATGTAAGTCAGCTGGCCTAGCTGTGAGGGTATCAACCTGGTCTTTGAGAGATCCTTTGAACCGTGAAACTCTCCAGGTGATTTTAGGTTATTCTCAGCCCAACCCACTTCACAGAGTCATTATGAAATCAAAATTGGCAGAAGGTGAATCATGTAGGTCACCTTGACTTCTTTCAATGAAAGACAGAACGTAAAATTCGGTGTCACTGGATTCCTTCCCACTACTAGTGCACACATGCACACAACCTGTGGGGAAAACACTTCTAAAATTTTGAATAGAATGGAGAGAAATTGTGAAACTGTATAGATTAATCTGAAAATCTTTTTCTGGAAATGCTAAGTAGGTCAAAGCAAGAAAGCCAGCAGAACTAACACTGCCATATACCTCACAAGGTGTGTAGTCAGCATAAATGAAGAGAGCATACACAGAGTGCATTTCTAACAGAAAATGAAGTCATAGACAAAGCAGTTCTGGCTGTTTTCATAATGATGATGATCACAAGCCATAAAAGGACAAAACTTTTCCAGAACTCTTGGATACATACTGGTTCTCACAAGAACACTGGCTGCAATAACATTCCTATTTAACAGACCTCACCTACTGGATCTTAGCCAGTCAGAAAGATAACCTGGTAGGTTCACTTGGGAACAGCCTCCTAAGCTACCCTGGCTGAGTTTCTACAAAGCCCCACTGCCTGGCAAAAGAGCAAAGCCTGATTTCTTCACAAGGACATTGAGTTCAATTAGAATTTAATATGAAACAAATGTTGAGTGCAAATGCATACAAATGCAAATCGAAAGTTAATTCAGACAAGATGGAAGTGCTATGGAGAGGGAAACTGGCTGTCCTCGGTAGAACTTTAGCACTATTTCTGGAGGGAGCCATTCTCTTTCTGAAAGGCCAATCATACAGGTAGTGTGTGTAGAACATTGAGGATTGGTGATGACGGCCACCCCTACTCCACTTGATTCACAGTACTTCAGAACTATATCATTTGCCAGGTGTGCTTTTCACCAACCCAGGCTGACCTGGCTTAAAAGAAGCTAAGCTAACCTATCCAGACTTAGAGCTCAGTTACATGTAGAAAATAACCTGGTTTTGAGTTGGGTATAGCATATTTGAAATCAATTTTAAAAATTCCAACTATATGATGCACAGGGAAGTGCAGATTTTTTTTGCCTGGGAAGCATGATTTTCATTGGAGTGTGAGGAACTTTATTCAGCCAGGAGGTCATTTATTTTAAATTGCTTGTGGAATCAAATTATTTTGAATTGTTTTAGCACATGTGAATGCCTCTGTCGCTGTCCATTGTGGCTGTGGGGTTTGCCACTCCCTGGTGTGCCTTTCCTCTCACCAGCCCCAGCCCCAACTCCCTCTCCTTCTCCACCCCTACTTTGTGTGTATGTGTGTCTTTCTTCTTCCCAAGCCTAGAAGCTGCCAATGTCTAGTCAATAGTCAGGTTTGAGTCTGTCATTCCCTGTCCTTCTCCACTCCCTGTGAAAGTGTTTGTGTCAGGCTGCAGGGGAAATTGTTTTAATTCTTTTTTTATCTGTGATACTGAGCTAGTGCTATACCAGATTGCAAGAAAAAAATTAAAAATATTTAAAATGGCACCACAGCAGCAGCAGCTAATGGCTGTGAGAGGCAGCCAGTGCAAGAGCAGGCAGTCACAGGACAGAGCTTCAAATGAAATGATTCTAAAAGCCTGTGTAGCCCACTCAACCAATATACAACACGGGTTTAAAAACAGATTATAAGTTTTCCCAAGAAGACACACACCCCAACCCCAAAACCACATGATTACCATATGACTATCAACCAACTTTAAAAACCCTGAATCCATTCCTGATTCATTTTCATAGTGTAACTGTGCTCTGACACATGCCATGGTTACTTCCATGATATTTTTCCATTTATAACACGCCCCCATTTATAAGACACCCCCCCCCCATTTTCTAACCCCAAAATTAAGAAAACTTAGCTTTGAGGATTCAGCCTCTGGGCTCAGAACATCAGATATTTTGAGTCTCTGTTGAATCTGAATCTACAGACTCCACTTCCAAGGAGGTGTGTTCCAATTGGTTTGTTCAGGATCAGCTGACATCAGTTCCATAAGGCTCATGACTGAAGCCTGTTTACAGAGGCAAGGTATGTGCTGTTTTGTTCTCTCCTCAGCTATTTCAGCTTACTTCTGTGTAAAAGATGCCCCTTAATTTTTAATGTAATGATTTTAGGGAAAAGTAGCATCTTATAGATGGAAAAATAAGGTATTACTGCAATCCATTATGTGTAGTGTTGCCCTTGGTTAAAAAATTGTAACATGAGCAGACTAGCTTTTTTAAAAATACAGCTCCCATTATCTTTCAGTCAATGGCTATGTTGGCTGGGCTATTGTGACAGTTAAGTTCCAGAAAGGTAACTTTTTTAAGCAGAACCAACAACAGTAGCCGATTTTCTCTCTTCATCTGTCATTTTCTCCTAAAAATTTCTGGAACAATGCAATGCAGCATTCTGAGAAAATAATATTGCAGAGTTTTGAATTTCTAGTAAAATTACTTTTCCTATTCAGTAGAAGTACAGAGACCCATAGAGGAGAATAGCTACAAGTTCCCCAGATAGTCCACCCCTTTCTCATTAATTGGCACTTTAAGCCTCAATAACTCACTCTGAGACAATTGTAAGAGAAAGAATAAAAACATTCATTTACTTCCAGTTGCTTGAAATTACTGACTTGTGTATGGTGCTTTTTTTCTTTGCACATACTTTGCAACCAACTAAACAGATCAACCACAACACAAACTAAAGACAGCATGCGAGGTTGCAAATAAAACTCTAACAAATAAAACAGTGGCTCTCAGGGGAAAGCTTCAGGAATCATCTCTGAAGCCAAAACGAGGTAAAAGACAAAATGGGGATCTAAAAATGAGCAAGTGCTTTTGTCTTTTTTGGTTAAAAACTAAATAATGACACAAATATCACAGTGAAAAGTTCTCTTACCCTTCAGAGCCAATGTAGGATCTCTATAAATACCAAGAAAGCAAATGTACCCCAGTCTCAGCCTTGGCTTACAGTGTGTTATGTATCTCATCACAGAGGGCAAAGTTTTCACTATAACATATTCGCAGTTCAGGAAATCTTCCTTTCTCCTAGTTAGGTTTTCTCCTTCTCCCCAGGAAAACAGAACTTGACATTATCACTCTTCACAATATGGATCTCTAGTTCCATAGCTACTCCGTCCACCCCAGCCCTGCCTCTCCCTCCTTCTATATGTCCACATACTGCTTATGTACCATGTGTTTACATAAACATACTATTCGTATATGAGAGAACTAATGCAGCAGCAGAGGTCAGAGTGGTGGACTAGGGCTCTGAAGACCCCTCTTCGAGAGTACCTCCTTGGATGACTTTCAGTCAGTCATTCAGCCTGAACTGACTTACAGCATTGCTGGAAAGTTAGCACTGGGCGAAAGAAATTATTCACACCACCTTCAGCTCACTAGAGGAAATTCAGTAACAAATTGGTAGGGATAAATATGTGAGAGCCAGTGTGGTACAATGGATAGAGTGATACACTAGGATTCAGAAGACCTGGGTTCAAATCTCCACTCAGTCATGGAAACTCACAGCAGGCTAGCAATGGTAAAACCATTCTTTGAATGTCTCTCATGCCTGCAGAACCCTATTAAGGTTGCTGCACGTTGGGTGCAACCTGATGGTACATGACAACAATAATAAATGTATCAGCTTCTGCAGCATCTACTCATACTCAATCCTGGTCTCCCACCACCAGAATGGCAGAATCATTTCCGGTGAAGTGAAATCTGGTCTGAGCCGAGCTGAGTCTCTACCCCGCACAATCTCTGATTTTAATGAATGCATATGTGATGCATTTGTGGCAAACATGTATGCAATTGTCTAATCAGTCCCTTTTGTTAGGATTTGGTTTGTCAGTATCATGGTGCAGCTGACTTACTATGCAAAAGCAACAGAAAATCAAATATGGGGGGGGGGAATAAGAAATTCAGAGTTTTTGTTGCATTTTGGAATGATAAAAGACCCACATAGTCCTTGATCACAGAGTTTGCTTCCATTGCCTTGATTTGAAAATTTATGTATCAGACAGATTGTCTCTTTTGTGCCATTATTATTATGTACGTTACTATTATTCATCATCATTGTCATCATTATTCCATAGCAGTGTAGCTTTTTCATTGCGAAGAAGAAGAAGAAAGAAAAAGAAAACCTTTAAAAGGGTATATAATTACAGGGTTAAAATGGAGTGGGAGGGCAAAGTACCTGTGGCCGAGCCTTTTTGCTTTTTAAAATCACTTGGAGTGGAGCTGAGTTTCAACAAATGAGTCTGGCATCATCATATCTAGTTTTAGCCACAGATTCACACCGTCTGGAGTGTATTCTCAAGGATACTATTTTAAGAAGTCTGGCAGAAGGAAATTCAATCTTGGCAAAAACAAAGCATGCAATCAAAGGAGGAATAAATGAGCACTCTCTGAAAATATAGTAGTAGAGGAGAACTAACATGAGTAAGTGGAATGATGATCCATCTCTAATGAGTCTATTTTAACCATGTGGTGAACTATTCCTTGCCATATAATGTTTCCGCCAAGAGAATCCAATTAACACTTCACACCTGAATTTGATCGGCTGGAAAATGATCCCCCTTGTTTGGAAGATATGTTCAAGTTGTTTAGCACTTCTAGCAGGGAAATTGCTTTAGAGCCCCACTTATTCTGTGCATCTGAGACTGTTGATTGTGTTAGGCTATGGTAACAGAAACAGAATACAGGCTGAGGCAATCTGTGCTCTCAGGAGAGGGGCAACTCACAGCATCACTGCTCCTTCCCAATTGGGACTACGGTCCTTGGTAAACCTAAGCCAAAGGCAAGCAGTTAGACATTCTGAAGTTAGTTGGGAGAGTGTCCCATTGGAATAAATGCTTGTTCTCCTTTTAACACTCGGTGCCAATGGGGAGCCTGCTGTCAGCCTCCTACTAATTTAGAGGTCTTTTCACAGTCCTTAAGACTGTCTCCTCCTTCCTGTTGCTTCCTGTGTCAGTGGGTTTCTCTCTCTGCTCCATTACCTGCCCCTCAAGAAAGATAGACATGTGAATATGTAGCTCCATATGCTCTCTCTGTGTTTGTGCATGTGTATACTCACACACCATGAACTGCAAGGTAAAGGCTTTTTTATTTCCTTTCACCAAGAAGCATCCAGACTAGAGATGAGGACGAATATAAAAACGGATCGGTTTTTCCGACGAATATAGCCGATTCGTTAAATATTCATCGATCCGTATCTGTGGGTTCCAGAGACCCCCACAAATATGAAGGGATGAATATTTACCCCGTTTTTATTCATCCTTCGTAGTAAAAAAAACAACACAAAAAACATCATTCTGCCTACTGGCCGCCGATCAGCTGATCAGTGGCAGAAAGGCAACCACTCCCCCACACAGCCACCCAATACCACAGCCTACCCCACCCCTTCCTTTCCCTACCTTAGGCCCCACGCTATCCCACCCCACCCCCACTGACACCCTCTTACCTTAATCGCTGCTGCCAAGGTCTTCTGGCCTCAGAGCCACGCATGTAAAAATGGAGACTGGCTGCCCTTTGCAAAGATGGTGGCTGCAGCTTCATTTAGGGTAGGGAAGCTGCAGCTGCCATCTTTGCAAAGGGCAGCCTGGATTCCCTTAGCCTGCCTTAAGGGAATCCAGGCTGCCCCTTGCAAAGATGACAGCTGCAGCTTCTCTACCCTAAATGAAGGTGCAGCCACCATCTTTGCAAAGGGCAGCCAGTCTCCCTTTTTACGCGCCGTGGCTGCGAAGGCCTGATGGAGACCTGGCAGCAGCTATTAAGGTAAGGGGGTGTCAGTGGGAGTGGGGTGGGGGCTAAGGTAGGGAAAGGAAGGGGGTGTGGGGGTGGCTGGCTGTGTGTGTGGGATGGCTGCCTATCGGCTTCTGATCAGCTGTTTGGTGGCCGGTAGGCAGAATGGGCTTCTGTGCCCTGTGGTAAACTCTCCTGGGGGGACCCAATTTGTGGGTGAATAACTCAGATGTCCAATATCCAATCTTCACTAAAGTTGGCAGGCATGTTGGGGAAAGACATAGGAAGCTCCGTTGTGATTCTGGAGTCTCTAGGTACCTGGGGGGGAGCTTTCTGGGGGGGTCCTCTTCATGGCTATATAACTCAGAGGTCCATGATCCAATGTTCACCAAACCTTTAGAGGTTGTAGGAAAGCGTCTGAGGAAGCTTTCCTGCAACTTTGGTGTCTCTAGGTTATCGGGGGCCAGTTTTATAGCCATTTAAACTGCAGATGAATCGACAGATTGATTCATTGATTCGTCGAAGAATATTTATATATTCGTATTCGTTGATCCGTTAACCTTGACAAATAACGGATCAAAATGAATCACCTTTTTTTTTTATTTGTCCCCATCTCTAATCCAGACTGATCATTCTTCCTTCTCCAAGGAAGAGTTGAGACTAGGCAGATCTCTCCATGCTTTTCTCTGAACAAAAAGGGAATAACCACATTTCAAGTCTCTTCACCACCAAATTGCCTTCCTCAGCACAGAATCAAACTAGATATTATTCAGTATACTATATTATTCCCACATACTAGCCCTTTTTCTTTTCCACTGTGAGATTTCCTCCAAAATACATTCTGCTATCAGAATTGAAAATTTAGCATTCACCTTCCTGTGGTGAATCACAAACAAGGCATGCTAAACAAGATTTGCAAGTGAGGAAAATTGTTGTGAGTGACTATCAGATCTTTTTCGCCGCTTGTGGGAGCACCTCTTCTTTTTTAAAAATATTAAGCACAGTTTGACCAGTGGGTAGACACCAATTATACAAAAAGTGGGAAGAGTTGGAATCCGTCTCATTAAACACTTCTACTTTGCCCAAAGTAACTTCTGATATAAGAACCAGGAAAGTTCATGTGTGACATAGAGTGAGTGAGTTGTGGAATGTGAGGTATGATTGAGAAGTGGAGGTTTCTGCACTTCTCATCTACACTCCCTTTGAACAATTAAAATCAGCCAACCTTTTCCCCTGTCCTCCTCTATGCGATTTGGACAGTTTTGTATTAAATCTATAGAACCGCCTCAGTGACCACCTGGCTTTCATGTTAGGTTCACACAACAGCTGGCTTTAACAATTACAATCTAATTAGACCTAACATCTCTGGAGACAGGCATACTCCCAAATTGTTTTCTATTAATTGCCACAAGAACACAGAATGGAGATTTTCCATCTTTTGAAAAACCACACATTTTTAAAAGAAAAAAATGAGGGGGCTGCGGGAAGAGGTGAAGCCCTCCAGAAGTCAGAGATAGGCGTGTGAAGCTCCCAAACGTCTGAAGTAGAGAAATCCTCTTATCCATCCTGAAAATAATTTGCTTCCATGTGTGACCAGGACTTCAATGCAAAATGCATTCTGCTGTAAGTGAATCTCAATAAAGTTTGTGAGATTTACCACTGAGTAGATGTGCATAGGATTGTACCATAAGTTCCTTTCTGGTAGCCCATGGTAGCTATAAAGCTCTCCTCCAATACCACTTTTTGAATGCATTTGCCTTTTTTCCTCGTCAGCCTTCACGGCATACATAATAATTAGGAATACCATACTACCAGAGTGCTCAGCCCTTATTGCTCCTGCCTTTTTTCTTTCCAGCATGGATCTGACAGCCCTAATAGAAGAATCTGGCTACAATAGACAACATACTTCTGGAAATGTTGGAAGGTTTCCAAGGAGAGAGCGCCAGCAATACTCTGTTGCTTAGGTGGAAACATTTGTGTCTGCAAAGAGGCCAGTGCCAATGTGCAGTGAAGTTTGGCCAGTAGCTAAAATCTCTGGTAAACAGTTTATGCCGTTATGAAAACCCAATGTCAATGCTGAATGTATTTGCCGGCTGCTAGATTTTCCCAATTGTTTCCTATTATAATTTTCTCAATAAGTTGACAAGTAACAGCAATAGGAATTAGAGGTATATATTACTAGAGGCCAAGCCCCCCAGTGTAGAGGAAGGTTAGGCACACAAGTGCCATTGGAAATTAATAGAGCGTTGTGACTAACTTAACATCACAGTAATTTTTCCATTTCCTTCAAAGCACCCAAGCAATTTCAGGCAGACTTTGTTGTTGTTGTTGTTTAGTCGTTTAGTCGTGTCCGACTCTTCGTGACCCCATGGACCAGAGCACGCCAGGCCCTCCTGTCTTCCACTGCCTCCCGAAGATGGGTCAAATTCATGTTGGTTGCTTCGATGACACTGTCCAACCATCTCATCCTCTGTCGTCCCCTTCTCCTCTTGCCCTCACACTTTCCCAACATCAGGGTCTTTTCCAGGGCGTCTTCTCTTCTCATGAGATGGCCAAAGTATTGGAGCCTCAGTTTCAGGAACTGTCCTTCCAGTGAACACTCAGGGTTGATTTCCTTCAAAATGGATAGGTTTGTTCTCCTTGCAGTCCAGGGGACTCTCAAGAGACTTAAAGAGGACTAATTTTCTCTGGGTTAGATCCAAAGCGTTTAGACTACATGACCCAAATAAAGCTGTGCTTTTTTGAATGGTTTGACCATTATGGTTGACAAAGGACATGATTCTAGTCTATCTCTGGGCCCAATTTAAAGGATTGGTGTTGACCCTTTAAAGCTCTAAATGGCTTAACACCAAGTTAATTAAAGAAATGAGTTACTTGAAAGACTGATTTCACCCACATTTACCTCAGCAAACCTTAAGATGCTCTTTGAGGCACTATTCCAAGTGCTCCCACTGAATAAAGTGAGGAAAGTAATTCTCAGATCATGTGCCATACTTTGCCCACCCAGTTCGGAATAACAAGACAAGACACAATAAAGTGGGTTAAACTAGGGCTACAACTTTATTAAATTGTTAACGCTTTTAATTTCTAATTCTTTAAGGGGGCTTGCCGTAGTGCAAAACAGGTCTGAGACCATTGTCAATCTTACTTAACCGGTCCAGACCTTTTCCCAGCGGAATCCTAAGCCAAAAGGGAGGGCGTTGTTCTCCATCCCAGCACCCTCTCAGCCATACGCACCAAAGGCCGGCCTAAAGCCTAGCCTCGGGACCCCAATAGAACCGTGTCCCCTGGGGGGCCCTGTTTTCCCCTCCCCTCAGCAGAACCTCACTTACTAAAATTCTGAAGGGAGGGGTGTCAAGCCCCCACTGGGTGTATCCCCTGTAAATCCCCTGCTCCTATCCTGCTTTGCACTACCTGCCATGGCATGGGGCTACATGGTATGCCCCGAGCCCCCCCACCAGGCCAAAAATTTCAGCCCTAAGGCCCCCTTGTAAGTCATGAAGAAACAAATCCAGCCCTAGATCAGATAGGTGCACCTCGTCTTCCCTTCTGGGCAACTAACCCTAATATCGGGATGCCCAATAACTGAACACCCCAGAGCCCTAATGGCCCTACTAACTTCCCTGTTAACTCCCTTCCGGGCCTTGTCAATGCACCTAGGGTCACATCTGGCCCTCCATACCATCCTCGGTATGATCGCCGACCACACTACGCGTGTTCCAGGAAAGCGCAACGCCAACGCATGCAGGTCCTCAATGACCTGCAATATCAATGCCTTGCCCCCACGCTGGGGTAAATCATTGCCACCGAGGTAGATTAGCATGATGTCAGGGGGCACATTCGGAGTACCCTGGGAGGCCGATTCTACTAACTCGTCCCAGAGCATGCCTCTCCGGCCGCTCCACTCAAACGTGGCCCACGCACCAAGGCCCAGATTGTGACCCCAACTGGATCACTTTGCAAACTTCACTGCCCAGAACATGTAGCTGTGGCTGCATAAACGCACTCGAACTCAGGTCAACAAGTTCCTTGAACCTGAAACAAGAAGAACACAACAACCAAATGCCAGCACCTACAACTGTGGCAACAGTCAAACGTAACCTCGGTATCTGATGGATGACCATCGCCCCACCTTCTTAATGTCCTCCACACAGTATCCCATAGCAGCCGCTGTAGATGCTGCACCTATACAAAATGAATGGGTGCCAAATCGCCTGCCTAGAATCCCGGCCTTTTGTAAGGCCTGAGACGTAACCTTCCAAAATTGATATTTTGTAAGTGGGGACAAGTCCTTATGCCTCAAAAAACCTCCTTCCTCGTCACCTCTTAACCCTACATATTCTAACACCGCCTTAACAGGGCAAATTGCCTCTATAGGACATTGTCCTAACACAATCATTTGGCCTTTACCCATCTGATCAGTCTTGGATCTCCTAAGAGTGATCACTACTTGCCTATCTGAAATTACCACATCCTTCCTCTCCAAAGATGATAGAGACGTATTGCTCTTACCTGCTGCCACCAGCTCGCTTATCCTCAGAGCCCCAAAAAAGGCAATAAGTGTTGCTGCCTTAAAAAGACTCACCTCAAATTGATCAGAGCACACCTCCTCCCAAACAGTCCCTAGCCAAGCTAAAATTTCTGGCGAAATAGGCGTGCGCGTGTCTCTGATACCTGCTCTTTCCCGGCTCCAACCTTCCAACATTTTTCTAATGCGAAATGCTCTGGTGGTGTCCTGATAACCTTGTGCTTTGGCATAGAAAGCTAATGCTGACATACGTCCTCATATTGATCTGGGAGCCAAACCTCTCCGGTGGAAATGCACGCAAAATTGCACCAAATGATCAACTGGGGCGGGCCAAACTTGCCCCAGCTCTTCAGCCTAATGGAAAGAAAAGAATTCCTTGCATCCCACCTCATAATGACACCGAGTGCCGGGGGCCACAGCCAAGCTCATACCTCTATTCACTTCTACCCTCCAAGACTCCATACCTCATCTGGTAGGACCTCTGGGTATGGTTGTGCCCCTGGAGCCAACGCCCTGAACCGATCGATCTGTTGACGGGACAAGGCGTCAGCCAGAGCGTTGTCAACCCCTGGGACATGTTTAGCATCAAAAATTATATTGAATTGTAAGCAGCATAATGTGAGTGCTCTGACAAGGGCCATTACTCTCTGTGACCTAGATGTGAGAGAATTAACTATGTGCACTACTGCTTGGTTGTCACACCAGAAAGTCACCACCGAGTTAGACCAAGACTCAGCCCATAACCATACCGCACCCACTATTGGGAAAAGCTCTAAGAATGTAAGGTCCTTTGTGATTCCTGCTGCTTGCCAACTCAATGGCCAACTCCCTGCACACCACTGACCGTGGAAACATAAGCCAAACCCCAGGGATCCTGATGCATCAGTTTGTACCTGAAAGTCGGCTCCCAACCTCATCTCCGTTCTCCAAAAGGAGATACCGTTGAACCCCTCTGAAAACCTCAACCAGACTACTAAATCCTGCCTCATGCCGGCCGAAATCCGGCGTCTATGATGAGGTCTATTGAGGCCTTTCATAGTGTCACAAAGCCTTTGCAAAAAGGTTCTGCCCGGAGCCACGACTTTATATGCAAAGTTCAAGTGTCCAACCAACACCTGCAGCTCCCTCCAAGTAACCTTGTGTTGTGCAAGCATGGCCTTAAGGCGCTGAGTCAAATCTGTTATCTTGCTCTCAGGCAGTCGACTGGACTGCCTAACAGTATCTAACTCTATCCCCAAAAAAGTCAGGACTGGACATGGTCCTTCTGTCTTTTCTTCCTCCAACACCGGGCTCCTGAGTGAGCTCCCGAAAGGCATTCATAAGGAGCCCACACTGGGAGGTACCCTGTCTCCTGCAAAATAAAAAATCATCCAAATAATGGACTACCTGCACTAACCCCACCCTCTTCTTGAGGGCCCACTCCAAAAAGGAGCTAAACGTCTCAAATGCTGAACACGATACAGAGCATCCCATGGGGAGCGCCCTATCCATATAAAACTTTCCTTCAAAAGCAAAACCCAATAACGGAAAGTCTTCTGGATGTACGGGTAAAAGCCTAAATGCTGATTTGATGTCGGATTTTCCTAACTCTGCCCCCACCCCACAGGCATGTACCATGCAAACTGCAGCATCAAATGATGTATAACGGACACTGCATAGCTCCTGAAGGATCCTATCATTAACTGAATCCCCTGCCGGGAAGGACAGGTGGTGAATCATCCTAAATTCACCTGGAACCTTCTTTGGCACTACCCCAAGTGGGGATACCCTTAGATGTGGTACCGGTGGGGTAGGAAACGGACCCAACACTCTGCCTTCCGCCACTTCTTTACCGATTTCCCCCCTAACTATAGCTTCTTGACCCACTACTGATCTCACGTTTTTGGTTAATGTGGCCACTCTATCCCCCATGGCTTGGATCCTGAATCCCCACTTAAACCCTTCCAGCAAATACTTGGCTGCCGCCCTGTCTGGGTAGCCTTGTAGCCACCTTTGCAAAACTTGAACCTTAATTGGACTGGGGCCCTTTTGGAGGATTACCGGAACCTGGAGGCGGCTTCCTGGCGCCTCTGCTCTCCCTTGCCCTGCTCCCCCTGCTCTACCTTTGAAACACGTGGTTGCCGTGTGGGGTCCCCCACATGTGGCGCATTGGTGATGAAACTTACAGGGCCATCTGTTACAAGACCCACGGGCATTGAATTCCCAACATACCAAGCGGGCTTGAACCACCTGTCCTGCCCAACAGCGGGAAGAGCTGGGCTGAGTTCCTTTCTGCACCAAATGTCCACTATCAAACCTTTCTCCAAGGATCGGTCATGCAGGGGTCATGTATCTAAGCCAAAGCCCATCGTGCGGCACATCCCATTGCATGTTAGGGCTCAGCACTGCCCTCATACGGAAGCCTTCATCATAAGAAAGCCACATATGCCCTGGGAAATCCACATACGCCCTATATATCAGATCCATGTATTGGATTAGGGAGAAGGCCCTTTCTGGTTGGGCTCTAACTATGGTTTCTGCATAAATAAAAAAATCCCAGTAATCAATTGGCCCAGCACCTTTCGGGCTTGCGCCTACGCACCTTCTCCCTTTCCCTCTCATCCTCTTTGTCTTTCTTCTTTTCCTCCAACTTTCTATTTAATAACTCAAAAATATCAACATACTCTCCTTCTAAATTTTTTCAATAGAGGTGGGAAGGAGGTGGTCACCAAGCGGTAATGACTGATCACCCTCAGGGAGCGCCTCCCGAGACACCAAATTGTAACCGGTGTTAGGAACCGGTGTTAGGAATCTGTCTGCTGGCTGAGACTCGTGCTTGAGTGAGGTGCCACCACTGGCAATGTTGCCATTCCTAAACTTCCCGCCACTGGGGTCCCTGCACCCAAATGACTCAAAGGCACTTGTAGAGAGAGTGGGATAGCCTGACCCCAGGCTCCCCATGGCCAATAGCCTACATGTGATGTACCCGGTGTAACAGTTAACTCACCTGGCACCGCCATTTCAACTTGTGGTGAGACTGGGACTACACCACCTGGCGCACTGCTGCCTTCTTGATGTGCTTGCCCGCTTGCTGACTCAGCCGGTGTCTCCTCAGGTTGCTGCACTGATGCTGTTGGTTCCCTTCGTTGTCTCACCAGTGTATCCCCAGCAGCAACTGCATTCGAATGTCCGGGGCATTCGGCTTCTAAAACAGCAATGCGAGAGAGCATAATGTCCCCCATTCTCTTGAGCTCAGCCAATTTTTGAGCCTTGGTCTCTCTAAGTGACCTACGCTGCTCAGTTGGACCCGTGGCTGCCCCGGCCTGTGCTCTTTACCTCTCCAATGTGCTCAACTTCTCCCATATGGCAGTGTAATCCGGCCACTCCTCATCATCTGAATATTATTACTTCCTTTTCTTTTTTATATTCACATCTGATCTGTTGATCATACAAATAAAATTATATATACGTATAAGCCCCCTCCCACCTAACAAGCACCCTTATCCCCCAACCCCAATCCGTATATCGAATGCCTATTAATTGATTTTCTTTCTTTTTGGGTTTTTTTTAAATGTATTTAAATTTAATATCAGTTAAACAACAGCCTTGGCAAGACTGCCAAGGCTCCTCCTGATTGTGCCCAAAAACCTTAGGGCTGTGCTCATGCACAGCCCAAGTCCACCGAAGCTCCTTCCAAAAAACGCTGGTCGAGTCAAATGGCAAAAGTGAAACCGCTTTACTCCGATGCGGCGAGACTCCTTCCAGCGACCTGTCACGTTCCCAGGGGTTTCAACAGCAGAGTCCGATAAGCCAGTCCAAGTTCAGAGCCAATACCAAAATGCCAAAGCCAAATCACAAACCGTAATCCAAGGTCAGGGTCCAAAGCCAAATCACACAGTCCGGGGTCAGAGTCCAAAGCCAAAGGTCCAGGGAACAAGGTTCAAGGTAGTCAGGAGCGTGGATGCAAGCCAGAGATTTGACTTGTTGCTTCCACGGATTTCTAGCCGACTAAGAGCTGTTTATATAGTAAAACAGCCCCTTGAGCTGCTGGAAGCTTTTCCATCCTGTCAGTACTCAGGGCTAGTTGATCGGATGTTTCTGTGGGCAGCCTTCGAGCGATCTTCTGACCTTCTTGTCATAAGTCTTCCCCGAAGCCTGGCCCTCAGCCTGTCTACTGGGGGAGGAGAATCTGGGGGTGATTCAGGTGTTTGTGTTTCTAATTGCTCAGCATTCTCCTCAGCCACAGTTAACCCTTCCGGTTCCAGGTCTTCAGCTGCACTCATGACACAACCAAAGGCAAGGAAAGAGGACTGTGCAGGCAAGGGCAGCCTTCTTAAAGGCTCGCCCGTAGCCCTGCCTGCAGTCCTTCCAGAATTCCCTGCGTTGACTCTCTGGACGGGCGGGCAAAGAAGCCCCTTCACGGAGGCTGTGCGCTGTTCGGAGTTACCTTACTACAGACAGTCATCTATTTGAAGGGCTATCACAGGAGGCTTCTCAGTTTGAAGGCATACACTTCTTCCATCCTTCTCCACCTTTGGTCTTCCAGATGTTTTGGAATCCAGCTCCCAATAACTCCAATCATTATAGACAATGGCTAGGGATTCTGGGAGCTGAAGTCCAAAACACCTGGAAGACCATGGCTTGAGGGTCACTGCTGTATTTGATGTAGGGACTGATGAATCTCACCACTTCAGTTTTTCCATTTCTTATTTTGCTGGTCTTAGGTTCACTTCATCCCTCACTTTCAGCATTTTTAAAAAGTCTGCATGGGTATTTATATGCATTTTTGCTTTTGGTACACATTTGTCTTTAACATACATTTTTGCAAGAAACACTCCTAACCTAATGTACTTGGGCAGATGATTTTCACTGTTCATGCACAATTTTATGCGGCCTAAACCTCATTAGTTACACTTGCTGGACAACTTTTTGGTGTAACTTTCTGCTCCAAATTGTGGAAATCAAGAAGTCACCATAAGCATTTGCTACCACACAACAGTTGTGTGATATCAAGTGCCTATGCTGATTTCTTAACTTCTGGCAGTTGTCTGCTGAAAGTTACACCAGTAGAACCATGCCAGTGAAGATATGCAATAGGATTATACTTATTGATTCAAAATGGCAAATGAAGCAAAATCACATTGGCCAGTATCCTGTTGCATAGCTGAATAGACACAAGGGTGTCCCCTCTTTGATTCTGGCTTGCATACAACCGTGTTTCATTGCACATGAGTTGCACATGACACAAAAGCATAGCAGGGACTCTTTAATTAGCGGCAATCTGCCACTGTCGGTGATACAAATCCTGTGCACCAAGATTTGGATAATTAAACATTGCATTAAGTAAATTCGTCCAATTTTTCTTAATCTGAAGAACTATCTGGTCCAAACTGTTGTAACATAAACAAGTCCAAGATTATTTAAGCCCTTCTGAAAAAATTACTATATGCCCCTCCTCCAAGATCTACCGATTTTATTAATAGCCAGGCTCTGGAATTATCTTTTGGAAAGTGCATCTAAAATGCAAGGAGCTGAAATTCCAAAGTGCTGTTCCTCTGGCAATGTTCCAATGGTCTGTTTTTGCATCGTAACAGATTGTGCTCTACTGACCGACTGCACCACCAGGTTCATCTTCTTAGATTACAGCCATATGGTAGCCTTAAAAATATGTCCTTTTAAATGAAACCCCAGAGTTCAATGCCAATTTATAGTCTCTTCCCTTTACTAATGGTAGACACATACTTAAATATGCAATAATATGAATACTCCGCAATTTTAAATTCTGATTGTTTACTTCTAGTACATGTCAGGTTTGGAAACAAGCCTGGATCACACATTTAAAAATAAAATGCTGTGTTTGCAGCATAAAACACATTTTTCACTCCATGAAGTGTGTCTTCAAATTGGATCCAACCCAATATTAATAATAATGTTATAGTTAATAATAATGTACTAATTTATTATCTTTCTACAGGTGATCTGGATTGCTGGTTTCTAGATAGTACTAGGAAATAATTCTGTCTGAAACCTTGGAAAGCCACTGCTGGTCAGAGTGGACAATACTGGGCTAAATGGGGCCAGGTCTACTTTTGTGTAAGGCAGCTTCCTTTGTTCCTATGAATTTTCTCAGCCTTCATTGAGCTCCTGGTTAGCACGTCTGAAAAACTCAGGGCTCTGCTGAACCTACTGAGGTATCTCTTTTGTACCTGGGTGGTACCATTTTGGGTGGCCAGCATTCAGAGAGCAGAGAACATATGTAGAAATGATATAATTTTCTGATCACAAAATTATACACGTGTTCAACATAAGAGCCTTCTACCACTGGCCTATGTGAGTGAGGCTGTGAATGCACTGAACTGAATGGTGTCAGGTTCTTAGAGACCCCTGGGTTTGCAAGTTTTCCTGGATCACTTTATAGAATTAGCTTTGTGACGATAACATTACGTATCAGGCTCTGATTATGTTAGAAAACAGGAGACACTTTTTAGTTCTACAAAGCTGACAAAGGAGGACGCTTTTGTTTTTCAGGCACACATTGACCTTCACCTCTAAAGATTTCAGTTGGCTGTTTTGATAACACACTGAATGGGAATGACAGAAGGTCACCTTGGAATCGATTGCCATAAGCTGATCTTGGTGCTGCAATTCACCTGCTTATTGTACAGATCAACTGAAGGCTGTTCCTTCAGTGTTAGACAATGGGCAAGATTTACACAAGGTTGAAATGAACAGAATGTGAGTCAAAACACAGGAGGCTATACCAGCCAAGACAATATTCAGCCTCAAAGGAAGAGATCGATGCAGCATTGCATCTGCAATCTATTGCTTTCCGGAGCAGCCGACTGATGGAAATAAGTTCACTGGAAGATATATTTTCCCATGTTTAACAAGACCAAGTATAACTAAGAGAATCCACCTCAAAGCTGGTGTTTTAACTTTTTTTCTTTTTCTTTGCTTTTTAATAGGTTGTCTGTCAGTTTTTTCTGCCAGACATACAAAGTAACAAGGAATGCTTTATGTGTGTTACCTTTGTCTTTTATTAATCTGGGACATCAATTACACACAAAAAAATACAAGTGCAGCAAGTGAATAAAGCAAATAAGGAACTAAGGACAGTTTGGTTGAGTCAAACAGGAAGTCCAGCTGCTCTAGATTCCTGTTTCCCACAACCACCAGTCATAGCTTGCAAGAAACTGGGCTTGAAGAGAACAGCCCAACCCAATTATCAATCCTCTGCACTACAACTTATTTTTAATGACACATCATGTTCAAACATTGAGGCTCTATGTAGCCAGCACAGGCAGTGGTCCTTGGTAGAGCCATACTCTACACCAGTGGTTCCCAACCTTGTGTAACTCAGGTGTTCTTGGACTGCAACTCCCAGAAGCCTTCATCACCAGCTGTGCTGACAAGGGCTTCTGGGAGTTGCAGTCCAAGAACATCTGGGGACCCAAGGTTAGGAACTACTGCTCTGTGCATACATCTAAGATGCTTTAAAAGCCATCTAGGAACCTAGCATGCTGTCTACATCAACTGTAGATGATGGCAGAGCATTTCCCAAACTTTCCTAGGGACACATGAGAGCTGGTGTAGCAGATAAAATGTCAGACTATGACTCAGGAGACCTGTGTTCAAATCCCCATTTGGCCATGGAAACCCACTGTGGAAAGGTAAGCTACTCCTTGAACATCCCACATACCTCAAAAACCCTATCAGGATCATCAGAACCAATTTGGCAACATAAAACAGTAGAGAAATATCTTTGCCTGCTTGCAGAAGGATAGCAAAGATGGGGTCAGTTTGGCCAGTATTAATTCAAATACTTACCATCAGACAGACCATCCTTTGTAGACAAGCTTTTAGTAACTAATTGGGCAGTGAAGGGTATTGATTTTGGCTCCCAGACATTATTTTATGTGTGTTTTAATGTGTTTTTAACTGTTTTAAATTGCTGAAATCCTGTTGCTTAGTGTATTAAATCAAACTAGACTAGACCCACTGAATCAGAAGAGATTTGGTGAGTCAACTCCTCCATAAGTTCTATTGATCCAAATGAGTCTACTCTAGTTTTAACTTACTTTAGCATAGTAAGTTGCAACCAAAATAGGTCATTTGAATTAATGAAACTTACAGAGGAGTTGAATCACCAAATCCCCATGGATTCAATAGGCCTACTCTAGTAGGCTTATATTTTTAATTACTTTAAATGCAATATATATGTAAAATATATGTATAATTTAGTTGATTAGTTTTTGTTTTGTTTTTTTCTAATTTGTGAGCCACCTTGGATCTTTTCACTGGGAAAATGGTGGCACAAAAATGAAAATAAATGATTAAAAAAACCCTACATCTTGTAAGTTCAGTACAGTTTCATTGCTAAACATTAGAAATGAAGGTATTTGAATGTTTGTGAAAGGGATGGATAACAGGGTGGTGACAGTGTCAGTGAAGGGTGAGAGGAAAGAGGGACTGTGTGATGTTTGGACAACTAAACATTCCTGGGTGGATGGCAACAGCTATTTAAACACCAGGTTGTGGTATAGAGAAGTTTGCATCAACCCAGGACAAACCTCTGTGTGGTCACACCCTCAGTTTCACTGGATGACATTACATGTTTATATTGTAGCGGGGGGGAGGGGAATCCTGTATGCACTTCCTCCATGCTAAATAAAATGTGTATAATGTATTCCCGAAGGCTTTCACGGCCGGGATCTGATGGTTGTTGTAGGTTTTTCGGGCTGTTTGGCCGTGTTCTGGAGGTTTTTCTTCCTAACGTTTCGCCAGTCTCTGTGGCCGGCATATTCAGAGTTCTAACTCCTGTCCTCTGAAGCCCAAAAAACCTACAACAAAATGTGTATAACTTTATTATTTCGTCTTTTTATTGTGATTTTTAAATTAAATAGAGAACTAAGGGGACAGGACCAGTCTTTTCTCTCCCTCTCCCTCTCCCTCTCCCTCTCCCTCTCTCTCTCTCTCTCTCTCTCTCTCTCTGTGTGACAGAGAATGCGGTTTAGTTCCTACTCTGTGTGTGTGTGTGTGTGTGTGTGTGTGTGTGTGACAGAGAATGTGGTTTAGTTCCTAGAGTGCTGGGCTCAAACCGGAGAAGCTCAGGTTCAGCTCCCTGCTCAGTCAGTTTAGGTGGATGTGAGCAAGTTATTGTTCTTCAGGGCTAATTCCTCCCTTAAGTGTGCACAAATAAATGAGGTGACCCCACACAGAGATTGTCCCAAATTCTTTGGAAGAAGAGTGGGATTAAACAGACTGTTAGAAGGAGGCTAAGATACGCCTTTTCCAGCAGAGGGTTCTTCCAGTGGAACAAATCCTGTGCACCAAGTGTGGAAGCTTGTCTTTCAACCCCAGAACATTCTATGGGCATAGACTCATATAGGGTTGCCAGGTCATCAGTATCCCATTCCATGAGTTTGTCAAAGATGCAAACCTGAGTGGTGTCAGAGGAGCAAACAGGAAATGGGGATAGAGTCCAGATTTGTGCTGTGGCTCTCAAGGCTTATGCACCAAGAAGATTCATGAGTTCTGATACTGGTGCACCTTTCCTTGCTACAAATGGTATGATGGGTCCAATGTCAGTGTGCCAAAAAGACAAGAGTGAGGGGGCTAGAGAGGGAGCAGTGGGTGCCTGTATTTGGGTCCATCATGCCACCATGTGAGGAACACACAAACATCTTCAGAGTGAGCCAATGAGCCTTGGCGCCAAATGGGGATATGTGGAGATGGATGCCAAGGCCATAAATATGCCTCTTACACCCAAAAATCATATCTATACAGCTCCAGTGCTGCTAATCCTGAGATTTCTCTCCCTGCCTGGAGAATCAGAGTTACAGAGCAATTCCCTGAGATGTCAGCTGATGCTCTGAGTCCCAGCGACCATGTCTACCACCAAAACTGCTCCAGCACACAGTAGGTGATAAAACAGGCACATGGACAAAAATAGCATTTGAAGACACTGCGTAGGACAATCCTTCATTCCTGTAAGATGTTACAGTAACATCCATCACCCATGCAGCCTGGAGCTGGCACAGTTTTCATTGAGGCGACCCAGTGTCCTTCTTTAAGAGAACAATCCTCTGCTTGAAGGTATAGCCTGTTCGAAAGATCATCCAGTCCACATCTGGTGTAAAGGTGTGTATATACACCTTTACATATAAGCAGGAAGCATTAGTTTGCCTATACATTATCATTTCAGCAGAAGATAGAAAAGGGCATAGGTCCCTTCAGCCCAGGGTTAACTCATGACAGGGAAATGCTTATTTCCTGCTGTTGCAGTGCTTTTCCCTCCAGGCAAGGAATTCCTTGAAAGTAATTCCTTGAAAGCACAGTCAGACTTGACAATTCAGCCTGTGTTTGTTTCCCAATTACCATAAAAAAACAAAACAAAGCAAAAGCAAGTAAATTTGCAAAATGCAGAGTAATGCAAGCTTAGTGCTATGACAATCAGACACTGGTGATACGTAAGCAGCTCTCTGTTTCTCAAGAATTTAAGTTATCTCATATCTGTCTGAACCAGGTTCAACTATCTAATGCAGCAGTTGGGCAACTTCAGCGAATCTGTGGGGAAAAAATTCTGCATCTGGGATCCTCTAGAGCAGTGATTCTCAAACTTTGGTCTCCAGATGTACTTGGACTAAAACTCCCAGAAGCCGTCACCACTGGCTGTGCTGGCCAGGATTTCTGGGAGTTGTAGTCTAAGAACATCTGAGGACCCAAGGTTAGGAACCACTAGAGGTTGCACAGACTACCCCAAAGGCTAGAAAAAGAGAAAAGGAAGTGGCTAAAAGTCCATTTCTAGTCTTGAAAAAATTGTCATTTTGGTTGTTAAATGATGCACAGGTACCCTGTGGTCCATTTAAAAGGTGAATTATCACTTGAGGAGCTTTCTATGGACAGCAAGTTCACTTTCTTCTTCTTCTTCTTCTTCTTCTTCTTCTTCTTCTTCTTCTTTGGCAAGAAAAAGGGTGTGTCATGGGAGACTGGGAGCTGAAGGAGAGCCTTCCGAAGCCACTTGGAGCTCCATGATCAACCTTTGCTCACCCCGGATCAAATGGTTGCTTCAATGCCTTACAGTTTCCATACAGGTAGATCATTTCTGTCTAGGAAAACAGGAGTTTACAATAAAGAATGGAACAGGAACAACCATTTGTAACATTCATTTCATGCTCAGAAAATTTTTATAGCAAGCATTCTTAGGCAGGCAATGGAGGAGGTGGCTGACTTGTGTTTCACACATTGCAAAAAGGATGTATATTTTCTTTCACAAATCTCTATGATCTCTCTGTTGGCAAATGCTAATGTGTAAAGCATTCAGGATTATAAATAGTACAAGTCTGTGTTTTGAAAGCTGTGTTTTAGCAGCACTTTGTCAAATCAAAGTCATACATTTTAATTTGATTTTCTAAGGATGAATCACTGCCTCATTGGTTATGCTGGCTCCAATATCTAAAAATGCATTCAGGCAATTGTGTGGTTTAATTATATGCCTTGCTGACTTGTGGAATCTCTTTGATTGCCCATGAAATCAGATAACAAGTGCATTTATAACTGACACAGTGGGCACATGAAATATGTATACAAATTATTGATAACACTATAATGCTAAGATACCAGAAAGGGGTAAGTAACATCATGATATAAAAACTGGAATTAAACAATCCACCTAATTGACCGTTAACTGGTGGCTTAGCATACGTAATCTTCCTATAAAGGTGAAGCAGAAAATGTTTGAGCATCCATCTGGAAAAATGACTAGTTTCACAATTACACCTTAGAAATCTCTGGGAAATGAAAGAAAATCACATTAGCAAACCACATTTCTACCCATATAGTTCAAAGTTCAAAATCAATGTTTAAAATGCCACAGAGGCACCAGTAATCAGAAACCCCCAGAAAGTAGAAAAAATTGTGTTATTGGTGGCATATAGAAAAAGGAAGGTGTCCTAGATTTCCAGGACTGGGGGAGCAGGTAATGATATCTGCAAGGGAGAGGTTCTTAAAGATTTATTCTAAAGTGTTCCCTGCCAAGCTGTAGCCTTCCGAAGCTACTTTAGAAATAACCCTATAAAACATATGGGCTACACACTGGACTATGTTGAGTGTCTAAATGGAAAAATGTTTCATAGGGTAATACAGGGTGGAAAATCTATGCACAGTCCATAACAAAGCACATTAAGAATGAGGTCAATGTGAATCCAGTATGTTTTCAAGGTGCCCATCCATATAAGTGAACTTATATGAGACTGAGAACTAGAGAAACTAGTAATTTGAGCGTAAAGACGTCAAATGCTCAGTAAAACTGATAGACCATGGCAGGCTCGTGAGTCTGATTTTTCAGGGGTGGCAAATCCACTCTGGATTTAGTCTGAACTTTAAAGTCTGAAGGGGAGATACGTTTCAGTACCTTGGACAGCTCCTGTAAAGTTTGGACTAAACCTCAAATTGGATTTGTGCTCCCTTGAAACTGGAGTCACCAACCTCTGTTGTAATGGATACTGAAAGTTTCCCAACACCACAAATGAAATAATTTATTTGTTTTTGGAAATTAATGTCACCCAGCCAGCTAAAATGTGAGGCTGAAATATAGACAGAACTTACGCTTTTTATATTACAGTTTACAAAGGCTTCCTGCCAGCATGGCTAGTGGTCAGGCTGCCTGGAAAATTCTGTAGAACTGTAGTTCCAAAGAGGAACTTTTTCAAGGGCTGCTGAATAAAAGCCTCTTATAAGGTTTACTACCATGTGGCTCAAATGTTGAATTAGACTGCCTTCTCCTCCTCCTCCATCTTATTCCATTGATTCCTTATTTTTGCTTATCATGTCTGTGACTAAAAGAGGCAAAAAAGTAGCTTAGTTGACCTCTACCACCACACCCACGAAAGCCACACCAAAGATCCAGCAGACCTGTAATCTTCTGTTCTGTAGTGTAATCACTTCACTGCTATCCAGATGCTATAATTAAATTCACCCAATGGGGGAAGCTCTTGTATGTCATTTCCTTAATTCCTTACTTTCCTCAGGTTTCTTCAATATAATCTTAAATGCAAAATTTGTCCAGAATTGGGGTCAGTTTTTCTTTTTGCATACTAAAAAATGGCAGGGCAAAAGCTAAGATTATGTCACCTTTGCTGAAACACAATAAAGCAACTTATTCACAGATACTCCCTCCCCCCCCCACTTCTCTCCCCATAATACTCTCTGAGTTCACTCAGGACCTTCGGAAATCATTTGGAGTCTTTAAACTGTTGATTAGCATCACTGTCAGGCTGCAAATGTGTGCAGGCAGACATATCAATCACCTACAGTAAGAATGACACTAGCTGCAAATCAAGGAAAAGTACATTAGTTTTCCAAGGCCTCCCACATTTAGAAAAACATTTAACCAAGACAGCTGATTAACTCTTTCTCTTGGTACTGGTTAGACTATGATGCTTTAGAACAGTGGTTCTTAACCTGGGCGATATTGCCCCCCAGGGGGCGATTTCATTTTTCAGGGGGGCGATGGAACGAAAAGGGGCGATGCAGGGGCGAAGGAACAGAAGGGGGCGATATGGGGGCGATGGAGCGAGCCAAACCTGAGAAGGCGGCTGCGGCCACGGTGCTGGCAGCGGATCCGGCAGACTTCAGACGACTGGAAGTTTGCATCCTTTTTCTCCGAGGAAGGCCATGCCAGCGAAGGGAGGAAGAACACTCGGGACCCATCCATTAGCCAACTTTATTTCCCTAACTATCAGAAAACACCCAACTCTGTGTTCCAATTGCCCTGGGATGATTGAACTACTCTGGCCTTAATAGGGGAGAGAAAATGCTTCACTGCTCCACTCCCTGGCTTCAGAGACAGATCTGCTGCTTAGACCACGAACATCCTCCACCTGGGATTGTGGAACAGAAGAGAGGCATATTTTAGTCCAGGCGGGAGCCACATCTGCGTACAGTTCCCAGGCATCATGCCCAATACTCCCAGTTATTTTACAAAACTTTTAACTAAAAAAAATGTTTCCCATGTCCTCTGGGGGCAATTTCATCATATTTTAAGCCCTCCCTGAGATAGCCAAACATGGCAAAATTGTCTCAACATGCCCTAGACCAGTGGTTCTCAAACCTGGGTAACCCAGGTGTTCATGGACTACAATTCCCAGAAGTCTTCGCCACCAGCAGTCCTGGCCAGGGTTCCTGGGAATTGCAGTCCAAGAACCCCTGGGTTACCGAAGGTTTTGCAGCCACTGCCCTAAGGATTCAAAAGGGCCTTTTGAACATTTTATAAATCAGTTTCCAAGAACTGAAGTGGCCTTCCCAAGTGTGGTGTGGGCATGTCTCAGAAGTAAGTAATTGAAAATAATGTTGTAATTCCTCTTTCCAGTAAGAAAAGTATAGCTACATTACATTATGGTTCTCACCTAGTGAGGGATGACTTCATTTCCTTTGTGTTGTATCTATAGCAGTGGTTCCCAACCGTGGGTTCTTGGACTAAAACTCCAAGAAGCCTTCACCACTGGCTGTGCTGGCCAGGGTTTCTGGGAGTTTTAGTCCAAGAACATTTGGAGACCCAAGGTTGGGAACCACTGATTTATAGTGTTCACTTTTATAATTACACAGGTGTCTCATGTTCTGTTGTGATTGCTGAAGTGACAATAAGTAGCCCCAGAGATGTGTATATTTTCACCAAAAACCTGTGGCCTATACCATTCAAATGACTTTCAATAAAAGTAATAAGAATGTTCATTTGAGTTCCTATTGAACAAATTGAAATCTAAGAATTACTTGTGAAAATGTAATTATAATGACAACTAATTATTTTTCAGGCCTTGAGATTATCGCTGTAACTCCTTATTTCTAAAAAGTAACCTGTCTATATAGAAGCAGCTTTTTACTCTGTCCTTACATATAGCATCTATGGTGTTTAAGTGTTCCCTTGAGAATAAATTAATTTGCAAATCAAGACAGAAAATCCCAAATGAAAGGATATATAATGCTCAGCACAGGACTTAATTTGATTTGGACAGTGTGTAGTAAACAAAGCCTTTCAAGAATGAAAGAAAGGCTAAAAATAGCACACTGGTGGCATAGTCAGTGACTGTTTCCCATTCATGGCTCTGAAATAAACCTGTCATCAAGAATAGGGTGGGAAAATAATTCGTAACCCTGGTTCTAAAGATTGTCATAAGGCAGAGATCAAAGGGGATTGGGCTTAGTCTATTCAAAGTCTATTTACCACAAGCACTTCCTTGCTTTGGGATATATGGCTTGGCATTTCTAATATGGTTATAAATGTAATCCTTGGCCAACAACAGCTACTATATATAATACTTCTATGATCCATTCACTGACTTTATAGATTTCAGCTGCACTAACAAAATCCACTAGTCAATTTTCAGTTTTATTTCCTTTATTTCAGGTTTAATTGTGCAAGACAGGAACTCTGTAGTCACCTGTCTAAATGGCTTCTGGAGCAGGGACAGTCATGTACCCAGAAAACAATGTACTTATGAGCAGCAGAATAAGAGCATTTCATTATTCAGTCCTTAGCCCTGGTCCTTCTTCAAAGCACCATTGGGTGGCCTGTGGCCTGATTAGGGGTGGGCAAATAAACCTGATGGCGGGTTTATTAGAGCAATGAATGGGAAACAGTCACTGGCTATGCCCCCAGTGTGCTATTTTTAGCCTTTCTTTCATCCCGTTTGCCACATTGGGGATCACTGATGTCAAATATGTCCTACTCACTGCATCAGGGGAGAGATATAGGCTGATAGAGAGCCAAAGAATATTATTTACTGGGAGTCACAGACCAAACAAAGAAGGAGTGAATTCAGCTCTATGCAGGCATTCACCTGCTCACATATTGGGCATAGATTTGTGGTGAAATGGTTGTGTGTATAGGCTGCACTCCCTTCCTCCCAGGTGTGTACTAGTCTGTTGCCCATTGAGCACAAGAGACTGAAGGGGATCCAAATGGATGCACAGATCTTTTGTGATCAGGAAGCCTGATAAGGCAGGATCATGGGAACGGTTTATTTTATTTATTTATTTATTTGATTTACATACCACCCATCTAACCAGAGGCCACTCTGGGCAGTTATGTAGCTGCCTTCAGCTAAATGCTCTTACAGAATCCTCACCAAACCTTTGCACTCAATTTTTCAAGGTCTGAAATGCTGCCAAAAGCATAGGGACCTTCAGGGCAGGGCTTACACACACACACAAGTCCCCCCCACCCAGATGTAGCCCTTAATATTTGCACTTAGGGGAATGCCTGAATGGGGCTTTTGTCATCACTAGAACCACTGAGCTATCCAGCAGTACAATATGAAGAATGACACAGGGCCAAGTTGTACCTTAAAGGAAATGTGTATTTTCTGCTATTATTCTGTTTTATCTCCATTGATGCAAATCTTTCAATGCTCCATGTCCAGGTGGACTTGTAAATTAAGCCTATGAGTCATTGTTTATCTAGAGAGAGCAGGAGGGGGAGAGACTGAGAGTGAATTTGCAGCATACAAAATAAGGAAAGCTTGTGCTGGGGGGGGGGGGGGGAAGCAGACATCTTTTATCCCTTAAGGAGGTTCCACTTCTAACGCATCCTCTAGCTTGAGCCGTAGGTCACAAAAAATCTGAAAGTAATTTTATGGATGCATGTTTTAAAGTATGGGTGGGCAATCTCCAGAGGTCTAGATGCACAAATCTGTCTCTAGATCTTAGAGGGATGCATTGGCTTCTGCACCATCCCATCCCCTGTTCTTGCACTCTCTTTTTTCACTTTTTTTTTTTTTTTAAAAAAGCCTTTTACTCCATACAAAATTTTTGATAATTTTAAATTTTGGGGATGGGCACTCAAAACATGTCAACATGTCTCCCTTCCTCCCAGAGGGCACCAATGGGACTTGGGAAGCAATTCCCCCCCCCAAGTTTTTGGAGTTTGGGGGGCACAGAGGTTAAGATGCTGCTTTTCAGGACCTGGGAACTGAATAGACTATATATGTCAGGGAACCAGCCAGAGCAGGGAGAGACAGTTATGCAATTGCCCTTCCTTTCTGCACATAGGCAACAAAATGCCCGCCATTGCCTACAATTAATACAATTAACTACATAGACCAGATTCCTTTTTCCTTCTACAATCACTTAAGGAGAATCATGCAACAAAGAGAGCTATTTTCTGACCTGTCCATCCACACATAGTCATCCCTTCATTGCATAAGTGACAACACTCTGGCCAGGCAGAAGACAATGTAATCCGATTGCACCGTTGCTCTATCATACGCAGATTTTTTGTTTGCTTGTTTGTTTGTTTGTTACAGACATTTGGCCACTGTTGCTAAGTGGATGGCTGCTCCAGCAAGGAAGCAAGCTGCTGAGAACAAGAATGATTATCTTCAGACAGGTCATTCTCACATGCCCTTCAGTATCAGAGGCACATCTGGTAGAGGTTAAGAGGGTGCTTCCAAGCTCTGGAATCCCAGTGCCAAGGGAAGCTCAGATTGCTCCCACATGAACTGGTCTATGGCTAAGAACACCTAACTGAATGAGGGCTGGCTACATTGTATGTTATCATGCTTTTAATTGCATTTTTAATTTATTCATTTTTTTTGCATTGAGTTTTAATCATTGTTATTATTTGCTTTGTTTTTAAACTGCACTTTATGAGATTCATTCATTAATATGGGAGAATCCCTTTTTGCTACATTGTTTGAGTGAATAAACAAATGGATAAAATAAAATCCACCAGATTACTATGTCTAGCAGGGAAGAGGCTACGTCTCCGTGGAACAGCACATGCTTGGCATACAGAAGATTTAATCGCTGGTATCTCTAGGAAGTGCCTGAAAAATGCTTGCCTCAGAGACTCCACCAGCCATTGTTGATAATACTGGGCTAGATGGATGATGGGTCTGCTTCAATATAAGGCAGCTTCCTCTGCCTTTTATATTCCTGTGTAGCAAGGAGCCTCAACCTCCACTGGGTGAGGAAATGCTGGGGTAGGAATTCTTCCCTCTCCTTTCAAGTCCTAAATATGGGTAGCTTTGCCTATCAGCTTGGACAAGAGAGTCATCAGTTGCCTACAAATGCAAGATGAGAAAGAGAAAGACAGAGAGGGAGAAATGATGTGCCTCCAGCCTGGTTGAAGATATGAAATCAAGTGTGTTGCCTGCCACATATGTAGGGCCTTAAATCAAGCTCTACTGGAAACATGATGACTGTGAAGTCCTTAGATGTACAACAAAGGCAGGCACTGATATTTCTTTCTTTCACTGTAAACCTCCCCCAAACCAGTAAACAGGAAGATTCGAACCATAAAGGACATCCTAAAGCTGAATTCTCTCATCTATTTTCCCTCAGGCTCTTTAAATAAAAATTAGTTTCAGTTACGTTTATAGTCCTAATGACAAGCTGCAAATGAAACAAAATTGTCTTTAGACTGGGAGAGCCTCTTTTTCACAAACAACACTGACTTTAGTGGTTTGGACCACAATGCAGTGAGTTGTGATAGGTCAGTCCTTCTTAGCAATCACTTGCCTGACCAATGAGAACTTAGCTGCCAGTGAAAGCCCCAGCCTACTTTATCCATTGTAACATCAAACTCCTGTGTCAATTCTGGGTAGATCAGCCAGAATCTTCAAGACAGATGGAACAGCCAGAAACCTCTGAGGCTGATCAGGATATTTGATGGAAGAGAGTAGACTTATGCTAGTTGTTTTCGAAGTGTGTTCTTTGAAGCAAACTAAAATTCTTCAAAAGTGCTGAATTAAGGGAAATTGTAATAGCCTATTGACTGTGGTATAGTCAATGATCCATTCATTATTGTGTCTTGGAGGCTTTTGGAGTGTGTAAAAGAATGTATTTGATTATTTTAAAAGTCAATAGAAACACATACAGATTGAAAAGCCAAGACAGTTCACTGAATTTGTATACAAATCACAATTTTAGTTTGGTATTTTCTTTAAAAAAAACAACCCCAAAACCTATAGAAATACGCTAAAATAACTGGTATTAAGCCATCCAGTGAAGGAGAATGGAGAACATACAAGCACATAATAATCCTATATGAAAACTAGACATTCTATATTGTTCATTTGAAAGGAGGGCCAGAAAGATCTGTCAGTTTCACTTTCTCCTGCAGCTAGCGTAATAAAGAAAAAGTACCTTGCTCCTGAGGAATCGTGGAATCCTGAGACACTCCACAGGCTAATGGTCAAGGTGTTGAACAGGAGTCCGCTAGCATCACTACCATTCACAAAGTGACACCACAAAAGGGAAAATCCCAGAAGCTGACACCTTTTTTTCATCAGATAACCACTTCTCACCCAAACACAAAGCAATTCTCAGGGCTCTTTTTCAACAAGTGTGAATGGTAGTGAGCAGAAGAGGGTATCCTGTAGACCATCTTGACTGCTGCCATTGAAGTTGTCAACATTTAGGCTGCCCTTTGCTATGTAAGGCTTGGTATCTTTTTTCCTGCTGGCAACAAGGGCCATTTTCTGGCTTTTTGAAGCATGGGTACAGAAACACTTTATCCCACATTCATAAACGGGAAGTTTTTGGAAGAATTGAATAATAGTTATGTGCTGTTGAGTCCCACTTACAGTGACCGTTTCAAGATTTTCTAATTATTCAATTGTTAGAAGTGGTTTACTATTCCCTTCTGGGAGTGTCCAGGGATTGTACAGCTTGTCCAAGGCTATATAGACTGGTTGTTATCCCAGGAGGCTCCCAACCTCCTAAACTCTGGCTCTGTAGCCAAGTACCCAAATCACTAAGCTATCCAGCCAACTTTAGCAACATACTGAAATTAAATTCTCCCCTATTGGTAGTTAATGTTATGGATTCCCAAAATGATTTCATATCTTTCCCCCTGACTGCTTTGAGGAGTTTTTCCCATTCTATCTGTTGAGCTCTCTTTTTTTCTTTAATTAATTTCTTATAAACTTTCTTAAGTTTCAGCAGTTCCTCCACTTCCTTTGATGATGGATTTTTATTTTTATTTTTTAAAAATTTTGAAATTACCAGGTTTTTTCGCATCAATACACTCCTTATCAAACCAGTTATAGGACCTGCGCTTGATAGTATGGGTTTTTGTTGAGTTGTTTGAACCAGCTAAATCTACTAATTTATTTATTAGTGTTTCATACAGCACAATTATGTTGCTACTTTGGCCTGCTTTGAGAAAGGTGAAATGGATCTCAGAGAACTGATTATTATTGAGTTGATTAGTAAAATAAATTGAAGCTTTTCCTGACCATTTGATCCTGGAATTGGTTAGTATCATCTCAGGTTTCATAGGCAAGGCCTTCTCAATATGAATATGGTGTTCTTGTAACTTCAGGTACAATTTTAATGGCAGGTAATCACTATCAATCCTGCTGTCGATCACCAGATTGATGACAGTATTCAGTATGTTACGGCTGACAATCATGTAATCTATGGTACTCATCCTTGTTCCCGACCAGAAACAGAATTCCCCTGGTATGTCACCTGTAGTGTTTCCATTTAATATATGTAGGTCAAGCTGATAAACTAGCTGTGGCAAGTTAAGACCTGCATAATTACTGATGGTATCTTTAAAGAGGTGCCTAATGACTATGGGGAAGTGTAGTCCATCAGGGGGGCATAATTTATAAGCAGCATAAAGAGCCAAGTCATTTGTACCCAATCTGGCATTAAAATCACCCCCAATTATCATTTGGTCATCATTAGTTAACAAAGGTTTTTGAATATAGGATTCAAGGTCTTGGTGAATCCGTTCGATCTGGGCATTCCGTCTCTGTGGTGGTAAATATACATTGATGAACACTATTGCACAATGATTAAATTTGACCCTCACTGCTGCAGCATATTGATCAAGGGAGGGAAGTTTGGTCATTGAAATATGGAGCTTAGTTGAAACCAATATAAGAAGGCCGCCCTTAGCTCTGCCCGTCTTTTCACTGGGAGTGGCACTTATTTGATGGGCAGAGTAACCATTTACTTCAATTTCCCCTAGTGCCCAAGTCTCTTGCAGCAGTAAGATATCAAACTTAGAAAGATACTTGATAAAGGAATTGTCATTACTCTTTGCATTCCATCCTGCTATATTCCATGATAGAACAGAGATGGTGTCATTTATAGTTTTATGTCAGTCCATAAGTTCAGAAGATAGGGAGGGATCCTGAGTGTTAAGATTAAGAGGCGTAGCCATGTCGGTCGTACAAAGGTGATGCATGTCTGCAGATTGAATTGTGTTGTTGTGCGGTAGAGTAGGTTGAGATACAGTTTTTAAGTGGCTAAGATGGGTAGTTGTGACTTTCTCCAGAGTGGCTAATGTTCAAGGTTCAAAATCAAATGATTCTCATGAACTAGCCCCATACATGAGATGACCTTCATTGTTTTCAGTTTCTTCACTATCTAAGGAAATCGGAATTGGAATATCCTGATGAGGTACCATCTGGTGCTTAGGATCTTGCTTAGGTTCTTGTATCAAGCTGATATCATTACTTGCTGTTAGATATTGGTTAAGGGGTGCAGCTTTGGCTTGTAAGCCTGGGTCATCCGTTATTAGGTAACTTCTCAGTGATACGGTCTTATTACATACGGAAGCAACACTAGTTTTGACTTCCTCCCATTTGTTGTTAAGGTCAATCAAGGGAGCTTGAGTTTCCTCTCTATTACAAAGGGAAGACCTGTGATCAGATAAGGGGGAGATCGTTAAGTTCTTTGCCTATACCCTTATTAATTTCCCAGCATTAGAATCGAATCTAAAGTTGGAATCTTCTCTGGTTACTCTTTGAGGATTGCTCCCAGGGATCAAAGAAGTAGGCCTGCTCCGTATGGGGGGCAAAGCCGTTGGTTCAGAAAAAACTCTTGGGGGAGTAATCTGAAATTTGCCCAGCTAAGTTCTCATTTTTAGGAGAATGAGAGGGATCACAGCATGTTCAAAGGTGAGACAAACTCTTTTATGACCATACTTGTGCAGGAGCCATCGAATATTCTTGAGGTCTATCTTCCGCGCTTCTATATTTAACAGTTGACTCAAGGAGATCATCACTGATCTGTGTGTCTCCCATCTCTTTCTGTTGATGTTAATTGGAGCAATTTGCAATATCACCTGAGTGCTCTGAAAGATCTTTGAGGAGTTTGTCTCCCTTTTCAGTTGGGAAGCCAATTGTTGTGGAGCCGGTTGTTGTATGCTGTCTTTACTGCTAAATCTACCAACCGCCCTTTCTTTGAACCCCATGGTTTGTGTATTATCCGTTGATTGAAGAAGGGTCTCAGCAAGTTTCCCCAGGGCACTTTCAACTGAGTTCATTTGATTGCAGACCTGTTATAAGTTTCCAAAGATGGCTATTACTGTTTGAGCTGTTAAGAGACATTGTTTGGCTAGAAAGTTGGGATGGTTTCTTTCAGAGGGGAACTGTACTTTCTTGGGTGTAGGGGGGGGTGCAAGGGGTAGAAATTGCAGCTAAGTCACAAGCGCCCGGTGGGGACAAGAGGGTTTCATTTCTCAACGAAGCAAATCTGTTGTTAGTGATAATGCTGGAAGCTATAGGTAATGTAGTAAGGTTACTCACAGGGCAGTTGGATGTTACAAACTCATCAATCTTCAGTTGTTTCACTGCCCTTGCAAGGGGCCGCTCCGGGCTTGATCTGCAGCGTTTACCCCCCATACAGTTCAGCCTTTTCCTTTCAACAACTAGCTACCAAAAAATCCAACTCAGAGCTACAAGTGTAGCAAAAACTCCTTGCTGCAATTAATCTTGAACGGAAGAGTGGGAGCGACTAAGCCAGAGATAACAGTGTCTTGTTAACTTAGCAGCAGCTTCAAGGTTTGTAAATAAGCACCTTAAACTCCCAGCAACTAGATACTTTGACTCTGGAGAATCATGTCTGTTGGCAGCGCTATGAAGTTAACAAATATCAAGATAAAACAAAATAAAACAAATAAAACAAACTCCGCCACCATACCGTGGCTGCAAACGCACCCAGCCAGAACCTCTCCCCTATTTATACCAGCCAAATTAATTAGGCACAGCTACTCCCAAGATGGAGAACATTGTGTTGTTCCTGTTCATTGTCCATTTATTAAAAATAAAAGCCTCCCAGAAAAGGAAACGGCAACTGCAATTCAGCACCTTAGCTGACTACACAAAGATTCAAACATAGACATTTAAGGCCTAAACATTCACACTTCTCTGGCTGGATGTACAGATTTATCAGCTTCAGTTTCTCCCACATTACAAAATTCTTTATCTCATTTTTTCCCATCCCAAATATGAGGTCGTTCACAAGTTTTCATAAATTTTTATGCAAAACCAGCATCTCTGTCCCATCCCTATTTGAATGTCTGGTTGTAACCCTTTCCAGAACACTGAAGAAATGATTTCCCCAATCTCTGTATAGATTTTTTTTAATTAAGTAATTTTATTTTATTTATTTATTTATTAGACTTCTACCCTGCCCATCTAGATCAAAGGTCTACTCTGGGTGGCAATTAATGGACTTAACTGGAAGATCCTGGAGGAACACGTTGGTACGTATTCCCAAGTCCCTTAATGTGGTTGTGGCTCCTAGCTAGATCTGTGCCTGGAATTGCTGGTGTTGAATTTGTAAGGAGAAAAGCTAAACCAAAGTGGACACAGGGCCAAATTTGTTTGTTTGTTTGTTATTTTATCTAAAATATGTTTTACCCTGCCTTTCTCCCCAAAAAGACCCATTAATGTCATTAAAATGCTATTACATTTAATGACCCATTGTGTCATTAAAAACAGAATATTAAAAGCTAAAAACAGTAAATTATTCAAATATTTGAAAAGAATTAATAACATTTTATTTGAAATGTTAGGTAAAGGCATTACTAAAAGAGATTTAGAAGCAAACAAATACAAACCATCTCAGACAGTCAATCGCTAAGTAAAAGCCTGCCTGAAGAGAAAGGGTCTTGTCTGCTTCAAAGACGGGGCCAGGCTGGCCTCCTCTGGGAGGGAGTTCCAGAGTCTGGGAGCCAAGACAGAGAAGGCCTTCTCCCTTGTTCCTACCAAGTGCACCTGTGAGGGTGGGGGGACTGAGAGAAAGGCCTCCCCGATGACCTTAATACCTGGCAGGCTCATAAATTTAGTAAGGCAACTACACATTTTCATGATATTTATTTATTACATTTATAACTTGCCTTTCTTCCAAAAGACAGCACTCAAGGCAGCTTACAAAGTTTTTTAAACAAATAAAAATAGATGAAACCAACAGGTAGCTAAAACCTTAACAAAATCATATAAACCTGCCCCACTGTAAAACCATAAAAATCAAACAATGTACATTTTTTAAAAAAATCATTAAAATTGCAAAGGATATGGATTAAAAACAGCACAGCAGGGCAGGCTAAATGCCAAATACCTGTCAATTTGCCCTCAGCACCAGAAAGAAGATGAATGTATCTCCATACCATTCATTTTGTACTCTAGTCTCTCTTTGCCCTCCCAACCCGGAAATAATGAGGTGAGACACAGATTGTTGGATTAAAACTTGGGCCACAACTTTATTAACTATTTAAATTGTATCCTCCAAAATACAAGGGGGGCTACCGTAGAGCGAGTTCCTTTTATGTCCGGATAATCCTAGATCTCCGGACGCTTCCTAGAGCAGGGCGAGCTCCTATTGCTGAATTGTGCTGTCCGCTGAACAGCACACCTTCAGTTGCTCTATGAAATGGTACCCCCCAACCAGCTCTTCCCATCGAGCCTCATGACCCTAAATGGGCAGCTGGCAGAGAGGTCCTTCCATATAAGACACCTCTCACCTGCTAGTCGATAGGCTCGACCTGCCAGCGAGATGTCCTAATTTTTGGCAACCCCGTGCCAACATGAACTCACCCCTGCTTTTTCCATCACACTACCCGCCACGGCTAGGGGCTATTTATATGCCCCAAGCCCACCACCCAAACCAAGCATTTCAGCTCTAAGGCCCCCTTGTAGGTCCTTAAGAAAGAGGCCCATGCCCAACTCCGCTAAATGAACACCATCGCTCCGATATAATTCGGGCTGGCGACTCACAATCTCAGGATGTGAGATCACAGACCCCAACCCCACTGTCATTGCACGGCAAACTTCTCGATTCACACCATGCCGTGCCCTGTCTATCCTACCAGGTTTGCAGTCAGCTTGCCAAGCCCTCTGTGGGATCATAGTGGACCAAATCAGCTTCATTGAAGGAAACGTATCCTTCAATACCTGGAGGTCCTGGATGACCTGCAAAATCAAAGACTTGCCTGTTCGTTTCATCAGATCATTACCACCCAAATGAACAACAAAAATATCGGGGGGGGGTGCGACCTTGAAACTCGGTACTGCAAGCTCCAGGAGCTCGTGCCACAGCATACCCCTTTTGCCCTTCCATTCGAGGGCAGCTGAAGCCCCCAAACCTAAATTACGCCCCCATCCAGACTATACAGTGTGCTTTGCTGCCCAGTGAATATAGCTGTGACCATAAACAGCCACTCGGAGCTGCGAAGAAGCAGCCCTGGGTTCTGAAATAGAAAAAACAGCATCACTTCTATTGAGGGAGGGAACAAACATACATCTTAAACCTACAAGATGACCACCTCCCCAATTTCTTTATTTGATCCTCACCGTAACCCAAAGCCACCGCCGTGGAAGCTGCACCTATACAAAATGAATGCGTGCCAAATTTCCATCCTACAATGCCTGCTTTCTTAAGCCCTCGGGAAGTTACAGTCCAAAATTGGTATTGTGTAAGGGGTAAACCGTCCTTGTGGCAAAATAAGTCTCCTTCGATATCCCCTCTCAACTGAACAAATTTAGATAGTATCCCCTCTCAACTGAACAAATTTAGATAGTGCTTTTACCGGGCAGAGTTCGGTTACAGAACAAGGCCCTAGGCTTATAACCTGTCCTCTCCCAAACTGATCAGTTTTAGAATTGTGGAGATGAAACAAAACCCTGTCTTCAGAGACAAAAAGGTCATCCATCTGCAACGCTGTCCAAGAATCATCACTTTTGGATGCTCTCACCAGTTCACTGATACGGAAAGCCCTGAAAAAAGCACATAGTGTAGCTGCCCTAAATAACTTGGCTTCAATCCTCCAATGCTCCATACCTCCTGAGGCAATATGTCTGGATGAACCCGAGCTTCGGGGGCCAACTCCCTGAACCTGTCGATCTGTTGACGGGACAGGGCGTCAGCCAGCTCATTCTCTATACCAGGAATATGACAAGCCTGGAACACAATACAGTGGACCCTCGACTTACGGAATTAATCCGTATTGGAACAGTGGCCGCAGGTCAAAACGTCTGTAGGTCGAGGGTCCATTTCCCATAGGAATGCATTGAAAACCTATTAATCCGTTCCGGCAGAAGGAAAAAATACCCCCCTCCAAAAAATTTAAAATAACAGCAACAGTGGAGCAAGTCCCACGCTGGGACTGCAAAAATTTTCCGGCTGGAGAAGTCCGTAACTCGAAAAGTCCATAAGTGGAGCCGTGCGTAAGTCGAGGGTCCACTGTATTGTATTCCAAACAGCGTAGTGTGAAAGCTCTTATGAGTCTCATAACCCTCACAGATTTAGATGAGAAGTTATTCACTACGTGGACCACAGCCATGTTGTCACACCAAAAGGTGACCGCTGAGTTGGCCCATATGTCTGCCCAAAGCCATAATGCCCCAAGAATTGGAAAAAACTCTGAAAAAGTGAGATCTCGGGTGACTTCAGAGTCACACCAAGTCGCCGGCCATCGCCCAGCGCACCTACGGCCTCTGAAATAAATACCATATCCAGATGACCCTGCCACATCAGAGTGCACCTGGAACTCAGCTCCGAGCCGCTGCTTGTCTCTCCAAAATGAAATGCCGTTGAATCTGTCCAGGAATTGCAACCAGGTACGCAAATCATCTTTCATGTCTGCTGACATTTTTCTCTGATGATGTGGCTTCTTTAAGCCACTCATGGCTCTGCAAAGCCTTCTCAGAAAAGCCCTGCCTGGGGCAATGACTTTACATGCAAAATTGAGATGACCCACCACCTCCTGAAGCTCTCTCAATATAATGTGTTGACGCTGCAACAGGTTCCGGATTTGGATCCGCAGATCAGAAAGCTTGCTATCCGGTAACCTACTGGATTGATGAACTGTATCCAGTTTAATCCCCCAAAAAGTGAGGGATGTGGATGGGTCCTCAGATTTTTCTTCCACCAAAGGAACACCTAGGTCCCTTGTGAGGGTTTGGAATGCTCTAATGATGAACTGGCACTGTCCCGATCCGGGTTTCCCACAAAATAAAAAATCATCCAAATAATGGACAACATGGGAAAGCCCCGCCCTGCACTTTAGTGCCCACTCCAAAAACGAGCTAAAGCACTCAAAGGCTGCACAGGGCACCGAGCACCCCATGGGCATCGCCTTGTCCATATAGAAACAGCCTTCAAATTGAAAACCCAACAATTCGAAATCAGCTGGATGAACTGGCAGCAAACGGAAAGCTGACTTAATGTCGGCCTTCGCCAGCTCCGCCCCGGTGCCACAGGATCTTACCATCCGTATTGCGGCATCAAAAGATGTGTACCTAACTGTACACAGCTCTTGGGGAATCATGTCATTTACAGATTCGCCAGCGGGGTAAGAAAGATGGTGTATAAGCCGAAATTCCCCTGGCGACTTTTTTGGGACCACTCCCAAAGGAGAGATGTGAAAAGTTGGCACAGGAGGTTCTGCAAAAGGTCCAGCTACTCTTCCTTCAGCTACTTCCGTCTGAATCTTCCTCCTAACTACTTCTTCCATACCCTTGACAGATTTTAAATTGGGTGCCGAAGTGGCACAGCTAACACCCTGAAACAGAATCCTAAAACCCTCCTTAAAACCATTTAACAAATAAACTGCCGCCTCTTTGTCTGGGTATTGCAGCAAAAGCTCTGCCAGTACCAATACGTTAATTGGACTGGGGGCCTTTTGCAGGGTTGGCAGCTCCCACTGGAGGCCTCTTTGGTCCTCCACCATCCTTACCACTGCCAGCTCCCGAGCGACCTCTAAAGCATGACATGGAACTATGATTGCCCCCGCATATGGAACACTGGTGCCGGTATCTGTATGGCTTATGAGTGCAGAAACCTTTCACATTAAATTCCCAGCAAACCAGGTGGGGTTGAACCCCCTGGCCTGCTACAGCACGGGAAGCACTAGCTGAAGTGGCTCTTTGCATTATATGTCCACTGTCAAATCGCTCGCCTGACATGGGGAAGGGATGGGATCATTAGCTGCAGCCACAAACCAGGATGATGAACATCCCTTCGCATCTGGGGGTTTAACGCTGCTGTCATACGGAACCCCTGGTCATAAAGTAACCATGAGGTGCCCGGAAAGTCAACATAGGCCCTATAAATAAGATCAATGTATTGCAGTAATGCAAGGGCCCTTGACGGGCAAACTTTTACCACTGTACCCGCATAAATAAAAAAAACTGGTAACCAATTTGCCCAACACCTCTCGGCCTTCTTTTTCCAAAATTTATCCTTTTCTTTCTCTTCTTCCTTGCTGCCCTTCTTTTACTCGATTTTTCTGTTTAGCAGGTCAAAAACATCTACATATTCACCTCGCCAAATTTTTTCTATCGTGGACGGCAGCAGGTGGTCCCCTAACGGTAACGATGGATCACCCCATGGTAGTGCACTGCTAGAAACCGAATTGTAACCTGTGTTCGGAATTGCAGGGTAACCCCTTGTCTGCCAGCTCTCCGTAAGACTGGGTTACTGAAACATATGGGACCACTGTGGGTACGGTGCCATACACGGCTTCGAAGCCGAAGGAGGGCTGCCCGAAGTGGAAGGACTAGGACCTGGACTAACAGGCAACATGCTAGGATCGATTGGAAAACAACCTGGGGGATTGACACTACCCCAAGGCCGAACCCCTCCTATGTGACATGTATGTTATGCAGGTGCACACTCACCTTGAGTTATTGCTGCTTGAACTGCCGAGGCGGCAGAAAGCAATGCAAATGCTTCCTGGCTGGTACCTGGAACAACATCACCAGGGCTCCACTGCGTGTCGATCATAACACCCATTCCCGTGTCAGTAGCCCCACTCAACGATTGGTCTTGGGACTGGTCCAGTGCCATCACCCTGCCTTCGTGCGCACCTTCCACTTGTGTTCCAGTAGCCACGTTCGAAGAACCACCCTCATCAGAAATCACCTCAGTCAGCTCGGTACCTGCAGAAAACTCCTTCTCCAAAAGAGCAATTCGAGACATCATCACCTCAACCAATTGCTTGAGCTCAGCCATCTTACGGGCTTTAGACTCCCTACTCGATCTCCTGGGTGTGGCAGCTCTATCAGCCTCCCTAGCCAGGGCCCTCTTTCTCTCCAACTCACTCAACTTAGCCAGAATAGCACTATAATTGGGCCGTTCTTCTTCGTCCAAAGAAGAAATGGCAGGCGCCGCTCTGGCTGGAGCCTTGCGTTTAGCAGGCTGTTTTCCCTTCTTTTCCCCTTGCCCTTTTCTGGGTCCCATAGTAGCTAGATTCGCTGTTATTTATTTAATTATTTATTTATTATTATTATTTATTATTATTATTTTCAGTGTTACTTACTTATTTATTTATTTATTCTATTCTTATTAAACTTATGTTATGTATTTATTTGTTTGTTTTAATTCAATGCCAAAATGTAGAATAATCAAAAGTGCAACCACACTGCAGGCCAGCAGGAGGCGCAGCACCAGTCTATCTGCCTTACAAACACCTTTTTTTAACCTAAGGAAGGACCAGCAGGTGGCACAGCACCAACCCTCTGCCTTTGTTGAGCTCTCCTCTTTTTTCTTTTTTTTAAATTGTAATACCCCTGAAAGGACCACCAGGTGGTGCTGATACACAAATTAAAATTTACTGGCCCTCAGAGCAATGAAAAGGGAAGGAAACAATAACATTCAAAAACACCAGCCCAATTAAAAAATTTTAGGGGAGAATAGAGGGGCTGGGAGGTGAGGGGGGGTGCACAGTTACCACACAAACACCTCAGCCCTTGAAACAACTATTACAAAAGGTTAAATACAATAAACACTACCCACTACCTTGCTTAAATCATCCCTTTATAAAATATATAAAACTTAATTTTTAAACTTGCCACAACAAATGCAAAACACATGAGAAAAAACCCCAATACCAAAATGAAAGCCAATTCTCCACCCCACCCCACCCCCCCGGCTGCGAAGCCTGCGGAGGGGAAGAACCAAAAACGCACCCCCCCTGCGCCCCAAAAGCAAGCTAAAAGGGATCAATTCTAAGGACAGAGAAGAGGTTAAACAACTAAAAACAAATTAAATGTGACTCAATCCGATCCACTGAGTGAAAAGAGGTCTCCTCCAAGGAACGCAGCCGCATGCGAGAAAGCGAAACCACGATCTCGCAAGGCTGCAGCACTCTCTCATTGCTGGCTCAACCTGCAAAAGAGGCTGAGCCGGGGAAACGGAGCCTTTTTGAAACCTCCCTCCCCTCCGAAAGCAGCATCACCTGTGCAACGCCACTTTCCGAGCGGGAGGGCAAAGCGTCCCCGCCACGGCAGGAGAGCGCCGTGGCAGAGCAGACATTTCATAGCTTTAATAGGGGAAAAAAGCAAGGAAACCATGCAGTGAACAGAACTGTACTTTCTCAAAAGAAAGACATAGAAACAGTTCACCACAAATCTTTAGCTATCCCTTAAGAGTTACAGCTCAAAGGAGTTAGTAAAAGTTCAGGAGTTGTCCATTTCTGGATATTGGACTCTGTCTAACTTTGTTTCTCCCTACAGTGGTCTTGGTTCCCTAAACCATCTCTCTTTGCTGCTACATAAGAGTACAGAGATTATCCATATGAAATGGTCCCAGTTCTATTTACATTGAAGTTGAAGTGTTAGCTTTTCAATGGACAACAGCTGCTCTGAGGCATTTAAAAAGAAATATGCAAATGGCATGCTTCTTATTTCAGTAAGACAAAGTGCTTTGGGAATTGAAAGAAATCAGGATATAATAATATTCATATTGCTTTAATAATATTTTCTTTGCACTTGAAAAAATATTTCTTCCCCTTCCGCCCCCCCGCCCCCCACTTTTTCAAATCTATTCAACTAGTTCCTGGTTTTGTCTTTTCAGATAGAATGGAATGGATTTTTTCCGAGACAGCCAAGCAGTTCAATAATATATTAATACCACAACTTTCCCCCTATACAATCCTCGCCCAATAATATTTGAAAAAATATTCATGACTTGAGAGCCTATTTTCATTTTTAAAAACTATATTCAGATATCTAAATTGCATTTTCAACAACTGGAAAATTGACTGTTTCTCTGAATTATAGCTATGGTCATGGGAAAAAAAACTGGTGTCAAACGTATCTCAACCCCATGGAAATTTGACTGCTGAAAGTCTCTCAGCCACAATTACAGGACCAGATTTCCCTGGACGATGAGGGCCAGAGAATGTGGATCCTAGCATGAAAAAGAGTTGAATGTCTAAATATAGAGAGAATGTGTAATATATTCAAAGACTACTACTGGTCATGCAGGATTCGGGGACCTGTAATCTAAAAAAGTAACTTATCTAAATTTTAATATAATGTTGTTTCTATATATGTCTCCCTTCTACTGGTAGGACTGCAGCTAAGCTCAGAAGAGAGAAGGAACCCTGAGAAGAGTGGCAAGCAATATCATAGTCTCTGCGACTCAGAAAGTTCCAGTTTTGGCCTCATGAGCCCTGGCTCCACTAGATCCCTATTGATATGGAACTGCTAGTCTTTAAAAGTCTGTCTGATTGTCCTCTCATGGCAGCTACAGTCTTTGAGCAATTTTCAGAATGGCTGAGCCTACATGGAGATAACATGGCTCCAAAGAGATTTTGAAGCTCCAAAGAGCCTCTGCAGAAATTATGCAATTGGTTGATTAATCACTGTCTTCTGGGACATTATGAAGATGAATGAGGGGTGAACGGTACACTTCTCTGTCCCATGAAACCATCATGGGGTTTCAAAAAAAACACTCTTATTACTTGCAATCTGGCATACTCCTGAACTACCTTGTTGCTGTAGCCAACATTGATATCTGGGTGTCATTTTGCACATTCATTCCACAAACTTCAGGCCATACTGTATGTGGTCCTTATCTTGTGGTGAACGCCATTTAATCTCTTTTTGAGTTCAATCACATGACCCACTTTTTACTTAATATTCTTTATGAGGCTTACAACATTTTCCTCACTAAGCTCATCCCTTTCTGGTGTTATTTTGTTCCTTTATCTGACCCCTGCTCTTTGTGTGTGTGTGTTTCTGCAAAGACTAAATAGTTAGTCTTTAAGGTGCCACCATGTTTTTGTATTTTTTATTTGTTCTTTTATTTTTATTTAATTTCGTTTTTACCACATATATTTTATATATGTGGTAAAAAAGCTTCCTTTTTCATCTTTCTTCCCTGGATCAAAACCAACTGCCCTCAATCTGTTGTCTTCTAGATCACCCATGCTCAACCTTTCTTTTGGCCACAGCCATAAACACAATATGAAAGAAATATAGGCTGAATCAGGATTGTTTAAGTTGCATAACGAGCCTTATAAGGTGGTGTGTGAAGAAATATTTCCAGTCTGTGGCCCTCTTCAAATGTGCCATCCCCAGCCACCCGGGGGAGGCATATGGTTCCTCTTGGGAATGGCTGCTCTATATGTATTTATGGCTGCTCCCAGTATTTCCAGCGAGGATAGCCCCACAAGTTAGAAATGGTAGGAATTGTAATCTCATACATCTGGAGGACAGCAAGCTAGGAAGCCTGAACCTCAAAGAACATCTTGGTACATTGCTTATGGTTGAAATGCTACAATTTCAGAAGCTGTTTGGGTCGTGAAAGGCTTTTTAGTTAGAGATACAACCCTCTGTGGCAGAAACCTTTCAACAGGTAGAAAAATCTCTCTGTATGATTTCTGTGAAGAGTATTGTTCTCAGAATGAATGCTGAATATGAAAACACTATAATTTCAATTGCAATGGGAATGTTCCTTCTCTCTAAGACTGGATATAAATCTCCAAGCGCTTTCTAATCCATGAATTCATATCATTTCAAAGATGTATGATCCATTAGAAAGGCCGTTTCAATTTCCCTTGCCCTCGCTAGATTTTAACGTATAGCTAGCAAAAAAAATGCATTTGTTTTGCATGCTTTTCATGGCAATACTATTATTTATTGATAAGCTTTTTCAAGCTTCCCACGCCCCAGTTTTTCTTTTATAAAGATACTGTTGGCAATGTTCCTTTTGCCTGCACAGAAGTGGTAAAGTGCGGAGCAAAAGACAGAATCAGAAGGAACAAAGCGTGGCCCAAATAATACAAAAGGAAAGAAGGTCCTAGTGTGAAAAAGAGTTGAATGTCTAAATATAGAGAGAATGTGTAATATATTCAAAGACAGTCATTACTGTGATGAGCAATGTGTGTGTGTATATGTGTGTCATCTATCCTGTCACTCTGAGAGATTTCTTTAGGACAAGGGAAAAGACACTCAATCAATGTTGGAATAAATGCACAATTTCAGCCTCTGGCTTCTCGCATAAGCCTTGTTAGCTGAGAACATCCAGACCCCTGCCAGATATGTGAGTTGACAATACTGGGGTAAACTGGGGTAATTGTTCTCACTGAATTTAAGTAGAGCTTGGGAAATTTCCTTCTCAGACCACTGCCTCCAGGATCTGAGGATTTGTATTTTTTAAAAAACCACTTTCCCAAGTTCTGGGAGGCAGCTTCTTCAGACTATCCATGCTTTTAAAAATGAGAATCTAAAGGGGGATTTTACTTTTCTGATTGTTACTCTGTGCTAAAGCTAGAGGAGAATTTGTTTTGGTCCACATTTTGGAGAAATATTTATACTTCCCAAAACAAACAGCAAGCTGGAACACCATTTTTGACCTTAGTGTTCGCAACAAATTCCACAATCGTTCTCAAAGCAAATATGCATATCTAAAGAAATATATTAGAGGAAAATAGAATACAAAAAGAGTACAGTGGTGCCTCGCTAGACGATTGCCTCGCAGGACGAGGAAATCGCTAGATGATGCCTTTTTGCGAGCGCTACTGCGCTTCGCAAAACGATGTTTCCCTATGGGGAATTTCGCTAGACGATGAGGTTTCCCCATAGGAGTGCGCCGACTAGTGGTCAAAAGCTGTCAGTGCAGCTGTCAGTGCATTCCTATGGGGACCCTCACTCGCTAGACGATGTTTCCCTATGGGAAATTTCGCAAGACGACTGCGTTTTCCCTTGGAACGCATTGAAGCTATTTCAATGCATTCCAATGGGAAAACGTGCTTCACTAGACGATGTTTTCGCTAGACAGCGATCCTCGTGGAACGGATTAACATCGTCTAGCGAGGCACCACTGTATTCTAGTGAAAATGTACAAAACATCATATTATGGACATAGAACATGCATAAAACATTATATTATGAAAAAGTCTTGCAAAAATATGTCAGTTGGGGGTACATCATAAGGTGTGTATCTGGAAACCATGTGTAGAAGATTCCATGTGGATTTTATTTTTAAGTTGCAAACTGATGAGGAAATGGGACAGAACACACTTAACATGCAGCCTCATGGTGCAGTGGTTAAATTGCAGTACTGCAGTCAAGACTCCGTTCACAACCTGAGTTCGATCCTGACAAGCTCAGGTAGCCAGCTAAAGGTTGACTCAGTCTTTTATCCTTCTGAAATCAGTAAAATGAGTACCCAGCTCACTGGGTGGAGCAATGTGTAGCCTGCATAATTAAACTGTAAACTGCCTGGAGAGTGTTTTAAGTGCTATGGGGCAGTATATAAGCAGTACACTTTGCTTTAAGATTGTAAACATGAGAATCTGCAAGTAACTAATGTTGATAGATTTATCAATGCTCACTTTACAGCATGGGTGGGCAAAATGTGGTCTTCCTCTTAATTTTAGACTGCAACTCCCAGCATTCTTAACCACTGTCCATGCTGTTTGTGGCTGATGATGACTGCAGTCTACCAAGGGATGAGGGGGTGAGCAGCACAGTTTGTCCGTCCCACTCTGTATCAGTGATAATTTGCCCTAAAGACTGGAAAAGTTGGTCACCTAAGGGACAGCAGCCATATTGTTGAAAGAGTAATAGAACCATGTTGGATGGAATTTTCCTTTGGGCCAAACTGGAATCACCTCTTTGGACCTGAAATCAGAGTTAGTGTCATTTGCAGATTTAGGTCAACCTAACACGAAAATGACTTTGACTTTGCCCTTGAGGTTTTTATGCTAATTCCAAATGGCACATGAGACACTTGGATGGTAGATCCTCCCCAGATTGGTCATACGTGGTCAAGGATTACACAGTTCTTTTAGGCAGCTTGCTAACTCAGGGACTACATGGTGAAACCTTAAAATAAATAGTTGAGGACTTCTGCACACTTGAAATTGGAGGTGGAATTTTTTTTTAAAAAAAGCGAACATGAATTTTGAATGGGCAACAAAAATCTTATTAGAAACATGTGGTGCTTCTTTGACATTAATAAAAATAAAGCTAAGCAGACTGTTCAGGTTGCTCCACCACAGACAAAGTGCTAAATGAATGTGTGGGTCTCGTCTAAGCCCAAATACAGGAGAGGAGATTTCAACCTAAGACCAGCATTCTACTTGGGATTTCTATGTATGTCATCAGAATTGTGTGTGCTGTTGCACTCTTTGACAAGACCTCAGAAATCTGCATTTAGGACCGTGTTGCACAATTGGTACTGCACAGTGAGAATTGCTGCAGAAGCAGTTGCCTTTTCTGCGAGACTCTGCCCTGTTGTGCAATGTATGTTGAAGCCCTAACGTTCCCATTATGTTACCAGATGTATAATCGGTTACACAATGGGTCGCACAATAGAGTGGTCCAGTGTAGCTTGGTTGTAACACGACATACACATATCTATACAATGTGATTGGCAAACATGATTCTGGCAAGATCTTTAATGATTTTAAAGTCCTGAAAACATTGACCACACATTGGCTCAGAGAGCTCCATTCCAGTACAGAGAGAAAGACAGTGAAATCATATGCAGGAAGAACACCTAATCAGGCAGCATCTGGAACTGATTGGATGCAGTGATGCTGATAAATCCGAGCTTGTGCTTGACAGTAAATAAAGATTCATGGCTGGCATCCAAGGTGAAAGTTTCCCAAATGCCTTCTGCAGTCCTAAAACAGAGAACAGAAGACCAGCATAAACTACATTAACTGTCAGAGCACAGACATCCCTATAGCAAACAATATCCTGTGAGAGGGAACAGGGATTAATTCCTGTAACTCTGCAATATGCCAATTACAATCCCATTCACCTCAGATCTGTGGCTTCTGCTCTGTCACTGGCCTCATGATGCCAGACGTATTTCATACTTCACGCTATTCTTCCAATCAGCTTTTCATCCTAGGCCAATTAGCAGTTTGGCATTGCACTGCCATGTTACATCTGAATTATGGTGCCAAGAGGACTGGATGGACTCACAAGTCATGATATTGTACTGGAGTAGCCAGTGCTATGGCACAGAAGACTACAGCCCAAGCAGACCTTCTCCAACCTAGTGTTCTCTAATGTCATTGGAGCAGTAAATCTACTCCAAGTTTCAATGTGAATTTTAAAGAAGCTATCCAAGGTGCTGAACCCTAGAGAAGGACTCAATAGCTTGGGTAGGCCATATATAGTTCAAATTAAAACCTGCAGCAGACTCACCAACAACAACAACTCCAAAATTGGAATCACCAGCTTCTAGTGCCATCATCCACAGCAGATGAAGGACCGGGTTTCCTGCCCTCTTGTTCACAAGGGAGACTTTCCCCCTCCCTGCAAATGTGACTTCTCAATTTCACTGGAAGCTGAGGTGGCTTAATGGACATGCCAGAAGTGAATCTCCATTAAGCCACCTGTATAGCTGAGGGACGTGGTGGTGCTGCGGGTTAAACCGCAGAAGCCTCTGTGCTGCAAGGTCAGAAGACCAGCAGTCGTAAGATCGAATCCACGCGACGGAGTGAGCTCCCGTTGCTTGTCCCAGCTCCTGCCAACCTAGCAGTTCGAAAGCATGTAAATGTGAGTAGATGGTGGGAAGGTAACAGCGTTCCGTGTCTAGTTGTGCTGGCCACGTGACCACGGAAACTGTCTACGGACAAACACTGGCTCTACGGCTTGGAGACGGGGATGAGCACCGCGCCCTAGAGTCAGACACGACTGGACTAAATGTCAAGGGGAACCTTTACCTTTATAGCATACTCTCTGGTTTCATCTAGTGGTCAGTGGCCAGTCCTGGCAATACATCTTAGGAATGTGTGTATATTTATTTATTTATTTATTTATTTATTTATTTATTTAGGCAGCAGATAAATGAAACTGTGGCTACTGATCCCGCAGATACGGTGATCCTACTGTAAAAGAAATACAGTGTAGCATCTGATGCTTTGAATTACGACCTATTTATATGAGTGTAAATAGACTAATGTTCTGATTCCATATAGAGCAGCTTACAAGCCAAATTCTTTTTTGGATCATTTTGGTCAATGACTACAGAACATACAAACCACAATCAAACAGAGGCTGAAATCCTGTTGCTCAGTGTAGTAAGTTGCAACTAGAGTAGACCAATTAAATCAGTGGGGATTTGGTAAGTCAACTCTTCTGTAAGTTCCTTTGATTCAATGGGCCAATCCCAGTTGTGACTCACTAGGCCAAGCAACAGGATTTCAGTCAGAATGTGGTATGTTTACAGATTTCAACAGACGAGCATCCTAGCTTTCTGGCCCAGTTAAGACACACTGAGGGAATAAACTGTTATCAAGATTAAACATGTATTTGCCCTATATAGTTATAGCTCTTTGATATCACTAATTGTCATGGCTCTATCCTATGGAATTGTGGGATTTGTAGCTCAATAAGGCACTTAGAATTCTTTCCTAGGAAGCTCTAGTGCTGTGGTTCAGTGGAATGCAGGAAAGCTCTCTAGCAGAGGATTCTGGACACATAATCAGACTATACGTCGCTTCCAGGATTCTATAGAACAGAACTCTGATGATTAACATGGTGTGAGTTTCTGACTGATATCTTATTGTGCCTGAATCAGATATAGCAAGCCTGTATTTCCAAATGGTAGCTATACTGTTTTTCTGTGTGGCACCTGTTTCTCAATATTTCTCCTCTCTTACAGGAGGAAGATGTAATGGCAGAGAAAGGATGGCCAGAAAAATAGTCGAATAAGCTTTCACTGATAAAGCAAATCTAGCCACCCATTTTTATTCACTCATTCTTTATGGAAGGAAACTCATTTTTCATTGCAGCTATTTTATGCCTGCCTAGCAGCCTTCACTTCAGTTCCCTCACAATTCCAAGACAGGATTATATTCTTCCCTCAGAACAGCTCACTCAGGTGTGGATGTGACTATTTAGGTTTGTATTCCAAATTTATATAAATTCTTACCCTTGTGAGATTTGATTTGGGCTGTGACAGAGGGTTTTAGGTGCCTGTTTCTCTAAGCTGAGCTGTAGGAAGGCAATTTGGTGCCAGGTTACCATGAATTTACCAAGTTTTCATAGCAGTCTCCTATTAGGAGCAGGCATTGAACCAGCTATGATGATATCTTTCCTCTGTTGGTTGCTTAGATATTTGTGTTAAACAAATAGGTGCCTCACCTATGAGGAGTTAATAAGCTGCTATTCCCTCTCTTTTCTCCAACCCTGTTCATTTTTCCTTCATTTTTGGACTGTTCGGTTTTGCATAGGCAGTGACAAAAATAGCAAAGGTTGAAATAAGGGAAGCACAGGGGTGGGTTGGAGAAAAAGAGCCACACTGTTTCTTGGTTGTACAGTCAGAATAAACAAAGCATAAGCAGCAAAGTACCTTTTAATTATTACAATAGGTACTTGGGAGCCACTATTCTAGAGCAGTTACTTTGCAAAAGTAAAAAGATGGGTGGGTGGGACACAAAAACCCCGAGCTTCATAAACAAGTAACTGCAATATAGAGGGAGATTTATTTTTCAAGCAGTTTCTTTACATGGGCTAAAATGGAAGCTCACCCAAAATGGGTCTTGGGTCTTTCTCAATTTGGCCTTCCCAGATTTCAGTATCACTTCCCATGAGACCTTGGAAAATTTAACGTTTGGACAACAACTCCCAAAATTCTTCAGCAAATATAACCCAGAACATGCTGCCTGAGAGATTCTGGGGGTTGTAGTGCAACCCTCCAAACTTTTGAAGCTCTGCTTCTCACTCTAAGACTGCATTGATCCTGCTGTTATTGTCCCCTCCTGTGAGACCTTTTCTTCCCTTCACTTAAAAACATTTCATGAAATTACAGGACTGAATCTAACAGTCCACAATCAGGTATAGTTTCAGCCACCTCTGTCCTTCTATTGCTTGCATTATCTGCTAATATTTGTCCAGTATGGACCTGACACAGGACACTCTTCACTCTTTATGGAGCCTTGGGATCTGGATAGAATAAGCAGTGACCCTTTCTTTTCATATTGATTACTGTGTAGGGAACAGAGAGAGAGAGAGAATGAAAGAGAGAATGAGAGAAATTACTGTAGTTTTGAGCCACTTCTATAAATTTATGTGGTATCTCACTCAACCCCATTGATTTTTATTACATTGTTAGATTTTGATCTCTGCTGTAAACTGAAATTTATATGCTCAACCTAAGCATCTCTCACTGCCTTCAGTTGATTTTACTCCTACAAAACATGCATATAGAGGCAGCCTTAAGGGTGGATGAGCTGGGTAATCACACGCACAAACATTTCTTTGTTATGGGAGGCATTTTGAGCCTACTGGCTTGGTGTTTGTTGAGTGTTGTGCCTGAAGTAAAGTTACCAAGTCAATAGCATCACTTTCTCTGAGACTGGGATTTGGGTGTTCTTATATTGTTAGGAATGAGGACTTGCGGTGTCATAAGAGAAGAGCCTTGTGACATTCCAGAAACAAGACAGGCAAGTTTTGGGAGGGGGCAGAACTGCATAGGAAAAGAGTCAGGAGGGGAACTAAAAGGCCTGTCAAGACATTTTCAGTTTCCAGTCTGATACCATTTCCCCCCATAAAAATAAGTGGAACGCTGCCCGTTACTATAGTTATGATGTCTAGACCAATTTATTTCCTCACTTCTTTTCTGCACTACCTAGACTGATGAAGAGCTCTGGAGAACACCATAGCTTGCACACATTTGTGGAATTTCAGCTGTTCCTGATTAAGATATTGTTACCCAGAAGTATTTTTTTGACTTTGTTTTCATGGACCAACACCACTACACTCTTATCTAAGCACTCCAAATACAAAACAAACTATGGGCTAAATCATTAGTTTCCAATAAATAAATCCATTGAATGAATAGGGTTTGTCAAATCAACAGCCACATTAAGTCCATTGATTCAATGAATCTACTCTAATTCAGACTAGAGATGGGCATGACCCACCAGTTTGGTGGTTCATGCCAGTTTTTTATTGGCTGAACAGGTATTCAGTGCTTCTAAGCTCTGCCTCCTCCAATGGGTGCCCACTTGAAGAAAGCAGCATGGCTTCCCTGTCCCACCTCCTCCAGGTGATACCTCTGAGTGGGTGCCCGTCAGAGGAGGTGAAGCTTTGAAGCACCAGACACCTGTTCAACCAATAAACAAACCAGCATGAACCACCAAACGAGAGATTCATGTCCATCTCTAATTCAATTAGATTTAGCCCTGTAACTATACATACTTTAATAAGGAGGCTATTATCTGGTGGGATGAGAGGTTACTGAAAATTCTTCTCCCAGGATGCTATTTTTATTAGGGTCAGCAAATATTAGGTACCCAATGTGGTGTAGTGGATAGAGTAATGGACTAAGGCCTGGGTTTGAATCCCTGCTTATCCCTAGAAAATCACTTGGGGAGTGGAACTAGTAAAACCACTTCTTAATTACCCTAATAGGCTTTAAAAACTGTAATAGGCTTTAAAGGTAATTCTCAATTACCTTTAAAGCCTACGTATTAGGTTCACTATTAGTCAGTTCTGACTTGACAATTGACCAACAATACATAAGGATTGCAGCCTTACTAGAAATTCTCTGGATTTACATGACTTTATCTCAATGCCATCTAGGTTCTGTGGAAAAATCTGAAATTTGAAACTTGATATATAATTTTTAATTAGACTCTGTTGAGCAGAGGAGGTTCAGATGCAGGTTTTGAAGTAAGAAATGCACAAACAATACAAAACAAATGGAAATTATGAAGGGAGCCCTGTTTTGCTCTCCTTCACTGTTTTGCATTTAAATATTTGAAGTGAAGTGTAATGGTACAGCAACAACATAAATACAGTGGGAAACTTAAAAAAAAGATCTTGTCAGGCATTTCATGTCAAGTAGTCTTTAGAACAGAACATCCACACAGTCAACGTGTCTTTAATTTGTGCATGATTATGAAAGCAGGCATCTATTTGTGCATGAAGAATGCAAGCTTATTATACTTGTCAATGTGTCCTTTTGAAAGATAAATGTAAATGTCAGCAAGTGGAAGTGACTTTGCTTCTACAGCATCTAAGGAATGCTGTGGAAAAATAGGAACTTCCCATCAAGTCTATGTACTCACTGACTACAAGATTTAAAACAGGGGACAAAGGAGTGAGGTTCTCAACCGCAGTGCCCTGACATCTCACACTGAACTTTTTAGCTTTGCAAAATCAGTGGGAAATTTGAGGTTCATTCCTCTGTCCATTATAGGGATAGTCCAACATATGTTACTGCCTCAGGCAGAGAAGGAAAAGTGTGTCACTCCCCTCCTCCTAAGTCAAGATATACAGAACCCAAAGCTAGTCTTCTTTTGGTACCTCTGCCAGCAAATCCAACAAAGGCATATCTCCTTCCCTGGCAGTTAGTAGAAATAAATAAAACAGTTAGTGAGTTAGGTATCTGGCTGAGGAATCAGAAGTTGGGAGTTCATTTCCCCACTGTGACTCCCAGAAGAACCACCCTGTGTAGCCTTCGGCAAACTTCACAATCTCAGGGTGCTCTTCAAGGAAGAAATTAGAAAACCACTCTGGAGTATTCTGTACCTAGAAAACTCTGGAAAGGGTCACCATAAGTCAGAAACAATGTTATCACATTCAATTATCATTACTATATTAAATACAATAGCTAAAAACATAACTGCCTTTTCACAATGCCTTCAAATCAGCTAGTTCAGGTCCTCAACTCAGCCTACCTAATGAAAGGGGTGGTCCTAATTAATTCTTTGAAGGGAGCACCACATGACCAGGTGGCAGGATTGTGCCAGCAGCTTTGTCCTCAGCACTAGATTACCAATGCTGGAGCCACTGCCGAGCCGGCTTCGGGCAGCGTGTCTCACTCTTTGCCCCCCCCCACGGATGGCATGAGACCTTAAGGTCTCTCGAGAGTTGCTTGAATAGAGGGGGGAATGCCAGGTTATTTAAGGGGCGTTCCCCCTGTAACCACCCTCTTCTTTTTCGGGCATTGCGAGAAAAGGAGGACTCCGCTCGATCTGTGATCTTTTGCTGCATCACTGAGAGGACCGGTGTTCTTTAAGGAAGGGAGGGTAGCATTGGCTCCCTCCCAGGGTGCTGTCATCTTTTACGTTATATTTTATATTATTTGAATATTGGTTGGACGGGCCCCCTTTTTTATATTATAAGTTTCATTCCGGGACTTGTAGGGAGAAGCGAGCGGCAGCAGCGGCGCAGCTCGCGCTGGCCGCGCTTAGGCACGAGCAGTTTCCCCCCCCAAAAAAAGTAAATAAAATAATAGAAATAAATTATAACAGACCTTTTACGAAATCTAAGAGAGCACAGGGAGTGAGATTGTAGGATTGGGGGGGCGGCATTGAGTTTTGGCAGTTGACAGACCTGGGCCCAGCCAAATCCCCTCTCCTCAGTTTGAACAGCTTTTGGCGTGTGCGGGCTAGGCACATCAATGAGGCCTCGGCAGTTGAAGCAAAGCCATGCCACCATCTCCCCCCCCCTTTTTTTTTTCTTCCGCAGCTATTTATACATTGCAACCTCGGAGGTAGGTTCACGGAGGATTAGGATGCAGCCTGGGCCCATTTTTTATTGGGCCTAGCAACTATAAATAAATAAATAAATATAATATTAATAAATAATATTAAATAATAAGTAATATAAATAAATAAATAATATTAAATAAATAAATTAAAATAATAATAGTTAGGAAGTAAGTTAACAAGTAAATAACAACAATTAAAAATTTAAATAATTTTAGATATCCAATTAATTGACAATCAATACTAAATAAATTAATTTTAATATTTACATATATATAGTAAGTTCATTAGGTATTCGAATTGATTAATTAGCCGATAATCACAACAGGATTGATTAATTAATTGTTTCAGGTGGTAAATTAATTTAGAGTGGTTTGCTAAAATTATTCAATATTTAATATTAAAGGAGTGATCGATCAAGACATTTAACCAATTACGTTCAATTGAAGGAAAATCAATAATTTAAAAAAATCTAATAAATATCAAAGACCCCCAATTTTACTGGTGTAAACGATTGCTACTATCTTAGGGGGTGCTAAGCTGGAAACCTAGGCTTCTTCTGCTGAAGAATTTTCAACAGCGCTGGCAAATGCATTAATCAGTAGGAAGTCTTGATCCATAATGGCATCAACGAAGGGCCAGGGTAACAAGAAGGGGAAACAGCCAGCCAAGAAATGGCCAGCTCCACAGGTGTTGCCTCCTCAGTCCTCCTCAGATGAGGAATCCTGGCCAGTATGGCAAGAGCTTCAGGGAAAAATCTCTGCTTTAGAAGCAGAGAGGCTGGCGAGGCAAGCTCCACAGCCAACTGAGGTTCAGCCGCGCAGATCAGCTAGGGATGCCAAGAGCTGCCGTAGGGCTAAACTCAAGGTTCTAGCGCATGACCTAATGACACAGTTTGCTGTTCTCAAGGCAGAGCAGCTCCCTGAAGTGACCACTAGAAGCAAAGCAGAGGGTGCGTCTTCAACACCAAGGTCACGGCATTCGGAGAGAGGTAAAAGGTAGTCGACTCCCACAACAACTGTCACGGCGACTGGGTGCCAGGAGGTCCAGGAAGAAGTAGTTGAAGTCGGCCCTGATAAACCATACATTGGGGAGGGTCCAAGTATGGCTTCGACTTCATCAGATGACCGCCACACCGGGCACCTATGCACCGATCCCCGCGTGGCCTTGGGCCAGCGGCAGTCAATACAATCAGGTACTCTACACACCTTACAACACACAGAGCGCAGGGCTTCCCAGCACTGCATGGCCATATGCCAGTCCACAATTCAGTGGCTGGGGCACACCATACCCCACTTTAGCAATGCCAGCCCAACCTAATACTACAGCTAGCGTAGGGGTTTGGCCTTACCCTTCTGTACCTAACACAGGTTACAATACTGTCCCATTGTGCGCTCTGCCATACGGGGACTACTCAATGCCTTTGGGGGATCATCTCACCCCGACAAGACAAGAGAAGATATGATAGGGTGAATACGTGGACGTATTCAAATTATTAAACAGAAATGTAGAGAAGGACTTAGATAAGGAAGTTGAGAAAGAAAAAGAAAGATGTAGGAGAAAGAAACCCGATAGAACGTGGGCAAATTGGCTCCCCGGATTCTTGATTTACAGTGGCGTGTTAGTTAAGGCGCAGCCATGGAGGGCCCAATCATTATTCCAGTATTTAGATATAATTTACAGGGCCTACGTTGATTTTGCGGGGCAGGCATGGCTTCATTATGATGAATTGTTCCGTATGTGGAGCGCGATTCATCCAAACATGAGTTGGGACGAGCCCCTGCCGGGCTTGTGGCTGCAACACATGACCCCTGCTAGGCCAAATATAGGGGATAGATTTGACAGTGGTCATTTGAATAGGAAGGTCGCCCTTGGTTAAAATCCCCACCTGGGAGTGGGGCAGGTGGTTCAACCCCACCTGCTCTGTTGGGAGTACAACTCCAAGGGCATTTGTACAAAGAGACCATGCCGCTTTAGGCACGAGTGCACTACCTGTGGAGGTCTGCACTCTAACTCATCATGTTTTAGAGCGGGCGCCCAGCGCCAGAACAAGGGCACAGGAGGCGGTAAAAAGCCCAACAACAGCGGGGGTGTGCCTGGAAAAGGGACCCAGCCCAATTAAGGTTGAAGTCTTAGAAGCTTGGTTAAGATCCTACCCACATAGGGAGGATGCTAATTATCTTTTAGAAGGTTTAAACATGGTTTTTGAATCCCGGCAACGGGGGAGCGCAGTGCATATTTTGCACAGAACCTCCGATCGGTGCATGGGATGGAAAGCATGGTTCAGAGTAAGATAGATAAGGAGGTGAAAGAAGGAAGGGTTCTTGGCCCCTTTTCAATGTTACCTATGGAGAACCTGAGGGTCTCTCCACTAGGTATTGTGCCCAAAAAGGCCCATGGTGAGTTCCGGCTAATCCATCACTTGTCCTTTCTGGAAGGAGCGTTAGTCAACGACGCTATCCCCCCAGAATTGTGTACAGTGCGATACACCTCTTTTGATGAGGCTGTGAGCATGGTTAGGAAATGCGGTGTCGGGGCCGAACTGGCGAAATGCAATATAAAATCAGTGTTTTGAATTTTGCCAGTGCACCCCATGGACTTTGACTTGTTAGGTTTCCATTTCCAGGGATCCTTTTACATTGACCGATGGGTTGTTCAGTGTCATGCACTGCATTTGAGCGATTCAGCTCATTTATTGAATGGAAGCTTAGGTCTAAGGTGGGCTGTAAATCTACGGCCCATTATCTTGATGACTACCTTTTCTGTGGCAAAAAGAACTCAGGAAGGTGTAAGTTCATCCTGAATAGCTTTCAGGCATTATCAGAAGAATTGGGACTACCCTTAGCCAAGGAAAAAACCGAGGGACCAACCATGTCCCTCACTTTCCTAGGGAAAGAACTGGACACGATGCAGCAAGCATCACAACTGCCTGATAATAAGCTAGCGGAACTTAGGACCAGGATAGCGACACTTTTGCAGAGGCGAAAGGTGTCGTTGAGGGAGCTTCAACAGACAGTAGGGCACTTGAATTTTGCCTGTAGAGTGGTGGCTCCGGGACGAGCATTTCTTCGGCGATTGTGCACTGCTATGCAGGGTCTACATCGACCACTGCATAGGACCAGGGTCACACGTGGAATGAAGGAAGATTTATTAGTATGGAGTCAGTTTTTAGCAGAATTTAATGGGATCTCCTTTTGGAGAGGCGAAATTGGGCTGAAAGCAGATTTTCAGGTTCATTCAGATGCAGCCAGATCCTTAGAATTCGGTATTTATTTCAGAGGAAGGTGGTGCGCGGGCACCTGGCCCAATGAGTGGCATCAGAACATTATCACCAGAGACCTGACATTCTTAGAATTTTTCCCAATAGTGGGTGCTCTTTGGCTATGGGCTGAAGAGTGGTCAAATTCAGTGGTCCGTTTTTGGTGCAACAATCAAGCGGTTGTTTACATTATAAACAACCTTACGTCGCATTCAGAACGGGTCATGACATTGGTCAGGGCATTTACATTACGGGCATTGCAATTTAATGTACAAGTGCATGCCCAGCATGTGCCAGGTCTAGAAAATAGGATAGCTGATGCATTGTCACGCCAACAGATGAAGCTGTTCAGGGAGCTAGACCCCAGAGCCAAGGAGTTTCCCGAAGTTCTGCCCCCGAAGGTCTGGCAAATTGGCGTGAAGATGCATCAAGAGTGATAGGTTTGGCCCTGGCACCAAGGACAAGGAAGGGTTATTCGGCTGTGAGTATAGAGTTCCAGGTATTTAGGGAAATGGTCAACCTGGAGCCGGATTGGCCAGCACTGGTTGAACATTTACAACAATTTATTGTACACTTAAATAGAAAGGGACTGGCACCTGGAACCATTCAAGGTAGGCTGTCTGCACTGGCCTTTTATGCAAAAATCAATGGCTATAGGGATTACTCAGGGGACTACTGTATAAGAAAAATGATAGAAGGATGGTCCAAAGAGAGGGGTAGAGTTCTAGACACCAGGGCCCCTATATCACCTCCTCTATTAGAACACATCTGCAAACAGTGGGCACTCTTATGTAGGGACAAATATGAAAAGGTCCTTTTCGAAGTGGCGTAATTGATGACGTTCTTTGGGGCTCTTAGAATTAGTGAGGTGGTTGCATCAGGAAAAGAAGATAAGTCTAGGCTAGCCCTGCAATGGCAGGATGTTAAGGTTGAAGAAGGAAAGGTACAAATTCTCATTCGGTGATCCAAGGCCGATCAACTTGGCAAGGGTACACAAATAACCTTAGGGCAGTGTAGCATAAACAGCATATGCCCTGTGAGAGCCTCACAGGCCTATTTAAAGGTTAGAGGACAGGACCCTGGTTACTTCTTTCAACATAATGATGTCACCCCTGACGAAATATCAGTTCTGGAAATTAACCAATTTAGCGTTAGACAGAGTAGGTGTACAAGGTATGAGATTCGGTACACACTCATTCAGAATAGGTGCAGCCTCTACTGCGGCTGCTATGGGTTATAGCACAGAGGAGATTAAGCGTCTAGGCCGGTGGTCATCTTCCAGTTACCGCAGATATATAAGAACGCTACCTAACGTATAGGCAGGGGCCTGGTCTTGTTATGTCTTCACAGGTCCTTTAGGGTCAGTGAGACGAAGGCACATTGCTATTCTCGGCCACAGTTATGTACACTGGGCAGAGCGTTATGCTGCTGCATCCCCATGGGGGAGCGACCTGGGTCTCGGAGCCAGAGCACAAGTCATGTGGGAAGGGCTGTGAGGCATGCTGTGGAGCCAGCTGTGCAGGTTGGCGGCCTTTGGCCAGTCTCCACTTGATGTATTGGTCGTACACCTTGGCGGTAACGATTTAGCCAGGCACCCGGGTAAGGCATTGATCCTGGACATTATTCGTGACCTGAAATGGTTGAAGGCCAGGTACCCTGCTATGCGGATCGTGTGGTCCACGATCATTCCGCGATTGGCATGGAGAGACACCAGGTTTTTCCTCAACGTTAACACGGCACGCAGGGGTGTTAACCGTGAGGTCTGCAGAGCAGTCTGCAGTGGCCTTGGATCGGTGATTGGTCACCAGAGGATCCGACTGGATAGGCCTGAGTTTTTTCAAAACGATGGAGTCAATCTGTCCAATTTGGGTTTGGATGTCTTCCTGGAAGACATCAAGGGGGGGCTGCTTGTTGAGCTCGAGCTGCTCAATGGCGGGCATGGGACATAGCATGGCTAGTCCCTATGCTGTGGCGGGTAGTGTGGAAAAAACAGGTATTTTCCGGTGAGTCCCACTGCAAAATCAAGTAAGCTAACAGCCCATCAGACCTCCCAGCGCTGCGGATCGTGCGATTACAATGCTTGGGGGGAAAGATGCACTGGGCCGCTACCGGACCAACAGTCATCAAGTAAAGATGGCTTGAGGCCCGGGGGTGGTCAAATTGCGGCCAGCCGGGTTCCTGCTGTCTTTAAGACCATGAGAACCTGGAGCCGGGGACTCGCCCATCTGTTGATTAAGGGGTATTCGGATACCCCTGCGATTTACCTGTTTCTGCACTACAGCAGGGGCCCCCTTTGCCAAAGATTGGCAAATTTGAATTACAATCAATAAAGTGTGGCCCGTATTTTAACCCATATTATCTGTCTCGCGTCTTTATTCCGGGGGGGGGGGCAATGGGTTCATCCCTGGTTTTCCCTATCTGGTGTGAGTATCTGCAAAGAAGTTGTCTACACAATAACACAGAGTCAGGACAACATTTTGCCTCTTCTCAGGGGTGGATCCAGCAACAGTCATCAGATGGAGTCCCTTTCATGTGACTGACACATAAAGAGCATTATAGCAGTTAGGATACTGCATTTTAGGTTGTGAAGCCAAAGACGAGATAAGCTAAGCTGCAGTTGGCTTGGATGAATTTCTGTTTCTCAGTCTAATCTTCTATTCACCATTTTTGTAAACAACTCCTCAGAGGAAGAGCCAGAATACAAATGGAATTAATAACATTACTTTTATTTGGTAGGATTGATACTAAGTTAGCTGTATGTTGGTTCTACTGAAATCCATAGGACAAGACAGTCCCATCATAAGTACTGTGGATTTTAATGGGAGTAAAGTCATTTGATCCTGAAGGCTAGCTGAAGATCAGCATAGTTCTAATTCACTGGGCAAAAAGCCACAGAAGAGGGGATGGGGGAGTTGCAAGATGCAATACATTATAGGCTAGTTGGTGTGGTGTATACAGGTTCTACCTCACAGGGACTGATTTCTTTACCAGGTGATTGACAACCCATATTTGTGGTGTAAACTGGCCAGCTTGTTTTAATGGAGCAATTACATTATACTGATGGTCAAACTACCTCTTTGGTTGTGCTTCTTCCAAGGATGTTCTCCAAACTTGGCCATGACCACTTAACAACAATATTACTTGGTTGCCCTGTGGAACCATCAGAAGATTATATGAGAATCAGACCAGATAATATCTGAAGCAGATCCCTAAGTCTGCAAGGAATTAGAGCTTCCCCGTGCAATCTGAAGGGTCTAGGTCAGAGATGACGAACCTTTTTGAACCCGAGTGCCCAAACTGCAACACAAAACCAACTTACTTATTTCAAAGTGCCAACACTGCAATTAAACCTGGATACTAAGGTTTTAGTTTAGGGGAAAAAAACTGCCCCTGCACTGCAAGGGTTAAATGCTTGTTGCTGTTGTTTTTCTAGGGGCAATATTAACAGAGAAACACTTACCAGTCCTCCAATCCCCTGTCGGGCTGGACCGGTAATGCACCCCTCCGCTGGATTACTGCACAAGCAGAGGGGAGTGCCAAAATCTGGGATCAGAGGACGGGTATGTATTTCTCAATGGCAATTTATGGCTCACGTGCCCACAGAGAGGCCTCTGCGTGCCAGCTGTGGCACAAGTGCCATAGGTTCGCCATCGCTGGTCTAGGCTGACCTTTTCTGAGGAGTGTTCACAGGAACGTAGTAGTATGTTAGCAGAACTCAAATGCGTAGGACATGCCACTATGACACCCTGTGGCTATGAGCATTAAAACAATTACACTTAGGATGTGGGGAGAGTACTCCTCCCTCATAAACATTCATGTTTTATCTTTAAACTACAGACTGGGAAACCTGTCTTCCTATATCTTAATTCCATCACCTTGGAGAGTGAAACCAGAGTTGTGTCAACCAGTCTAACTGGAAATCAGGCCATAATCTTCTGTTTGTCAAGTTTGTAAGATTAGATAATACTGGTTATTTCTCCGATGAAGTAAAGATTCATTTTCATAAATTGTTTTCCTGGTGTGTAGAAATGTCTTCTTTCCCCACAAGTGGTTTGCAATTTCTTTTAAAAGGCATTCAGGGCAATGGCAAGGGTAGAATAAAGAGAGTGTTTAAAATACAGCAATTTAGTTCAGTTTAAGTGGGCAGACACTTGATGGAAGGATTTTGACAGCATTTTTAATCAATCATTTCACTTTCAAAATAGCTGAATAATTACTGCCGTTTTCCTGAAGTCACAGCAAAACTATGTCAAAGTTCATCAGCACTCTAATTACATAAAACAGAGATAAAAGGCATAATGAGTTTTTGGGACAATGTGTATCACCTATGCTGTTTTCAATTTTGCACGAATCAATGTAGGCGGGATCAGTATAGGCTGAATCAGTAATGCGTATTTTAAAAAGTGGAGGACACATCTTTGTATATATCCTTGAAACATCTGGGGTGGAGGAAACAGCTGTATGTCGGGCTGTCAAGCCTCATGCTTTGGCTTTTAAGACTCAGGGTTTGGGTCTCTGAGTCTCAGAATGTGAACCTCAAATGGGATGCTGGCAGTCCTAAATGTATGGTTTATTCTCATGGTTTCAGGGCATGGCCATTTGGACATGCTCAGAAATACCTTGCTCTTTTTTATTACTTTACATGCTTCAGACTGTTGCTGCTGTAATTTATGCATTGGACCTTACATTCATCACTGAGCCTCTACACAGTTTAACTAACATGTGCACATGCTATTTTACAAATGTTAAGGAAATTTCTGCCTCCAATCCCTGTGACATCACAAAGACTTGTCCCTAAGTCTCAAGATATGGCCCTAAAATCTCAATGAATGAAGGGTTTCTGGCCTGGCAACCCTAGCTGAAAACTACTGTAGCAGACAAAAGTAGTACTATCTTGAGCCAGATCATCCAAATGTGTAGATCTTCCTTCAGGCAGGCTGTGTGGCCTCCATCATCCCATGGGCCTGAAAGAAGAGTCTACCTCAGGTGGCAGATACTGGCTGAAATCCAACAAAAAGTTACAACTAGAGTAGCCTCATTCAATTAATTGAACTTACACAGGTATTGATTCACCAGCTCCCCACTGATTTAATAGGCCTACTCCAGTTGCAACTTAACAACTGGATTTCACCCACTGAGGGGTAAAGAGCTGATATGTGACCAGTTCTACATCCGCATGGGCTCCTCTGCTGTGGTCAAATGAAGTGGCAGGTGTTGACTTGTTTCTTGCTGATTGTGGCAAACAACACATTGCACAGAAGAAATTCAAACCTCATGAAAACAGGTTCAGACAAGTGGCTCACAATCCAGAACATGGGAACGCACGGAGGTGTCCCCCACCCCCACCCCAGCTACAGAGACAATGTGATTTGAGAATGCTTCTTCCAAAATCACTCGGTGGTTGGCTGGTATCGTTCTGTCAGTGGAGGACATTCAGGACTTTTTATGCCCTAATAAAAACTGATGCAACATTACAGTTTAGAAATTGGCTTGTGATATCGCCATTCAGATAATTATGGCTATCTGTTTCCATTATTCCTGCTAGGTATTTTATTGAATGGCGCAATATTGATGGAATACTAATAGTAACAAATTTCAGGAGAGGGTCAAAGAACCTCCCTTTGATTAATGTAGAAGGCATATCGTCCGCAACAGTTTTAATGTTAAATGAGAGCCCTTTATGGTTTTAGGCGGACTTGCTACCCATCAGCAAAAGAAAAGAGGAAAATGCCACATATCTATAGTCCCATGTAATCTGTTCTTTCTGGACTTCAGCTGGCCCAAAGTAAGTTCACCTTAGGTTAATGTCATTGTTTTGAGGACTGGATCGTAAACACAACAATTTGCTTTGGTTTGTATTCCAGATTATCAAGGGCAGATTCACCAAGTGGATGTTCCTCAACCAATTTAAAGCAAAATAAAGCAACTTCTGTTCCTGGGTTCCTCCAGGAAGTGCATGGATCACCAAAAATGCCTCCAACAAGGGGAAAGAGTCTGGAAGTTCACTTCCAGTATTGAAAAATAGTACTTTTGGTTTTAAGCAATGCGGGTGGTGGTGGTGGAATGAAGTCTATTTAAATCATCAATCATAGCTCCTGCAGCTTCCAAGAGAAGCAACACACCATTTTTTGCTTGGAAGAAAAATTGCCAAGGAAAACCAGGGGAGTCTAGGAGTCACAAAGACAATATGAGCTCACATTTTGCCTACCCTTGATTTGAAGGATATAGATTTACTTCAAAGCAACCCTGAGTTTAGGTCTTCTACAGCAATTTTTTACGCTGTGAACCTTTGATTGGGGGCCTTCCTGAGAACCCACCCCTACTGTCCAGAGGTTGTTGCCTTCCCCTATTGTGCCATCCCAATAGCTATGGTGACTACGGTGCAGGAAGGTGCCAGATCCACCTCCTGCATCATAGAGCACCTATGACCACAGAGGAGAGGAGAACATTTGCTAAGTGAAGCAATATGAAAGGGAAGCAAAGTACTTATCACACAATTTTCTCTTTCAATGGCTAATAATGCGGCAGTGACAGGGAGCTGTGAGAGGTATAAGCAGAGTTTCAAGGGCTACTTCTGAGCTACCAGGCACACACTGCCTACACCTGGCCTACAGGAAATAATTGTCATTGCTTATAGGCCATTTCACAGTCTTCAGAAAGCTGCATCTGTTCTCTCCCGAGCATTAAAAAGTTGCTTCTTTGGTCTATAGCTTCCAGAAGTGGGAATCCAGACTTACTTGGCATCCATTCTTGCTGCCAGAGTGGGTACCCCACCCCCAACAACGCAAAGGTAAGGCTTTGTAATGGTAGTGCCCACATGGAGCCACTGGAGCCAGGTGAGATGGGAGGTGGCCATGGACTCCTTCCTCATCAACCACCTTTTTGGCCTTTGGGGCAGTGGGATTCCTTGGCCAGTTGCCCATTGGCTGGACAAGTGGAGCCGCAGATGAGGACCGCCAGGCAAGTGGACTGTAGGAAGGAGCTTTCCAGTCCAGTACACTCACCTGGCAAAAAAGGCAGCACCTGGCCCTGTTGGGGGCAATATAGTTTTGGACTAAAGCTCCCAGAATCAATGTTTTAATTGAAAGACTTGCCAGTATTTTAAAACATGATAACTCAGTAACATACACATTCTTTCCATTGTTTATATTTTAAAGGGAGAAATAAAGCTGTTGACAGTTCACATACTAATGTGGGCACAGGTGGCTAAAATATTATCTATAACCATGTATGAACATACATTACCTACAGAAAGAAACAAGTTAATCACAAAACCGAAAGTGCTGAATTTGACTGTTAATATATTCATTATTCAGTGGTGTTGTATTCATTCATTACTAATTACATTTCTGAAACATTTAATTTTTATAAATGTATTTGTATAAATGAAAGAAAATATTTTAGAGAAAACATTTCTGTCCATCTTTTATAGGCAAATTTACCCTGAAAAACCTTTATCAATCCACCTTGCTAATTTTCTTTGCCCATCCTAAATGTAAAGCTTGACACGTTGGTAGAAAAGAGCTAACTCATTTTGTTCACTTCTCATAAAGAGCTCAATAATTAAATTTGTTTACATGTTTGTAGAAGCAGGTTTTAATTTATCATGTTAATCATTATCATTCTTGTTGCCATTAATCATTTCTTAACAACAGAGTCGTCATTCTGAGATTAAATGGGGAAGAAGAAAAATGTATGTAACTTTAAACACATTGGAGGAAAGAAAGCAAAATCTAACTAATAATTAATTTCCTTCAGCCAATAGTTCTTAATGTCTACTGTTCCAGAGAGCTGAGACTTGAACTCTCGAATCTCTGACCATTTGCCATTCTGTCTGAAGCTTCTGGGATCTGAAGTTCAAAATATCTAGAGGACTGTAGGCTGGAACCCACCTCCATAAGGTCTCTAATCTAGCTGGACTTTGCCACAGAGTCTTGCTAAACAAAGGGCTTGTCTACACAAGCTCATTTGGAGTGGGCTGCTGCAGGCTAAACAGGGTCGCTTGAATCCAAATGGCATACGCATCTCAAGCAACCCTATTCATTCTAGCTCCTTTAAAAGAGCTAAAATAAAAAGTAATCCCCTTCCTTGTCCTTGCCTGTCTCCTCCTATTTCCAGGAGTGGAGGCCTTTTTCTTGGTCTCACCACCTTCACATGGGAGAGGGATTTATCTGTCGCTGCACCCAGACTCTGGAACTCCTTCCCCCAGGCTGGCCCCATTTTTGCTGTCCTTCTGTAAGCAGATGAAGACCTTTCCCTTCAGGCAAGCTTTCCCTTTGTGACTGGCTCTCTGAGATGGATTTTTAAATGGAGTGTTGTGCCTCATTGCTTTGAATCTGTTTGAGTGCTAATCTTGTTTACCATTTTAGTGTGGTATTTGTTTGATTCTTTTTCATGTTTGTACACTTACTCTTTTTCGCTTTTAAGCATTGTCTTTTAACAATCTAATCCACTTTGGGTCCTTTTTAAGGAGAAAGGTAGGGTAATGAATGAATGAATAAAAAATTCTTTTCTTTTTTCAAAGTGATGCAGCACATCAGCACTGTCCTACTACAGTTCTCCTTTTAAAACTCTTACTTCTTTTGCCCTTCCTCAGAGCAGAGGATGTATTTAATTTTCAAATATCATGAAGTGGTCAAGGTCTCTTCTTAAGCCGCTCAGTGATATTAGCAAATTGACAAAGGAATGTAAATTGACAGCCACAAACTCACTTTGTTTCATTTGGAGTGATTGCATGCACTGGAAGCAAACTAAAATGGATCCTACTCATACCAAAAAAGTTGTAACTCCTGCCAAGGACCTAGAGAGGCGTGAATAGGAATGCTATGGGGACAGGCTGCTTCACTCCAGCAATTAGTTATGTGGTCACTAGAAAAAGAAGTGAACCAGCCTGTCCCTGCAGCAGACCAAACAGCAGGCTACATGACCATCTGATCGCACCCTAAGATTATTTCTGGATCATAAGAATCTCTTCTATTACCACACACAGAATCAAACACAAAACTGTATGTCAGCAAATTATTGTACATAACCAAAACTGCTATAGACTTTTATTGTTTTGATTGCTCTCTGCTCAATAATGAGACAAAGTGCAGTAGTGGTTATAAAGTGTTGGACTAGGACTTGGGAGACCTGGGTTCAAATCCCCACTTGCCTATTGAATTCATGAGGTGACCTTTGGCTACTCACACCCTCTTAGCCTTAATTAGCTCAGGAGGCTCTTATGAAGCTAAAAGTGGGAGGAGAGCCATGTACACTTGCCTTGAGTTTTTTGAAGTATAGGCTGGATATACTCCTGACAAAACAAATAAGTGTTAATCGTTCCCTATTGTCTCCATTTCCTAAGAATAACCTTCTCTCTTGCCTCTGAGTACCCAGTTCTCTTTGTTTTCTTTCTCTCAAGACATCCTGTGTACTTTCCAGGAAAGTATTAGCTGGCGGCAGCTGCGTTGCAACTCAGGAACCACTGCTGAAACATGCAATTTTTCCTTCCTCCCCCACTCCCATGTACAAGGCAAGCATAACACTAACGAGCATCAACATTTTCAAACTGCAATGTTAATGTTGTTGTGCAATCATTAACAAATGTTTTAATGGAGTAGAGTAATGTGATAAGATCTAACATGCCATTTCCAAGCTTTGCCTAAATGTGAATGCAGGAAAAGTGGTTCAGTGAATCATGATGTGCACATGCTATACTCAGAATTGCGATTGGCAATGCAGCTTGGTGCTCCTCTTGAAATACAACATCTTGTACATTCAAGAAAATATGTGATCATTCACAGTAGAAGCAGTAATAAAAATCTCTTTCTATAGTTTATCCTCTTTTCCTTTATTCTATTGCATACCGTATTTCTTTCTTGACTCCTCTTGCACTTGTCTCTGTAAAAGAATTTATTCTGCATTCTCCCTCTCCCTCTCCCTCTTTGTGTGTATGAACATATATATATATATAATGGTTAGGATGTTGGGCATATATTATTGCTGCACAGGAGTGTAGCAAATGATATTATGTGGCAGAGCAAATCAATATTCTACAAGGCAATTCTAAAAATGAGGGCACCCCAAACAAAAAAATCATAACTTTGAAACCGGACTTCAGATCAGCACCAGATTTGGCACAGTAGGTATCCTGTTGAGTCCATCTTGACTGCTGCCATTGGTGTTGCCAACATTCAGGCTACCTTTTGTTATGTAAAGCTTGGCATCCTTTTTCCTGCTGGCAATGCAGACACAATATTGTGCAGCAATATTGGGACATTTTCTGACTTTTTGAACCATAGATACAGGAAGCATAATATCCTGTATTCATAAACCAGATACTTTTTAAAAAAAGAATTGAATATATATGAACATAAGAAGAGCCATGGTGGATTGATTGGACCAGAGGCCTATGTACTCCAGTGTGCCTCTCCCACAGTGCCTGTGTGGTGCCCACACTCTCCCAGATACCTATGGGAAACCCAGAAGCTGTGCAATTAGACTTTTATATGTCTTCCAGGAACTGGTTTTGAGGCAGACTGTCTATGATACTGGAAGCAATAGGAAGGCAGTGTGATGCAATGCTTAGTACATTGGACAAGGACTTAGGAGACCTGTGCCCAAATCTCTACATTTTCCTGAAACTCACTGGATGACTTTGGGCCAGGGTGGGGCTTGGGATAGAAGGATGAAATGTTGAATCCCACCCCCACCCCAAATCGCAGCAGCCTTGCACCATAGAATGTACACAAACAGGATTTGGGCCATAAATGTATAAATTTTAGAAGACAAGATCTATGACAACTAGAGATGGGCATGAACTCCTGGTTTGACAGTTCGTGCCAGTTCATTTCTTGGCTGAACAGGTATTTAGCACTTCAAAGCCTTGCCTCCTTTAGTGGGCACCCACTAGGAGGTAGCAGCCTAGCTTCTCTGCCTTGTCTCTTCCATGCACTGCCTGAATGGGCGCCCACCAGAGGAGGCTGGGCTTTGAAACACTGAACACCTGTTCAGCCAAGAAACAAATTGGCACGAACCACCAAACTGGCAGTTCATGCTCATCTCTAATGGCAACAGTATGCCACCACTGAGTATCAGCCAGAAACTTATAAATACATGCTATCTCTTTCTGCATGACAATATTCTTCCTCTTTCCAGTGGGGATTAGGGGCAGGATTTTCAATATTTAAGAACTCTCCAGCCCATAATTCTGTTTCAGAGTTTTGGATTTTGATGTAAAAGTCTTTAGCTGCATAGTAGAAGTGCAAGGACATACAGAACAGAATTAGCTTCAAGTCTCCCCAGAGTAGACCATTCCTTTTTTGTCTCATCAACACACTCTGAGACATTAGTAAGAGAAAGAATAAAAAGGTTTCATTTACTTACATTTGAACAGATCAAAAGCATACTGAACAAACATTACTGTTATGAGCAACAGGCCTCAACAGACACACTGACTGCTTCCCACAGACTCCAGACTACACTAACTGCTAACTGCACTAACTGCCAGAAGACTAAAGAGAGAGAGAGGAAAAGATACTCAAGCAGAGAGGTATGGCTCTCTTCAAAATCAGAGGCAGTAAAGGAACAATTGGTTACTGCTGGATTGATTGACAATCACCTCAGCTCAGAAAGAACACTCCCAGCCAAACCTACTGAAAGCAGCAGATGAGGCTGAAATGACTCCAATAAATTTGGAAGAAACTCCCAAATTATGAGATTGGGAGCCCTCAAACAAGCAGCAGGTAGAGCAGTCCTCTCACCTCCGTGCCACTTCTGCAAACCATAAGAAAAGTACCCTGCTTAACTGTGGGAGTCACAAGGATTCCCTAAAGCTCACAAAGGTGCTTTGGGGAATGAATCCCAATGGAAGTTGCCTGTGAATAGCATGTGTGTTCCAATGGAGGCTGCCTCCAAACAGAACGTCTGAAGGCAGCCTTTGTCAGGAGGATTCTCCCATGCACCTTTGCAAGCTGCAGGGAACCCTCACAATTCCTACAGTGCAGTGGAACATTTTTGAAGAAGTGGCATGGCATGGAGGTGAGAGGGCTGCTCTACCTTCTGCTGATTAAACAGCTCTCTGTCCCATAATTCAGCCTGAGGAAGGAATTCCCACAGAATTATGGGACTGAGAGTTCTTTAACTCTGAAAATCTCATGCCTAGTGGGGAGAGACTCCCCAGAAACCCAACATTAGAGATATCTTCTAACTAAGCCTGAGAGCATGTTAATGTTGCAGAGGAGTGATTGAGGCAGTCTTCCCCACTTTCTGAAATCAAGGGAATCCCCTGTTAAAGTCTTGAACGCCAATCACCAAAGAAAAATTATTTGCATAATTACAGAGGTGAGAGAACCTCATGCGGTGAGACTAAATGTGAACTTTTTGGCTAACAAAACTGTAACATATGAACTCAATGTAATGTGTTTAGAGCAGTGGTTACCAACCCTGGGTTTCCAGATGTTCCTGGACTACAACTCCCAGAAATCCTGGCCAGCACAGGTTGTGGTGAAGGCTTCTGGGGGTTTAGTCCAAGAACATCTGGAGACCCAAGGTTGGGAACCACAAACCTTGCACTGCAAATTAAGAGATCTAGATTCAGCTTCTCCTCTGAACTATGAAACACACTACATAAGCTCAGACTACACTCCCTCTCTTAGCCTGACTTACCTCACAGATTTGTTGTTGTGAAGTCAAAGTAGAAAGCAGAAGACCCACATGGCCCAAAAGCCTTAATCTTGTTGGAGAACACATGTGTGTTTATATCAATAATGGACAACAACTATTGTAAAAGGATATTCTGCTTTTAAACTCAGATGTGAAATGCAAATCCTTTTCATGATTCCATAGTCCTTTGCCTAGAGCCACTAATAAGGGGGCAGTCAAGTATGTTGCATTCATGCAGGGCTTTGAATTGATATGATGGATATGGAAAATTGCACATTTTCTGAGCATTTGGATGACCTGATAGGCATGAATAAAATGGTAACACATCAGCAATTACACCAGTGCAGCATCAGCAAGATTAGACAAAGAATCGATCAATAATATGAGAAATGAAATAGGAGTATTTGTCCTGATCCATAGAGGTTTCATATAAGCTTAGGCTCTGCATTTCCAGCTGCGCAAAATAACTTGACTCTCCCCATATAGAACAGTCAGCATTTCAAGCTTATAAAAGAAGTGGCTGAACACACTAAAATATGCTTCATGTACACTTTCAGTATGAATAATAATCTAAGAGAAGAATAGTACTGATGAACGGGACCAAAACTCCATCTTGTCCAGAGTCCCGGCAAAGTTATTTCTTGAAAGCATTTTTATTCAACAAAATGTACACATCACTTAGGGATCAAAATAGTACATAGACTTGTAACAAAAACATCAGTTCCAGAGCAGGTGATAAGGGTTATTTTTAAAGGCACATACAGAAAACCACAAATTAAAGATGAAATCAGCTGATAAAAGAACAGTTGAAAATAATTTAAAAAAATATTTTAAAAACTTCAGCAAAAATGGGGGTGAACCTAAAAACAGACAGTGCTGGTACTGAAGGATGTTTCTTTCCACCATTTTTCTTCCTAGACATCATGATCTCCTCCACCATTATCAAAATATTACCATACACAGAGGGCTCAGTTATATCACAACATTTAACATACCACTTTTGTTTTCCAAATAGGAGCCATGGGGGATGGGGTAGGGATCAATGTGACATCCTCAGGGAGACATCCCTTGTCACTGTTTTCATTCTCTTAATGAGTTATACAGCTCGCTGGATGGCTCAGTGGGTTAGGTATGGAGTTCAGTTCCCCACTGAGTCTCCAGAGAAAAGAGCCAGCCTGTGTGGCCTTGGCCAAGCTGCACAATTCCAGAACGCCCACAGAAGATGGGAATGGTAAACCACTTTTGAGTATCCTCAACCTAGAAAACCCTGGAAAGGATCACCACGTCAGAATTGAGTGGATATCATGCAATATTTATTAATGAGTTATACATGCCCCACAAGGCACCTCTCTGACATCATCATGTTAAAAACCTAGCCACTGCCCCTAAGTGACAAGGTTAGTTTTTAGTCCAAAGGACAATTATAAGCTGTCCCTTCACTGTGCCAACCAGTCTGAGCCTTCAAGCCCTAAAAGGAATTAATATTATTCAAATATTAAAAGTGAAAAGCTTTCTTGAGCGAGCTTAGTTTTCTTATTCAAGACTTTGTATTGCATTGGGTGTTGGGAAGGGGATTTTCAGTTTTGGCCGACAAATCCCATAATTCTCTTTTCTGAGAGATCTACATGACAGAAAGCTAAATGTGGCTCACATGGGAGAATAGCCTCAATTGGAAGGCTTAGATGAGCTTTGTGGCACAGTGGTTAAACTGCTGTACTGCAACTGTGCTCCTAACACAGGTAGCAGGCTCAAGGTTGACCCAGCCTTCTATCCTTCTAAGGTTGGTAAAATGAGTACCCAACTCACTGGGGGGGGGGGGGGGCAATGTGTAGCCTGCATAATTCACTTGTAAATCGCCCAGAGAGTGCTTTAAGTGCTATGGTGCGATATATAAGCAGCACAGTTTGCTTTTGCTTTTAGAGGCTGAGCTATGTCTAGCTCATCAATGCTTCCTGTTCTTGTCTCAGTGCTAGCAGGGAACTTTCTTTCTGAACAAGAAGCTAAACTAAACCCTAAACTAGGCCTAGCTCAGTTTCAAAGCCTTTCAGGTGAGCCACATTTAGCCATCTGCAAGGCCTCTGTAGCTGGCAGATAGCTCAGTGAGTTAGGCATCTTGCTGCAGAGCCAGAGGTTGGGACTTCAGTTTCTCACTGTGCATCCCAGAAGAGTCAGCCTGTGTGGCTTTGGGCAAGCTCCACAGTACCAGAGGAGGGAAAAGGTAAACCACATCTGAATATTCTCTACTTGGAAAACCCTGAAACAGGTCACAATAAGGCTGAGTTGACTTAATGGCACAAGGTGTCTGTCAAGTAAAACTCCCAGAATAGAGAATTATGGCATAAGCCCAAAAATCTGAAAATCCCATCCCCAGGTGTTACACTCTCTATTGCCTCTGACAGCAAATATCTTGAAAATGTTACTTATAAATAAATAATGTGGAGAGTTTCTTTCAGAATCAAACAAAAGAAATTTATCAGGGAGAAACAGATAAAAGGAAGGAAGGAAAGGTAGGAAAAGTATAACGGAAAAACAGCAATCATCTATATAATCTTTTATAGTATTCTTTTATAATATTTTCACACACTTCCATATCATCTTCTATCTTTTAACTTTAAAATTAGCTGTTCTTACAAACTCCACACAACACACCATTTCCTTGATTCCTTTTCCCCCACTAAAACAAGACAGACACACCAATCAACTCTCCCTTAGGCACTTCAAACAGACTCCTCTAAACTGCCTAACTGCCATCACCCATCACATCCTAAAGACATCAACCAATCAGTATTCAGCCATACATTCACCATTCTATCAGTCATCCACCAATCATTTCACCACTCAGCCTACATAGACATACTATTCACACATCAACAGCTCTATTTCCTACTAACCTATTACCTGCATATTTACAAATATACGCATACATAGATGTTTAGAATGGCAGAATTGTCACAATCAGTATGTCTTTACAATTAAATTGTTACCAGGAAACAATATTGCTTTTCAGTGCCTCATAGTATGAAAAGCACAGCATATGTGGAGGTTGATTAGATCTTTCTCCCGTGCTGTAGTCCCCATGAAAATCGCCCCCACCCCCAGCTGCTACTTGCACGAGGAGTGTACAGGGCTGGCCTAGGACGTTTTGCTGCCAAAGTAAAGAACAAGATGGAACCCCTCCCACACCATACAGAAAAGCTGACTGGTGTTGAACTTCCTTCAGTACTAGTAATGGGACAGGGTGCCCCACATACCAGGTTGAAGCATGGTGTCTGGGAGCACAGAGTGGCTGGTTGGCACAAATCTGTATCGTCCAACGTCTTCCCACCACTCCCCAGCATGTGAAATCTAAGGCAACCACCTGTGTAATAGTAGGACTGGCCTTGGAAAAGAAGCTGCCACTGATGCTGCTGGTTGCTTCCTTCTCTGGACAAACACTGCTTCCAAAACTGACTTTCATTGTATCATAGCAGAGAAAAAGGATTACCCCTGTTCTCCATGAGCTGTTGTCTTATTCCTGACCTTCCCTTTGCCACCAAAGTTGCATGCAGAACACACACTCCTAATTAACCTGCTGTTTCTTCTTGCAAATGATAATTCTGAATACCCCACAATTCCAATAAAAAGTTTCTTCTGCTTAAGTTTTTTAGGATATTGTCCACCCCTGTAACAGTCTCCATTGCATACTGTGTGTTCATTTAATGTGTTATTCTTATCAGCAAAACAGAAACTATTTGAAATTACTGACAAGAAAAAAGGTATAATATGAGTCACATATTTCAAATACTTTACAGCTTTAAAGTTTCAATGTCATTTCCAAGTGGAAGCTAATGAAAATGTCTTATCTCTTTTTGAAAAATAACAAGCTCAGTATAGCTCTTTACCCAGGATTTACATGTCTACAGATAAAGAGATAAGGCATAGTTTAATTAGCACTGTTTCAGTACAACCTGGGAAGAGATGAATTTGTCTAGTTAGGTATTAAAATCTGCTTTGGTCCTTTATGGAAGGATTAAATGCTATTGTACACATTTCAAATGTTTTGCTATGGGTTTTTTTTGTTTTTGTTTTTTGTTTGTGTGTTTGTTTGGCACATGTACTTTCACAGTGTCTCTTGAAATACATTAGAAGTCTGTCCAGGGTTAAAGCAACCTGAGGTATTTTGAGGGCAATTTTGTAATGGGGGCGGGGGGAATCAAACATGAATAAACATGGAGAAAAGTGATTCTTCTGGACATAAACATGGGATTCATTTGCATGCCTGATAACTCAGATGTGAAGGTCTACTGGAATCATCCCTCTGAAACTCTTAATACATTTCAGCTAGAATGAGGAATTATATGTAACATTTAATTTGATCCGGGCTTACATTAACAGCTTCTAGAGATTTATACAAGTCACTTGATGTATCTGCTCATATCTATTTCACAGTAGCATGCTTTATAGCAAGGGGGCAATTTTGGAAGGTCAAGGGGGCAGCTTGCCACCCATACTCTCCAGAGGCTCCACGTACATCCCGTGATTACAGCCACAGTTGCTGAAATTTGATAGAAAGTTAGCAGTGTGGCAACAGTGGTAATAGGAAACCTTACTTAAAAACAAAGCACATGGTAAGTACATGCTTTGTTTTAATATTTCAATGTACAGATGTGCTTGGGGAAAACTTCTGGACAGCAGTACTGCTGCAATGACTTAATTAATGTAGGTGGTGTTGGATGGTTACCTGAGAACAACTCAGAATCTGACATAAGGTTATAGGAGTGAATCATACAAGGATCCAAGGGTGCGTTTCCATTCTCAAAATAGCTATTTCTGCAGTAGGAGGAAAATATTGCATGATTAAAGTGTCCCTAAATCAAGAGACATTCCTCCATTTGAGATCTCTCTTGTACAAGTCTTTACATCAGCTCTTTTCAGGAACTTTTTATGGTTCACAAAAGTTTGTACATTACAGCCTGTATCTTCTTTGCCATGTTTTGCCTTCTGTAACACAATCCCAGAGGCATTGCGATACTGCACTACAAGAAATAAATTCTGCCATCTCGTGCAAGAACCTGTGGAACAAAAACACAATTTTTATTTTATCCTTCTGGTCATGGTTTTTTGGATCCAAGCCACTGTGATTTTCAGCTTACCCAAACCTAATACAACTGGGCACCACAACCATGAATTAAAAGTCTTTGTTGCATCAGTGCTAATAGATCTGGTTTCTCAGACCAATAAAATAAAATAAAATAAAATAGTAGCATAAATCCTTAATGTCTTGAAGCCCAACATTTGGCAAACAGTATGATAATAACATTGCAAGTACTGAAGTTTATAAGATGCAGTTGGCATAAGTTCCTACAAATGTTCCTACCCTCCTATATAGTTATTAGCCAGAAACACACATCTGATCTGGGTTATAAATATTCTAGTTTTTGTTGTTGTTTTAAATGTGGCGTTGAGAAACTATTTAATATATTTATGAGAATTACATGCCTCTATGTCACATCCAATTTATAGCAACCCCAGTAGGCCTTTCAAGGTATGAGAGATACTTAAGGAGCAGGTTTACTAGTGCCCTCCCCACTACTCATGAGTATCCTATAACTGAGTGGGAATCTGAACTCAGTACTCCTGAGTCCTAGCCCATTACTCTATACACTACAACACACTGAATTATAGGTGCACTGGAGAACACCTATATGCATGACCAGTCAAACTAGCACTCTGTAAGCTATTGCTACCCTGTTTTCCCGAAAATAAGACCTAACCTGAAAATAATCCCTAGTATGATTTTTCAGGATGCTCATAATATAAGCCCTACCCCAAAAATAAGCCCCAGTTAAGTGAAACCCCGCCCTCCACTATTGTGCAGCAACCAGAAGAAGATGACATGACTATAATTGAATAAATGTAGATTGCTGTACATGAAAAAAATAAGACATCCCCTGAAAATAAGCCCTAATGCATTTTTTGGAGCAAAAATTAATATAAGACCCTGTTTTATTTTCGGGGAAACAGGGTAATAGGAATGGCAGTTCAAATGAAATGTTTTAACTTTAGATTAGGCTGTTGAATCAGGAACGCATTTGGCACAAGGATTGTCGATGGTATTGGCTTGCTTTGTCCCAAACTTGGAGAAGGCTGAACTAATACTTATTAATTTTTAGTTTCAGTTTTTAAAAATACCTTCTCAAAACTCTTTGTTTGGGTGAGATGAAAAAAGAAGTCATGTTCTAGGATTTCCCTTACTTGGTATCTGTTTGCTCAAGAGGGGATGCTGTAGACCATCTTGACTGCTGACTGCTTGGCACCCTTTTTCCTGCTGGCAAAAAGCACATCATATTGCAAGGCAAAGTCAGACCATTTCTTCAGGTTTTGAATCATGGACACAGAAGTAATATCCCACATACATATACCATAGGGTTTTTGAAGGACTGAATATTAGCTATATTCAAATGTCTCAATAAATAAATAGGAATATATTAATAATGAAATGGAAGTACTTGGGACTTTTTCCTTCTATCACTATAAATACTGGCATTGTATTTTTATTTATACTGTAAAATCAAACCCAAGAGTCTTGAGGTTTTATGAGGATCACCTGACTCTTTCATCTCAACATCATAGCTTTATAGGTTTTTCCAGCTAGCTCAGGCCTATGGAGACTCGAAGTCAATTACTAACCCAGTGCTGTTTGGCAGAGTTGCATGAACCGGATTGTAATTACCTTCCACATGCCTCGTGGGTTCAATAGCCCTTTTGACAAACCCTGACCAAAGTTCATGAGTATCAAGAAAAGTTTGTAAATTGACTAAAAAGAGAAAAATAGGGAAAACTCATTGGAGAGATTTTTAGTTTGAAGGTCACTCAGGGCAAATAATTTAAAACAGAATACAAAAGGGAAACAAAGGGTGAAAAGTCAAGCAAAATGAAAAGCAATTTACAGCAAACTGTTATAAATGTCTGCTTAGAAGAAAAGCCAGATATTTAATGTGAGTAAGCTTGTGATTGCTGCCCTTGTCACCTCCCCCAAGACTGAAACAAACTGCTAGACTTTTACATCATTCCCTACTTCTAAGAATATAACAGCCAGAACCCTATTTTAGATTAATACCCTAGTAAGCATAATGATATAAATCACACTAACTGCCACTATTTAACAAATTGTCACTTGCATTCCTGGTCACATGCTAGTCATGCAACTTGGCACTTGACTAGGAATGTGAGCAGCAACTCACTGATTAGCAGCAATCCACCACTACAATTCATGCCATCATTCTTATGATGGAATGGAGTCCATGATGGAATTCTAGCCACTAAATCCTGTCTAAGGGACATGACTTCAATATAGCTAGCAGACTACAATTTCTCTGAATCAGATCCTGAAAAAATTACTGTTGTAGGGCACTGTTGCCAGAATGCCTCACTGGTCATCATGACCATGACCATACTACCTGCTGGATACTGGGAGCTATTTTCCAAAAAATTATCTTCTCTGAGGTTAGCTGTGAATTTTTGAAATGCATGTTCTGTTTCTGAAATGGAAGGAGATGGTAAGCATACAAGTTCTTTTTTAATCCCTTCCTTGAATTCCGAGACTCCACCCTCACTGATGACAAGAACTGGAAGGTCGAACTTGCTAGTTCCGTGGTTCAGGTATCTGGCTGTGAAGCCAAAGGTTGGGAGTTTGATTCCCCACTATGGCTCCTTGACAGGAACAGAACAGCTCTACTATTCTACAGTTATTATATTATTATATATAGATCCTTCTTGTATGTCAGAGACCAGGGCAACAATGGTATGGAAAGAAATCATATTGTGGACTTTTCCTGCATGAACCTATAATGCCTGTACCTTCATGGCACACAGACCCAATCCAGGACATTCGTCCTCACCCCAGTTTTACAAACATAAACAGGTGGATTTTACTTCAATGCTGCTGACGCTATAGCAACTGCCTGGCCAGCAGGTTAGTGTGGCCAAATAGGACAGGCCTTGCAGCACCCCTGGCTCTATTCACTGGCAGAGGGGAATGGCCTGGGGATTGAGAACAGATAGCCAAGGGACAGTTGTTTCTGCCCCTAGCACTTGCCCTGGTGTACTTTAGCTCCCATGCCATGCCTATAGCATTAGAAGGAACCCTTTGATGAGGGAAGTGGCATGCTGGCCCAGACCCAGACCTGATTCAGTATTAGTCCATGAGAATACATTTTCTTCTTTATGAGCAAACATCATTGTTGCTGCTGTTCTTTATTTTTTTCCCCTCACATCCCTTAGTATCTGCCTATCTCTAAGTATCCTTTTCTCTCCTTTGCACTACCTGTCCAACACACCTACGCAAATCTCACCAGAATTTGTATTTCCATAGCTGAGAGATGCAAAGCGGACTTGAAAACAACATAGCCTTTTGTCATCTTTGTTGCAGATTTTTTTTTTCTGGCTTAGTTTATGTACAGGGATTTATTTATTTATTTATTTTCATAGCATTTATAATACCTATGTGTGATACAAATAAGGTATATATTGTTTTATGTTTATTTAATTATTTCTTATACATATTGCCTGATTTTGTACATTTCCCCTTGAACTGGATTACAGCCATAAGCAAAACAATCACCAACAAAAGCAAATAATACAGCCAATTCCAATATTAATGTACTGTGCTCAATCCAATTGTTAGATCCAACTAAAATAGACCCATTGAATTAATGGAACTTAAAATCAAGTATTGACTTAAATGCCATTCTTTCAATGTTTCTACTCTATTTGAAGCTAACACTTGGACTTCATCCATTAAGATGTTGATAAGCTAATCATTTCAAGATAAAATGCCAGCCAGAATAGAAAGATCTTAACCTAGTATCTAAATGTTTATAATGAGGGGTTCAGGCAAATCTCTCTAGGTAGAGTGTTTCACACATTGGGGGAACTCTATGGAAAAGGCTCTTTCTCTTATAACTACTTGTTATTCCACTGTAGATGGAAGCATTCAGAAAATAACTTTGATGAAATATCTTAACAATTAGGCAGAAAGTTATGGGAGATTTATATGGATTAATAGCTATATTGCAAAGGTGCATAGGTGTGTGTGCAATATATATATTTACAAGTAATAAAGAAAAAATAAAGCCAGAACTCTTCCTCTGAGAAAATGATGAGAGACAAAGGTGGGAAAGGGCAGCCATTTTATTAATTCCTGTGATAAGATTAAAGGAACTGTCTTCCCTGCCCTTTCCCATGGATAAGTAATGTGTTCATGTAATACAGTGGTTCCCAACCCTGGGTCCCCAGCTGTTCTTGGACTAAAATACTCAGAAATCTTGATCAGCACAGATAATGGTAAAGGCTTCAGAGAGTTTTAGTCCAAGAACAGCTGGGGACCTAAGGTTGGGAACCATTGATGTAACAGCTTGAGGTTCTCATTTGTGGCTTCACAGTTGAGAAGGAGCACTCCTCCCCACAAGCCAAGCCCTTTGCTGATGTACTAGATTTAGGGAGTGTTGTTGACACTGCCGGTCCTCCATTCTGCCATAATATTAGGAATTTCAGCAGAACACAGTTGCAAGAGATACAGCGGCAGATGGGATGAAAGGGAGTTCAGTGTTCTCATGTAGCAAGCTAGGTGGCAGTTCTGAAGATGGCAAATGTTTGGTTACGTACAGCAAGTGTTTGCATTTGTCTTTGTAAAATAACTTTGCCTGTGCCTTCGCTTGGAATAAAATGTGTCCTGTCTTGCACATTTCCAGTATCTTCTGTACCAGAATGGAAGAAACCATGATATTAAGCACATTGTAGTTCATGACTTGATGAGGGAGTTGTCCATTCTGATATATTACCCCTAATGTGCATTTCATGTCATACAACCTTCCAACTGTAGCCATGTCAAACCTGTGCTAAAGACTGGGAGGTCAGAATATTCTCTCTAACTTCCAAACTCCCCTGACCAAGCCTAGCCTAAGACATGTTGCTGCTTAATGCAGAGCAGCAAATGGCACTTCTGCCATACTATGGATGTTTCATGTTCTATCTAGCATTTGTGAGTTTTAAAAGTCTGTAATCAAAGATTCCAAGCAATTTGAACTGATGAAATGAAAATTAAAAAAAAAACTGAGATGCATCAAAGAAACTTAATGACAAGTTGAATTCCCTCAATAAAGCACAAGATCTCCTTTGGATTCTCCAGACAATGAGGCACTACAAAGAGCTCGGCACAAGGTGATCCTAGGCCATATATCCCCTTTTAGGTGCTCTGGCAGCCATTTTCCATAGGTGTGTAGGGCAAAATGAAATTTTGTTGTTAATTTAATGACTACTTAAAAATCCAGCACCATGCACTTTAATGCCATTGAAATAAGAAGAACATAAAACATTGAGGTCCTTCATTTATCTCTCAAACTCCCCACAAAAACCTGTGCTACACTATGGGTGAAATCCTGTTGCTCAGTGTAGTAAGTCACACTAGAGTAGGCCTGCAAGAACAGTGCAGTCAACTCCTCCATAATTTCCATTGATTGCACTGAATCTGCTCTAGTTGTGACTGTCTTACTATACTAAAGCAGGCCCATTGGAAGCAATGGAACTTACTGTAGAACTGACTCAACAAACCCCCACTGGGCCTACTGGGCCTACTCTTGTGCAACTTAGTATGCTAAGCAACAGGATTTCAACCTACGAGTAGGCCTGAAAAATCAAACCTTTTTTTTTTTACACCCTGCAGTGAGAGTCTCATTCCATAGTCTCAGACTTCTTGCCAAAGTAAAGGAAAACTGAACTCCATCCCTGAAAAGGTTGCTGGCTGCTGCCATAAACCATTTGAAATAAAACAATCAGATCATTATCTATTGTGCTTCAGAGGCCAATGAACTTACTTTTGCACAGGCACAAATGCTTGCAGGACCTTCAGCTGAAGCACTAAAAGGAAAGGTTATTCTTCCTCTCTTCCTCCCCTTCCTTTGTAGAAGATCATTTCACGTTGCAGAAAGCTGATTATGCCACATTTTATCTTTGTATTTAACATTCATTGCTTGTCTTAGTTTTGGCTGCCAGCCTCAAGCTCATAAGACAGCTGAAAGGAATCTCATTGTTCTCTGTGAAACTGGGGCTGGTACCAGATATTTGCTGACTGAGTAGAAAATGGTGGCCCCCGCCCTTCCAAGTCCAGGTTCATAGTATCCAAAGCTGGCCAAATTGTTTTGGTGCATGCAACAGAAAAGTTCCATGAGTACTTCTTTCTTGTTAAAATACATCAATAATACATTCCACGACTGCTAATTTGCGTAATCATATGGGGGCACATGGAGAAGGACTGGTGAATATGATTATACCTATCCTTGCCATTTGGTATCCATTGGCACTGTTGCATGCCTTTGGCCATAGAGTCAAGTGTGTATGTATATCGATCATATGGACAATGCACATGTATAGAGTGCACTTACATTTGTGAGCATCCCCTTTTAGATTCTTGAGCTGTTTAAAAGGCTGCTAACTCCCCTCAAGAGATGTAAGATGCTATTGTAAGTACAAATCTCAAGTTGGTTGAAATTTGCCCTGGGGAACACTTTGGGGCAGGAAGGTACACGGGAACCATATTACCTGTAACTTGATTATTTTGGAAGATTAGAATTCTGAAGACCTCAGAACAGCAAAAGCACTGTAATCAGTACAAGACTGTTTCATTTGACATTTGCTGTCTGTTACTAGATTTCTGGCCCTGTGCACTGTCTTTAGTCCACTTGTAAATGGTTCTTCTTTCCTTTGTCCTTAGCATAATACTCTCACAAAATGCCTCTTGAGTCTATGATAGGTTGTTGTTGTTGTTGTTGTTGTTTAGTCGTTAAGTCATGTCTGACTCTTTGTGACCCCATGGACCAGAGCGCGCCAGGACCCCTGTCTTCCACTGCCTCCCGGAGTTGGGTCAAATTCATGTTGGTAGCTTCGATGACACTGTCCAACCATCTCGTCCTCTGTCGTCCCCTTCTCCTCTTGCCTTCACTCTTTCCCAACATCAGGGTCTTTTCCAGGAAGATTTCTCTTCTCATGAGATAGCCAAAGTATTGAAGCCTCAGCTTCAGGATCTGTCCTTCCAGTGAGCACTCAGGGTTGATTTCCTTCAAAATGGATAGGTTTGTTCTCCTTGCAGTCCAGGGGACTCTCAAGAGTCTCCTCCAGCACCACAATTCCAAAGCATCAATTCTTCGGCGGTCAGCCTTCTTTATGGTCCAGCTCTCACTTCCATACATTGCTACTGGAAAAACCATACCTTTGACTATGCGGACCTTTGTCGGCAATGTGATGTCTCTGCTTTTTAAGATGCTGTCTAGGTTTGTCATCGCATAATAGGTTGTACAAAGTGGTAATTCATGACAGTAGATCAAAGGAAATATGAGGGGACACTTTCAGTGAGGAGAGACTTTGACCAATGTATGTGGTCCAGTATCTCAGTCTTTTTCCCCACAGCAGTTTCTCTTGCATTGCAGTCAGCACAAATAGGCATTTCTGTTGGGGTGGGTCTGGTATTAGAATAATAGGTTCCATTTCTTTTATTTTCTTTTTTCTTTTTAGTGGAAGAGCATTTTTCTTCAAATTTAAGTTATCTAGGAAAATGTAATTCAGACATAGCATCTGGTATTGAGTGAAGCCTTGCTTTACATCCAGTTTTCCAGATGAGCTGAGAGAAGAGCAAGAGGCTTCACCCAGCTGCCGATAGTTACTCAGCAAGCAAATGACTCATCCAGCATCGGAAACCAGACATCTAATATTTACCCATAGCAGACAGAGGGCTTTCCCCCTTTGAAAGGGCAGGGTAGATACAAAAACCTGTCAGTTCTTGGCTTTGCTAGGGTTTACAAGTGGCCTTTTGCACTATCCATATAGACTTCATATCACCAATGGAAAATCACTGGAAATCTTCTTTAATTTAAGTGGGGAGAATGTAATTCATAGCCAAAGCATTTCTTTACCTCAGCTGTCAGAGAGACAGGAAAATATGCTGAAGAAGGGGATACTGCTATCTTCTCAGTGCAACATTTAAAAGTTAATGTATGTGGTTAAAATGTCTGTTACTGCACACAGTAAACATATGCCCTTTTCAAATAATCTGAACAATGAAAAAGCATTGAAAAGCTCACTGTTTAAATTATTTTTTATTAGCCCAGTAAAGAGATTGCCAACTTTGATTTTGGATTCTACTGAGGGACCACACAGTTGTGTTTCTACTTTGAAGATAAATGAGTTTCCAATTCAATGCTATTTTTTTTTTCATGTTGCCCTGCCAAAAGTCAAGACATAGTCCAATGGGTTAGCCTGGTTCTCCTGGAGAAGAAACAAAATACGAAAAGCACCATCAGGAATAGATATGGCAAGCAGGTAAATAAAAATTAAGGCAATGTATCAGATTTAGAGAAATGCTGAAACACTAATCAAATTGCTGTTATATGTGCATCTGCTAAAGACTGGAGCTGAGGACTCTGGGCTGGTCACAGTGTGGATCTACTGCCTCACAAATCGCTTCAGTAAAACCTGGAATTTGGGGACTGAAATAATAATACTTTTTTTAAAAAAATGTGACAGAATGAAAAACGGGAAAGGAAAAGAGAAAATAATAATTCCTTATCAGGAAGATGAGGAAGAGGCCTGAGAGGATGACAATGGAGAAGTGGACTAACAAGGACCTCCCCTGCACACTCCAATCACTGTGGTGCCGCAGCAGGGGGTTTCAGTGAGGTCACTGGGTTGTATATTTCCTAGCAACCACTTTTTATGGCATTTATCATAGCTGCCAAGTGAAAGGTGGTCAAGGTTGCATATCCTGTAATATTGGTAGCAGAGTGCCTAGGTAAAGGTAAAGGTTCCCCTTGACATTTAGTCCAGTCGTGTCCAACTCTAGGGCGCGGTGCTCATCCCCGTTTCCAAGCCATAGAGCCAGCGTTTGTCCGAAGACAGTTTCCGTGGTCACGTGGCCAGCGCGACTAGACACGGAACGCCGTTACCTTCCCACCGGGGCAGGGGCGGGTACCTATTTATCTACTCGCATTTTTACATGCTTTCGAACTGCTAGGTTGGCGGGAGCTGGGACAAGCGACAGGAGCTCACTCCATCACGTGGATTCGATCTTACGACGGCTGGTCTTCTGACCTTGCAGCACAGAGGCTTCTGCGGTTTAACCCGCAGTGCCACCACATCCCTTTTTCAGCAGAGTGCCTAGGGTCTGGGAAATCAAGCAGTTAGTAAAAAAGCAGAGTGTTGTCCACCACAGCACACTTCATTGCTCCTAGAATTTTTCCTGGAGAAAAGGGAAGGGCATCTACTACGCAGCCGCAAAAAACATAACTCACAACTGAGAATATCAGGATCAAGGCTTTTCCTGGTTTGCCAATAGTACTTGAAATCAGCAGCACATTGCGTCTTAATAATTCCATATGCCACTGCCTTTGGGCAGCTTCTCAAAGCCATAAACCATAACATCAGGACAGTGACTTAGAACTTTGTCTGGAAGAGCATCTTCACAATAAAGAAAAGAAAGAAAGAAAGAAAGAAAGAAAAATAAAAGATGGAAGGTGCACTTAGAAATCAGTGCTGTAGTTATGCGGTAGCCATTTTTCACATAACAATTCTACAGATAAAGTAATGGACATCCAAACCTATTTTTATGAGGAGAAAGAGGGGAAAAATGCTAGCCAAGGCACATGTTATCTTCTATTTATTTCCGGGAGCACCACTATATCTTTATCTGCTGTTCTGACAGCTACCAAGGACAAAGGGGGAAAAGTTTGATTTGGTTTCCTTATTCTACACAGAGTTATTCTAAACATGCTGTGGTGTGTGTGTATTATGTTGATTTCTTTGTTCTGAACAGACACACGACTTGTTTTAAAACAAGGGGGGCCAAAAAATGGCCCTTCCGTTGCTGGACTGCAACTCCCAACATTTTTTCACCACTGGTGATGCTGCCTAGGGCTGATGGGAATTGTAGTCCAGAACAGGAAAGGCTAAGCTCTGCCCACCTCTGCTATAAAAGCATGTATTTGGCAATGCTCAATGTCTGGTGAGAAGAACCACGGGCCTCAGAAACCTCCTGCCTTCAGAGGTAAGCTGAATGGTAATTGGATTTAAGGTCTTAGTTCTGTTACACATAGTCTGGAAAGTTTTCTATGTGTTAGAGCTCACGAAGGAAAGAATCCAAAAAAACTACCAAAAGTGCAGTGCTTTTATAAAAATCTATGGTGTAAACACACACAAACCAAGAAGTCTGTTTCTTTCTACCATGTTTCCCCAAAAAGAAGACAGGGTCTTATATTATTTTTTGCTCCAAAAAATGCATTAGGGCTTATTTTCAGGGGATGTCTTATTTTTTTCATATGCAACAATCTACATTTATTCAAATACAGTCATGTCATCTTCTGGTTGCTGCACAATGCTGCACAATGGTGGAGGGCGAGGTTTCACTTCACTGGGGCTTATTTTTGGAGTAGGGCTTTTATTACGAGCATCCTGAAAAATCATACTAGGGCTTATTTTCAGGTTAGGTCTTATTTTCGGGGAAACAGGGTAGTTACTATATGTGAGAAAGGCTGTGGTATAGCGAGAAAAAGTATAGAAAAAGGCAACTATAATAATCAAAAGACTGGAACAATTCCTTTATAAAGAAAGCTTACAACATTTATGGCTATTTAGTTGACAGGGAGAAATGAGTATGGGAAACATAAGATGGCATGGCATGGAGAAAGTTAGATAGAGAGAAGATTTGTTTCCTCTGTTATATTAGAACCCAGTCATGAGAGATCTGGGACAGACTGTAAGGAAGTTAATCTTCACACCTACTTAAATTTATTTCCTCCGCGGTGGCAGTCACCAATTTGGACAGCTTTAATAAAGGATTAGACAAAATTAGGTAGGCTAGAGCTTGTTAATGTCCACTGCTCATCATAACTATATCCAGTATTGAGGTCATGTGCATCTGCATGTCTGCATCTGGGAAACAATGGTGGGAAGGCATTAATGAACTCACATCTGGCTGTGGGCTTCTTAGAGGCATCTGTTTGACCAATGTGGCAAAAGAATACTGAACTAAATGCAGCATTGGTATGGTCCAACGAGGCTCTTCCTATACTCGTATATTCGCATGTTGCTTAATGTCCCCACCATTGTGACTGGGCCCTAGTTAAGGTCAGTGGATGGATTAGACCAGTGGTTCCCAACCTTGGGTGCCCAGATGTTCTTGGTCTACAACTCCCAGAAATCCTGGCCAGCACAGCTGGTGGTTAAGGCTTCTGGGATATTTAGGGAACCACTGAATTAGGCCATTCACAGGCTGTCACTGTTACATTATTGCTTGCTTATAATACCAAAACAGCCCATGAGACCCACAGTCAGCTCACATGAGTATGGAATCAATATACTATGAAGTAATAGGCATATTTTAAGGTTTTAGTGTGTACCAAGCAGGGGTGGGTTATGAATGAGGACTGGGGGGGGTGCCTCACTGCAAATTTTCAGAGGTAGGCATCCCTCACACCCCAGTCATGAGCTGCCCTGTGTACTAAGGACTGATGTGTGACTTCTGGATCTTCCTTCTGGATGTGAACATGCTGAGCATTAGAAGATGAGGTTAGGTAGAAACTGTAGAGCAAGAAAGAACAGCTTGCAGGTGGTGGGCTGCATGTACCCACTCTCCCCACTTTTAAAGCCATCTGCCTGTCCTCCCTTCTCCACAACTACATATGCCATCCTTGCCTTTTAAGCAAGACACACAAGGACCACATGGTTCATTTTCATGCTGAATCATTATCTTGGAATCCTCCCAGATGTACAATTCAGCTTGAAAACAAGGTGCATAACTCTTTGTACACCTTGTTTTAAAAGTAAATGACAAATCCAAAGGCACGGCAGCAGTGGAGTAGGGGGCACACAGACAAAGCCATCCAACCTTGCTATAAAGTAGATGCCTATATTCTTCCTCCTAGTGTGAGGTCGACCTGCTTGGGGGGGGGGGGGGGTTCCCCCCCCCAAATTGTTCAGGAGCCAAACTGTTTTAAAGAAATAGGGTTTAAATGAGCTTTTCTGCATCATTCTGTCCTTTTTTAACCTGATAAGTTCTTGGGTCTTTCATCTAGCCATGATTCTGAATAACAAACAGATCACTTTAAATGACAGGCTGCTATCTATTTGAAATGTCTTGCAATTCTTCCATTTTTAAAAAAAGCAAATGCTGACTGAATAATTTATAGAGGTTCTGACCAGCAAGTTCAGTTTCTGACCCTTTTCTTTTCTTTTTTCTTCTTTTTTCATTTTTTGGCATGCTATGTTCCATGGTGGGGTGTGGGTACAGAATACTCTTTGTCAATTTCCCTTTGTAATCTTGTCACTTGTGATGCTTCTGGGTTATTGTTTTGGTGTGTGCCTTTCTCCCCATGCACACTCTGCCCACGCACAATCTGAATCGACTTGACTGTGGCAATATTGTTCTGCTGAGACAAGAACTATGATCAGCACAAGAGCCCTGTTAAAAACGTTATAGGCTCCATAAAAACAATCACATCTGCTGTAAAACGGGAGGTGATCAAGAGCGCCACATCATTCCCATCATAACTTAGCTTGACTTGTCTGGCTGGAGAAACAAATTACGGATAATTCCTTTTCTTTTCTCCCCCCATTATTGTGGAGAGTGAAACAATATGCCCATTTGTTGTCAGGCGTCTGCTGCTGTAAAATAAGAACGATGTTTTTTTAAATGATAAGAGATGCTATTTAAGTTTGCCAACTGTCTGGCTAGGGTTTCTAGTTCTGTAAAACACATACACAAAAAGCTAAATAATGCTGAGGGGTTTTAGGTAGATGGAAAGAAAATATGTACAAGAGACTTGATCGCTAATGGGAAAAATAGATTAAATGGTATCATTAAGAAATATTTCTGTGCGCAGCATTTGAAGTCAAAGAGCAGTAGAGAAAGGGCATGAAATGCATAGGGGGTGTGAGGTCACAGTGCAAATCCTGGCTACTTTGCCTTTATGAGTTCCTTTGTAAATGATCTACACATATACATAAATATTTGCATGCCCATAGGACAGTGGTGAGCAAACTACCCTCTAGACCACATGTGGCTCTGAACCTCATTTTGTGGATCCCATGGAGGCCTGCGGATATGCCACCACTCCATGGAGAAAAAAGGTTTTCACTATTTCTAATACCCTCCAGAGGCACAGTTTTTGCAGGCTGGGTAAACAAGACCTCCAAATAAAAAATGGAAGCAGTTTGCAAAGGACCTCCCAGTTTCATTTTCTTAAATTTTTCCTTCACATTCTCAGTATTTCTATAGTTGCTGGTGCTCACTGATAAAAGTAAAAATTGGACTTTTCACCACAATCTCATTTGCAACCTCCAACATATGTAACAGTGTTCATTATTTAAGCTAGCGGAGTGAAGTGAGTTAATGCTGAGCTTCTGGTTACCAAACTAGAGAGTCTATTCTGGAGACTCATAACTGGGTCAAAATAGAAAACTTGCACTTATTGCTTCAGGAAATATTTCGAACCATATGGGACAAACATCCTAGTCTTGGCTACAGAAGCTCCTGGAGCTGGCTTTTATGCATGTGGGAATGTTGGTAGCCATCATGAACTGAAATAAGTTAAATGTTATTATGTAGAAGGATAATTATCTATACAAGTTTCTTTGTACATATTAAATCCGTTAGGTCAGAAAAAGGACAAACACAGCACAATAGCAAGCTCATCAGTGATAAAGTAAATGAAGCAATCACAGAGAAATGTTTACAGCAACAAGGTTCTCACAAGAAATACGATTTCATTGAAGAGTGCAGAAATTCTGTGCAAAACCTGTGGTCAGTCACACACACCTCAGTCCCCATGAGGCTTGAAGAGGGGCCAATATGGATCTGTGGAGTTTTTATCCAAGAGGTCTGAGGAACCCCTCCCCAGGTTCCACCATCAGAATATAGAATTATGATTCAAGATTATTGTGCTCATGCTGAGATCCAACTGTGTCACCCGATTGTCTCTGGGATATGTGATATGCTCAATGCCAGTATGTGAAGTTCCACCCACCAACGTTGGTTGCCCAATCCAGCACCCCTCAAAGGTGTTGGACTACAACTCCCATGATCCTCAGACAGAATTAATGTGATACAGCAGAGGCCAGTTACTCCAATTTTGCAGAGGTATGAATCCATGCCGGATTTCAAGGAGCTCTCCAAGGTGCTGAACCTATTTGAGGGCTGGGCTTAAGCACTTTCTTATGTCAAATATGTTCCAAAATCAAGCATGGTTTCAACACCTGTGCAAAATCTGCAACCCCCACTGGTGTGATGGAAGTTGTAGTCCAAGATATCCAGAGAATTCCAGCCTGAGGAAGGAGGGTCCACACAACAATTCTACACAACCTCTGTTTGAACTCAAGTTCAGCGCATGCCACGCACTGTGGGAAAGCAATCACTGAGCTCTTACTGAAATGAATAAAGTCTAAAGAGCCAATATATCTTTCCTATCGTATCTCATGCAACTGACCTCAAGTGACCAAGAACATCTGGTGACCAGCAGTAGGATTCCACAACATGTACTTGTCTGTATGTATACCTTACATTTGAAAAAGTAAGATTGTTTTTCCCAGAGTCTTCTGACAATGTTACGCAGCATCTTGTTTGACAACCCAATTCTTTGTTTCTTCAATTACGTCCCATTTTAGAGCTCAATTAAGGTCATTTGAAATCTAAGCACAGCATCCACAGCCCAGAATAGAGAGACAAGAGACTCGACGTTAGGTTAAGTGGGGCCACACAAGGTCAGGCTGGCCAATTGCCAGGGTGAGGCAAAATGTGCCACCACCCTCTCCTCCACAATGTCTGGACGCTTTAAGAAGCAATACAGTTACTTGCAGCATGCCTGGCTCTGGAGCCAAAGCACTGTGGGAAGAGTGGCTAAAAATACCACTCATACCACTGTGTCCATGACGGAGGATGAGGAGGGCACAAGCTGCTGTTCCTCCTCCTCTGCCACTTTTTCTAGGAAAAGTGGGAGTGCTATGAGGTAGGCTACAGTGAAGACCAGAAAGTGGCGGCAGGACAGCTTGTACCACCTCCTGAGGCCACAGCTTGATTGAGAAAATATTAACAAGGTCAAGAACATATTTATTGAATCTGATGGGCAATGTTTACCTTTCCTCAAAATAAACAATAAAAAGCTTGTTGCCAAGCCCCTCTGTTGTTTTTATAAATAAGTATGTTTTCCCTGAGGGAAACAGGGACCATTGCAGGCAACTGAGGATATATAAACCTCCACCTTCCACCTAATTTTCTTAACAGACCAGGTTTACACTCCTTCTGACAACACACTTCTGCAGCTTGGGAGTGCTCCTGGATTGATCTCTGAGCCTGGATACCCAAGTTCAGCGGTGGCTTAGGAGCGTATATGGACAATTAAAACTAGGGTGCCAGCTGTGCCCATTCCTGGAGAGGTCTGATCTGGCCACGGTGACACATGCCATAGTTCCATCCCGGCAGGGTTACTGTAATGCGCTCTACCTGGGGCTGAAAATAAATAAATAAATAAATAAATAAATAAATAAATAAATAAATAAATAAATAAATAAATAAATAAATAAATTCACCCCATGTCCACTCAGGCTAAACAATCACCAATAAAAGCACCCCATTCCCACTTTGTTTTTGTTTTATTTATTTTTTTGTCTCTTTTGCTTTTGTTGTTGTCAGGTGTCTGCCATGGGGTGAAGTTAAGAAAGCAGCTAGGAGGTGGAGGTTTATATATTTTCAGCTGCCTGTAACAGTCCCAGTCTGCCTTAGGGGAAACATACTTACTTAATCAAAACAACAGAGGGCCTCAGCCTCACGCTACATATTATGTCGTTTGAGGAAAGATGAAAATTGTCCCTCAGGGTGCTAAAATATGCTCCTAACCTTGTTAACATATTCTCGAACTCAACCTTGTTAAAGTATTCTCAATCTCATTATATTCTTGTTATTTTATAATCTCCAGCATGGGAGGAGAAAATTTATGAAAGCAAGCATCTGTAGGGAAAAGATTTTAACCTCTTCTACCTGCATATAATGGTCCTGCTCCATATCAAGATCACAAGCTTACTCATGAATGAAAGAAGTAAAAGATGGAGTTGTGTGCTAGGTAATATATTGGCCAAAAAGCTTAGAGTAGTAAATTGCACTAGAGTAAGACATTGACTCAATGGGGATTTAGTAAGTCAACTCCTTCAGAAGTTCCATTGATTCAAATGAGCCTACTCAAACTGCAATTTACTTCAGCACAGTAAGGGTGGGAGCAGATGGTACTTTATTTTGCATTCTGTACTGCTTTGGGGGTGAGCTGGCTTGCTCTAGTTTCCAGCAAACAGATGACGTACAGCAGTGGTCCCCAACCTTGGGCCTCCAGATGTTCTTAGACTTCAACTCCCAGAAATCCTGGCCAGCAGAAGTGGTGGTGAAGGCTTCTGGGTGTTGTAGTCCAAGAACATCTGAAGGCCCAAGGTTGGGGACCACTGACGTACAGGCAATCACGAAACAGCCTGGCCCTATCCACTTCTTTTTGGGTCCCTGGCATGGGCTACTTTTTTAAAAGGCAAGTAGGATTGCTGATTTTACTTTTGTTTCAGGCACATGTGGTCCCTGGAATTGAAGAAAAGCAACACTGGTAAGTATTTTCTCCAACAATTCAGTGCTATGTCACTTGGGTGGCAAGTCAATGAAGTTGTATGTCACTTATCAATAAATGGGGGTGGGGGATCCAGCTTTCCCTTACTCCCTGCAGAGGGGATGACAGGAAAAGACAGGGAAGGTGACCCCCCCACACTTTTTTTTCCCTTTGCAAGCCAGCACAGTTTCACTGTGGTGGCAAATCAATGCCATGATATATAACTTATCAATAAATGGGGGGGGGGGGGGAACCAAGAGTTCAGCCTTCCCACATTCCTCACAGAGGGGGAGAAACAAGATGTGGGAGCATGAAGGCTGAGAGGAAGGAAACTGGCTAAATAAGGTTCCTTTGAAGTGAGGTGTGGTTTCCTGTCCCAACCCCCACCCCACCCCCGGCCGACCCTGGATGCAACAATTCTTCTAAATCTCAGACCACACTTTCAAGCAACCAGGTTTACTTCGATCCAGCATGGGATAACTTCATTGTTTAGTTGCACCCGAAGTCACAGTTCCATTTGAATAAATAGGGCATATGGGGGAGCTGACTCACTAAAACCTCATATGTTCAATGTGTCTACTCTAGTGCAGTTTACTCAAGCAACAGGATTTTGACCATTATATCACTGGTATCTGGATAAGCTAACTCAGAGCTTGGAAAAAAACCTAACTTTTTTGGACTACAGCTCCCAGAATCCCCAGCAAACAGTCAAGAGACCAAAATGCAACCCCAAAAGTAATAGGCTCCAAACTCTGGTTTATCCCCACTTTGGGTCAGAAGTTATCCACTGCCTTCTTCTGTGCTTCCAACCCCATATTTTCATGTTCTGAGTGAGACTTTATTGAATCACAACCTCCGTCTATAGCCCCTTGCATCTGGATAATGATCCGGGAGCCACTTGAAGATCAAGAGCATTCCCTGCCTGAGGACACACATGTCTCACAAACCTGAGAGTTAAGCTAAGGTAATATCTTCTCCATTTTTGTCCATGCTTCCAAGGTCTCATAAAACTTTCAGATAAGAGAATGTTTACTAAAAATAACATTTGATGCTTCTTTTACTATTTTACCATTGCAAGAAGTTATTGTTGTTTTGACTTGTATACCACCTCATAGTGCTAAAGCACTCTTCGGGCAGTTTACACTATAACTGTGCAAGGAACACTTTGCCCCCCAGCAAGCTAGGTACTCATTTTGCTGAGCTTGGATGGATGAAAGGCTGAGTCAACCTTGAGCCAGCTACCTGAAACCATCAGGATCAAACTCAGGTCATGAGAAGAGGTTTGACTTCAGTACTTCAGTTTAACCACTGCACCATGGGGCTCATTGTTTTACAATTTACTGCTCAGCTTGTCTACTCAGAAGCAATTCATACTAAGTTCAGTGGTGCTTACTCTCAGGCAAGTGCATGTATAGGATTGCAGCATCAGTCATTTATTCTTGCAATATTGTTCATCTGAATCCAGCTGAAGGTATATGAAGGTAAGAGCAAAGAGAGTTGCAGAAACATGAATCCTTTAAAACCATTTTGAGCTGTTAGGTTTCTGACTTCAGCTAGCAAATAGCAAAGTTGACCCTGTGAGATATGGGACCGTGTCAGGAGACTGTGCAGGCTGTATTATTAGCTTCCAAAGGGACTTGAGACCAGAAAGATCTAATTCCAAAGCATTATCTTGACTTTAGGAGATATAGTCTAAAAGAGCCATAAGCCATACAGATGTTTCTGACTATCCAGGGATAAAAGTCTTTTTAAAATCCTCCTCCCACAAAACCTTAGCTTCTTTTAAAATCAGAAAGTTTCAATTCAAAGATATCAGTTGGTTGCCTATCTTGAATCTAAGAGAATGCATTTCACTATTTTTGGCAGAGATGATTAAGACTGTAAAAGTAAACAGATTTTTTCTTTAAAAAATATTTACTTTTTCTTTAAAAAGCACTACTAAAAGTCAATGACAAAAACACTCAGAATTTAAGAACCTGTGTATAATATATGCTGTTAAATCAGAATCAAATTATAGCAACCCTAACAGGGCTTTCAAGAAAAGTGAAAAATTTAAGAAGTGATTTTACCAGTTCCATTCCTCTGGTGAGTTTCCATGGTTGAGCGGGCATTTGAACCCAGGTCTCCTGAGTTCTGGTTCATCAATCTGTCCACTACATCACACCGAGAACCTGCCTAATGAATAAATACAGAACTTGAAAGGAAGGTTATGTGCTCTCAAGTCGGAACCAAATTACATTAACACTAACAGTACTTTCAAGGTAACAGAGATATTTAAGGAGTGGTTTTACCACTTCAACATCTCCAGTGAATTTACATGATTATGTGGGGATTTGAACTCCTGAGTTTCCCTTTGTTTATCACTCTATCCACTACAACACACTGGGTATCCTGAAAAGAACTAGTTACCAGTAAAAAGTTGTGTTTTTTTTTTGTTTGTTTTTTGTTCCTTTTCTAACAACTTAGGCAGCAATAGGCAATCTCAGCCAGGACAAGGACCAATTTTCAAGCTGTCAAAAATTGTGCTATCTACCACAGGAATTCAGCAGCGTGGCTTCCCAGGCACCTTTTAAAATCATCCACCAATAAGATGATTCTTGTGGTTTCCACTCTTTCCAGCCCATGTTGATTTGCTTTTAACAGGTAAAGTGTAGCCCTCTTGAAGTTGCTGGACCATCAGCCAAAGCCAGTGTAGCCAATTGTAAGGAATGCTGGGAGTTACAATAACTGGAGAGATTCAGCATTGATGATGGACCATTTCTGTCTCCCTTCTCTTCAGCAAACTCTGGGCTGAAGCAGAGAGAGGACAATTCCTTACTTTGAAAATGTAAGGCCTAGTGGTCTCATGGTTCCAATAAAACCAAATCCAAACTAAATTCCATCACACACATACGGAAACAAATACTATGTCTTCTGTGTTCCTCTGCTATGTTACCTCCTAAATATATACTTTAGGCCACCTCACTTTTTGCTCTGAACCAGCATGGTTGCTCTCCTTAGGAAGCAATGCAGCTGCCAAATCAGTTGGCTTGTCTGGAACCTCTTTTTCCTTTTATGTTGAAGTCCCCAATGTTGGAGGCAATCCATATTTTTATCACAGTGAGAGGACTTATTAATCTTTGCCGAAGTGCTGTTCTGTTACTATCTACAGAAATATCACTCAGCAGTTCAACAGCTCATACAGAAACAATTCAGCCAAGTTGTTATTTTTCCTTTCCCTCTCAACATCTAAAGAATGTTACTGTCATCAAGTCACATCCAGTTGGCAAATTGCCTTCTTTTGAGTGGTAACGGGTCCTATCTCCAACATCTGAGAAGCAATATTTTGAAGGCAGTTCTTGTGCTTCATTAAGAGTAAAAGATGTAGGAATGTTCAGCATCTCTCAGAACCAGACCACAAGTATGCAAGGTCTTGCATATGCACACATGTCCACACTAGATATCTAGGATCAGGGAACATTTGGTCCACCAGATGTTGTTGATGTCAGTTTCCATTGGCCCTTGCCAGCATAGATGAAGCTAAGGGATAATTGGAGATGCTCCTCAACATCTAGAGGGCACAGGTTCTCCAGCCCTGCTATAGAATATGTGTAGGTAGACAAAAAGCTATACATGTACAGAAATAGACATAAGTGTATAACTGTCTTTCAATATACTTATCACAGAGAGAGAGAGACACAGAGAGAGATGAGCAAACTAAACATATTTTGCTCAAAGAACTGATCATACTAGACATATGCATAAGTCTGTTGGCCTGATCCATACCCAAATAAAATGCACGTTTGTTTGTTTGTTTGTTTGTACACTGCCCAACTTAGTGACAAGCACTACTGTGATTGGTTGACAGTAAAAAGAACAATTAACCCACCAAACTAGAGATGGGCACAAACCTTGTTTCGGAGGTTCATGCCAGTTTGTCGGCCATGCATTCCTTTCCCCCTCCCACCACGGCTGGTTCCCCACTCACCAGCCAGTGCATGCTGCTCTTTCCCTCCTCTTTGCATGATCTTCCAGTTGCAGCAGGACTGTGAGCTTCCCTTCTCCGCCTCCTCCAGCAGCCGCCCACTCAGATGAGGAGGCAGGGCAGGGATTCCTGAAGCAATGTAATCTCCATTGATTCAAACTGACTTTGTGACTTACCATGCTAAAGTAAGTTGCAGTTAAAGTAGGCCCATTTGAATCCATGTAACCTGCAGAGGAGCTGATTCACTAAATCCCCACAGATCCAGTGGGCCTGCTCATTTACTATACTAAGCAACACAATGTTGGCCATTGATTAATCTAAACAATGAGATGGCTGGGTGAGAATCTGCAAGGAGATATATACTACACCATGACATTAGTTTAAGCTCTCCGTAGAATCTTAGTCAATGGAGTATCCAGGAGACATCTTGGCCTTTTTTGAAGTGCAGGGAATGCAGCTGTCTCTCACCTTCTCCTTTGGCACCAGCAGCTCTGTCTAACCAATACTACATATACTTTTCATTCCCCTTTTGTTTGGTTCACCACCGTCCTGCTGGATGGAAAACAAAGGATCTATAGGTGTATTGCTGCACTCTGAGGACAACCAAAGATTCTTTATTCTGTTCCACAGTCACATAACAATTGCACAAATATCCCTGATTTACTCAGTATTTGTACATTTGTCCAAAGACAGTGCTGAACCCTCATTCCCTATTTATCATCAGATATACAGATAGATTATTAATAAATAGATGAGAGATAGACAGTACTGCAGACAGCAGCCATTTACAATCTAATCATATCTAAGATGTCTTTTTCTGGTTACACAGAACAGTAAAAAAATGCAATTGTATTCACATTTATTTTGCTATTATAAAAGTAATCCAATAAAGTATAACAATGATATAGCAAAGTTCCGAACAGAGTAGTCCTAGAATGAGCTGGAATTTTTAGCATGTATACATTACTGAAACAGCGATGTCTACGTTGGCTTGGGCATGTTGTGAGAATGGCTGATGGTCGGATTCCAAAAGATCTCCTGTATGGAGAATTAGTGCAGGGAAATCACCCCAGAGGGAGACCACAGCTGTGATACAAGGATATCTGCAAGTGGGATCTGAAGGCCTTAGGAATGGACCACAAGAGATGGAAACCTTGACATCTGAGCATTCAGCCTGGAGGCAGGCGGTGCATCATGGCCTCTTCCAATTTGAAGAGACACTTGTTCAGCAGGCCGAGGCGAAGAGGCAGACCCGAAACCAGCAAAATCAGGGAGCTGGACAGGGGACAGATTGTATTTGTCTTCAGTGTGGAAGGAATTGTCACTCTCGAGTTGACCTTCTCAGCCGCACTAGACGCTGTTCCAAGTCTTCTATTCAGAGCACGTTACTATAGTCTCTCGAGACTGAAAGATGCCTAATCGATATAGCAACAAACATATATAAACTCAGCTAGAGAGTCAACTTGTCTGATTTTGGGTTGCAGTATTTTTAAGGAACCAAAAGAAAAATATGTTGGGATAATAGCAATCTTGCATGCACTAACATTGGATATCAGTGGGAGGGGACTTTTCAGCCTAACATGGTTGTTCTTTGCAAAAACTTCATTGCTAAACTGCTTTTCTCACCTCTGGCATTTGAGGCAAGCCCCCACCCCTCTTCCAATTTGTTTTTGCTCCCATTGTTTTGTTGATAGTTCCCTGCATGCTTTCCCCAAGCAGCAAGCATGAAGGGGTTCCTGTATGCTGGAGAATCCCCTTTTCTTCTCTGACTATAACTATAGATAGTGTAAGTAAAGATATCTTTTTTCCCCTACTTTAAATCCTTCTGGAGTGATTTTTACCATACAAAATGTTAGGGTTTTTTTGTGCAAATCAGGGAGAGCTGATCTATCCATGTTTCTGTGTTTCTTCTACCTTGTAATCTGTTAACTAAAGGAATAACCAAATTCCTAGAATCCCTCCTCTCTCTTTTTTTTTTAACCAAAATTCTCCAGTAAAATAGTATGTTGAGAAAAATCTCCATTTTGTTTGAGACCTTGTTGTTTTAGAACAACATGAGAAATCTATAAACAATTGCTTGGAACTGCCAGCCTTCTCTAACTTGGAAGTTTGTTCTATATCCATCTCCATGCCCTTTACGAAGCATATATTTCTTCCCCTTTAACAGATGCATGGTAACTAACTGGTGCCTGGATGCCAGATAGATAGATAGATAGATAGATAGATAGATAGATAGATAGATAGATAGATAGATAGATAGATAGATAGATAGATAGATAGATAGATAGATAGATAGATAGATAGATAGATAGATAGATAGATAGATAGATAGATAGAGATGCATGTTACATCCAAGTTTACATAACTACCCCCTCTAACGATGGTCCATTGCAAAATATATGGTTCTAACATGAATTCAGGAGCAGAGTATTAAGGCTTCAAATTACAATAGAGGTTGTACCCATTCAAACGCAAGCCAAATCCATCACTTTCTTTTTAAAAGAATAATTATTTTCCTAGTAGAATTGGTTCCAGATATTTTGGGCTACAACTCTCAGTACCTGAACATTGGATATGTTGGCTGGGGATGGTGGGAGTTGCAGTCCAAAACAGTTGGAGGGTCACAGGTTTTCTACCCTTGTTTCACCATTTTTTTTACAAAATTGTTTTATTTATTTATTTATTACATTTATACCCCGCCCATCTAGTCAATCGACTACTCTATGGTTTTGAATAACCATATTTAATATCAATGTTCTATTTTAGCTTCCAGCATGTGCTTGATTATAACTTGTATTCTTTGCTTACTATCTTTTCCTTAGTTAATTCACAGCATTTTACTTGGCTGTGCTCTCCATGTTGTCTTCACAATAACCCTTTGAGGCAGGTCAAGATGGGAAGGAATTACTGTCCAAAGTTTACTCAGTGAGTTTCTTGGCTCAACAGGGACTGGAATCTGGGTCTCCCAAGCCCCCATACAACACTATGCTTGTTCCATGTGCTCATCAACCTCTTCTTCTAATAACTACAGGGAATAACTACTGGAGCAGTTGACATGAATACAGATTATCTGTGCAGAGAAACATTTCTCCCCTCCCTCACTCCCTCAATAACTTATCTGTAGTGAGATGATTGTTTGGTTTTTAAGGATTGTGAAAGCTTTCCCTAAAGTCTTGCAAGAGTGTAATTAGCTAAACCCACATGGTTAAGACCAAAACCTAAGGCCAACCCTTCAGCAATCAATTGCTGCTCTGCTTAAGTACTTGGAAAGAGATGACCTTCTTCTTTCAGATTAGGTATCTGTTTGAGCAGATTTCATATTGATTGAGACTATGACCTCTCTGCCAGCTCACGCATTTTTGCAATGCTAATCTATCAGTATCCCCTCAGCACTGGCCTCCAGGAAATGTTCACAGAGATTAGATCAAACTAATTATAGTTTGCCTAATTAATGAGATTCTATTTTCATATCTGGAGTTGAGTTATTTTGCTCACACTTATTCCCTTCTCACTGCATAAAACTAGAAGGGCTAATTTTCCCCCCCCCGCCCCCTCGACAATCAGTTCTTTGCTGTTTTGGCCCTACTGACTCTAAAAGTTGACCAATACTTTAGTGTTGGAGCCAGTAGAGGCCTCTGACCTGTATGGTACAGGTTCAACAGAACTAATTTCAAGTTCAGTCCATCTGAGCTGTAGCATGGAAGGGCCAGCAGTGGTTTGGATAACATTAGGAAAGCTAATATGAAAAGTTTTGTGACACCTTAAGGACGAACAACTTTTATTTGCTATCTGGTTTCATGGACTGTCACCCACATCTTTAAGTTCATCTTTAAGGTGTTACAAGATTCTTAGATGTTTTAGCATGGCTAAACTAACATGTCAGCATGTAACTAGACTAGCATGGCTACTCCTTTGGGACTACGATATTGAGAGAATGAGACAATCCATACTTGCTAGAAGTCCCATGAAAACACATCATATCATGAGTGGGGGGCCTTCAGTTCACCAGAAGTTTTTGACCTCAACCTCCATAAGGCACAGCCACCATTGACAGTGAGAAAGGTCTGTTTCTCCACGCATGGAAAAATAAATTACAAGTTCCTTTCCGGTTTGTGACAAAAGAAAAAGATAATTAACTGCTTATTATTATTGCCTGAAAATAAGCTAGATCTGATGATCTTATAAATTTTCTGCCCAATAATTGTTTCTATTTCTGTATATACCAATATTCCCACATTTCCTCCAACATGATGAACTGTCTAGCCAAGTGACAAGACCAAAGGAGTTTTGACATCAGTATGTTAAAGGAGAAGAACAGGTGCATATACAGAGCAAGGTCAGCGTATCCCATTTGGAAGTAAGTGAATTCATAAGTATGACCATCTTAACTTCCTAAAAGACTGGATCCTCCTTTATGAATCTGCCTGGGTATTAAGATTATCAGAGGAGACCTTTCTCTCAGTTCCACCACCCTCTCAGGCACATTTGGTGGGGACACGGGACAGGGCCTTCTCTGCTGGTGCTTCCAGACTCTGAAACTCTCTCCCACTGGAGGCCAGGTTGTCCTTCCACAAGCAGATGAAGACCTTCATCTTCAGGCAGGCTTTCCTTTAAATAGTTGGTTGACCAAGGGAATGTTGTAAAGGGATTATTTTATTCTGATGTTTTACTTGAGATTTTAATATTGCTCTTATTTATGAGTTTTAATATGAGATCTGTTTAATGCTTTTCAATATTGTAATAATTTATTATTTAGCTTCTTTTGTTTCTGTTCTTATCATAAACTGCCTTGGATCCTTTAGGAGAAAGGTGGTATATAAATATTTTAAATGAAATGAAATAAAATATAATAAGAGTGTCCCCTGCATAAAATCATTCAGTATAGAGTCTAAAGTTGCCTAGTTATAGTACTGTTCTTGTTCAACTGTTACTGTATAAGAGAAGAATGATATTTTGAGACTGTGTCACTAATTTTTATAACATGGAAAAAAAAGTGAAACACTGTGCCCTGTGTTTCATCATCACAGAGATCCAGTATCAGTTAGAAATATGGAAATTGTAATAACTTAATCTATTCTTGCATTTATTTCTTCCTGCCATGGATTCATTCATATGATCTTAGTTTTTCCAAAGTGGGGTGGGAAAGAAATGTATCTAACCATTTGTAGCAAAATCATTATGGGTAATTTAAATGTAAAATCCATAATTCAACCACCAAATCCTTCAACTGTTAAAAGTTTCAATCTGATAGAGGAAATAAATTCAAAAGGAAGAAAATTCACCCCAATTCTAGGCTTCGTAGTGGAGCTCTGGCACCATTTTAGAAATATTCTATTGGTTTCTCAAATAATAATGACAGCGATTTGAACTGCTTTGATGTTCAGACCTAAATGCAGAGTCATGCGGCAGCTGAAAGACTTTAAAAATTATGATGTCAACAGCTTTTGTGGATTAGAAACCATTTCTTAGATGCATGGTGTGTTCTCCCAGGTACAAATACATGGATGAAGGAAGTGGAAAATGTAAGCAGTATGATCAGAGAGAAATGCAATGCAATAAATAAATAAGGACAAATATAGACTACATATTTATGTTTAAGATTTTAAGTGCCCTTTGAAGCAGAAGTGGTCTCTGGATGGCCAAGTGATTGAACAAGTGGGATGTTTCAATTATCTTGATGCATGGCTTGCTGATGGCAGTAACTGGTCCCACCATCTGACTGCTTGAGCCTTGAAGGCTTCAAGATCTGTACAGGCAGTTTTGAGTTTTTCAAAAACAAAAGGTGGGAATTTGATCACTCCTGCATTAAGGGTGCATTTAGGCAAAGTGATCCCAGAGTTATCTTATGGGGGAGGAATCTGGGGAATTACAAAAACAAAACATTTGGAAAATGTGCAAAATAAATTTTGCAAAGCTGTGCTTGATTTGTCTCCATCTACTCCAGCATCTAGCATCAGAGCTGAGATTGGGGTTATTATACAGTTTTATATCTATGTTGCCAGGTTCATGTATTATTTTAAGTTTCTGAAGATGGAGGATTCCAGGTTGTTGTTTTTTAAACACATTTCTACAACAAATGAAATTTGACAGCCAAAACACCTGGATGGCTAACTGTGAACAACAAATGCTTGCCTTTGGTTTAATTCCGCAAGACCTCCAAACAAAAACTTTGGAACAGACCAGAAAATTTATAAAGGAAAAGTTGAACGATTTCTGTACTCAGCAAGATCTGAATGCCATTAAGATTTCATTATTTCCCCTCACCTGCCCTTTTTGAAATTATCCATAGATTTTTGAATTATTTACAGGAGTTATTATTTCCCTTAGGAAAGCATTTTTTGGCAAACTATGCCATGTCAATATACGGAGACATTGACTGGGGCGGCTCAGGACTTCATGGCTGCCATGACAACCATGGGGCTGTCTCAATATGTCATTGGCCTGACACATGAGAAGGGCCATACCTTGGACCTGGTTTTCTCAACGGGACTGGAAGATGGTGGTTTGGATGTGGAGGGGCTGGTTGTGACCCCATTGTCATGGTCAGCCCACTTCCTGGTCAAGTTTAGTCTATTAGCTTCTCCCCTCTGCAAGGGTAGGGGATCTATTAAGATGATCCGCCTTCGGAGACTAATGGATCCGGATGGTTTCCTGAATACTCTGGGGGATTATCCGTCTGATATGGTCGGCACTCCTGTCGAAGCTCAGGTCACCCTATGGAATAGGGAGATGACCTGGGCGGTTGACACGATTGCGCCTAAGCGCCCTCTCCTTGCACGCAGAGCCCAGACAGCTCCTTGGTATACTTCTGAACTGCGGGCGATGAAGCGAGAGGGGAGACGGCTGGAGCGCAGGTGGAGGAAATCCCTCTGGGAGTCCGATCGAACACAACGTAGAGCCCATTATCGGGCCTATTTCGTGGCAATACGGCTGGCAAAACGGCAATATATCTCCAGCCGTATTGCTTCCTCAGAATGTCGTCCAGCAGAGCTGTTTCGGGTGGTCCGGGATCTTCTTCAACCGGGAAATCCGGTGGAGGTCCCGGACTGCTCATCAGCTCGCTGTGATGAGTTTGCCATTCATTTTGAGGGGGAAATCGCTCAGATTCGCAGTGGGTTGGACTCCACCATTACTGCAGAATCAGAGGATGTGTCCAGTGTGCCGTGCTTAGGTCAAGTATTAATGGATGAGTTTCAATTGTTGAGACCTGAGGATGTGGACAGGGTGCTTGGATCTGTGCATTCTACCACCACTCCGCTCGACCCTTGCCCATCTTGGCTAATTGGAAGATCTGCCAGGGGGGTTCGCACCTGGGTCCAGGAGGCCGTGAACGCCTCTTTGAGAGAGGGAGTGGTCCCTACCACCTTGAAAGAGGCGGTAATTCGGCCACTCCTAAAAAAGCCTAACCTGGACCCAAGGCTGGTGGTTAACTACCGACCAGTGGCGAACCTCCCTTATTTGGGCAAAGTGTTGGAGCGGGTTGTGGCCGGGCAACTCCAGGCACTGCTGGATGAAACGGATTTTCTGGATCCATTTCAATCGGGTTTCAGGCCGGGTTTTGTTACGGAGACTGCCTTGGTCGCCCTGTACGATGACCTTTGCCGAGAGAGAGACAGGGGGACTGTGACCCTGTTGATACTCCTGGACCTCTCAGCGGCTTTCGACACCATCGACCATGGTGTCCTTCTGGATAGGCTGGCTGGGTTAGGAGTTGGGGGCACCGCTTTATGGTGGTTCCACTCCTTCCTAGCTGACAGTGTCCAGAGGGTGGTGCTGGGGGACAGTTGCTCTGTCCCATGGCATTTAAGTCATGGAGTTCCTCAGGGCTCGATACTGTCCCCCATGCTGTTTAACATCTACATGAAACCACTGGGAGAGGTCATCAGGAGGTTTGGGCTGAGGAGTCAGCAATATGCTGACGATACTCAGCTCTACCTCTCGTTTTCCACCAATCCAGGTGAGGCGGTTTCTGTGCTGAACTCGTGTCTGGACCTGATAATGGACTGGATGAGGGTTAATAAATTGAAACTCAATCCAGACAAGACGGAAGTGCTGTTAGTGGGTGCTTCGCCGGACAGGCTGGAGGGCCATTTCCCTGCCCTGAATGGGGTTACACTCCCCCTAAGGGACAGGGTCCGCAGCCTGGGGGTGCTCCTGGACCCCAGTCTAACTCTGGAAGCCCAGGTGGACTCAGTGGCCAGGGGCGCCTTCCTTCAGCTGTGGAAATTATACCAGCTACAGCCCTACCTGGACGAGCGGAGTCTCATGACAGTTACACACGCACTGGTAACATCTTGCATAGATTAGTGCAATGCGCTCTACGTGGGGCTGCCTTTGAAGACGGTCTGGCGACTGCAACTGGTCCAGAATTGAGCTGCGCGGCTGGTGAGTGGTGGGGCCGCTAGGGGACATATCAAGCCGATTCTGTTTAAATTACATTGGCTACCAGTTGCTGCCCGGGCCCAATTCAAAGTGCTTGTTTTGATGTATAAAGCCCTAAACGGCTTGGGCCCTGGATACCTGAAGGACCGCCTCCTTCCATATGAACCTACCCGGCAGTTAAGATCTAGCCAGGGGGCCCTTTTGAAAGAGCCGTCCCTCAAGGAGGTAAGAGGTATGGCTTGTAGACAAAGGGCCTTTTCGTCAGCTGCCCCCAGACTATGGAACGCCCTCCCGAGCGAGATTCGTCTGGCGCCGACGCTGATGACATTTCGGCGCCAGGTCAGAACCTTCCTGTTCCAGAAGGCTTTTAATTGAAATAATATCAACTGTGGGTCCTGATGGCAATTTTTAGAGTATATATTTTAATTGTATTTTAATTGTTTTATCTTTTTTATTGTATTTTAATTGTTGTAAGCCACCCAGAGATCTTTGGGTAGAGTGGGTGGCATATAAGTTAGATAAATAAATAAATACAGAAGGGTGCTATACCCAGAACCTGATATCACAGCATTTTTGTATATATGAAGCCAAAGTAGTACAGGATGCACAACATTCCTTACTGTGTTGCTCTTTATTGTTGCTTCTAGATTTCAGTTTTGCCAGTATCTGATCTGACGTTTAATACTTACATGTCATGACATTTTTTCTTTTGATTTTTTTTAATGTATATCTTCATCTACCATTTTGGAAATACATGTTTTAAAATTGGAAGTTTGACATAAATCCTTGAATTAAAAAATTAATAAGTAAATGAAAAAAAAACATTCTATCATTTTCCATAATAAAAATGTTTGAATATGTTGTCAGAATTTCAAATAACTGCATTCGCTTGAAGATCAAAGTCGGTGAGGTCAAAATGCTACTTATTTATCAAAAAGAAATATGCCATGTAAATCTTCTCCTTCAGTTTTAGAGATCTACCACACTTTGGAATAATAATCATCTATTAATCATCTTAGAACAGCAGAGCTGGAAGAGACCTTCTGGATCATCAAGTCCAGCCCTTGTCAAGGAGGCACAGTAGGGAATTGAACTCTCAACTCTGGCTCCGCAGCCAGAGTCCTAAATCACTGAACTATTGTAAACAAGACTGGTTACTCATTTTCTAGCAGGAGACACAACTCTGATGATGATTTTTCCACTGGTAAAGGTCATACTTAATGAAGAAATTCCATTAGAAGATTGGAAGCTTCAGATTTATCCAAAATCAAGCCACATTTATCATTTCATGTGCATGCTGCCAGCATGTATTCCAGGTCAACTTCCCTATGTTGAAGATGTTGTGCTAAACAAGAATCCTGGCAAAATGAAACCATTTCCTCAGAGGTAACTATGTAAAAGTCTGATCCCACTGACAATAAAAAAAAATGCTCTTTTATTTGATTCTGCTTTTTAAAGAAGGACTCAAACTTAGGCGTACACACAAGGTACGTGCACATGGAGAGGTACATTTATTTTGAAGCAGATATAGAATCGATTCATTGGAAGAGAATTGTTTCATTGGAATTCATTCCACATATGAGAACACCTCTGAAAGAAGCAGAAAAACTCACTCCGATCATCCCTCCGCCAGCCTGACCGCCCCCCTGGCCCCTCGCTCACCCTCGACAGCCCACTGCCCATAACTGACCTTATTTTGACAGGTGGCAGCGACAGTGTGGGTGGCAGAGGCAAAGGCAATGGTGGCAGCAGTGCAGGAGGCAGAGTGACAGGCAGCAGTGGTGGGAAAGGTGAGGCACACACATTGATGCAAACTTTTGGATTCCACGTGACTTTAGCCTGAATCCAAAAGAAACTATCCCTCTATCAGTTTATTCCAGCAGTGGGAACAGGCCCTAAGTCTGCTGCAAGCAAAACAGCAAAGGATCTTGTGGAATCTTAAAGGCTACAAACATGACAACCAAATATTTCAGGGACTAGAGCAGGTGTAGAATTTACCACTTGTTCCCAGGTGCCTTCAAACCCCACATAGTCAGTATGGCCAGTAGTGAAGGATGGTAGGAATTGTAATCCAACATCCAGACAGCCAAGGAGGAGGAGGAGGAGGAGGTGTTTGTCACTCTACGCCTGCACAGCACTTTGCTTCCCATATATCGTCAATTCAAGGAACCACCACAAGTCTTTTGAGGATGTTACAGCCAAGCACATTACCTGTGATGCCTGCAAAATGTTTGATTCTCATTACACAGAAGGACTATCACTTGCAGAAGCAGAAAATGTAGTTGCGACTTCTGGGAGGAATGAAAGCAAATGAAGCATTAACTGCTAACGTCTGGAAGAGAGTTCATCTGGAGTTCCTGGATATTCAGCTCCCTCTCTTGGGAGGCACCGCTAGTATATTAGTGTATTAGGAGTGTGTGAGTGTGCCTTTTTCATAGCCGTTTGACATCGTTTTCAAATGTCACAGCAACAAGAGATTCCCATCGTTCCATACTTTCCTTTCTATACTGTTTGGATGACATTCTGTTGTTTGAAATAAACATGTGCTAAGATGAATACTGGAGTGTTTGCAGACATAAGAATGTGTTTTTCTCCCCTTAAGCATTAAACAAAAAACATTTAATTGGAATGGAATCTATGCCTCATGTTTCTTTGGAGATGGGAAAGGGATGAGACTCTCTCTGGTAGAAGAGAAATTCTAGAAGACAAAAGCAGTGTGTGTCTGTGTGTGTGTTAGAAAGGGCCTATGACAATGGTTAAGCATGAAAGAAGTCCAGGTTGTGTTTTTTTTGTTGTTGTTGTTTTTTGGAGTGGCTGCTAAATAAAATACTGATTATTCTCAAAGTGCTTAGCTGTTCTCTCAGAGGAATAATCTACTTGGCTAGGCTAATGGAGCAGGAAAAATGTCATATGGTAATATTAACTGGTGATAGGATCTAGAGTCCAAATGCAAGGGGGATTGGTTCTAAACCCCCTCCCCCATGGATGCTGAAAAACGTGGATTATAGTGAACACTATTTTAATAGCTAGCGCCATATATAGCATGGTCTCTGCCTTCATCTAGTGGCCAGTTCTCGTAACGTCATCTTTAGAAATATGTATTTCTAGAATTTTTCTTTTAATATTTTTAATATTTTCAGACTGTGGATAAGTGAATCAGTGGATACTGATCCCATAGATAAGTGGTTCCTACTGTATTTGTTATAACCTATGGAACAGGTCAGAGTGGGTCATATTTAAGAGCCCTTGGCCTGTCAACAGCTCAGATCCAACCCTACCATTGGATAGAGTGAGACAATTGCTTGATGTGGTAGATGTTGGAAAGCATTGGCAAGGAATTGGGATTGAGAGTTGTTTGCCTCACAGTCTGCTCTCCAACCTCTAAATTAGCTTCTTGGCTTGCAGTACTGTGGAAGATGCTGCTCTGTAACCAGTATTAGCAAAATATTCAACTGATATTCATTTGGTTTTTGTACATGCAATAAAAGAGTATGCCATTTTTATCTCATGCAGTAAAATATCTTGGGCTGGCCCTGGTGTAGATCAGGCTTGTTTTCCTTTCGAAAGCTCTGTCTTGGAGTGAGCAACAGACAAGCCATTTGTGGTCCTCCTACCCCTTTTTGCTACCTCCTCCACATTCATGAATTGCCTTTTTAAACTCTGCTTTTTGCTTGTCTTAACAAAGAAACACATGCTCAGAAGCTTGCCAGAAGTATAGTTTTCCTGTAAACAACATATGTGTTCCCTTCATGCCTTGTTTTAAGCAGTAGTGGGAGGGTCACCATATTTAGATAGCAGGAACAACAGTTTCTGAGGGATGAAATTAACTTATGAGACCATCAGAGTTGCCCACCCCTGCTCTAAATGAAGTACAGTCCTTGCTTTTTCCATGGACTATATGCTGTGCTTCATAAATATCCCTATATATCACGAATATCACTTTTACTCTCCAAAGGGAGGGAGGGAGGGACGAAGTTTGCTTGCTTGGTTTTTAACTGAGACTCTTTCACTAATCTCCCTCTACCTGCTGATACTCTTCTGTCTAACTGTAATATAAATTTCCAGTCACTCAGAGATATATTTCAGAGGCTTATCTGTTACCCTCCATAGTCAGCCCTTCCTAATCTGTTTCTTCAGGAGTCACCGGAGAAAAAGATCTCTATTAGTCTATTCTAGCTGCAGTTTACTGGGAGACAAAGAAATGGTCTGCAGTCCATGAATGTTCAACATAACAAAGGTGGAAGGATCAAACTAAAAGCTAGGAGAATTGCATATTTCCTGTTATTAGCATATTTGTCCCTCAACATTGGGATTTCCTCAGAAGTGTATACCTCAGCAATTAGATGTGTAAATTAAGACCATGTTTACTTTCTAATGACCAATCACAAAACAGAGCAGCACTCTGGTGTACAAGATAAGGAGACAAGGGAAATTATGTGCTGTGACAAACAGATCTTTTACCACTTGAGGGAGCACTTCTGCTGGATATGAGGTAAGCATATTGTCTACTTTGACCTTTAGTGTTTTAGTGATTGTAGCTGTAACAGACCAAAACAGCAACTCCGTATATTATCATATTTTATGGAATAAACAACTGCCTCACTGCTAAGGCCACACACAGAATATATAATATATCCCAGAACCAAGCCTGTGTTTTGAAAGACAACCTTCCATGACCTAGCTGTACTTCAGCAGCTATTTCAGTGGCGGGGGTTTGCATCATGGAATAGGAATGCTCTCCATGTGCTGAGAATTATGGGGCTTGTTATAACTTCTATTGAACATTCCATCTTACAAAAAAGGCAAGCAAAGCTGGATGTCTGCCTCATACGTTTGCAAAATGTTTTGTTCCCATCCTCATCCTTGTAGGAAAAACAACAATTTCTTAGAACTGGTATTGGAAAACTGGGAGGATCAATATTTACAGTAACCATCTGAAGCGGAACTCGAAATGAAAAGTTGCTGACAAGACTTTCAGGATACACATACATGCACACAAAGGGTGAGAGAGAAAGAGATTCAGTGTGACAGAAAGAGAAATTGTTTTTTCAGTAGAGTATTTTTGCTAAGCAATGTATATTTGTCATTTATCCCCAACTGTTAAGACAAACATTGTACATTTTATTTCTATTTTATATCTATATCCCACTCTGTAGATGCACAAGTCCCAATCAGGGAAACTGAAAACATTGCCGATTTAGTCCTCAGAATCCTATTCCACACATCAGACAACCAGGGCTTAAGGAAGCCGATAAGAAGGGTATGAATACATTGATATAGGGCATGGTGATAATATTGGTGACATAGCTTGTTTGTCTATATGTCGCTCTTCTTGGTACAAATGACTTCCAAACACAGGTAAGTGTTGAAATAGGAGAGATATAAGACCTTTGCAGGGCATTTCAGTGGGATGCAATGAGTTGGAATTTTTTTTGCACTCAGCGATGCCAAAATTTCTGCCTTTAACCAACTTTTGAGAGCATGATTTTTTAAAAATTCATTGAGTGAGTGATTAGCGCTGGTTTTCTTGTGCTTTCTGGTAATAACTATGCTTTCTGTACATAAATGTTTTGAAAGTGTTTCATGAGAACAGAAGTTCTCTTTTATCTGCAGAGAGATAACAGAAGAAATGAAACAATGCCTTCTGTTGCTGCACTGAGACATTTGAAATGGTGAAGAATTCCAAAATTTTCATTTCCCTCTGTGTGTGTGTGTGTGTGTGTGTGTGTGTGTGTGTGCGTGTGTGTGTGTGTGTTGGAGATTTGTTTGCAACCTTGCATGCTATCTGTAGTTTGTGTGACTGGGAAGAACTTTTCTGTGTGACTGGGAAGAACCAGTCATTCTTTCCAGAGCCCTGCCTTTCTGCTGTTTCTTTACCTCTCTTTCTATGATGGTGGCAGTGATTTTTTGCTATTGATCTGCTCCACTGGTTGCTAAGTATGTGTGCAGTAAAGAAAGCAGTATACACAAGTCTGTAATGTCAAGCAACTGTAAGTAAAGAAATTAGTTTTTTTCTTTCTCCTGCAAATGTCTCAGAGCAAGTTATAGAGACTTGAGTGCCAATTAGTGAGAAAGAGGTGGACTCAGGGAACCTTTAGCTATTTTCGTCTGTGGATCTCTGTACTTCTACAGTGTAGCAAAAAGGAATTTTACCAGAAATTCAAACTCTGCAAAAGGTAACATTGGCGCCTCCTGTTTTTAAAAAGATCTCCGAGATAATTCAGAAAATGTTCTGTAGGTTAAAATCAGAGCAACAAAAAATAAAGAGTCACGTGGTCCTTGTGCACAATCCAAAGGAAAGTGTGAGTGACACCTTGATTTAACCACTTAAAAAATTAAAAACATAATTTAGCTTTCCATCCATATAGATCGTCATCTGGCCGGGTACCACAGAGCTGTGCATGGAACAGAAAAAACCTAAAAGCTCTAGGCAGACCAGGCTTCTCTCCTTAAAGCAAAGGGATTAGGTAAAGCAAGTTTCAAAATAGTCTCTGGTCAGAGGTGTAAGTTTCAGATTGAACCTCTGGTAATGTGAATTGGAATGAACCATGGAAAAATCATAATTTGTCCTGTTCAAACATAAAATGAAAGTATAGCTACCTAAAAGCAGAAGCAAAAGATTTTGCTGTCCTTCTTCCAAAGGGGGAATGGGAAAATGCATACGCTCAAGTTCAGCATTAGAAGACTATCCAGAAGTAGTGCTGGATTTCACTAACATTCTGCTGTAGGTGTATGAAAGTTTGAAAAATATTCTATTTCATGCAACGACATTTAAACCAAATTTGTCTTTTTTTAATTGAATATTAGATCTGAAATGTTAGAGAAATGAAATATTTGATAATGCATGCAATTTCTACAGTTAAGTTATTAGATGGAAAATATTAGAAGAAAACAGATATCCCGGATTTAGAAGAGCGGACAGAAAAGACATGGGAAGTCACGGAGATGGAAGAAACAGAAGTAATAAATGAAGATTACCTTAAAAAGGACTAAAAATAGGGAATAATTTCATAATTAGACTCGAAAGATAGCTTGGAAAGTACGGAATAAAGAAGAATGTGAAGGTCCAATTAGGGAATAGATAGATTAGTAACCATACTAATACTGGGAAAATCTGCTGTTTTTCTTTTTAACTCTCTTTGTAGTATAATTGTACAAGTTGATGTAAATGTACTATCTCACTCTCTGGAATTTTACCCTTTCTCTATCCATACCTACCCCCCTAACCCTAAATTCCCTTCCCCATAATCCTACCCCCATTGAAAAGAATTTTTTTTTTAAAAAAAAAAAAGGAGAACGAGGAATCTAAAAGACATTTTAGACCACAGTGACATCTTTTCTAATACTAAGACCCAGGAAATACCTTACCAACAGGACATTTCAAATGTAGGAAGTGTAATGTATGCTGTCAATTTATTGAGGGATCTCACTTAACTATCCTGGGCGTTAACTTTGTGTTTAGATCTAAGTCGTTTTCAACATATTTAACATCCAGTGTAGTGTACCTGATTATCTATGATTGCTCAAAAACGTACATGGGAAGCACAACAAGGCCAAAGTCAGGATGCAAGAACATCAATCAAGGATTAGAAACGAAGTAATGTACCGCTAGTAAGTCATTTTGTAGAAATGGGTCACAAAGAAGATAGGTTTAAATTTTTTTGTTCTATATATGTTACCAAAAAGACAGGTGTGGAAGCAATATCGAAAGATCTCCTGCAACAGGAAATGGCATGGATATTCAGGTTAAAATCTCTTATGCCTAATGGTTTGAATAATAATATTGACTATACATGCTTTTTGTGAGTTTGGAATTAGGAATTATTATTGTACCTTTTGTACCATATCTATACTGTAACTTTAAAATTCTCTGCTGAAGCTGTTCAATTTGTTGTTGTTGTTTAGTCGTTAAGTCGTGTGGATTGCTGCCTTGTCATGGCGAAGGGGCTTGAGTAATTCAGAGAAGCTATGTGCTATGCTGTGCAGGGACACCCAAGACGGACAGGTCATAGTGGAGAGTTCTGACTAAACGCGATCCACCTGGAGCAGGAACTGGCAAGCCACTCCAGTATCTTTGCCAAGAAAACTCCATGGACAGAAACAAAAGGCTAAAAGTTGTTCAATAGCTGCAATTAAGTGCTCTAAGGATATTTGAGAGTGGGTGTGAACTGCTGTCTGGTGAGAGTTTTCTCTCCTGGGAAGTCCGTGCTGATGGGAACAGTGAGTATGTGAAGACAAGGTTGCAATGAAGGGATACTGTTTGAGGTTTTCTGGAAACAAGTTGTATATTTTAGATCCTTTACTGATAAGACTAATGTCCCAAGTTTTGATAAAGGAAGTGAAACTGGGTTTTCATGCAAGCAGCCGGTTTTCATGCAAGCAGCCGGGTTAGCTAGGACTATCTAAAGTTTCAACAAAGGAACTGAAACCATTTTCCAAGGAAATGCTATTACAAAGGAAAGTGTGGGACTTAAAATCCTGATTGGAGTCTTCATAAGAATTGGATCATACAAGCTGGACATATTTGAGCAATATGGCTTCCTGATGGATTTGAGTGTTTGTATTGAATGTACAGTATTCTGTATTGACTGAAATTTAGTCATTATTTAAAGTGATATGGTACGTTAAGAACATATAGTTACTGTAAATAATTCATATTTAGTCGGTCTGCATGAGTTTTTCTTTGGTTACCTAGGGAAGGGTTGGCAGCAGGATAGAACTTCTGAGCCAACTGATCATGGAATTTGGCTAAATGGGCACAGAATCTAGGTAAAACCAAGTTAGCAAGGTAATACAGCAACCTACAACCAGGTGGAGGGAACTCTCATTTTTTTGCCCAGATACACTCAGTACTTACAGCAGTTACTCCCGTCCTTGGTAAGGCTCACATCCTGCATCACACACAGACATCAAAAGTTTTCCACTATGCTGCTCACCTTGATATTTATCCCCCTGCCTGAAGAACCAAGGAAGATAGCAGTTCTCTTAGATTCCAGCTAGTGCATTGAGACCTAGCAACCCTACCACCTTGCAGACAGGTTCCCAACCCACCCCTCCCAGTTCAATCCAACAACTAGTTTCTAGTCATACCTTAGTGATTAACTCACTTTTTATTTTACTCACTGGCCTATTCCTATCAAAACAAATGGGCTGAGGGGACTGTGCATCTGATGGTAATCCTGCAAGGGCAGAATGATGTGAAACAGCACCTCCCTCCCCCACCCCACCCCCCAGTCTCAAAGCAGCCCAAGCCATCTATTCATTAAAACAATAAGAAATGGACTCCAACATTGCTTTGGTTCTTCCTTGCTTACTGAAATACAAGATACAACTGTAAAATGCGGTTTTGAGCAGCTATGTTCCCGTGTGTATATTCTGAACAACAATAAGGCAGACAAGGCCATTGAAGCATGGCTTAAACAAAAAGTAGTTTGACATGATTGTTTCCTTGCTCAGGATCACTGGCTTTGGGTTGTTGATTTCTACAGCAGAGGTCCTTTAATATGCAGTGATTTACTTTAGGTATGCTGAGACTGCCAGAAAGGTCCTGCTGTAAAAGGGAGATACGTGTGTATGTGTGCAGGTGGTGAACAGAAATCAGGGATGTATAGCTAATAGGAAGCTCTCTATGATTTCAGTCATTATCATTGCTGCCATCAACGTGCAGAAAAGTTGTACAGTAAGTCTCTTTATCGTGTAATGATTAGACTGAAAAGGCATTTCATAGGAAAATACCTGTAAGCCAAAGCCAGTAAAACAGCTATAATATCAGGAGGCAAAGCGAGTTTGAAAGGACAACTGCTAATAATAACAATCTTCGAACTAATCCGCCTCACGAAACGACTCTGGTAAACAAAGAATCTCTTAAACCACATTATAGTTTGTCAGCCACACAGGCCTGGGAGAAGTTTCTATTTCCAAAAGTATTTCTTACCCTGAACTCTAGATCTGAACTGATTTTTATTTTCTTCTCTTTATACTAAATATTGAGTCAGTTCCTGACAGAAGCCCAGAACCTCATTCCAGAGTTAAGTTTTCATTTGCGGGGCCAGCATCTCATCTAGTCTGACCCTGAGGTAGAGGTTGTGTCCAAGTAGTAGGAATTCACTGTCATGCTATCTTGAGGTCCATTGCTTCTTCTGAAAGTTATGAACTGGTTATCCCACTTGCACTGCTAGAGCTGGAAATCTTTACTTGTTTTATTCTCACAGGTAAAACAAAAAATGCTTCCTTCCTTCCTTCCTTCCTTCCTTCCTTCCTTCCTTCCTTCCTTCCTTCCTTCCTTCCTTCCTTCCTTCCTTCCTTCCTTCCTTCCTTCCTTCCTTCCTCTTCCTTCCTTCCTTCCTTCCTTCCTTCCTTCCTTCCTTCCTTCCTTCCTTCCTTCCTTCCTTCCTTCCTTCCTTCCTTCCTTCCTTCCTTCCTTCCTTCCTTCCTTCCTTCTGTGGCTGACTTTGGGGAGGGGGAAACAAATGTGTTTTTTCTGCAAAAAAGCTTATTTTACATTTTCCACAGACATTGTATTATGTGCAAAATACACACTTCATAACTAGCTTTTCTGTGCAAAATACTTTTTTTCCCATCAAAGCTCGCATTTTGAGGTGAATCCCTCACGTTTTCTTCCTTAGGGAAAAAAAAGTGCTGGTCTTTGCATCCTCCAGCAGAATATTTCCCAGCTGTTCACAAAGTCTTCCATTTATTTATTTATTTATTTTATTTGTCTTTTGTTTTCCCCCCTAAAAGATGCCCTTTTTCATCTAGGACAAGGACATGTGTAAGTATTTGTTATCACCTTAAGCACTACAAAGATATTCCTTCTCTTGGTACCAATGAACTAATGAAATTGTACAAGGTAAGCAATAACAGGCAGAGATGATGTACCATACCAGAAGAATGAACTGATGCAGCTCTTCCATACATTCTTATCAACACAGTCCTCCAAAAGCTGAACTCAAGTAGCTGGAGGAATTTTGGAGTTGTAGACCAAAAACGTAACTTATCTAGGTCTATAGTAGATGTGCCCAAACAACAACTGTATGTGGTCTGGAACACAGCTTGAGGGCATTGCCCATTTTGCTTTCCCAAAACAGCCATCGTGAGTCTAAATGAAAGAAATGTAGCTGCACTTATTACGGTATGCACGCTCCCATCATTTGTCCAATCCTGCAGCAGAAAAATAGCTGTAGAGATTTCACTTTGCCACAGCCATTTATAGGATTGCAGGAGTTTGTAATAAGCACCTCTTGAGAATTAACTACAAACAGAATCCTAAAATCGATTTGACAAAGGGGAGACATACATTTTTAAAGAGATATATTTACACTGGCTTCAGTTCTTTTTCTGAATTTCTATGAACTATCTGGAAATGCCTATGAGTGGAAGAAGAATGATGGCTTCATTTTAGTTAAGCAGTTTTTGTGGTGGGAGCACGGTGGAAAAAGCAGTTGCTCTTTCTGTTAACAATATCACAGATTGTGTTTAGATGTTATAAGTTAATCTTGTTGTTGCTGAAAGGGTGCAAAACTGTGATTTCCATCTTATTTCTCTGGCACGCAGAGTGCCAGGTTCAAACATCAATGCCACACCTCACAGAGTTACATGCAGAATACTCTGGTCTATTCTTAGCTCATCAAATCCAACAGGGTAAGACCTTTCAGCCTACCTTGGGGTTATGAACGTCTCAGAAAAATGATGCCCTTTCTAATCATCCTGTCATCAAGGGTTTTTTTTTTTTAACTGAAGGGATATCAGCTTGTTGCAAAAGTAATCCCCTCACTAATATAGTCAGAAAGAAAAACACAACATTCACTTAATAACTGTTTCAATGAAGAACAATCCAACTTTGAATCACTGACATAACTTATCCCACTTGTGAAGGTCTCTTACCACACAGTTTTAAAACTCACAGGATTAGTGTCTTCTTACAAGGTTGCCTGAAATCAATTTACCAATAATTCTTCCCCACAGTCAGCATTTAAGATGAGACTGTAATCTGAAGGCTGAACTATAAATTGCAGGCAGCCCACCATTAGACTTTTCACATTTCTTCTCATTTTCTGATTAGTCATCAGTACCCCAGCAAAGTTGGGTTTTTAGGATGATTGCATGAGCTTTGTTTCAAAGTATGATTAGTTAGTTCTAGAGATTTCCCTGAAATACATCTCGTTAACGCTAACATGATTTCAGGATGCCATCACACAAGAGATTCTCCTGGACTGACACAAAATTGTGTATATCATACCCTGGTAGTTTTCCTTAGTTGAATTTGCAGTTGCCATTCACATGGAAATGTTTCATTATCCCTGGAAGGTGCGTTTTAAGTGTGTACAAAGACAGTCCAATCAGCTACATTTATCCCCTACTTCCCCTACACACCCTCCTTTTAACCATCCTCTGCCACTCTTCCCACCTTTTCACCACCTGTCTCTGGCACCTTACCACTGCCACTTCATACACAAACAGCTGATACAGACACATGAATTAATCCTATGTTTTTGTAATACATACAAAAAGTGTTAGGCGTACATGTACATACAACATATGGAGTGCTATATGGTGCTGGCAGCACAATATATTGCTGCATGCTTGCACAGCAATAACAACTGACAGTCAAAAGGCTACTTCCACACAAGGTAGAATCCTAGAAAGTCAGGATTCTTGCTCATGTGAAAGCCTATATGCGAGCAGGAGGCTGTTGCAGATGCACGACTTTCCATATGGAGAAAGGGAAGCTGGAGAGGGGAGAGAAGAGGCGAGGTGGTCCTCTTTAATCTTGTTGGAGAGAACTAGGTTACATAGCAACCATATAAGATGTGCTCCCTCTAAACATGTAGTGTGTAGCCCTTTGCTGGATGCCTCAAACACAGCCTTTTTGTCTCTGTGGAGATTCTGAGGACGATACATTTGTGAGGCAACTCTGAGAATGGAAAATCTGAGTAATGAAAGAAATTCAGAAGGCTGAAGGGAAAGTGTGTGAATTAAAAAGCACTAATTAGAGAAGAATTCCTTACAAACATTAATTCACTGCCTTGAAGAACACTAGAGGTATTCTGAGTTAAAACACAAACATTGGCCAAAATCCTGTTGGAATTTTAGACATGAGCAAGAAGAACTGTGGCTAATTGACATGCGGGCCATGCAGTTGGGAGTGTGACCAGCACATTTATTTATTTATTTATTTATTTATTTATTTATTTATTTATTTATTTAACTTATATGCCGCCCACACTACCCAAAGGTCTCTGGGCAGCTTACAACAATTAAAATACAATAAAAAAGATAAAACAATTAAAATACAATTAAAATATATACTCTAAAAATTGCCATCAAGACCCACAGTTGATATTATTTCAATTAAAAGCCTTCTGGAACACGAAGGTTTTGACCTGGCGCCAAAATGTCATCAGCGTCGGCGCCAGATGCATCTCCCTCAGGAGGGCGTTCCATAGTCTGGGGGCAGCTGCCGAAAAGGCCCTTTGTCTACAAGCCATACCTCTTACCTCCTTGAGGGACGGCTCTTTCAAAAGGGCCCCCTGGCTAGATCTTAACTGCCGCGTAGGTTCATATGGAAGGAGGCGATCCTTCAGGTATCCAGGGCCCAAGCCGTTTAGGGCTTTATATGTCAAAACAAGCACTTTGAATTGGGCATGGGCAGCAACTGGTAGCCAATGTAATTTAAACAGAATCGGCTTGATGCGTTCCCTAGTGGCCCCACCACTCACCAGCCACGCAGCTCGATTCTGAACCAGTTGCAGTCGCCGGACCATCTTCAAAGGCAGCCCCACGTAGAACGCATTGCAGTAATCTATGCGAGATGTTACCAGTGCGTGTGTAACTGTCATGAGACTCCGCTTGTCCAGGTAGGGCCGTAGCTGGTATAATTTCCACAGCTGAAGGAAAGTGCCCAAGGCCACCGAGTCCCCCTGGGCTTCCAGAGTTAGACTGGGGTCCAGGAGCACCCCCAGGCTGCGGACCCTGTCCCTTAGGGGGAGTGTAACCCCATTCAGGGCAGGGAAATGGCCCTCCAGCCTGTCCGGCGAAGCACCCACTAACAGCACTTCCGTCTTGTCTGGATTTAGTTTCAATTTATTAACCCTCATCCAGTCCATTATCAGGTCCAGACACGAGTTCAGCACAGAAACCGCCTCACCTGGATTGGTGGAAAACGAGAGGTAGAGCTATGTATCATCAGCATATTGCTGACTCCTCAGCCCAAACCTCCTGATGACCTCTCCCAGTGGTTTCATGTAGATGTTAATCAGCATGGGGGACAGTATCGAGCCCTGAGGAACCCCATGACATAAACGCCATGGGACAGAGCAACTGTCTCCCAGCACCACCCTCTGGACACGGTCAGCTAGGAAGGAGCGGAACCACCGTAAAGTGGTGCCCCCAACTCCCAACCCAGCCAGCCTATCCAAAAGGACACCATGGTCGATAGTGTCGAAAGCCGCTGAGAGGTCCAGGAGTATCAACAGGGTAACACTCCCCCTGTCTCTCTCCCGGCAAAGGTCATCGTACAGGGCGACCAAGGCAGTCTCCGTACCAAAACCCAGCCTGAAACCCGATTGAAATGGATCCAGAAAATCCGTTTCATCCAGCAGTGCCTGGAGTTGCCCGGCCACAACCCGCTCCAGCACTTTGCCCAAATAAGGTCACAGGTCGGTAGTTAACCACCAGCCTTGGGTCCAGGTTAGGCTTTTTTAGGAGTGGCCGAATTACCGCCTCTTTCAAGGTGGTAGGGACCACTCCCTCTCTCAAAGAGGCGTTCACGGCCTCCTGGACCCAGGTGCGAACCCCCCTGGCAGATCTTCCAATTAGCCAAGTTGGGCAAGGGTCGAGCGGAGTGGTGGTAGAATGGACAGATCCAAGCACCCTGTCCACATCCTCAGGTCTCAACAATTGAAACTCATCCATTAATACTTGACCTAAGCACGGCACACTGGACACATCCTCTGATTCTGCAGTAATGGTGGAGTCCAACCCACTGCGAATCTGAGCGATTTTTCCCTCAAAATGAGTGGCAAACTCATCACAGTGAGCTGATGAGCAGTCCGGGACCTCCACCGGATTTCCCGGTTGAAGAAGATCCCGGACCACCCGAAACAGCTCTGCTGGACAACATTCTGAGGAAGCAATACGGCTGGAGAAATATTGCCGTTTCGCCAGCCGTATTGCCACGAAATAGGCCCGATAATGGGTTCTAAGTCGTGTTTGATCGGACTCCCAGCGGGATTTCCTCCACCTGCGCTCCAGCCATCTCCCCTCTCGCTTCATCGCCCGCAGTTCAGAAGTATACCAAGGAGCTGTCTGGGCTCTGCGTGCAGGGAGAGGGCGCTTAGGCGCAATCATGTCAACAGCCCGGGTCATCTCCCTATTCCATAGGGTGACCTGAGCTTCGACAGGAGCGCCGACCATATCAGACGGATAATCCCCCAGAGCATTCAGGAAACCATCTGGATCCATTAGTCTCCGAGGGTGGATCATCTTAATAGATCCCCCACCCTTGCAGAGGGGAGAAGAAGCTAATAGACTAAACTTGACCAGGAAGTAGTCTGACCATGACAATGGGGTCACAACCAGCCCCTCCACATCCAAACCACCATCTTCCAGTCCTGTTGAGAAAACGAGGTCCAAGGTATGGCCCTTCTCGTGTGTCGGGCCGATGACACATTGAGACAGCCCCATGGGTGTCATGGTGGCCATGAAGTCCTGAACCGCCCCAGTCAAGGCAGCCTCGGCATAGATGTTGAGGTCCCCCAGCACCAACAGCCTGGGAGTCCTCAACACCAGGTCCGAGACTACCTCCGTCAGCTCAGGCAGGGAGATTGTTGGTACGCAGCAGGGTGGGAGGTACACCAACAGAATCCCCAATCTGTCTCGTAAGCCCAACACACAATACAGGCCCTTAAGACCTCCTCTCAAAGGGATAGGAAGCCTGGTCAAGGAGATAGAACTCCTATAGACCATAGCAACTCCCCCTCCCCGACCCTCCAAGCGACATTGGTGCTGGACCGAGTACCCAGGTGGACACAGCTGGGAGAGGGTAACACCACCGTCCTCTCCCACCCAGGTCTCAGTAATGCACGCCAGGTCAGCACCCTCATCTAGAATTACATCATGGATGAGGGCAGTCTTATTTTGTACTGACCTGGCATTCATCAACAGCACCGTATGGCTCAAGGGTTTGCTGATATGGTCACCTGATACCATCTGGTTGGGGGTAGGACTAGAAGAGGGGATAGATGTAAGATATCTAACCTCTCTTCTCCTACTTGAGCATGTTCTACCCCCACCGCCATTCCTTCCCCTACCCAGCACCACCTCAATAGCTGCCCCCTCCAACGCCCTCCCCCCTTCCTGTTCCCTCAAATCCACTGTGGGTCTCTCTTAATTGATGGCAATTAATAATCACAATTTTTTTTTAAAAAAACCTTCTAAAGCCCCTTCTCCCCCCCAGCCAGGTGGCTGATGTTGGGGGGGGGGAGTGGGGCAGCCAGGAGTAGCAGGGCCCAGTCCTGCAAAGCAGAGGGAGACTGAGCCGGCTCCCTTGGGAAAAGTTGGCAGCCAGCAGCAGCCCAATCACAGTCCCATTGTCTCTCACACAGTGACCTGTAGAAGGCAGATGGTATTCGGCTCCCCTGAGCGTAGGAATGTTGGTCCGGTAGGGCCCTGAGAGCAGCTCCGGCTTAAAAGCCTTCTCTCCCCCTGAGCCAGGTGGCTGATGTTGGGAGGGGGTGAGGCAGCCAGGAGTAGCAGGGTCCAGTCCTGCAAAGCAGAGGGAGACTGAGCCAGGCTCCCTTGGGAAAAGTTGGCAGCCAGCAACAGCCCAACCACAGTCCCACTGTCTCTCACACAGTGACCTGTAGAAGGCAGATGGTATTCGGCTCCCCTGAGCGCAGAAATGCACATGACCAGCACCTGTCAGTTAACTATGACAATGTATGTGATTCCACTTGGACATATATGAAATCTCAACAGGATTTTTGCCACGAATTAATTTAAGAACAATAACAACCCTAAAACTAAAAGATTTAACATGGATGAAGACCCCTGATCAACAAGAGTAACCATGTCTAGAACTGAAACAAGGCCATTATGAAACATCTTCCATTGTGGCATCACAGGCCTGCCTGCTTACCTGTCAGATGGCCAGAGGTATCCTGGCAACCCTGTGCACCAGTATTAGTGCTAATACCCTGTGAGAGCAGTTCATTTCTTGTTTTCAGAAATAACTTGCTGCTTTGGGATCACTTTTATTGCTATAGTTTTATATTTATAGGTGGAAATAATTTGTTTTTTTAGTCTTTTAGAACAATTGGCTAATTTTAATATTTTTATTTCCTGTTTATTCCTGTGAAAGAAACATGGGTAAAAAAGAGTGCCTTTTATATGGCTTGTGTAATCCAGCAGCCTAAAGAATAATATTTGTACTGGAGGAAGTGATAAACCCTGTTTCTCACCTTCTTTCCTAAGGTGAGACAAAGGATCTCCTTCTTCTGAAAAATGACCCTAAGAGTCGCTCCTTTCCTGGTTTTTCAAGAAGGAAGAGACAATTAACAAAGAAAAGAAGAAGGCAACCCACTGCCTGTGACAGAACCCTCACCTATTCTATCCAGCAACATCAAGAAGAACATGAGGGAGAGAGGGAGAGAAAACAACTGGAGGAGACTGATTCTCTTCCAGATCTACATATAACCCCTGAAGAATCCAATAAACAGCCAGAGAAAGGAAATAATTCATATACTTTTAAAGAACAAAACACTTCAGAACTGGCAAAAGAACAGGAGGACAACCACAGTTTACAGCCTTTATTTGATTGAGTGAAGTCCCCAACTGTAGAACTGACACCAGAGAATCCTGAGAAGTTTGTCTTCATGCAGAATAAAATATATAGGGAGACTCTGAAGCAACCCCATAATGGACAGGGAGGAAAACACCAACAGACAGTAGTCCCAGCTGAGGAATCAGAGGAAATTAAAGCTAATTACTTCATACAAGACAGTTATAAAAATGACAGAACCCAAAATAAGTTAAGAGGGAGTTTCTGATTTAGTAAAAGGATTTATATGTTGAAATGCTGATTTGTTCATAACTTAGATAAAAATAAATACTTTAAGTCTGGATACACAAGGGAAATGTTAGATATAAACAAAACTAGAAATAAATTAAAAGAGAAAAGCTATGCTACTGAGATGTTTAAGAAGTCTGTGGCAGAGGTGAATAATAGATTTGAGAGAAAACCAAAGGCAGAATCAATAGACAGTAGTGGTGAATCTAATGCACAGAAAATGAAAAATTGTGATAAAGAACAAAGAGTGTTACAAAGGGAAACAGATGTTTACTCTTATGAACAGAACAATAAAGACTGCAAAGTAAGAAATTTAAAGTGTAGAGAAATCAGTAATAAACCTGTAATTGTTGGTGATGAGATAGAGAAAACAAATAAGAAAGAAATGTGTTAATGAAGAATGCCGATGTAAAGGATCAGTACAAAACATCACTCATAGATATAAAAGCACCAGTTTATTCAGTCAGATTCAAACAGAGGAGGGGACAGTAATATAGAATCCAGTACAGTGGCTAATGCCTTAGTAAACTCCAATGGTAAATTAGGATTTCAGACAGAGTTTGTTTTGGGTTTAAGTGCGAACTTTACTTCAAAATTAATGCAAAATACAAGCAATACTGTGATAGAAATGGGAAGAAAGGAGGAGCAGTGGTTAAATCAAAAGCAGAAGAGAAAACATCGGGGGGGGGGGGGGGGAAGAAACCTAAACCACATGCTGTGTTCCAAATAGCAAAGTCAGTAGAACTGATATGACTGTGGATCCTGAAAATCAGTTGAAGAATCAAAAAGAGATAGCTGAGAATGGGAGTTCAGAAAAGGAGGGAGATCCATCTAAGATAAGAAATGGAAGGCTCAAAATCCTGATCATCTGTCCTACCCTGAAATATTGTTGTTCCAAAGCAAGCCACCTTGGAGGGACAAAAGAACTGTATATATAACAAGCTCCAGATTTCCTCAACCTAAAGTTCAGTGGCTGGTTCGAAAAAAGACATCAACAAGGTCATGATGATGAAAGATTTTTCAGGAGGAGGAGAAGAGATGGACATTGAGTAGATATTGTTTTACAGTGGTGCCTCGCTAGACGATTGCCTCGCAGGACGAGGAAATCGCTAGACGATGCCTTTTTGCGAGCTCTACTGCGCTTCGCAAAACGATGTTTCCCTATGGCGATTTTCACTAGACGATGAGGTTTCCCCATAGGAGTGCGCCGACTAGTGGTCAAAAGCTGTCAGTGCAGCTGTCAGTGCATTCCTATGGGGACTCTCACTCGCTAGACGATGTTTCCCTATGGGAAATTTCGCAAGACGACTGCGTTTTCCCTTGGAACGCATTGAAGCGATTTCAATGCATTCCAATGGGAAAACGTGCTTCGCTAGACGATGTTTTCGCTAGACAGCGATCCTCGTGGAACGGATTAACATCGTCTAGCGAGGCACCACTGTATATGGAAACTAATTTAGGAATGGCTAATGGAAATAGAAGTAATATAATTAAATAATAATAATAATAAGCTCTTGTGAAATGGATTGGAATATACATATGGATATGTTATATTGATATAAAATGATTTTATTAAAGAAGGAAAAATATAAGAGGAAAAGACGATGGAGTAGCTGATGCTTTATTGAGATGACCGGAAGAGGAGAACTAAGGTGATGAAGCTAATATAATGCATGTTATATGATGTAATGCCTGAAATGTAATCTCATGCGATGTGATGTAAAAGATGCATAATGTAATGTATTCTTTGATATGAATGTTTGATGTAATAATAAATTTAAGTAAATCTGTAAAAAGTAAATGTTTATATTTATATGCATGATTCATGATTCTTTGCTCAAGGCGGAGGACCATAAAAAGATTCTCAATTACACAAAGAACTGGTGGGGGGAGGGGGTATGTGACAGAACCCTCACCTATTCTACCCAGCAACATCAAGAAGATGATTGGCTGAGAGGAGAACCAATCCAGAGAAGACAACAAGAGAGATTTAAAACAAGAGAGGAGAGGTTTAGTCAGTTAACAGTTGAGGAAGAGTTAAGAAGAAGCAGTTAAGAGTGTATTTCAGGACAGGAGTGTGGGTTTCCAGGGAACTATTTATTATAGTTACTTTGTATATAAGAGAACTTGTTCTAAAATGAGAAGTTGATACCATTAACACATGAAACTTCAAGCTGATGAGAGTGCCTTGTAACCGTTATGCTTACTAAATTTATTATATGTTTTATTTTAAAACTGCTTGACTCTTATTATTTGGGCTTAAGGATAGTCCAAGGGAAAGACAAACAGATCAAGAGGTGATTAGCCAGGAAGGGCTGGTGACACTCCCTAACATCCCAAAGGAAGAAGAAGAAGATGATGATGATGATGATGATAATGATGATGATGAAGACAACCCACTCCCCACAGTCTCTGAAGAAAAAGAAGACAACCCTCCAGCATCCCAGAAGAGAAAGTCTCTTCTGATACAGAGATTTATGCTTGGATGCTGGATCCTGTATGGCCCTGACTGTGAGGAACACTTTCCAATCCATAAGTGGTTAAATCACACTACAGATACCAGCTTGACAGTAATCTCAAAGATCTACAAAGAACCCAAATGATCGGCCAGTTATGATGTGACCATGACATTAAATGCATACGTTATACATCACTCTGTTCTCACTGTACCTATGGTCATTTAAATGGTTGTAACATCTAGAACCTGAAGTGTCTCAGACTCCCTGTGCTTGTGTAGTAGAGTGGGAAGCTATAAGTCCTGTTTCTTTTCTTTTTTTCTCCCACCACCCTTTTCTTCTAGGTTGTGACCAAGGAGGGCCTCTGTTTCATAAGAAGATCCCAAGAGTTACACCTCTTCAAGCCTCTCAAGAAAGGACAGGCTATGAACAGAGAAATTTTTTCCAAGTGATGCAGCGCTGATCTAAAACTGCACTGAGCTTGGCAAGAAGATGGCCAGCTTAGTGAGGACAGGCAGCACTTCCCCAATGCTTCTCTTTCACGTATCTTTCCCCAGCACTGCCCAGACACCGTTTTGTGCTGCCAGTTAGAGAGGAAAAGTTGGGTGGAGGGGTAGCTGGCTTTCTCTGTGTGTGGCAGAGTAAGCATGTGCATACATGCACTTCATGCAACTCCTTCCTAAAAAGGCTTTGCTTCCTTTGAGCAGTCCTAGTAAGTCAGTGTTTATTGTTGTTGTTGTTTAGTCATTAAGTCGTGTCCGACTCTTCGTGACCCCATGGACCAGAGCACGCCAGGCCCTCCTGTCTTCCACTGCCTCCCGGAGTTGGGTCAAATTCATGTTGGTAGCTTCGATGACACTGTCCAACCATCTCGTCCTCTGTCGTCCCCTTCTCCTCTTGCCTTCACACTTTCCCAACATCAGGCTCTTTTCCAGAGAGTCTTCTCTTCTCATGAGATGGCCAAAGTATTGGAGCCTCAGCTTCAGAATCTGTCCTTCCAGTGAGCACTCAGGGTTGATTTCCTTCAAAATTGATAGGTTTGTTCTCTTTGCAGTCCAGGGGACTCTCAAGAGTCTCCTCCAGCACCACAATTCAAAAGCATCAGTTCTTCGGCAGTCACCCTTCTTTATGGTCCAGCTCTCACTTCCATACAACACTACTGGAAAAACCATAGCTTTGACTATGCGGACATTTGTCGGCAAGGTGATGTCTCTGCTTTTTAAGATGCTGTCTAGGTTTGTCATCACTTTCCTCCCAAGAAGCAGGCGTCTTTTAATTTCGTGGCTGCTGTCACCATCTGCACTGATCATGGAGCCCAAGAAAGTCAAATCTGTCACTGCCTCCATATCTTCCCCTTCTATTTGCCAGGAGGTGATGGGGCCAGTGGCCATGATCTTAGTTTTTTAGATGTTGAGCTTCAGACCATTTTTGGCACTCTCCTCTTTCACCCTCATTAAGAGGTTCTTTAATTCCTCCTCACTTTCTGCCATCAGAGTGGTATCATCTGCATATCGGAGGTTGTTGATATTTCTTCCGGCAATCTTAATTCCGGCTTGGGATTCCTCCAGTCCTGCTTTTCGCATGATGTATTCTGCATATAAGTTAAATAAGCAGGGAGACAATATACAGCCTTGTCGTACTCCTTTCCCAATTTTGAACCAATCAGTTGTTCCATATCCACAGTGTTTATTAGGTCCCCCCCCCAATTATGTTTGTTTTTGGGCAATTTGTATAAATAAATAATCTTAATTAAAAACTTTTAAAAGAAAAAAAAGAAAAAAAACATATGCCAATTTTGTGTGCATGTGTGTGGGAGCCATCTGTGTATCTCTCCTGACCTATGATATATTCACACATTCCTCCTTCCACGCCCTTTCCCTGTAAGCTCTTCACTTCTTCTCCAAACTCTAAAAATCTACATTAGACTGCTTTTATCCACTTGAGTAACTCTCTTGTTTCCTTCCAGAAGGTTTGTTGGAGAAACAGACTCAGGTTAAGTCCAAGTATTGCTTTGGTGACTTTGCCTAGGTGAATGGAAGGATGCCTTCCTCTCTGAAATTTCACATTTTATACTTAGGACTTTTCTGTTGAAATTTTACATTATTCTCTCCATATATTTCACCAGTTTCTATAGTGGTTGCACCAGGATTGTTAAATAAATGAAACCTGTAACTGCTTTGCAGTGAAAGACACATCGAGTAGTCATTTTATCTCCTTCCTTTAATTCTGATCAATACACAATGCTAAAGCCCATGAAACTGTCCTTTTATGAGTTGCAGAGTGTATATTGGCATTGAATGAACAGGAAAAACTGCTGAATGGCACTGCAAGATGAGTTAATGGGAATCTATATTAATGGGGTTGAAAAGGAAAGGTAATGAATTGTTTAACTTAGATACTGCCTGAGGGCAGATCAGAAGAGAGCAAAGATGGCAAAAGGCGATAAGATGAGATGAGAACAATACGAGTACACCTGCACATTTTGGTACCAAAAAGCTCCAGAAAACTTTATAAAATGAGATGGGCACCAGCTCTCCTTGGAAGACAAGACAGGCAGAGAGAAATTTTAAAAATAGTATCTGCCCTTGTGTGTTAATGAACTCTAGGGTGCCCCATGAAATGAGGGGCAAACGAGGTGTCAAAGAGGCATGGCTCAGAAGCAAGGCATGACCGCTGAGCAAGCATGGGGCTTTTTGATGCATACACGCTGACAACCAGGCTGATGCTCAGGCAGGTTTGTCTTGTGTTCCCTCTCCCCACACATACACTCTTCACAGTAATTCTGTTTTTGTGAGCTGACAGCCACCTACTGGTGGGATACTGTGGCTGCTTTGTTTGTGCCCGGTTTATTCCAAGTGCAAAGAAAAAAGTGGCAACCACCTTTTGCAGTAACGCAGTAGATCTCCATGTGTAATCAGAACTTGGGGGAACTATTGCTATTATTATGATTTGTGATTCCCAAAATCCCTTATCCAACGAAGCCAATGGTCTTGCTGGCTAGGCAATGGAGGATTTGTACTTAAAAACAAAAACAAAACAAAAAACCTTTTTCAAACTCTGTAACATCATAAACTGGAGATTTCAATGGAGTGTTACCTAAAATTTGTGAAAATAATAAAAAGATTGCCTGTCTTCCTATGGAAGCAGCTAATTAACTTTTACCAATCTTTCTTTCTTCTTTCTTTCCTTCCTTTCTTTCCCCTGGACTTTACAGAGATTGTGATAAATTTGGAATCAGCTAAAGCAGCCAAGCAACCCAGAGTCGAACTGATGAGAACATAGTCCCTAGATGAGACATTCTGTGCCACGGAGCAAAACCTTACAGGAAGTGTGTTGTCCTTGAAATGTCAAGTTGCTTTGCTATGAAAAGCAGCTAAGCAAATGAAGAAAATGGGAAAAGTTTCAAAGACCCCACTGTTTGAATTCCTAGAGCAGGAATGGTGATGTCTAGGGAACACAAGCAGGCCAAAGCAGAGGGAGGGGGAGAACTATACTCATTTGAATTAATATTTGCAATGATGCTTCTTAATATTGAATGCCCAAATCACATGCTTCAGGACATCCACTGATTAATGCAGAGGGTCAAGAAGAGTTCTCTCAGCAGGCTGGCTTAATTATTATGCTAAATATGCTACAGTGCAGATCTTGCCCAGTAGTACTGCTATGGGGAAATTATTTATCAGCTCTCTCTCTGGGCCTCCTCTTGTCCTGTATTCTGTAAAGAATTGATATCACTCCATAGATACAAAGCAAACCACTAAGGTTTTTTCTTTCTTTCTAAGCTCAGGAGGGCCTCTGCCTAGAATTCTGCTTGTGGATACATCACATGCAGTCTTTATTTAAAATATATACCACGGTCATTATTTTAAATATATATAAAGACACACACACAAAAACAAAGAAATATAGATAGATACAAATACATATTGTGCTATAAAGATACAAAAAAATGCATCGCTATGGCAAGACTGATTTGTCATACTTGAATTTGATAGGCAGATACAGACTAAATAAATGTTGGCAAAAGAAAAAAGAAAAAGAGTAGGCAAAAAAGACCTCCCCCGCCTCCCAAATTATGGTAAGAGTCAGAACAGTGTCAAGATCGAATAACACTTTTTTTAGCCACCAGGTGGCAACAAACACTAAAACTTCCAATTGAAGTCTCTTCCCCTCTACAAAACAGAGTTGTTGATCACTAGTGTGGTGTACCTAGCAGGCCAAAATGTGACCTCTAGGCAAAGGATGATTGGTTTAATCTTTCCTCAGTTATAAGCTGATTAAACAAAGGCCATTCTCTTAAATCTAGTCTCCTACTTACATAGCAGTAAAAGTAGGGATAAAAATAAAGGTGTAACTTATAGGTCTGTTGTAAGGATCACTAAGATTGTGATAACTTCCACACTAGTGTCCTCCATATGAGGGGGAAAAGAGATAATGCGGAGAGGGGAAGAGAGATAATGTGGAATGTGTCAGATCAAACAGAAGTGTTGTAATAGATAAAACATTTCCTGATCATGTAGTCTAAACTGCCTAACAGAGAAAGCTGTGTTTGTTGCAGTTGCTTCTCAATAGTTGTTTTTATTTGTGCATTCCTGCACATGCCCAGTTGTTACTCTAGAACTTTCCACTTGGAGCTATAAAAGAGTAACCTGCTTCATTATTCGGTAAGACTCACTTTGCACATATACTCTCTGTGTGTGAGAGCGAGCGAGTGAGTGTCTCTCTTGCTTTCAAAGGCAATTATATTTATTTTTATATTACTGCTTCAGTCTGTGTTCTGTTTTGTGACACCCCACTCCCCCCATGGAAAACTGGGGCAAACCTTCCATGACAGGTGTTTCTAAGAAACTGCTTTTCTCCTGTCAGCTGTAAGTGAAATTAGAAGAGTGGTTCCACATGGCATTTAATGTAATGCTGTGTTATTCAAAAGTACCTGTCTCAACAGCTAGTTACTCCTTAGTTAAGTCCTATTTAGTAAAAGGCCCTCAGCAATTTTAATTAGAGGCTTCTATTGTGAAACTTCTGCTACAATGGCTATGATCATGAATTTACTGATGAAATGCCCCTTAAGTAATCAGTACGTAATTATGTCTGAAGCATACTTAATTACTGTTTGTCTCTTATTATTTTAAATTGAAAAATGTGCCATTGAGGAGGATAAAGTAAAAGAGAAAGAAAAGTAAAAGATATGAAAAGTTATTCTTTTGAACTGCCTTTCCCAAAGCATCCAGTCAATATGGGTCAGTATGGCCCTTGGCCCTGCTGGTTAGCGTATTCTGGGAACTGCTTTTCAAATCATAAATGCACTGAAACATGTGCCATTCCCTTGTATCACAGTATTGTGTGAGAGAGTGTGTGCAAGAACAATCATGCAAATATAAAATACGAGAATTGCAGTGTTATGAGGTTCTGGACACTTCCTTGCAGAAGCTCAGGGAAAGCAGAACTGCCTGTTCAAAAGGCAGTTGCCCAAGTATAGTGTCACAACTTGATCAGCCTTCAATCCATAACATTTCCTGTCTCTTACAATATTCAGTGACAGAATCAGCAGGAACAGTAACCCTTGGAGAGCATAAAAATGGTTGGGGGGGGGGGGTTACACATGACCTACGGAGGACACCCTGATCTGTAAAATAAACAAATGAAAAGAAGATAATTCCACACTAAACTGGCAATATGCAGGCAAACTTCATATTTGAAATGCTGAAAACTGCAAAGCCTTATGTAATTATAATTTTAGCATTATTTTCACATCACATGGGAGTTGAGCTTTGAACAGTTACTTCATGGAGTACAATCTCTCCAAACCCCACAAACAGCATGGCCAGAAGTTGGCACTGGGGAATTGTAGTCCCCCCAAAAATAACTTTTTCTAAGCTCCATGTTTGACCAGGGTGCATAACTATTGGATAATTCAGTGATTTGGGCATCTGGCTGTGGAGACAGTTTAGGAGTTCAATTCCCCACTGTAACTCCTTGTTGGGCTGGATTCGATGATCCATAGGGTCCCTTCCAGCTCGGCAGTTTTAAGATTATTATTTTCCCATGCAGACTTTTGCAGGTGGCTTCAGGTATAATATCTAGAGGCAGATACTAGCAATGTTCAGGGTTTCTCATACTCTGTCAGATCTCCCGTTGGGCTCCAACAACTTCACTAAATGAGGTTCAGGAAAAGGAAGCCACAGCTGCTGTATGTTAAAAAAGGGAATCTTAGCAGGAAATGCTTCTCTTATGCCTATCTTACAACAGTGCAATAGCTGGGCCTGAACCCCAGAGATGAAGTCCAAGGCCCTGAAGGCCATCCTCCCCTTATGCTCACCTAGGGAGTGGCAGATGATAGCCTTGGAAGCAAATACACCAAATGGCAATCCTCGGGGCTGATATTGGTTGCTGCTGCATTCTTCTTCTCTTCTAAATGTACAGGCAGGAGAAAGCTGGCCAGGCATGTATGTCGCGGTAGGAAATATGAGTGAGCTTCAGGCCCAAATATTCACACACACACCCAGTACCCACCATAAGCTGCGTCAGACCTAAAAATGGCTTGGGAGAAAAGTAAAAATAAAAACTAGATGTGCCTTGGTTGACACTTCTGCTTTTGACACCTGGATTGCTTAAACCTGATCAAAGGAAAGAAAAGGGGGGGAAAGGCGGGGGGACCCTGCTTCTGGAGCCTCCAATATGGGAAATGCTCATTCTTCCCATGTTTCTGTGGTGTGGGACTCTGCAAGCCAGCTGGGCTGAAAAAGCCTTGGGGCAGGACATATCCAACATAGAGATAACAGTGAAGGCTTCTGGGAGTTTTAATCCAAGAATATCTGGGAACCCAAGTTTGGGAGCCACTCATCTAGAACCAAGGGACTTCAGCAGCATTACCACCATAGGCCATAGTGGGTGTGGAGCACTCCATAGATTGTGCCTCCATTCCAGGATTTTGCCAGGGTCCAGCAAACCTCTTCTTTGGCACTGATGCTTCCTTGTTCCTATGGCACATTTGTTCTGAAATGTCTGGTAAAGGCCTTCTGGCCAACCTCTGCGCCCCCATACAAAACAGCACAAAAAATGAACCAAGGGTTTGAAGAGAAAGAAAAGCATTTGAGAACAAAACAAAATAAGGCAAAATGAATATTTGTTTGGATGTCTAAGAAAATTCTGGTGGGATTAGGGCAGAACCTAAAATGGAACACATGTGACATCCGGGAGCTCCCCTGGACGCAGCACTTTTGGTGCTCTGAAGCATGTGCATACTTTTTTGAAGATAAATTATGTGGAAGTAGAAAAAAGGGTCACATCTGTTCATGCAGATACCATTTACACAGTCATTTTGATAACTTTTCAATCTTCTGTTCCAGTCATCTAATCAGAGAGCTGACACTGTACAATTTGTCTGTCTGTGGCCCCACAAAGGTTTGAAATAACCAATTTATTTTCTAGTGGGTCATTGCAGCAAAATACTTTCATTTAAGGCTTTTTGTCTGAATGCAAGGAGAAACTAATGAGAAGCAGAATCTGTTTGCATTTATAAGAAGGGCTGAATAATTCACCTGTATGACTAGTTGTTCTGATACAGAAGTGATAAAAAATTAAGAAGGAAGAGGTCTGAAGAACAGCATTGAAAGACTCTGTATTTTTTGTCCCTCATTACTATATTGCTCCATTTAAGAGCACAAGTAATGGACTTTATCAGAGACATCTCTCATCTCAAGCTCTTGTATGAAACAAATTACGTTCTTAGACGAACTTTATGCTTCATATTATCGTTAAGGGCATTAGTAATTCTGCGTACAGTCAATACAGTCTTTAAAATTGGATCCCATTTTTCAACACTGCTTTACCACATTTGTTCTTATCAAAAACCTATCTAGCAATTTCACGGGATGTAATGGAAAAGCATATTGATGAAAGCTCGTGAATACGCATACTGAGTAATCTCACCCTGATTTTCTTAGGAAGGGTGAGCCAAAGAACTATTGAGTTCCATTTAACAACTCCTATTACACAAATGGCAATTTACTTAGGGTGCAAACTAAACTGCTACAGACGGTCCCACATATCACATACTTTCCTAGAACCATAGAATAGTGAAGTTGGAAGGGGCCTATGAGGCCATCAAGTCCAACCCCCTGCTTGATGCAGGAATACAAATCAAAGACTATCTAAGTTTCTTTTGAATGCCTTCAGTGTTGGAGCACTCACCACCTCTCGAGGTAATTGGTTCCACTGTCTTACTGCTCTAACAGTTATGAAGTTTTTCCTGATATTCAATGGAAATCTGGCTTCCTGTAACTTGAGCCCATTTTTTCATGTCCTGCACTCTGGGATGACTGAGAACAGATCCTGACTCTCCTCTGTATGACAGCCTTTCAAGTATTTGAAAAGTGTTATCATATCACCCCTCTGTCTTCTTTTCTTAAGGCTAAACATGCCCCATTCTTTCAGTCTTTCCTCATAGGGCTTGGTTTCCAGCCCCTTGGTCATCCTTGTTGCCCTCCTCCAAACAGGTTCCAGTTTGTCAGTATCTTTCTTAAAATGTGGTATCCAGAACTGGACACAGTACTCAAGATAACACCTAACCATAGAGGTGCTGCATAGAGGGGAACTGACAAACTGGAACCAGTTCAGAGGAGGGCAACAAGAATGATCAAGGGGCTGGAAACCAAGCCCTATTAGATAAGACTGAAAGAATGGGGCATGTTTAGCCTTGAAAAAAGAAGACTAAGGAGATATATGATAGCACTCTTCAAATATTTGAAAGACAAAGAAGGGGTAGGATCTGTTCTCCATCATCCCAGAATGCAAGACGTAATAATGGGCTCAAATTACAGGAAGCCAGATTTTGGTTGAATATCAGGAAACACTTCTTAACTGTTAGAGCAGACAACAATGAAACCAGTTGTCTCTGGAGATGGTGAATGTTCCAAAGCTGGAGGCATTCAAGAGAAAATTAGACAACCATCTGTTAGATCTGCTTTGATCTGGATTCCTGCATTGAGCAGGGGGTCGGACTTGATGGTCTTACAGGCTCCTTCCACCTCCATTGAGCTGTGAGCCTATGAAAGGGCTTTAGGAATTTTCTGTCCTGAGAGAGTAACACAGAGGACTGCTTATAGTGGCCATGCACCCTATATTCCTGAAGGCAATTTCTTCTTTGAAAGTGTCCTTTATTTGTAGGATTAGCCAGTCCAAGTCTGTTTTTAAAGCTACAGAACTGCTGCAAGGGGGCCTTGAACAGTCCATTAACAGTGAACACCTAGGCAGCAGAATGAGCAGGAACATAGGTTAACTACCGCAGGTTCTTCCCATTGTTATCAGATGCACTTCAGCTTGTCGACTTTTCCAACCTGTGCCCTTGAGATGCTGTGGACTACAATTTCAATCAACCTTAGCCAGCCTAAGCAATGGTTGGAGATGAGTGGATTTGTAATCCAAGACATCTCAATGGCAACAGTGTAGGGAAATCTGCATGCGTATTTATAAATTAGCTTGTTCGTGTTTAATGGTAATTTATAGCCACTCTTATTTCTGTTTTTGGTGATAGCTCACCCCACACCCGCTTTCACTGTTGTATTAAGGGGCCCACTCTAGAACTGATCTCTATATTACCTATTACTGATCCGATCAGTGATAGGGTTATGGTAACAGAAATATGTAGCCTAAGACTTCATAGCAGCTCAAAATTTATCAAAGATGCAATTGAAAGACCTAAGTCAGCAGGCAGTTCTGGAAATAAGTAAGGAGTGGTGGTGGTTGTTATGTGCCATCAAGTTGCCTCTGACATATGGCAACCCTATGAATGAGCAATCTTCAAAATGCCCTGTCCTTAACAGCCCTGCTCAGCTTTTGTAAACTAAGGGTTGTCGCTTCCTTTAGGAAATCAATCCATCTCACATTTGATCTTCCTCTTTTCTTGCTTCCCTCAGTACTTCCCAGCATTATTGTCTTTTCCAGAGAATCTTGTCTTTTCATGATGTGCAAAAGGAACAACAGCCTCATTATTATCATTTGTGCCTCTAGTGTTAGTTCAGGCTTGATTTTATTTAGGACCCACTTGTTCATCTTTTTGGCAGTCCAGGCTATCTGCAAAGCTCTCCTCCAGCACCATATTTCAAATGACCTTTTTTTTTTCTCCTGCCAGCTTTCTTCACTGTCCAGCTTTCATGCCCATACATGGTGATCAGAAATATAAGATTGTGGATGATCTTAGTCTCCAATAATACATCTTTGCACTTGATTATCTTTTCTAGTTCCTTCATTGCTGCCCTTTCAAGTCTCAGTTTTCTTCTGATTCCAGTCTCCATTTGGATTGACAACTGAACCAAGGTATACAAAATCTTTGACAATTTCAATGTCTTCATTGTCAACAATAAAGTTGTGTAATTCTTCTGTAGTCATCATGATTTTTGTCTTCTTAGTGCTCAACTGCAGTCCTGCTTTGGCACTTTCTTCTTTCACTTTCACTAAAAGTCATTTCAAGTCACTGCTGCTTTCTACCAGTAAGAGGGTGTTATCTGCATATCTTAAATTACTGATGTTTCTTCCACCAATTTTCTCTCCTTCTTCATTTGAATCTAGTTCAGCTTGACAACTACCTTAGTCATAGAGAGTTAAACCCTGTGGGTAGTCCCAACAGAGCAGAATCATTGAATCGGTATCTAACAATTGGATTAGTCTCCCTGCGTTTTTACTGGTCTCAGTTTGTTAACCTTGAAAAGCAATCTGGCACATAAATTATATAGAGGAAACTCTTCCATATTCCATACAGGTCTTCTGTGCAGTGTTAATATAAAGATCTCTTTCTGTTCTACAAAATAAATTGTCTGAGTGGTGATTTTGCTCCATTCAGAGATTAAACTATTTCGGGGTATGGGATGGAGAACTTGTTGCGATCCTAGGGGGATGAAAAGTGCTATATAAATGTAAATTGTCACTGTTGTTATGCATGAACCAGCACCAAGCTTTAAGCTAGCCTGACTATGAAAAATGGTACTCCTGCTGACCTTTGCTGATAAGAGCCCACTAAGATTAGAAAATCTCTAAACTATTTGGACATGAAGACAAACTCCACTTCAAAGCCTCGAAAGGGTAATATAGTTTAACATAAAGTGAGCATGTTGGCTAAGAAAAGAAATTTACTTAATCTAGTGGATGAGACAGCGGCCAATGAGTCAGAATGAAAAGCAGAGTTCTATCCTTCTTAAAGGTAGTGCCTCCAAGGAGTCCTTTGAGTAACGTGACATATCTGAGAAGAAATTTAAGCATTTCTTTTGCTTGGATACTTGATATTGATTCTTCTTAAGAATTAAATACACATCGTGTTATATAACCCTCCTATTCCAAACAAACCTGATATTCTGAGTTAGGTGGTATTTCCCAGCTGCAGTCATACAAAGTATTCAACTCTGTATTAAGGCTGGTTCAGAATCACATGAATTTCATTCTGCCATTATAACCAGAAACAGGGTGTGTGTATTCTGTGCTATCAAGTCGGAACCAACTTATAGGAACTCTAATAGGCCTTTCAAGGTAAGTGAGATATTTAAGGAGTGATTTTACCAGTTCTACTCCCTTAGTGAGCTTCCATGGCCAAGTGGGGATTCGAACCCTGTCCTCCAGAGTCCTAGTCTGTCACTCTATCCACTACGCCACACTGGGAATCTAGATAAGACAGGTAGTATGTCATTAGAAGCAGAGGTAGTAGAGATATAATTTATTCTATCAAATTAGCTTGATTTTGTTTTGCAAAAGGTCGCCTATCCTTCCCAACACAGAGTTTGAAATGCTTTGCATTCAGTATAATAAGCTATCATTCTCAGATAAAATGATTTTGTTAGGCTAACATTCGCATGCTACTCTGATGCATTTCCTCCTCAGTAGCAGGCAAATGTTTATCCAATATAATACTTTTACTTATTTGTGTACAGCACAGACAGGTGTGGTACTTCTCAAATTCATCCTTGTGTGGGCCATTGACACTGATTGCATTTCTTAAATATGCACCAGATTTTATTTACTCTGCCACTTCATGACTGCTTAATTTCATTGCTTTATCTATTGTCCCTTTTCTTAAATGTGACCACTTTGTCTTCTTGGCATTTACTGATACCATGGTTAAATTAAAGGGATTGTATGAGATATCTAATCAATATAAAGCCAGGCAACATTCTAGAAAAAAGAACAGACTTTCCAAGGTAGCCATCCATCCCGCTAAAAAACCAAAACCAAAATTTCTTATAATCTAGCAAAGTTAAACATACATCTATATAATGATTTATAAATAAATGCATGTTATCATGCAGAATCCAATTTATTGTGATCCTGTTCAGGGTTTTCTAGACAAAAAATACCATTCCTTTCTTCTGAGGGCACTCTTAACTTTTGCCCAAGGTCACACAGGCTGTTCTTATCCCAGAAGGCACAGTGGGGAACTGAACACCTGAATCTTAACTCTGCAGCCACGTATTCCTTCTCACAGAGCAGCCAGCAATATTATGGGAAGATCAGATCAAAACAACATTGAGTGACAGAAGCTGTAACAATTTTCCATAGTAAAAGTCAGGGATGGGGACTTGCTCTCAAGTCCAACTCAAGTCACACCGGCGACTTGACTTGGACTCAGCTTGGGTGTTCCGGGGGGGGGGGGGAGGACTTGCAACTCGACTTATGACTTGGACCCATTTCTCCAAGTTGTGTTGTTGAGACCCTATGAGCTCACTCCTGCCTCCCACCCCCGCCACTGCTATTGGCCTACCTGCCACCACAGCCATCTTCAAAGGAAGCAGGCCCAGCTTCCCTTCCAGGAGTCAAGGGTCTGCTGCCTCCACCCATGTGTTATCCGGTTTCCCCAGGTAGGAAGCTCCCAAAATGAGAGTACTGAGGCACGAAGGCTTCTTGTGAGGTTATTTTATTGCAAAGGAAAACGCCTGCTGCAGAAAGCGGGGAGAAAAACAATTCACCACGCGGGGCAAAGGCTTTTCTCCAAAGAACAAAAGGAGTGGTACAATCTCTTATAGCCTGTCCCTTCCGGGCGATTTGGGGTGGGCGCACAATCTCCTTAAAGGGGTCAGAAAGTTAGTTGGCGAAAATTCATTGGATTAGTAAAAACACCTTTCAAACATGCGCAGAACAGATAACCGGATCTTCTTCTCTCCCTGGGGCCCCTGCATTCCATTCTTATCTACTACAAAGCATGTTGTTTCTATCTACTACCAGCGTTGTTTCTCAGTAAACGGATCCTTTGTCTTTCAAGAAACATTAGTCCTTGAGTCAAGAAGAAAAGCAAAAAGGAAGGGAGGGGTCGGGCCCGCTTTTACGGGGCCAGTTCTTTTCTCTCTGAATAAGTCAAACACAATTATCCTAACAAATCCCTCCTTTTCTTTTTCTACACACTTTGACTTATTCACAATTATAAATTTCGTCCTGGGCTGGGATGATTTTGTAGCTTATTTCAGTTTCTCTTACAGTCATCTGCGTTTTTGGCATTGCCGCCTGAACTGCTGAATTAATCCAAACATAATCATACCTAGGAAGAATAGTGCTTGTTTCCAGTTGTTGAAAACCCCTCCTAACCACCCAGTGTCATCCATAATTCCAGCCCATTTTTGAATAGGGACATGAGCCAATTTCCGCATTTGACCGGTAATTTCTGCAATTGCGTCCTGTGTATCTCCAATTTCAAGGCAACAATTTGTCAAATTAAACTTTCCACACACACCTCCTTCCGAAGCCAATAAGTAATCTAGAGCTAATCTATTCTGATATATAGCATTCCTAATTTGCGTGTTCTGTTTGGCTAGCAATAATAAAGCTTGTTCATTTTCCCTAGTGAGCAACTCTACTACAGCTTGGAGTCTTATAATTCTATTGAGCATATAGATTGGGGTCCTGTGAGATTGTATGGTACAGTATGACTCCACTCAAGTACCTCCCAAGGCCACTGATCTCCCTTAAGAGTACCGCCACAAATGTAGCAATTTGAAACATTCATAGTGGTAGCTATTGTTTGTGCCAGTTCAACAAACAGATTAGTTGTCCTGGGAGTCAAAGATTGTTCCCAAGGATCCATTTCCATCTCTCTCCAGAAGGTCTGGTATCTCCTCAAATCTTCCCCTATTTTATATTCCTTAGTCTGGACAATTTTAAGGAACGCTTTAGGTTTGCTTCCTTTTCCCTCTATGAGTATACTGAACGTCTGATCCCACATGGAAGTTCCCCATTTGTTCTTCTCATCCCACATCTTTGGTTGTAATATGGTAAAGTTAACAAAGTTACAGGTACCCCAAGTGCAGTCAGGTTTTGCAGGTATTGATCTCAAGGTTGCAGTTTTATCTGCAGTGGACCAGGTAGCCCATACTATGCAAGTTGGATTAGTGTGGAATCCAAATCCATGATCCCCCATGGGGCCGCATGATCTAGTGGATCCCATGTATTTGTGCTGTGCCTTATAGTATTTTACCCATTCCATTCCCCCACACTTAGTGTCGTTGAAGGGTTGCCAGGGTGTAGATCTCCACCCAGATCCTTTCAGGATCTTCCTTAGGATCAAAACAAACTGGCTCCTGACTCCTTTTACTGCAGACAGTATATTCTACATTATTGAATCGACATACAGAGGTATTGCCCATGCATTTATAGACGGACTTGTAGAGCAATGTTTGGTGTTCCTGATTTCCTTTCCTGGTAGTTATCACACAAGGACAAGTAGACCCTGTCGCTTGCAGAATAAGGCTCAGAAAGATCCCTAATACTGTAATCACTTTGCCGTCTACCCTTGGTCTACCAATAAGCATCTGCCTGATGTTTTTCCAAGACATCAGAGGGGTAGGCTTTACCGCCACTGGCAGCGGGAGTTACGTTCCTCGTCCTCTGAGTCTGGGCTGGGCACGGACCAAGGGCTTTCGCTCCTGCACTTCCAACACGTCTCGTGGTGTACCGAAGATGCGTAGCGGAGCCATCCCTTAGGAATGGCTTTTGCCTGCGTCGAGCTATCGGGTCGAACCCTCCACTGATAGCTTGCAACTGGTGTTTCCACAGCCCACAGACTTTCGGCCCACAACCTCTCGGGATATCCCACCTTCAGCACATACCACCTCAATGTCGGGCTTTCGTCAAATTTGGTTATTCTGGCACACCAATGGTGAGGGCAAAAGTGGCAATATAGTAGACAATGGGGCTCAAAGGGATCTATCCCTAGCAAGGGATCTTTTAAGTTCCGGATATCGCCTGGTATACCATCAACTGGTTGCCCCAGGCCAACCCCTCGTATTCAGTGTCCCAATAGGAAGTAGTTTGTATTTGCACTATCCACGCCTCTACCTCTCCCTTTGGTGTTCGACTGATTGAACAGGAAAACCAGGGGCAAACACTACCTGTTATATAGGGAACTATGGACATTACTCTACAATATTCGTCCAAACAATGTAATCCGACAATCCTCATCTAACTCCTCGTCATCAGATAATGAAATCACACACTCCTCCTCTGATTCTCCTTCAGAACTACTCTCAGTATCGGTAATTTCACACAGTTCCTGATTCTTCGTAATAGGGCAGACCTTACAGTACTGATTGTGCCACCACTGAGAATCCCACAATTCTGTAAAAACCCCGTTAAAAATTCTTCTTTCCTCCTCCCTATCGATTGTCTCCTCGTCTTCCAATACTACTTGATCTCCAATTGAATACCCTTTAAAGAAATAGAACCCCCACCGACTCCTGCTAATTTTTAAGGATACCTTCCAAGTTTGAACCAGATTATTGACCTTCCTTGCTTCCAGGAACACACTAAAGAAGGGGCAACACTTATGCGCCAATTGCCTGCTGGACATTACTTTTGTCGCCTAAAAATAGTCTTTAGTCCGTCCTCAGACACATGCACGGCTTCCCACCGTCCTTCAGGATTAGTTGCGTGTTTGGCGCGAGTGTGGTGAGTCCAGCCTAGTTCTTTGGTCCTGACGGCAGTTTCTGTTGTTAACAAGATCTGGAACGGGCCAAGCCACCTTGGGGCGAGCGGTTCACTCCTCCATGCCTTGATGTAAGCCCAATCCCCGGGGTGGAAGGAATGCACTGCTACCTCCAATGGCGTTCGCTGCACCGCGATGCCTCGTTCCCTATTATCGGAGAGAATAGAGAACAGGGCCAGCAGATATTTTCTTATAAAGGCATCTTTGAAAAGTTCTAGGTTGGGGCTAATTCTCTGTGTGCTAACATCCCAAATTCCCATTCCATATAGACTCTCAAAGGGCGAGAGTCCTGTAGTGCTATGCGGCTTGGTCCTTATAGCATATAAGGCTAGGGGCAAAACCTTTGGCCAGGGCAATTGCGCCTGTTGCATCAATTTGATGATTTGTCTCTTTAAGGTCTGATTCATCCTCTCAGTTTTTCCTGAACTCTGAGGGTGCCACGGGGCATGTAGTTTCCAAGTTATACCCAAAGTTTCAGCTACTCGCTGTAGCACCCTCTGAGTGAAGTGTGTCCCGCGATCGCTATCTATTGATTGGATCAATCCATATCTACAAATAATTTGTTCTAATAAGATTTTGCAAACAGTCCCTGCCGTTGCCCTGGTCGTAGGATAAGCCTCCACCCAGCCAGTAAGTTGATCAGTTACTACCAGACAATGATTCCACGCTCCAGACTTGGGCATATCAATGAAATCACACTGTAAATGTTCGAAAGGGTGGACGGCCAAAGGTCTTCCTCCCATTTCTGCCTTTCTCGGGTTGTTCTTATTTACTCTTTGGCAAGGAATGCAGTGAGCCAAAATGGTGTTGGCGTGTGACCACACTTTCTTCCCCACATATCATTGCAGAAAGGCTGAGATCAAAGCCTTAACTCCCCAATGTCCTCCCTCATGCAGTGCCTTGAGGACTTCTCTGATCACCCCCTCTGGTAGCCATTGTCTTTTAATTCCAGTATGCCATTTACCATTGTAGCTCCTTGCACTTCCGCCAACTCCAACTCTCTTTGTGAATATACCAAAGGGGTGGATATTTCTTTACTGGTAGGTAGGAGAGCTGCCAAGAGAGCAGGGTTTAACTCTTTTTCTGCTGCTTTTCTTACCAACTCATCAGCCAATCGATTTCCAACTATTTCTGGGGCGTTTCCTTTTTGGTGGCCTGGTATGTGAATGATAGCCACCTTGGATGGGAGGCTCAACGCCTCCAAAGTTTCTAGTACTAACTGATGATGGGCTAGATTCTTTCCCTGGGATGTTAGTAGCCCCCTTTTACTCCAAATTTTTCCGAAAACATGCACTACTCCACAAGCATATTTAGAGTCCGTCCAGATATTTACGGATTTTCCTTTCCCAATTTCTAAAGCTCTCTTGAGGGCGTACAACTCTGCAGTCTGAGCAGACATGGACGGGGGAAGGGGTCCAGATTCAACCTCGAGTCCTCCGTCCTCTACCACTGAATATCCTGTCATTCTTTTCCCGTTCACTACTCTGGAAGACCCGTCCGTGTATAAGTTCCATGCCTCCTTTATCTCTTCTTCCTGAAGGTCTTCTCTAAATTTGGTCTGCAGATCAGTTAGGGCAATGCAATCATGCTCATTACATATTTCTTTCCTGACAGTCTCTGATAACCCTTCAGCTGGACCACAGTGCTCAGTGGTGGTTAGCACCAGATCGGGTTTTTCAAGGAGAATAGCCTCAATTTGTAACAACCTACTATCCGTCATCCATCGCCTAGCCGTATGGGTGAGGATAGTTCTAAGTTGGTGGGAAGAATGCAGGACAATTGCCTCGAAAGGATATAGTTTTCGAGTTAATTTAACCAATTCTGCCGCTGCCGCGCAGGCCTGTAGACAAGTAGGCCACCCTAGGACTACAACGTCCAAATGTTTAGATAGATATCCAATCGGTTGGTATCGTCCTGCCTTCTTCTGAGCTAGCACTCCCTTGGCAACTCCATTACCCACGGTTACAAATAAGTGGCTAGGTTTCTTTGGGTCTGCCAGCCCCAAAGCGGGGGCCGATGACAAAATCTCTTTGATTCTTTCAAACAGCTTATAGTCTGACCTTTCTAGCACCAATACTTCGGGCTCATCCTTTAATAATTTCTTCAAAAAGGGTTGGACTATTTCTGAAAACCCTTCAATCCACTGTCTACAAAAATTAATTGTTCCGATAAAGCTCCTGAGCTGTCGCTTAGTCTTTGGCATTTCCAAACTACGGATTCCCTTCAACCTCTCGGGGTTGATGCACTTAGTTCCTTGCTTTAGTATTAATCCCAGGTATTTTACTTCTGGCTCACAAAACTGCAATTTCTCTTGGGATACTCTGAGTCCCTGTTCGCCTAAGAAGTTAAGAAGGCTAATACTGGCCTTTCTGACCGTTTTCCCTTCCGCCCCACTCAAAAGCAAATCATCCACATATTGCGTTAAAAGTACTCCCGGAGGAGGGGTCCATTTTTGAAGCAATTCTTCTAGAATTTCCCCAAAAATAGTGGGACTTTCTGTGTAGCTTTGAGCCAATACGCGCCACTGCCATCTGGTTAGTTTACCTGTTTCTGGGTGAGGCCACTGAAAGGCAAATATTGGGCGTGACACTGAGTCCACGGGCACACAGAAGAAAGCTGACTTTAAATCTATAACTGTGTACCAAACGTGAGTGTCAGGGATCTTTCGCATGATCGTATGGGGATCTGGTACTATGGGCGCCCTAGGGATCACTACCTTGTTTACTTCTCTCAAATCTTGAACTATTCGCCATGTCCCATTAGATTTCTTTACAGGTAGTATAGGAGTACAGTAAGGCGAATCGCTGGGTTCAATAAGGCCATCATCCAGCAATTCCTTTACTACGGGCTTAAGGCCCTCTTCAGCTTCTGGTCTAATGGGATATTGGGGTCTATACACTGGTACCTCTGTTTTTAAATGCATTTTCACTGGAGTAACTTTCATAAGGCCGGGGTTTCCTGGCTTCGCCCATACTATTGGGTCAATTTCGGCTTCATCATCAGTCCTGAGGGCGGCCATCCTGACCTCACACACCTGGTTTTTAAGCAATATCTGTATTCCTAATTTGGCCATTAAATCTCGACCTAGTAGGTTCACTCCTGAATTTGGGGTCCACACGAAATCATGCCACAGCTTTTCATGTGACCCAGGTTTTAGCACCTCTAGGGGTTTTAGAACAGGAACCCGTTGCGTTAGGTTTTCTATTCCTACTATGTCACAATGTCCCCCAGAAAGAGGAAGTTGTCCTTCCCAGGTAGGTTGGCTCAGGCTAGATCTCGTGGCTCCTGAGTCTACCAAAAATTCGATTTCCTTTCCCTCTTTGCCCACCTGCAAAGTTAACAAGGGCTCTGCGCAGGCAGGACTTTTTACCAGGCAGCCCCTCACCTGCCCTTGTCCCTCTTCATTCTTTCTACCTTCCACAAGCTTTCCTCTACCTCCCTGGTTACTATACACTCCTCTCTCACGGCCCCGTCCACGAGTCCCGACCCATGGAGGGTTATTTCCTTTTATTTTCCATCATCTGTGCCATCAATTTCAACTTTCTCTTTTCCTTCTCCTCTTCCCTCCTTACCACTACCTTCTGAGCTTCCGTTAACAAATCTCCTATAGGTTTAGTTGTCAAGTCATCAATTTTCTGTAGTTTGAACTTTATGTCCGGGTAACACCCCGACACAAACTCCAGCCTCAGAATATTTACATTTGCTTGATCCTCTGGGTCTAGTCCGGTATACCGTCGCATATTTCGTTTTAGCCTTTCTAAATACTCGACTGGACTCTCATCTTTTCCTTGGGGCTGTCCAAAGGCTAATTTCATGCTAACGGTTTTAGGGACTGTTGCTTCTAGTCCCTTTAATAAGAAATCTTTCATTTCCCCACACTGCTCCCTAATATTATCAGCCTGAAAATCCCAGTTCCCCGGGGTTATCTCGGGGAATCTCTCCCTAGCCATCTGTTCTGTTCGGGCGCCATCCTGCGCCTGCCAAAGCCTTCTAGCATGACCCAACGCTTGGTTGGTATACGTTACTCCTGCTAATTGTTTGCAAATATGTAACAATTCAGTGGGCTTATAAACCATAGTCCCTAGAGCGTCCCTGAGTCCTGTCACGAACCCAATGGGGTCTTCTGGAAGATTAGGCAGTTGTTGTTTTATTACCCGAATATCGGAGTTAGTTAAAGGGACCTCTACATATCCAACCCTAGTTCCCATTGGGACTTCCCTTAATGGGTACTGAGCTGATGCACCGGGGCATTCATCAGTTATTTCAGCTGCCTCCTTTGCCCGTGTCCTAGACCTGGTGTTTGGTCGAGATGGGGTCTGCCCCATCTGTTCTACGGTCTTCTGTAGTTTATTAATTTGTTCTCTAAGTGGATCTAAAGGGGGGGAATACTCTATGGTGGAGGCAGCGCTTAAGGGACTGGCCTGGGCTGGGCCTAAATTCCTACCCTCCCGCCCTGCCTCTTCGTAAGAGGGAGGCGCTGCTAACTGCTCAGCAGCCTCTGGTGGTGCTGTGGGCGGTGCTATGGGCTGCTGATAGTTAACAAACTCTAAGGGGTCAAATTTAGACATTTCCTCACCCTTTGGCTTGGTATCTAATAGGGTTCTGCTTACTGCCAATTTAACTCCTGGTCCAAATTTTATAATGTACCACATCCAGGAGTCGACATAGGCAGTACGGGGCGGATGAGCAACATAGAAGTTGTCCACCCTTTTAATATCATCGAAATTATTGGATCCGAGTTTTGGCCATCTTGGACTGATTTCTAGATTGGTCCAGACCTCTGTGCACATACGGACCATTTCCTGCTCTGACTGAAACTCCTGTACTTTCACCGATTCCCAATTTAGCAACAGCTTCCCCAATGGGCTGTTGCTAGGAATTCCTAGCTCCCCTCCGCCTCTCGGAGTTGGTGCCGGGACGTCCCCCTCGAAATTCCTCCTTTTGGTCCCCGCTGGACCTCTTTTCCTTCCTAGACACCTGGTTTCCCATCCCACGGGAGACAAATACAAAAGGGAAAAGGGGTTTTGCGACAAGAGTAAGGGGTCTCTTGAGCGCAGACACAATAGGATTGCAACAACCACTCTCTCGACCTGACCCAGGGTACCGGATCACACAACGGCTACCGTAGGGAACTGCAGGCCCACTCAATCCTTCACTCATCCAACAACAACCAACCCATTCGGAGTTTCCCCACCTTAACTTACCAATGTCCGTTGGCCGGCCGGCTTGGAGGACCTCTTGCGTTCGTGCCTCTTTCCGAGTTCTTGATGCCAAGCAGCCGAAGCGTCGGGAAGGAAGCGGCTGCCAAAAAGGAGACAGGGGTACCCTCCGGTTCGCTTCACCGCCGCCCTCGTTCTGCTCGGCCTCAACTGGGCTGTGGCCCAGCCCCAACCGGGGCTGTTAGGAAATCCCGGACGAGCCCCCAAACTGTTATCCGGTTTCCCCAGGTAGGAAGCTCCCAAAATGAGAGTACTGAGGCACGAAGGCTTCTTGTGAGGTTATTTTATTGCAAAGGAAAACGCCTGCTGCAGAAAGCGGGGAGAAAAACAATTCACCACGCGGGGCAAAGGCTTTTCTCCAAAGAACAAAAGGAGTGGTACAATCTCTTATAGCCTGTCCCTTCCGGGCGATTTGGGGTGGGCGCACAATCTCCTTAAAGGGGTCAGAAAGTTAGTTGGCGAAAATTCATTGGATTAGTAAAAACACCTTTCAAACATGCGCAGAACAGATAACCGGATCTTCTTCTCTCCCTGGGGCCCCTGCATTCCATTCTTATCTACTACAAAGCATGTTGTTTCTATCTACTACCAGCGTTGTTTCTCAGTAAACGGATCCTTTGTCTTTCAAGAAACATTAGTCCTTGAGTCAAGAAGAAAAGCAAAAAGGAAGGGAGGGGTCGGGCCCGCTTTTACGGGGCCAGTTCTTTTCTCTCTGAATAAGTCAAACACAATTATCCTAACACATGCATGCACCGGCCAGCTGATAGGCTGGTGCAGGCAGGTCCTCTGAAACAGGAGGAAAACTCTAGCATGCAGAATGTCAGAGGGCCTTTCAATGTGATGCTCTAGCTTGCCATAGTCTGAGGGCAGGTCCTCTGACTGGCCTCTTCCTGTAAGTCACCCTGGTGACACTCTATGGGAGGCGGGGGTGGGGCAGGTGGTGGGTGGCATGCTGCAGGGGAAGGCTAATAAGCCTACTCTCTGGGTGCATGCCCTGGCCTATCAGCTGGCCGGCTCATGCACAGTTGGAGTCCTGAGTCCCAAACCTCTGGGTGACAGGGCCAAAGATTCAGATACTCTGACTTGTGGCTTGAGACTTGGGACTTGAGCCCCAAAACCCGCACTCAGACTTGGAACTCAGTCCTGAAGACTTACCAACATCCCTGGCAAAAGTGCAAAAAGTGCAGCATTGCACACACAATGCTGGCCCTAACATTAGGCAGAGGGAGGTGGTTGCCTTAAAAATGGGTGGAGTAGAGGAAGCAATAACAATAGACCTTTGTCCATTCCCTTTCATTATATAGAGCTCAGTATTCCACCTGACCTGACCTGACCTCCCCAACTATCCCCAGGTGTGATAAAAGATGCCATTCGTCATGAACCTTAAAGTGAGATACAACAGTACATTTGTTAGGTAGAATGGGAAAGGAATTTTTTTTGTCCTTTGCCTCAGGCAGCAGAATGCCTTGTTTCAGCCATCAGAACACCCAAGAGTCTTCAAGACCAGATTCCAGACACAACTGATTATAAACAATTAATTACTAATAATTTTCTTTTTAAATAACTAAAGCGTAATTAAGATATATTACGAAGGATTACCCCATTCTATGGTGTCACTGTAATTTTCTAGTTACTTTATACTTACGAGGGTGCAGTGTCACTATATGGCAAAGGAGGAATATTGCCTAGTTCAAGTACTGGCTCATGCAGAGGCATTTGGTTCTCCTGTAAAAGTAACTAGTTACTTTTGAAAACTAGGAAGTAACTAGGGAGTGATGTGGAACTGTAACTAATTAGCTCTCAAATTAACCGAGTGTCCCATGGGCTGGCAAAGCCATGTAAACAGGCAAACCTAAAATTTCTTTACTCCTTTCCCCTTCCTCCCTGTGCTTCCAGAGGACTCTGCACAAAGGCTGTTTCAAATCTCAAGGGATCTACAGAGCCATGTTCTATGGACTATTGAGTTAGTAAATCTAACAATAAGATGCATGTAGCCCGTCATATACCACATTTTTTTCTGAAGTCGAAGGGGACGCAGAATGTAAAGGGGAAAATAGCACTGATGGCCAAGGGTTCTTTCCCCATGTTATATTTATGCCTTCCCTGTGTGATGTTTCATAGTGAAGAGCTTATCTTTTTTTCCCACTTGCCTTGTGATATGAATAACGGCAACAGTAGTCTGAAATAAGAATTAGTACAATTGGTATTAAGTAAGTTTTCTACAGGACTTCATTTTTGTTCAGCAACCAGAAACACTTCAACATCCTCAAAACAAACAAACAAACAAAACAAACAGATTTTTCTTGCTTCAAGGCGAATAACATGTTCTTTTCTAGAAGAAAACAAAATTTCCAATCTCATATTTGAAAAGAGGAAGATCAAATATGAGATGGATTGACTCCATAAAGGAAGACACAGCCTTGACTTTACAAAAACTGAATGGGGGTGTTTATGATAGGACATTTTGGAAGACACTCATTCAAAAGGTCACCATAAATCAGAGGCAATTTGATGGCACTTAACAATACAATATTTGTTTAATAATCTAACCCCAAAATCTGATCTAATATTACATTATCAAATAGAAATGTGCTATGCTGACTCAGTTTTGAACTCTGAAGCATGTTTTTCACCTTCCCTTCCCTCTGATTTTAAGTTATATGTATCTCTACTATGTTGCTTGTGCAAACTTTCACATCAACTACAAATTTTTATACTGACATTGTTTTATACATTCAGACTTCTGTAACAGCTAAATAGACAAGTGAAGTATGCCCTTTCCTTCCAATGTGAGAAGGAAAACAGGTTAATCAATATCTGATTTGACCCTAAGCAATAGAAGAGAATATTGTATCATTGTTAAATGCTGTTGCTGAACTGGTTCTGGCTGAATGTGTGAACTGAATAAGTCCCCGAATCAATGGCAGATATGCACCTTTCTAATATATACCAGATATTGCTTTGAAGCTGCCAGACCATCTCTCTAAATATTATCCAAATGTAGTGGGACTATAGCCATAATCATCCCTAAGCAGCATAGCTACTGTGGAATGTGTTTTGAAATTTTAGGTTAACTTTCCTCAGCTGCACAGCAGAAGTGCAGGAATTCACAGAGTAAAATAGCTACTAATTCCCAGATAGTCCATCCCTCTCTCATTAACTGGAACTTACAGTCTCACTGACTCGCTCAGACATCAGTAGTAAAAAGAATAAAAATGTTCCATTTACTTACAAATGTGAATATATCAACAACAAACTAATTATCAACATGACTGCTTTTTACAACGCTGCTTCAATATACTTTAACAGATATTTTTCTACCAACCAAGCCCAGTGGACGTTAACAGATTCTCTGAAAAAAAAAATAACTCTCAGCAGAGAGGCGGGGCTGTCTCTGAATTCAGAACCATGGCGAGAACCATTAGTTAATGCTGGACAGATTGACAATTACTCCCAGTCAAACAAGCTACTGGCCGCATGCAAGGTTGTAAATGACGGGTATTGTAGTCCACCAATATTCAAAAGGGATCTGCATGTTTCCCAGTCCTGGACTATGTGATAATTGTTATTACCTAAGATAATTCTGAAAACTATGAAAAACAGTTTGCCACAAATCCAAACTAAAGGCTCTAATGGATATAATTCTCCAGATGCCAGTTTACCCCATGGATTAGAGGAAGGCTTTGGCTACTGCATTATTATTTATAGCAACACATATCAAAGTTATAGACTGGTGACAACTCTCTTTATGAATTTCTTTCTGCTTTTTACTTTAATAATTCAGCAGGCACCGGCTTTGCCTTAGGGATGGGGTAGGGAGGCCAATGTGAATAGACAGGACACATGTTCTCCCCCCCCCCCCCCCCGAGGCAATCGCATGACATACATAGGATATGTATTCATAATTCTGTCATCTCTTTTGTTGTGGGAGATTCATACTCGAAGGACAGAACACACTTCTCAGTTTAGCCCCATGTTTCTTTTGTGCCATTCTGGTTGTCATTATTTCTTCTTTGCCTTTTCAATCCCCCCTTCTTTGCCCTTGGAAGCAAGATTTTAAAAGGTATTGTGTGCTCTGCTACTTCCCCAGCCCCAGCTGGACCAGCAAAGGCAACAACCTAAATAAACTAGGTAAGGGCAGCGCTTGGGGTCCTGCAACTGAAAATCTGCAATCAATCTCTCCCAAGCTGGAATGTGTCATTTGTGTGCTGCTTTTATATCCTGATGGCCACCACCATCATGTTGCAGCTAGGATTACATTTAGGAAGTAATAAAAAAAGGAGGGGAAATATGTACATTATTTTCATACCTCTTGTCAGCAATGTATAAATCCTGAACAAACAGCCAAGCCTACATCTACAAATCCTGACCTGCAGTAAGCTTATAAAGTAGGATATTACGGGAGCAGGAAAGAAGCAGCTATTTTCAGCTCTACTAGCAGTGTCCAAGGAGCACATAAATCTCCTACTAGAGACCAAGAATCCTTTTTACTGTTGTTATTATTAATAATCAGTGTCATAATTTTCTATAGCACCTTTCAACAGATATATATATATCTTTGCTTCTTTCCTGCCCACCATAGCTTGGAGATGATGTCTTGCCTAAGGTTACCTAGTGACAGGGCTGGCAAAAAGACATATTTCTGCCAGGCAGTGCAATGCTAACTCACAAATGTCTTGGCTATGGTGAGTTTGGAATGCACAGAAGCTTCTTGGGCTGCCACATCTGCCCTATGCCAGCAGAACCATGTGATGGCTGGTCTCAGAAATCTGCCAGCAGAACGATCTGCCAGTGCAACAGCTTCACTGGCTAAGATCTGCCCATAGAACAGTAAAAAAGGAGTGGTGAACAGGTAGGGTAAAGGAACAGCTGGGCTAGGTCAGATCCAAACCTCTTCCAACTCAAGGATACACCCACTGTTTCAGCACAAACTTTGGCCAAGATGAGGTAGTCCTCAGTAATTTCTAGTATCTCTTGGTGAGGAGGGATTTAGATTCAGCACAGATTCAGCTAGCCCTCAACCATCTTGTCCAGTGGAACAGCAAGTGGCATCTCTCGACACACAAGTCAACTTTCATACTTCATAATATCCAAGAGTGGTCAATTCATGTTGGCATCTGAGACACAAAATCTCACAAGGGTTACACACTGGAAGTAAAAATACAACATAAATAAATTGAGTAATTGGGAACAAGTTGCTTCCTCATGACACTCAAAACCAACTGCTTGAGGCAATTGCCTCACTCTGCCTGAGGCTCATAGGTGAACCTAAGTCTAACTTGGATACCAAAATGGATGCCACATGAAATAAAACAAAGACACAATGTCCTTTTGATGGGAGCATGGCAATGACATAGAACAGTGAAGATGGGTATGGGAGTGCTCCTTCCACCAAGGGTAGTGGGGAAGCTCGAGCTACCAGTGTGAGGTTTGTTTGTTGCTTGTTTGAAACAATAATATGTTGCCAGTCCCTGTGTTGTGCAAGGTGACTAAAAGAAATAATAATGTAAAATGAAAGGAACTGACAGGTAGGGGGAGGAGGAAACCAACGAAGTTTTTTTTTTCTTGTGATGTGTAAGGAAGAAAAAGCAGCAACCAGCAATTCCAAAAATAAAAGGTTTCATAAGCTGTAGTAAAAACTATTGAAGATATAAAACAAAAAAATGTGCTAATCAGCTCCAACTAAGGAGGTCCTGAAGCCTGAGTCAAGAAAATAATTACAGCCCATGCCATCCTCATCCTACCAGTCACTGCCAGGGTGGGCTTGCTTTCTGGAGAACAACTCTGGCCATGAAAAGTGGCTGGTGCAGCTCTCTGGAAAGCTGCTAGAGCTCCAGTGTATCACTCTGATGAGCATTCTTCAAAGTGAGGCACATGGAAGAGATAGCTACGGGGATGCTACTCCTTCTTTGAGGAAAAACCTCTAGAATAAAATAGCCAAATTCCCGTTACTTAGTTACACCTGAGGACAATAAACAGAATAACTCACAGCAGATTCTCTCTACAAGCAACAAGTTCCTGCTTGGATTTTCAGGTGTCCACCAGTCTGCTGGGCTGGTACATGCCCAAAAATCTAGTCAGGGATTTCTTAATTATGCCCAAGAGGTCGCTGTGAGTTATGTTGTTTGTCTTCCCCATGTGCAACTATGCAACAGGAGTCTGGCCAATATTTGGGCCACAGGTAGGTCTCTGAAAAGCTATATTGGCTACATTTTTGTGGCTCCACAGAATCTATCCCCCAGATTGCTCACCTTGAAAGGGGGTTCCCCACAGACTTAGTGATTGGAAAGGGGCTTCACTATGCTAGCTGTTCTCCCGCTGCATCACTCAGCAGTACTGTTTGTGCAGCAGCTGTGTTGCAATGTCTTCTTCAGATGATGGCAGAGGATTGATATTCTCCTGCTGGTGGAGAGGCAGCTTGTTCCCCTCCTGCTCTGACATCTAGAGCATCTCATGGAAGGGCCACTATGTTCCTAGTTCTGGCATGCTCAAGCAGCCCAGTCCAGCCCCTGAAGACTAAAACTCTTCCTAGATTAGAGGACATACAGTATATCACAGAAGTGAGTATACCCCATCACATTTCATAAATATTTTAGTATATCTTTTCATGTGACAACACTGAAGAAATGACACTTGGCTACAATGTAAAGCAGTGAGTATACAGCTTGTATAACAGTGTAAATGTGCTGTCCCCTCAAAATAACGCAGCACACAGCCATTAATGTCTAAAGCACTGGCAACAACAATAAGTACACTCCTAACTGACAATGTCCAAATTGGGCCCAAGTAGCCGTTTTCCTTCCCTGGTGTCATGAGACCCGTTAGTGTCACAAGTCTCAGGTGTGAAGGGGGAGCAGGTGTTATCGCGCTCACTCTCTCAGACTGGTCACTGGAAGTTCCACTTGGCACCTCATGGTAATGAACTATCTGAGGATCTGAAAAAAACGAATTGTTGCTCTACATAAAGATGGCCTAGGCTATAAGAAGAATGACAAAACCCTGAAACTGAGCTGCAGCACGGTGGCCAAGACTATACAGTGGTTTAACAGGACAAGTTCCACTCAGAACAGGCCTCGCCATGGTCGACCAAAGAAGTTGAGTGCCCGTGCTCAGCGTCATATCCAGAGGCTGGCTTTGGGAAATAGATGTATGAGTGCTGCCAGCATTGCTGCAGAGGTTGAAGGGGTGGGGGTCAGGCCGTCAGTGCTCAGACCATATGCCACACACTGCATCAAATTGGTCTCCAGGGCTGTTGTCCCAGAAGGAAGCCTCTTCTAAAGATGATGCACAAGAAAGCCCGCATATGGCTTGCTGCAGCAAGCAGACTAAGGACATGGATTTCTGGAACCATGTCCTGTGGTCCAATGAGACCAAAATAAACTTATTTAGTTCAGATGGTGTCAAGCGTGTGTGGCGGCAACCAGGTGAGGAGTACAAAGACAAGTGTGTTGTGCCTACAGTCAAGCTTGATGGTGGGAGTGTCATGGTCTGGGGCTGCATGAGTGTTGCCGGCACTGGGGGGCTACAGTTCATTGAGGGAACCATGAATGCCAACATGTACTGTGACATACTGAAGCAGAGCATAATCCCCTCCCCTCAGAGACTGGGCCGCAGGGCAGTATTCCAACATGATAACGACCCCAAACACACCTCCAAAACGACCACTGCCTTGCTAAAGAAGCTGAGGGTAAAGGTGATGGACTGGCCAAGCATGTCTCCAGACCTAAACCCTATTGAGCATCTGTGGGGCATGGAGGTGGAGGTGCGCAAGGTCTCTAACACCCACCAGCTCTGTGATGTCATCATGGAGGAGTGGAAGAGGACTCCAGTGGCAACCTGTGAAGCTCTGGTGAACTCTATGCCCAAGAGGGCTAAGGCAGTGCTGGAAAAGAATGGTGGCCACACAAAATGTTGACACTTTGTGCCCAATTTGGACATTGTCACTTAGGGGTGTACTCACTTTTGTTGCCAGCAGTTTAGACATTAATGGCTGTGTGTTGCGTTATTTTGAGGGGACAGCACATTTACACTGTTATACAAGCTTTACATTGTAGCCAAATGTCATTTCTTCAGTGTTGTCACATGAAAAGATATACTAAAATATTTATGAAATGTGAGGGGGTGTACTCACTTCTGTGATATACTGTAATCCTGTAGCAGAAAGCCAACAAGATGCATAGATGGAAGGAACTCCCTCAAGCAGGGAGATACAAAATCTGTGCAGAGAACTGAAAGGAAGGAAAGACATCTTCCTCATTCACCCCTAGTGTGGGTTTGGAAGGCTTCTGTATATATAACAGTGCTGTAGAAAATATCTGGAGAAGAAGGGTTTCTCAAAGCAAATTAAGAGGAATCTATATTCTCTGTGGTGAGTGTGTCTTCCCTTCCACAATGAGATTTCCTCAAATGTACCTGCCTTAGCAAAGAGACATGCAAATTAGTTTAACTTCTAATTATCAGTCACAAAACAGAGCATGCTAAATGCAAGATACATAAGTGAAGCAAATCATGTTCTGAGATGAACAAAACTTCTCTTCAAAAAATAAGACTGAGCATAACATCTATTCTGACATTCAGTGTGGATACTTTTCAAAGGATGGCATCATTTAACTCAAGCTCTTAATATTATTCAAAAGTATTCATGGGAGAAATGCTATATTCAGTATCTCCAGATTTGTCTGCTTTAGCATCTCAGATGCAGGTGTTGGAAGAAGCTTGCAAAGACCTGACAGAAAGCTGTCAGTCAGAGTAGATAGAGTACAGTGTGCTGAGCTAGATACACATTGTCAACTTACATCAGTGTAAGACATTTCCATGTGTGCAGGTGTAATATATGTTATGGCAGATATCAAGAGGTTGTCATGGAGAGGATATTTTGATGAAATACTGTAGCACTGCAGCTATAATATATGGACAAACCCAGTGCCCTCTGCTTATAGCTCCGTTTGCAGTTGGTCACTTGCTGCAAAGTTTCTGGCGTTGTCTGTCACCACAAACATTTCCCAGAGCTTAGAAAATAAAAATGGAAAATGGAAAACAGGTTAACATTAGTTGTCACTTCTAAAATATCCAGTACTTGCTATTGATATATTTAATTTTAAAGAAAACCTAGTAAAAAAGACCAAACATTGCCAGAAATCCCACCCGTAAGTCTTACAAACAAGATTTTTGAAATAACAAACAAATGTTGCTCATTATATGAAAAAAAACCACACTGCTTAAACATTAATGTCAGAATACCAACAAGGACATTGTTATAGTCTTGCAGTCATAAAGAGAGGATAATGTCGTATGTAATGCTGTAATATGTTACTACCAAGCTCTGAAACTTCCAAGTGCGGGATGAGAAGTGGCGTGAAAAATCACACTCTGTGGTTTTGGTAAATAATTCAGACAAGCTATTAACCACAGGCATTTTACAATCTGGACAGGGAGCAAAATGTCATTGGTGACAAGATGCATAGTTATGTGTGAATTCCTCCTCAGAGGTCACATTGTCCGAACTTTGCTGAGATAGTTCTGTGTCACCACCAAGCCCTGTTTAGGGTTTATGCTGCTCAGTGCTATGTTAAACATTGTTTAGACACTTCTTAAAGTAAGAACACTATATTAAAGAAAGCATTGCACAGGGCAAGTCATAAGAAGCTGAAATCAGGTTAGTGTTACAGAAATACAACTCTAACAGACCTTCATTACTGTGGAGTCATATTTGAAAATTAAGCCCGTGTTGAATTGTGATGACCAATCAAAAACAAAGCAAGAGTTCCAGGAGTTGTGAAAAGTTCTTGCTTTGATAATCAAATGTCTTTCAGCCCTTGAGGAATTCCCTTTCTAAAGACATAATGTCTATAATGCATCATTTAACTGTTAGGAATGGTTGCATTTCTAACTGCATATATACAGCTCTGTTTTCATACATGTTAGCAGTTATGTGTACTAATATATCTTCTGCTGAAATGACACCTGCCACTAGATCTACCCCTTTTTCTTACGGCAAGATGTAAGTGGTGAGTTTCAACTGCAATAAAGCTAAAATGGGGAGAAACAAGATGCTGTTAGTATTTGCCTAACAAAGCCGAAACAGCCAAGTCTTGTTGGTCTTTTTCATTAGGGAAGAAAAAATGGAAAATGGAAAGCAGAATGAACTAAAAAGAGCATTAGCTTGGAAAAGAGCATGTCTGACTACTAGAACCCTGAATGGGATACTCTTTCATGGGGTGAATATATATTGTAACATGTCCCTCTTGTCCATTCCCTCACTCTAACATGAGAATGCATGGAAAGGAGCTACTAATGGCGAAAATCCTGTTGCTAACTATAGTAAGTTGCAGTTAGAGTGGTCCCATTTGAACCACTGAAACCTATGGAAAAGTTGGATCACCAAATCCCATTGATTCAATAGGACTACTCTAGTATGATTTACTACACTAAGCATCAGGATTTGGGCCACTCATTGTTCTAGTGATTAGCTGGGTTGTAGTCCGTTCTGCCTCTTATTTGCCATGTTCTCTTAGCTAGGAATGAACAACTTCCTTGCTGAAAGCATGAGCTTAACTGGCCAGCTAAGCTGACACAAGTCCAGCTGAAACTGTGTTGAATCCAACCCCTTCCAAGCCTTGGGGTGTTGGCTATTGCTTAGCACTAACCAGAGACCGCTGACATCTCTGTCCTATCTTAGTGATAGCATTGTGGCTGTGTCCCTAGACTGGAGGAATTTTGGATCTGTCTTAGGTCACCCGCCACCTTCATCCCAGGGGTGGCACAAGTTCTCCCTCAGCCAAAAGCAGGAAAGAAATCACTGCTCCACCAACATCACTGTATGGCACTCAGGGTAGCCACCATGCTGTACATGCATCATAAACAGAACCAACAGCTGTGGCTCCATTCTGGGACTCACCATTCTGCTTCAATAATGCCAGCCAGCTTCTTCATAATGTCTGGCTGTGAGAGGTTCATGCAGCGAAGAGACTGTGGGAGAGGCCTCACAGCTAGGCATGGCACTATGAATCAGGAGCGCCAAGTTCTCCTTGGAACAGCAATTGCTGCTCATGTGCCTCAGGTTCTTTTGGTAACATGGGGCGGAGGTGATAAAGCAGCAGAGTCTGTCTTATAGCAGTGGTGGCTTTGCCTCCACTTGACCCCACCAGCTGAGGTGACTGCCACAATCTGGCAAACATTAAGACTGATGCTGTTTCACCTTGCTCCACCTCTGCCTGTTCATTGGCTCTCCTGCTGGCACATCGTAGCCAGCATAACAGTGCTCCTGGCAGACTCCTCTGTTGTCAAATCTCTTGAGATCAGCCAATGGAAGAGGTTCTGCTAGCAAAAAGTTATAATCTTAACATCTTGAAGGTAGCACATCTGTGAATTAGGATTGCACTGCCCAGTGCCAAGCTGAAATACCATTTTAAAAATACATATATTAATTGTATGTTCATGATAAAGATCAGGGAGGGGGGGGTAATTTTGATGACACATTGCCCATTTCAACAATATTCACAGAACTGTTGTTATCTTTATAACAGCAAAGCATGAAAATAAATGTTTTTCTAACATATTTCATTTAAATGTTGTTTTCCTTAGTGATTTTGCTACCATTGTTTGATCGCTTCCTGCGACTTTATTGTACAACTGTTCAGGGATAGAATTTTGTGGATCAAAGACAATTCAAAGTAGAAACTAGGAAATTTGAAGAAGATCTTCCAGGTCTTGGAACAGGATCACAGGTATTTATCCAGATGAAGAGCAGAATGTGAAAAAGTTGCATTTTTGGACTAAACCTCTCAGAACTCCCAGTCCCAAAATAATATTTCTAAGCTCTGGTAAAGAACTTCCTGAAGTAAATCAATAAATCCATAGTTAGGTTCAGAAACGTTTAAAGCTTAATTCTGAATGGTGGTAAATATACTCAAAGTGGTTTCAAATGAGGTGTTTAATTTGCAATCTCCTTGTTTCATTTGATGAATTTTACAGAGGCTTCAAACAACGGTATCATCCACTGGCAACAATCCCTTGTTTGTCCACCAGTTTTCCTTGCCACAGAAAAGAAGTTAAGGAAAGAACAAAAACAAGTGGCAGAGTGTCTTCTAATTGCTTCCAAAAGGAACCCACCATCTGTAAATATGTTGAGTCCCATTAGATTTAAGGAGTATAAAATATTTGGATAAATAACTAGATACCCTGTTTCCCCGAAAATAAGACCTAATATGATTTTTCAGGATGCTCGTAATATAAGCCCTACCCCCAAAATAAGCCCCAGTTAAGTGAAACCCCACTCTCCACCATTGTGCAGCAACCAGAAGATGACATGACTGTATTTGAATAAATGTAGATTGTTGTACATGAAAAAAATAAAACATCCCCTAAAAATAAGCCCTAATGCATTTTTGGAGCAAAAATTAATATAAGACCCTGTCTTATTTTCAGGGAAACACAGTACTATGCAATCTATGGCAGAATTCTTATTAGTTTAGCAATTCACATGTAAGACTTTTTTGGTCACCTTGAGAAAAATCCTCCAGTTTTTATCCTCCTTAAACTACAGCCGCAGCAACTGAATTGCAGGAGAAATGTTACATTCCATCAAGTATTCTGTTTGACATTTTATATCACTCATGTCTGTCACCCGAGTTGCCTAATATGAATTGACGTGAGTGGCACAAGGCCAAAGCCACTTGTCACACTTGTGATGTGCCTGCAGGAAGATCTGTCTAACAACTGGAGTTCTCTTAAATAGAGGTTAAAGCAATGATGCTGTTATGGAACATTTATGGGAATCTCTCTTAGATCCTTAAAAGCCTGGGCACTACACCTGTATCAAGCTTTTCCAAAGTATAAATCAATAAACCCAGGAGTAGGTTAATCACAGTTAAACTGAAATATGCTTCTCTCCAAATCATTATTATTTTCTATACAGAACAATGTGTGCCAGACTTTCTTTAAAAGCAAAGTGTGTTGCTTATATATCACCCCATAGTGTGTAAAGCACTCTCTGGGCAGTTTACAATTCAATTATGCCGGCTACACATCCCACCCACCGCCACCCCCGCGAGCTAGATACTCAGTTTACCGACCTTGGAAGGATGGAAGGTTGAGTAAACCTTGAGCCAGCGACCTGAGCCTGGGATCGAACTCAAGTCATGAGTAGAGTCTTGATCCTCACCCAGGCAGAAAAAAAATTGGCACTGAGTGACTTCTGTTATATATTTTGAACCCATGAAATTCCAGCTATTGGGGGTTAACAGAAGGGATAGAGTTGGAGTTAGGACTCATGATTAGTAGGTGCCATGTTTCCTGAAGCAATCAAGAGTTCCAGTGGATCTCACTGAGAATTCCAATTAAGAAACCCACTCACCCCAACAAAGGGAGGCAACCTAGTGTCATTGGGAATATGCCACATTTGGTTTTCAGTACCATGGCATGCTGAAAAATGGCATGGGGCAATTTTTCTACCAATACCTTATTTTGGCTGGGACAAAAATGTACCACAAAGGCAAGATTAAATTTTTGTTCCACCTGTTTGTTTGTTTTTTGCCTGAGGGGGAAGACCCCCCACCAGCCCAAAAACATGTATGAGACATGTTCTTGATACATGGAGACATTGGCCAAAATCCTGTTGCTTAGTATAATAAATCACACTTGAGTAGGCCCACTGAATCAATGGGGATTTAGTGAAATCCCCATTGTAATTCCATTGATACAAATGAGCCTACACTAACATCTACTTACTATACTAAAGTAAGTCACAGTTAGAGTAGGCCCATCTCAATCAATGGAACTTATGGAAAGGTTGACTCAGAAAATCCCCATTGACTTAATAGGTCTGTTCTAGTGTGATTTTAAAAGGGATGTGGTGGCGCTGCGGGTTAAACCGCAGAAGCCTCTGTGCTGCAAGATCAGAAGACCAGCAGTTGTAAGATCGAATCCACGCAACGGAGTGAGCTCCTGTCGCTTGTCCCAGCTCCTGCCAACCTAGCAGTTTGAAAGCATGTAAATGCGAGTAGATAAATAGGTACCACCACGGTGGGAAGGTAACAGCGTTCTGTGTCTAGTCATGCTGGCCACGTGACCACGGAAACTGTCTATGGACAAACGCTGGCTCTACGGCTTGGAGACGGGGATGAGCACCGCGCCCTAGAGTCGGACACGACTGGACTAAATGTCAAGGGGAACCTTTACCCAGTGTGATTTACTGTGTTAAGCAATTGTTTATAACATTTCAATGTTGTTTATAATATTTAAGTGTACCTAGTTTTGTATGATTTTTGGAATAAAATATGACTGGGGTATTAAAATGTCCCCTCTGCTTGGATGAGGGTTACATTTTATCTGAACAGGTATACTCATCCACAATGCTAAACTCAGAGGATTTTTTCATGTTGTCTCAAATATCTAATTTGTTTGTGTTTGTTGTCCTACAGAAAAGGACTCCTGTCAATATCTTGGTGTGTCCTTGACATCCATTATAATTCAGTTCTTGCATTCTCAAATACATGTTTCACAAAGGTACTCATTTTAGCCATAAGAAAAATTGGCTACAACTGATATTAGGGCAGTATATTCATAAGCCCAGTCAAGATCACAAAAACTATACGTGTTGATATCTTCAGATCTCTTCATCAGGGAATATATATGAAAATTAGGAAAAGACAAGATGAGAAGGGAAGGGAAGGCTGGCGCTGCTCAGGCCTTCAAGTATTAGATTTAATATAATCATAATATGTCAAATATAAATAAAACAATCCAATTACAAAAAATTGAAAAACACCAGTTAAAACATTGTTTGAGCCCCAACTCATTTTTGCTAGAATGCAGTTTAAAACAAATAGCATTTATAGTTTCTTAAGAAACTAAAGCATGTACTTCTTTGAGGAGGGATCTCCAGAAACATGGGGCTTCCACTGAAAAGGCTCTGTCTCTGGGGCTTACCCATTAATCAATATTGGATGTGAACTGCAAGAAAAGCCCCAGAGACCCTCCTTAAGGACCCTGGAGGCTTATACAGTTGTAGGTGGTACTTTAAATAACCTGGTCTTGAGCTCTTTAGGATGGGGATGAGCAAGGCGTGGCCTAGATATTGTTGGAGGGCCTCTTCCAGCATTTCTCATTACTGGTGATATGAACTAGGGCTGATGGAAATTCCAGTCAAACAACATCTGGAAGACGATGGAGGTCATCCCAGGTTTCAGGTTTTAGAGGACAACACCGGCATTTAAACTGAGTCCCGAAACAAACAGACAAAAGTTGGAGGTGGTACAGTATTAATCAATGTCAACAGAATATATGTCCACATAATTTGCTTAGAAAGAGTGTAGGATTTTTTTTTTCAGCCACATGGCATAGAAAGCCTGAATAGATTACAGTTAATTAATCCAGCACTGAAATTCACTGTGATTTGCTCAGTGAGACTTGGCCGTCAGCATTAATATCTTATGCATGATCTGAGTAAACCAAGGTTACCTTCCAAATAACCAATTAACCCTCAGCAGCTTTTTTTTTTAAAGTGCAAGGCTTTGCAGCATTCTTTGCTCAGAAGCCTTGTTCATTTCCAACAGGGCTTGCAGTAGCAGAATACCCTCGTGATAAGACTGCCTCGCTTGATTTTAGATTACAGGTTTAGAGAAGCTTTGCATTTCCTAGGAAGACAGTTTTATAATGGAACAGGAATAATCTAATAACAAAGCTGTCAGCAATGCAAAATCCTGTGACATTCCTTGGTAGTTCAGCATCATGGACATAGAAGCGATAAAGGGGCAGGTGAAATGGGACATAGAAACTGAATATAAGGGTTGCTTTTACCTGCAGCTGAAATCCTACCCTTATTCAAGGAAAAGCACCGTTTACCATGCTGCAGAAAATTCAGTGTGAGTCTAACTCTTGGTAAACCAGTTTCATTATTACACAAGCTGTAATTAAGACTAGCATTTGTCACACATTCCCCTTTGTTCAGATTTTTTAAAAACTGAGAATTAACATTAACATTTTGCCACTGGGCTGCTCAGCCCATGACTGTGCAGTCTACTGTAGCCATATTCAGAATCAAATAGAACCTATACTTTTAATTTTGGCATGATCTTACACAGCATTTTCTCATCACAGGAAAACATGTATCTGGCAACTTTTCCCAGAATGTGTACATGCATACATGTTGGTGTGTATCTGAGTGTGTGTGTCTATGAAAATCTCTGCTCAGTTGCATACGTATATCGAACCACATTAAAAACTGTCCAGCTTTCGCATTAAATTTATAAAAGAAAATAAAAATCCTGATGACAAAAATCTGACTCAGTATGGGCAGCTCAGTATCCCTGCAATAAAACATTACTACTTTATCCATCAAAACAGGCTGCAGGCAAGGACATGTGGACCAGCATTACAGCAAGAATTAACAGCTAGAACTGCACAGAAATGTGATTAAGCAAGTTGGGATGAAAAAGAAGAAGAGAATAGCACTGGCAGCACATTTTGCCAAGCCGGTGGCTTCCAGATGTGTGGAACTACAAATCCCATTGTTTGGTCATGCTGACTGAGGAAGGTGGGAGTCATAAGCTCAAATGATCAGGAGGGCACCAAGCAAAGTGTTATGTTGTGCACAGCCACATAATATTGTTGTGGATAATACAGTCCTAGGTAGATTTGCACGTGAACAACTCAAGTTGACTGCCACCAAATGGAGGGAATATTTGGTCCCTTTCACCTGGTCCAAAATGGCCCTTTGTCATTATTATTAGGTTTAGCATCAGACTTTAAGTATACAGACTGAAATCCTTGCTTAGCACAGTAAGTCACACTAGAGAAGGTCCATTCAGCTCTTCCATAAGTTCATTCATTCAAATGGGCCTACCCTATTTTATTTTATTTTATTTTATTCAAAATATTTTGATTCCTCCTTTCTCCTCAGAAAGAACCCAAGGTGGCTACCCTCATTAAAAGACAGTATGTATAGCTAACAACTTTAAGTATACAAATACAGTGGTGCCTCGACTTACGACCATAATCCGTTCCAGAAGATGGACGTAACTCGAAATAGTCGTAAGTCGAAGCACCATTTCCCATAGGAATGCATTGAAATGCAATTAATCCATTCCGCCCGAAGAAAAAAATCACCAAAAAAAAAATCACTGCAAGACTCATTGGAAATGCGATTAATCCCTTCCGGCCGAAAGGGGGGGGGGGGGAGAAAAGCAATCAAGCGTGCAAGACCCACTGGAAATGCACAGAAAACAAACGGAGCAGATCGGAAATGCACAAAGAACAAAGGGGGCAGGTCGGAAATGCAAAGAAAACAAAGGAAAAAGCAAGGGAAGCATGCAGGACCCATCGGAAATTGGGAAACCCCCCAAAAAAGCAACCAAACACCCCAAGACCCATCGGAAAGGGGGGGGAAGCCAGCAAACAAACAAACCCCCCAAGACCCATCGGAAATGGGGGGGAAACCCAAAAAAGCAACCAAACCCCCCAAGACCCATCGGAAAGGGGGGGAAGCCAGCAAACAAACAAACCCCCCAAGACCCATCGGAAATGGGGGGGAAACCCAAAAAAGCAACCAAACCCCCCAAGACCCATCGGAAATGGGGGGAACCAAAAAAACAAACAAACCCCCCAAGACCCATTGGAAATGGGGGGAAAACACTCTAAAAAGCAACAAAAAACCCCAAGACCCATCGGAAATGGGGGGGAAACCAAAAAACAAACAAACCCCCCAAGACCCATCACAGCACAGAAACATAACCTCACCCAGCCCAAAACCACGCTGCAAAAACACCCAGAACAGTTTTTTAAAAGCAGAAAACAGCACCTTACCTTACCAGGCAGCCCGAAGCCTCCCTGCAAACACACACACACGCTCACTCAGAAGCAGAAGCGAGGCAGTCCCAAGCCTCCTCCGACGCACACTCTCTAATTGCTGGGGCGAAAGAGCTACAAAGAAGCAGCCTCGTCGCCACCTACAGTTAGAAATTTGAATTTCCCGCCTTTTTTCCCTGCCTTTTTCTGTTCGTAAGTGGAAGCTCCGGTCGCAAGTAGAAGCAAAATTTGGCGGCCGGAGCTGGTCGTAACTCGAAATGGTCGTAAGTATGGACATTCGTAAGTCGAGGCACCACTGTACTAAAAGGATCAAATACCACACTAAAAATGGTAAACAAAAACACCAAAACACATTTGAGGCAGTAAGGTACAACAATCCATTTAAAATCCATACTCAGGCAGCCAGTCACTAAGGGAAAGCTTGCCTGAAGAGAAAGGTCATCACCTGCTTGCTGTCGAACAGCAAAGATGGGGCCAGCCTGGTCTCCTGTAGGAAGGAGTTCCAAAGTCTGGGAGCAGTAACAGAGAAGGCCCTCTGCTGTGTCCCCACCAAACACACCTGTGAAGGTGGCAGGATCAAGAAAAAGTCTTCTGATGATCTTGAGCTGGCTCATAAAGGGAGATGCAGTCCTTGAGACAGCTTGGACCCAAGCAATTTAGGGTTTTATAGGGTCAAACCAGCACTTCGAATTGTGCCCGGAAATTGATCATAAGCCAGTGGAGTTCATGTAACACGGGTTATGTGATCCATGTGACCAGCCCCAGTTAGCGATCTGGCTGCCACATTTTTGATCCACTGAAGTTTCCTGACACTTTCTAGAGGTAGCCCCATATAGAGTGCATTACAGTAACCCAGCCTGTTGCAGTTTACTATGCCACAGTAAATCAGAACAAGAGTTAGCCCATTTGAATCAATGGAATTTTTCAAAGGAGTTGACTCACCAAATCCCATTTGATTCATTGGGCCTAGTCTAGTAAACTAAGCAACAAGATTTTAGTTATATTTTTGCAAATTAATTAATTTTGCCAACTGACTCTTCTTTTGTACCTTTGTTTATTCTCTTCCCTCCCCCTTCTGTATTAATTTAGCAATCAAGAAAAAAGATTTGCATTGGCATGAACTTTTCAAGCCCTGAAGATTGTGTTCACCTGGGCATATCTATCCATACTCTAAAATTATTTTCAGTAGTTCTTTCCTGGGTGTGTTCATCAAAAGGAGGCAGGTGACTCTTACACAGAGGGCCTTTTCAGTGGTGACATTGAAACTCTGGAATGTCCACCCCAGAAAGTCTGTCCTGACTCCTATATTGTGGTCTTTATGGCACCATGTGAAAACTTCCATATTTTTCCAAACTTCTGAAATGTCTTTCTAGCACTTTTTTAAAGTTTATATCCCCTTTGGCTCTTAAAAAAAAAGAAAAGAAAGAAAAGAAAAACATTCTGTGGGCTAAACCCAATTGAGAATCTCAACTGAAATAGATCTAGACTTCCATGAAGGGGCCTTTAGTCAACTCTCTTGTACGTTGTCCTGATTCAATGAGTCTAGTCTACTTGTGACTAACCACTGACCTTAGTACTAAAATGCTATTAAAATTGCCTTCTTGGTGATTGCTTCTTGGCTGTGGAATGAACTCCACCCTGCAATTCATTTGGCCCCTTCACCGGTGATTTTTAAAATGTCACTAAAAACCTTGTTATTTAGGCAGGAATTCCAAAACGTTATACCTGCGGATTCAGCTGAGCTCAGCTAGCCTACTTGATCAAGTCCGCCATTCAAAATGTTTTAAATGTTCTGAAAGTTTTATGCAAATATATTTTTATGTTTTGACTGTATTGTTTATTTGTATTTTATTATTTTATTTTCTGTTCTGTTTAAACTGTATTTTAATTATGCTGTTTATGTATGTTGTAAACCGCCCAGAGTGGCCTTCAGCCAGATGAATAGTATAAAAATGAAAATAAATGAATAAATAAATAAATACCACCCAAAAAACATACTGTTAATGGACCATATATAAATGTCCCAATAAATTATAATAAATAGATAGCTAGTATGACACTTGTATTAACAGCAGCACAAAGATAACAGATAATTGATATTTTAAAAGGGGGAATTTACTCTATAAATTCCCCCTTTTAACTGAACTGTGTGTGATTATTATAATATTTCCACCTTGTCCTTCCTCTAAGAAACCAAAGTTCCTGTTCATGAGTGTTGTGTTATTTCATCTTCATACCTATTTGCAATTTGAACTTGTTTTCCTTCTTTTTAGTGTAGGGTTTAGCAGATTGCAATGAAGCCTTAGCAACGAAGGTGCTGTGTGGGTGATCACGGAACAAAGGAAGGCTAATTGCCTTAGAACAAAGGAGTCAACAGCACGGATGTCTGAACCAGCGGAGCCTACAGGCAACGCCCTGAGAGCTCTTTTATTTACTTAGCATGATTACATAGTATGTTGTTAGAATTCAGATAGGATACTAGTTACCTAATCATAACCAGGATTGGCTGAAATAACCCTTTGATCTTATGCTCTACCTCTAAGTGAAAGGGCAGAATAAGGGGTTACCCCGCCTGCTGGCAGCTGCCGCTTCCTTCCAGGAGTGTATGCATGTCACTGGAACAGAATGCAGCTACAACCTTTAAGCAGAAGTTTCCCACATTCCCCCTTTTTCTTGTTTTTTAAGCAAAGGCATATATTCTTTCATATATTTGCAAACTACATATAAATCTTTTCGGCGAAGGCCTGAAGGCAAAGCTTTGAGACAGGTAGTTATTATGGAAAAGAAGGTTGGTATACATTGAATAAAACAACAGCAACTTATAAGGAGTATGAGGAGCATAATTCCAAGAATGAGAACACAACACAACAGCGTCACGGAGTTGGCATTCAGCTGTGAGATAATGGCTGCTAGAAAAGTTTCAGGAGTTTCCGGGATCTGCTGCTGATTTAGAGTTCTTTTTGCATCAGCACTCAGCGTCTTTATCATCCCCCAAGTAACTTTGGGCTGAGTGCCTTCAGGTCGGGCTGGGCGTTTCCAGCGATGCGCAGTCATCTGGTCCCACTCCAGAGCCATCGCTGGGTTGAATTCCAGAATCGGGTTCTGCAGGTTGCGATGCCAACTCATTCTTCCCACGATATGGCCTCACACACCGAGCCGGGATCCACAAAGGACCTGTGGGAGTAAGCACAGCAGCATAGCCGTGACCCCATGTTAGTAAAGGGGCTGGACCCTCCCACTGAGGGTCAGGAGGTTGCTTATAAGTCACCAGTGGCCGTTCCATGGGGATTTCTTTACTAAAGTGTTTCTCTACTGGCGACAACTTATGCTGACCTGCAGATACAGTTAAATGATTTAATGTGAACAATGCTATTGATACTACATCTGGAACATCTTGGGGCTTAATTCCTCTGTTTTTTGTTTGTTTTGAAAGGAGAAATTTAAAAGAGCGGTTGTGCTCGTTCTACAATAGCCTGTCCTGTGCAGTTATAAGGAATATCATGGGAAAGTCGAACATCCCATTCATTGCAGAAAGTGGTAAAGGCATGAGAGGTATAGGCAGGGCCATTGTCTGTTTTTAAGGCTTGAGGCCGGCCCATAATTGCAAACGTACGTAAACAGTGTTGTATGACATGGCGAGAGGTCTCGCCACGAAGAGGGGTAGCCCAGATGTATCCTGAATAAGTATCAATAGTTAGATGAACATAAGAAAGAGGAGCAAGGGTAGGAACATGAGTGACATCCATTTGCCAAAGCTGATTGGCATCCATTCCTCATGGGTTAACAGCATCAAAAGGAAAGGAAATAGAAGACATGAAACAGGAAGAGCAAGAGGAGATGATGTCTCGAGCTTGAGAAAGCGGAATAGAAAATTGCTTATGGAGTTGTTTAGCACTCTGATGAAAAAAGGAATGGCTGTCAATAGGATTGGAAAAGAGGGGACACAAGGAACGAAGAGCAGAGTCTGCACAATGATTTCCCTCCGAGATAGCATCTTGAAATCCAGTATGCGATCGGATGTGAGCTGCAAAAAAAGGTTGTGATCTGGCAGCAAGGAGGTTTTTTAAAGTCAAAAACAGGGAAAGTAAGGGAAAGTCATGAGCAGGAGAAAGATAGGCATGTGACAGATGAGTGAGAAGGTTAAATACATATTGAGTGTCTACAATGAGATTGAAAGGTTGATCTTGAAACATTTGAAAGGCAAGGATGACAGCAGCCATTTCTGAATGCTGAACAGAGGTTTGAATAGAAGTAAAAAAGGTTTTCCAGGTTCCGGGAGGTTGCTGAAAGGTAATCACGCCTCTGGTAGGCGCACCATCAGTAAAAACAGTTAGTGCATCAGGGAGAGGAGTAGCAGAGAAAGGAGAGGAAAAGCGAAGGGGTACTTGCTGAATGAATGTTAAGTGAGGGTCTTTAGGTGGATTAAAACGTATATCACCAATATAGTCTGCAAAAGCAATTTGACAAGTTAGTGATGTAGACGTTAAATGATCATGGTCAGCTTTGGAAATAGGTAAATAACAACACAGAAGATCCCAACCTGTGAGTTGTTTGGCATGATGGCGCCCTTTGATTACAAGGTCTGTAATTGCATTTAGAGTAGAGTAAACATTTCAGGGAGGAGTGTTAGAGAAATAGCCATTCTGCTACAGAAATGGCCTTGTCAGACTTCGGGCTACACAACAATCCAGTAGGCAGTTGGGAAGTGTTCAAGATAACCAGCTGCAAGGGACCAAAAGAAGGAATGCGGTCGACCATGGTACGTCGCAAGGCTGCATTAATTTGATGTATGGCATGTTTCATAGCCTTGACAATGGGTATGGAGTCAGCAGGAGACTGATGTCCCCGGAGTGCATTAAACAAAGGTTGCAATTCATGAGTAGGAAGGCACAAAAATGGATGAGCCCAATTTAAGTGCCCGAGGAACTGTTTCAACTGCACTAATGTAAATTGAGATGGAGTTTTTAGTTCTGGTAAAAACGGAGAAGATGTAGCTTGCAACAGTTTGTGCGCTAGATAAAGAAATGGAGGTGTGGTTTGTATCTTTTCTGGAGCTATGTGAAGGCCTTTTTTCTCTAAGCAGTTAGCTAGAGAATCATAGACAGTAGTGGGGAGGGATGGCCCCGCCACCAAAATGTCATCCATGTAATGATATACAAGCAATTCAGGATGCTCCAAGCGAAATTGCTGTAGGGCTAGATCCACAAAATGTTGACATAAAGTCGGGGAATTCAACATTCCCTGAGGCAAGTCTTTGCACTGATATCTTTGAGTAGGTTGGGAATTGTTGTACACAGGGACTGTAAAGGCAAATTTTTCCCTGTCTTGTGGCGCTAAAGGAATAGTGAAAAAACAGTCCTTGAGATCCACTATCATTAACTCATAGTGTTGGGGTATCAAATTTGGATTAGGTAAGCCTCATTGCAAATGGCCCATAGGTTGAATGCGCTTGTTAACTTCCCAAAGGTTGTGTAGTGAACGCCACTTCCCAGATTTCTTTTTGATGGTGAAAATGGGGGTATTCCACGGACTGGTGGAATACTCTATATGTCCTTGATCTAATTGCTCCTTAACTAAGGCCTCCACTGCGTGGAGCTTTTCTTTAGACAATGGCCATTGATCAACCCAGACAGGTGGTCCAGGGAGCCACGTTAATGGCAAGGCTGTGTCAGATTGCATAGAGGCCTGTATTATAAATTTGTCTGCAATTTTGCATCAACCTTTTTCAAGAGATCCCGACCCCAGATGGAAAAGGGAATAGGCAGAATGTAAGGAATGATTGTGATTTGTCTAGGAGAGTCACCTAGACTTTCCAGAACAATGCGCTGAAGGCTTTTCTGAGCTTGCTCATAGCCTCCAACTCCCCAAATGTCATCCACTGGCTGGTGGGATAGCTTTCTGGCCAGTCTTTCTTTGCAATAACAGTAACGTCAGCTCCCGTATCAATCAGGCCATTAAGGACAAGCGATCCCATTTTAAGAGGGAGTCGGGGTTGCGAGTGCTCAATGGTAGTTAAGGCAGCAACTCGAGTAGAACCAAAAACCCCACTACGAGGGTTGGTAGAAGGACCCATCTGTGTTAATGAAAGCAACAACAATTGAGCGATAGATTCACCTGCAGGAAGGACCTGTGGTATATTAGACCAGGTTTGAATAATTAGAGGTCCTTCAAAATCCTCATCAATGATGCCTGGTACAACAAATAAACCCCGTGCAGAGATGCTAGAGCGGGGGAGAATGAGACCCACAGTGTCTTTGGGTATTGGTCCATGATGTGCTGTTTTGACTTTGTAGACAGCGAGAGGGAATTGATAGTCGACCTCTTCGGCTGTGATCAAATCATGACCGGCACTTTTAACAGTAGCAGGTCGGATTTCTTGAACTGGGGTAGTATTCACTGAGTTCCCCCCACTTGACCCAGGGCTGGAGGTCCACCCGAATTGGAGTTTCCCGGAGTTGGAACAGACTGGCATTGATTGGCCCAGTGATAACCTTTCTGGCACCAGGGGCATTTTTTAGAAGGGTGTTTATTATTTTGGAGGGTTGATCTACATTCCCGTCTGAAGTGCCCTTCCTTGCCACAGGAAAAACATTTACAATCTCAGGCGGGGTTCAAGGAGGTAGCTATGACCGTGGCCAAAAGCTGTGTCTTGTGAGTTTCTGTCCCAATATTCTGACATAATTTTAGCATGGCAGCAATGTCAGTCTCTGGTTTATTGTAAATAGCCTGAAGGGCCGTTTTACAATCCCCATGTTAGCATTTTCAAACACCAGCTGTTTCATCAAAATATCAGCAGCCTCAGTATTCTCCACCTGCCGTTCAATCGCTCTTTGCAATTTGTTAATGAAAGACATATAGTCCTCTGTACGACCCTGACGCAAATTGGCAAAAGACCCTAAAGGGGTACCTTTGTCTGGGATTTTTAACCAGGCTGCTCTAACAATGTCAGCCACTTGTGCCAATCCCCTGCTAGGGATGGTAATCTGCTGTGCCATGGTGACAAAGAGTCCATCTCCATTTAACATATCTGCAGACACAGCAATATTGTTTTGTAAATTATCCATGGCCAGAATGGCAGCAGCGTCTTTCCATTCCTGCATGAAAAGTACGTATTGCGCAGGAGAGAGCATTGCTTTAACCAAGACTTTCCAATCAGCTGGAATAAGGTTTCCATTTCCTCATAACCCATCAACCAACCCAAGGGTAAAACTGCTATGGAGACCATTTTCAACTACACTTTTTTCCAACTCTTTAAACATGGCAAAGGGAAGACTTTCATGAACACGATGTCCCTGATTGTTACGAACCACAGGACAAACAGACATAAGGGGGAGGATGGCAGCAATATCCTCCGGGTTTCCTTGGGCCATAACATCAGATAACATCTGCTGCATTGCTGAATGAGGAGGGGGAGGAGGGGGAGGATGAAGGGAAGAAGGGGATGTTGGAAGAGTGGCAGGAGCTGCATAGGAAGGAGGATTGTTTCTATTTTCATGGAGATCTGGTGGCTTAGAGGGTGGCAAAATCTGAGGGGCTGTTGGAAGGTTAGCTAAAGACTGGGCTAACAAAGGGTTCGCGATCTTTGAAATCGCATCCCGGCAAAGATGCCATGTATGGAGGACTTTAACTGGAGCAACAGGGTTTTTGTGAAGTTTATTCCCAATTTTATCCCAATCTGAAAGCTTAAAGCTGCCCCCTTCTGGGTACCAAGAACAAAAGGTACCTATTTCCTTCAGTAAATCCTCTACTGAATCAGATACATCACGGTGACCTTCTCTATGAAGCAAATAAATCAAGTCTTTCTTATGTTGTTTTTGAAGCAGTGTAAGAGTGTTTCCCATTTTTAACTAATAATACTCACCGGGATCCAAAGAGAATGCGAGGACGCGTCTGGAGCCCTTGCCGGGCGAGGTGAGCTGCTTTGATTGCCTCAGGCGATGTCCCTGTTTGGGCGCCAAGTGTGGGGAGCAATCACGGAACAAAGAAAGGCTAATTGCCTTAGAACAAAGGAGTCAACAGCACGGATGTCCGAACCAGCGGAGCCTACAGGCAATGCCCTGAGAGCTCTTTTATTTACTTAGCATGATTACATAGTATGTTGTTAGAATTCAGATAGGATACTAATTACCTAATTGTAACTAGGATTGGCTGAAATAACCCTTTGATCTTATGCTCTACCTCTAAGTGAAAGGGCAGAATAAGGGGTTACCCCACCTGCTGGCAGCTGCCACTTCCTGCCAGGAGTGTATGCACATCACTGGAACAGAATGCAGCTACAACCTTTAAGCAGAAGTTTCCCACAGTGCTGGCCTAAGACAAATCTATGGAACGCATTTCTAATTCCACATTCCTGGGAATCACTGCAGTGCATTAAGCCACCACTTCTGACACTCAAGCTATATTGCAAAGGATTTAACTATATCCGTGGGTTTGAACCACCTGAATGAAATGTAATGTCTTCACAATAATCTATGAATAGTGTTGCTTCTCAATTTATTTTATCAAGCAACAGCTCTTGGGAGTTTTACACTGACAGTTGTCTTCTGGGGACACATGCCACCAAGAATTATGCCTGTGCAGCCTTCATTCATTTCATTGAGTTTTGAAGAGTAGCAGAATTTAGTGGATTGCACACAAACTCTTTTGGGACAGTCTTTGAATTTATCTGCTAATAGCCTGCTTAGTTTTATTTTTGTATCCCATGGCCCTTGATAACAGCAAACTAATTCCAGTAGCCCTGTTTAATGAAAATGTGCTGATGGAACTCATATTTCACTTCATTGACCATAATGAGCTATTTCATCAAACTGTCCATATGACACCATTAGAGGGAAAATGATAAATTTACTAATTTGTTCACTTGAAATTCAGCTACGAATTAGAAGAAGCAAAAGCAAAATACTTTACAGAGAGGTGTGTTACACTTCAAACAAACGATATGTCTGAGTCTTCATGAAACAAAAGCACTGACTTTTGCTACATATAATGGAGTGCAAACATTAAATATGTTTTGATTAATTATTTGCATTGTACAAGCTCAGCAGAACAAATATATGCATCAGAACTGCAGGTTTCCTCTTGTATGTGTCTTTAAGGATTATATGCTCATCATCAATTTAATTATTATGGTAACTGGTTCCATCAATCCAAACATTGTTAGGCTCACCGATTCTAAAACAAGATGGCTGTGCCTTGCTAATCATCTTTTGCAGAGTACCCAACAGCAAATTAAGTCTTTCCAAATAGTTGTTGTAGTAATCCTAAAGCAATTCCAAGAAATGGGATTCCAAAGCTGTGCTCCAACCTCACAGTAGCTTCAGGTTATTTAAATAATAATAATCATAATGTGTTGTCAAGTCAATTCTGACTTATGGCAACCCTTTCCAAGGTTTTCCTGGTAGGGGGTACTCAGAAGTGGTTTACTGTTACCTTCTTCTGGGGGCATCCTGTGACTGTGCAGCTTGCCCAAGGCTACACAGACTGGCTCTACTCACAGGAGGCACAGTGGGAAATTGAACTCCCAACCTCTGGCTCCGCAGCCAGATACCTAAACCACTGAGCTATCCAGCCAGCCTTAGACCGACGGCACAATGGCCTTTTCTGTGTCACAAGATGACATCACCATGTGTTGTAATATTATACTCTTTAAATGTACAGTATATGACACAGAAAAGACCATTGTGCTATCAGACACTTGGAGAGACATCTCACATACACAAGTTGCCATTTAGCATCACTAGTCACCTTGATAATGATAGTGGTAAGGAAGTAATGAGTGACTTGCCTCTTCTTGTAAATTTGGGGGGGGGGGCACTGAAGAGCCTATTATATTTGTAACCACAGCTGGTGGTGAATCGTTTGTTTAGAGTCAATGTCTGCTAAGGAAGACACCATGGACAAGACTTGACACTAAGAAGTCATTTCTGTTCTTCTCATGCTCTCTATTCCTGTGACTTCATGACTTTTTTCTTCATCATCATCCTTCTTCCCACCTGTGTATAAATTAGCATTCCTCCAGTACAATGGGGGTGGGGGGGTGATGTCTTCCATCCATTCCTTCTCAATTGCATAACAGGTCCCCACCAGCCCTTCTTGGGGCAACTATTTGATAGGTTGGAATGAGTTCAATCTCTGTTGATTCCATAAATCTCTGTAATCTGAAAACCTCACCGGGGGAGAAATCTTTATCGATACCTGCTTTTAGGCACATCAGAATATATCTCATAAATAACTCCCTTGTTCTGCAGACAGCATCCAGCCCAAGTCGGCAGTCCAGTGGATAACACATCATAACCTACCTTGAGTGTGTGTGTTTAAAAAAAAAATAAGGCAAGGTGAAGAAGATAGAATTGTCTGGCATTTTAACAACTTTTCAACCACTCACTTTTGTAAATCAGATGTTTCCTTTAAGGGTATAATGTTTGCCCTTTCTGAACAGAACTATAGATTATTTCTAGATATAACCACGTGTGACTAATTGGTAGCTCAGCTCACGCTTCAGTCCCCTCTTGAGACTGGGAAGGCAGAGAAAAATGAAGACAGATTTTTTTCATGTCCCTTACTAAATGCATCACATAATCATCTATATGCAGCCACATCAATAATCTCTATGCTGATAAATGGGTTTCTCTGTACTTATGGTACATGTATGAAAATGTGTTTCAGGTGGGAAGAGAAATCTATTCAGGCTTTTCATAACTGTGGTATAGTTTTAATCTTATTTCAACTTTGCCTTTCAGGTCAACAGCTATTTCTTCGCAGCCATAATGTCTGAAGGTTCATCTGTGCCATCATGTGAAATTTTGTCTTCACAGTCTGAACTGCTTCTGCTGAAGAGGAAATTACTGAAGAAACCTATAGAAGATGCAGCACATAAAGTCTGCACAACTGCCCTTTAGATAGTTTTTCTACTAGCACTGTAGCTGTAGAGTTTGGACTTAACCATTCAGAGCTTTGAACTGGGAGATCATTCAGTGGAGTGCCAGAATGGGGTGGATTTAATGCTTTCCTTGATAAAGCAATGAGAAAAAGCTGTGTTCTGAAGCAAATGGATGGCTCCCCCCAAAGCAAATAGCACATTGAAATGGAAGTTTCTTATCTTAGGACCACAGAACAAATGAATGGGTTAAATTTTCCCTCCATGCCTGCTTTGATCCCCTTAAATATCAGCTCCCGCACCTGTTTCATCTTGCATTTTATGTCCATTTCCAAGTACATAAAACTTATTTAACACTACTTCAAGCATAAGTTGTTGCATGTTTTTAAAAGAATTGGTCAGTTAAAAAGAAAAAAGAAAACACCAACCCACCACTTTTAAATAACAGATACTTCCCATCAGTAAAATAAATCTGGAATAGCTTTATGTGATTGGCAGGAATACTTGCTCTTACAGAAATGAATGTACTACATGATACCTGCAAAATATGCTTGCAGCAACAATTAACTTGAAAGGAACATTTTTAAATATGCTTATTAATTGCAATGATATTTTGTTTTGTTCTTTTACTACCTAGGGCAAAAGCAATTCCTGTATGCAAGCTGGGGTGTTTGAAAAATGTTTTATTGATATCATTTTAATAGACACTTATAATGCCACAAGCATGATTTATAAACATGCTGGAGAGGACAGAAATACCAAGGAATAAGGGAGGGGATTCAGTGCATATCAATTCATACTCCACTCACATAAATCAACTCTGCTTTAGAATCACCTGGCTTGGCTCCTAGTAAAGTCTTATTTCTACCACACAGTTTGAAAACAGCTATGAGATACCATATAAAAATACCTCCTGGGCCCAATAGCACATAATTTAATGTCTAAAACATTTGCCACTTTTTCAAAGGCTAAATATTCATACAACAATGTGATTTGTTTTTATCAGGGAATTTCTAATTTTCTTCTCCCTGTTGCTAATACAATCTCTGGTTGACCCTATTTTTCTGCTTAATCTACAGTATTGGTTGTCCCTTTTTTATTGTTTAGTCTGCTGTTTATCTATCATCATCGATTTGTAATTTGTTTTTAAACTGTTTGATTGATTGATTGATTGACTGACTGATTGACTGATTGATTCATTGATTGATTCATTGATTGCTGCCTTGACTACTATTTCATAATGGAATGTGAATAAAATAAAATAAATAAATAGTATTTTGCCTCTTTTTCTTTTTATGTATTAAGTGCGGGGGGGGGGGGCCCTTTGGCCAGCTCGATGTTCTGGTTTGTAACTCCTATTAACCACATCCAACATGACCATTCCACCTTGGGTGGCCCTGCTAGGAGTCCAAGCTCATAATGGAGTCAGGACTCCTGACAGCATTGCTCTCGGCTTCACTGACAGACTCTAACTCCTTCACCATGTTCAGGTGTGCAACCAAGAAATGGGAGGTGTATTGCTTGCACGTTTCTTTCTTTCTTTATTTATTTATTACATTTTTAGCCCGCCCATCTAGTCATATAGACTACAATTTAAAATAGCAATATATTACTAAAAACACAATAATCCAAGATGGAAAGAACACAAGAAACAAAAATTCAGACAGTGGGTGGAGGGAAGGCTTGCTTGAACAACCAGGTTTTCAATTGGCATTTAAAACTGCCCAGGGAAGGGGCCATGTGAATCTCAGGAGGGAGATTGTTCCAGAGACGAGGAGCCACTGCCGAGAAGGCCCGGTTTCTTGTTTTTTCCTTCCGGGCCTCCCTCGGCATTAGGCTCCTCAGTCTCACCTCCTGGCTAGATCGGGTGATGCGGGTAGATCTAGGTGGGAGAAGGCGTTCCGTCAGGTAACGAGGCCCTAAACCGTTTAGGGCTTTATACGTAAGCATTAAGACTTTGAAATCTACGCGGAACCGGACAGGCAGCCAATGCAAGGCAGCCAGAGTGGGGGTAATATGTTGATATTTTCTTACCCCAGTAAGAAGTCTGGCCGCCGCATTCTGCACCATCTGGAGTTTCCGCATAGATCTCAAAGGCAGCCCCACGTAAAGAGCATTGCAGTGGTCTAATCTCGAGATTACGAGCGCATGGACCAAAGTGGTGAGCGACCCAACATCTAGATAGGGGCGCAGCTGGGCTATCCACCAAAGATGGAAATAGGCGGTGCGGACCACTGACGCTACCTGGGATTCCATGGCAAGCGCCTGGTCCAGATAGACCCCCAAGCTGCGCACCTCACTCTTCGCAGTAAGAGTCACCCCACCCAAAAGAGAGGGAGTTTCCCAAACCGCTGATTGTAGGCCCACCCACCCTCAGGACCTCCGTCTTGTCCGGGTTCAGCCTCAGCCCATTTTCCTGCATTCACAGCAATACAGACCCCAGGCAAGCCAACGCCTGACCACCAATTCCCAACTCGGAGACCCTCCTCAGGAGGATACCGTGGTCGACAGTATCAAAGGCGGCTGAGATGTCGAAGAGGACCAGCAGAGAAGTTTTTCCCCTGTCGGCCTCCCTCAATAGGTCATCTAACAGGGCGACCAATGCTGTTTCTGTACCATGGCGCGGCCTGAAGCCCAACTGAAATGGATCCAGGGTGTTTGTTTCATCCAAGTGCGCCTGTAGCTGATCGGCCACCACCCTCTCGACCACTTTACTCAAGAAAGAAACATTGGTGACGGGCCTATAATTGCCAATATCGTCCGCCGCCAAGTCAAGTTTCTTTCGAATGGGCCTAATGAGTGTCTCCTTGAGGGCAGGGGGAAACCTGCCCTCCTGGAGAGACCCATTAATTATCGCTGTAGCCCATTCGGTTGTTATAGGCCTGGCTGCTCTGATTAGCCAGGCCGGGCAAGGGTCAAGGGAGGAGGTGGTGGCCCGACAGCGAACTAGCGCCTTGTCCACAACGTCAGGCGTCACAGGCTGAAAATGGTCAAAGCTCGCCGGGCAAGGCGGAGCGCTGGACATCTCTGCTCGATCCACTGAAACCAAAAAAGGAGAAAGCTCGCGGCGGATGGCCTCCACTTTAGATTATAAAAATGCTGCAAATTGGTCAGGGGAGATGCTAGGGGGAGGCCCTTCACCCCGACCAATTCCGGATAGGTCGAGAACTATACGGAAAATTTCTGCCTGCTGATTTGAAGCCTCGCTTATCCGGTCAGCGAGGTAAGTTCGACTAGCAGCCCTTATCTTTGCCAGATAAAGGTTAGACGCGGCCCTGACAGCTTCTCTGTTATACTCCGTCAGTTTCTTTCTCCACTTGCTCTCTAGCCTTCTCCTAATTTGCTTCATTGCTCGAAGCTCCTGGTTAAACCAGGGCGCTGACCGAGCTCTGCATTGGAGAGGGCGTTTAGGAGCGATCGTGTCAACAGCCCTTATTGTTGTTCTTATTGTTGTTGCCATACTATAGTATTTGCTTTGGTGACTGTTAGCCACCCAGAGTAATAAATAAAAAAATAATTAAATAAATAAATAGCTGAGATTTGATGGGATGACTACCATGACTGGAAGGGAGCAAATGAAGGGCATTTCTTACTCAGAAAAGAATAGATGTAACCAATATTCCCTCTAATTTTCTGGAGCGGGGGGGGGGGCTCTGCCCAGAGGTCACTAGGCTCCGGCCCTGACTGGAAGCAAATGGGTGGCAACACTGGCTCACCTGTCCACACCCGATGCAGCAGTGCGTGCCCTCATACCCACACAGCTTAAAGGGAACATTGGATGCAACAGAAAGATGGGAAAGAGGAGCACTGAAAATCAAAAGAAAACCACAGAGATTCAAGAAAATGAAGCTGTGGGGAAGCATTGGGTACACACAAATAGAGAATGAAATGACAAAAAATTGTAGTTGGAGTGTATAGTAGACTGGCAAACCACAGAGAGGATATAAATGACACTTTCCTTAAACTACCAATGGTTCAGGGAAGCAAGAAGCAAGCAGTAAATGCCAGATTTCTAGAATCCTGGTATCTGATGGTGGACAAACTACATAAGACATGGAATTTTCTGGCATGCCATCCTAACTACTTATTTCCTCTTTCTAAGGATAGAGGAAGTAATGAGAAGTTTAGTTAGCTTCAACTTGACTCTTCATCAATGGAAAAGGTAGTGAATGAGAATACTGAAGCAATAACCTGTTGGGAAAAGTGACCACAGCCAGTGTAGCCCCAGGATCTTTTCAGGCCCCCATCCTTCCCTGAACCTTCCAAACCCCCATTTTCTGAGAACCAAAAATAACAAATGATGCCTCCAGAAGTCTTTGGGGAAGCATGACTTGCCTTTTAAATGCAACTCTCCCCCACAGAAACCTTTATTAGAAACCAGAAGTGACTGGCCAGTGACCCTGTTTCTTTAAAAAGACCCTTTTCTCGGAACAGAGTTTAAAAAGACACTGACATTAAATGTAGGGAGCAAAATACATCCCTTAAAGGCTTCTGGGAGTACTTTTCTTCTTTTTTGGTCAAAGGTGGAGTACAAGCCATGAAGGTCCCATGGAGGGTACCAATGGCCCTGGACCCCTCACAAGTTGATGTCAAGAAAACACCAGAAGTGAGTGGCCTTATGAAGAGGCTTGATCCTCAGAAGCAGGAATGGCTAGTTCCTTATCACTGGCCCAAACCCTCTTACCCAGTTATACTGGTGTAGCACAAATAGTGTAACATTTGGAGGGGTGTGTGACTTGGCATACAGCCGACAATGCCTACAATGATTGGTAAGTTGGGCAATTCACCTCCAAAAGTTGCATTTGTGCACCTATGCAAGAAAGTTTTATACAGAAAACACTGTAATTTTCACATTAGATTATTTATGAGGACAACATTCACTTTGTGTCATTAATGTGAAACATAATAATTTTGTTATATATGACAATGTGACCCTAACATCTATAGCATGAAAGTATACTGGATGCAAAAATGATAAGCATGCAGACCTGCAGATATTCAATCCCTTTTTAATTTGAAGTAAAATAATGAAGCACTGAAAGCCTTTTTAAAAAAAAGCTGCCCCTGAAGCTCTAGAGAAGCATCTAATATTGTTTAAAGAGCCACAAAGACAAAAATCACCAAATGCTCTCTATATGTTTGGAAAGCATCTTGGCTGTGTTCATAGGGCTGCTTGGAGCTGAGCTGAGATTATGTATTGCCTTACCAAAAGCTAAATTTTACAGTCAATTGAAAGTATGCTATCAAAATTATGCAAATGAAGTAAATTGGCATGCACATACTTATGCACATAAAGAATTCTGCTTTTGTAGAGAACAGAGTATCAAGAAGAGAATAGCAAGGAAAGGGGCATGGAAACTGGGATCAGATGTTGTCGCTAGCTACCTGACAGACTGTGAGGCAAGAATGTCATTAACTGTAAGAGAAATAGAGATGTACAGACCACTAATGCATCACCACCACACACTGTTCTTTACTTCCTGAGACAGGCTTTGTACAATTTCCCTCTGTATTTCTCCAACCATGAGGTCTAGAAACTTGACGTTTGCTGTTGTTTCAATAAAAACATTTGGGTTTCACCCTTATGGAACAACCTCATGTGTCAGATCAAAACATCATCTAGCCATCCAAAGAATGGTTTGTATGGCTCAGGTACACAGAGAAACTGCCTGCACTACCTATGCACAAAAATAAAATAAAATATCCACAGTATTATAACTTATAAGCATAACCAAATGGTTCACTGCTATATTACCATTTTCATGCTCTTAATGTGTTCCTGTTTATTGGTAGTGAATTATTTATATTTTAAAGAGATTAATGATATATAATGTTTAAAATGAAAACAGATTTTACATTGCCATGTTCTGTGGCATGTACCAGTTTTTGCACCTGTGCAGTGAACCAATATATAGACAGAGTAAATAATCTAGTGTTTGCAGAAAAACAAGTGTTCAAAGAGCGTAGATTTGGTGCGGTGCCATTCTCACGTACCGCTACATGGCTGAATTCAGTCCAAAACTGTGCCCTTTAACATTTTACTTGCATTGTTCGAATGTAATCTGCCTGCCATTTCCATTTTACTAGAACTGTGTTGAGCTTCGTGATGGTGCCAAACCCAATAGATTTTCACCTAGGCTTTTTCAGCTTTAGGAAGACAGCTGAATAACCAACCAAATAACTGTAGTATAAATCTTCTTTTTAGGGTAACATTTTTCTGTTAGCATTGAGCCTTCCCTTGCAATTACAGTTCATCATGCATAAAAAGTACTTGACAGTCTATTAATTTTCAGCTAGAATCCTCTATTACTGTTCACTTGAGTATGTCATTCAAGCTGCTTTAGAATCCAAACATTGGCCATTACCGACCAAGTAAAATTCTTATTCCCAATTAACCCTTATGTTCTTATCGATACATAGCTTTCTTCAGCCAATGCCACTGTGATTAAAAATCCTGTTCTGCTCTCATGGCAATGCTCAGCAACCTTGAAGGCATGAATAGAGCTGGTTACAGGGATGACTTGAGGACTGAGTCAAGTGGTATCTCTCACACAGACACAATTTTGAGTGGGGTACCCATCTGCTCCAGTCATAAGCTGCCTGTGGTTGGTTATAGGGATGGGGGTCTGGTTGTAAGACTTGCTGTGAAGTCGGACTTAAGTTGCACCAGCGATTCGAATTTGGAATCAACTCTGGGTTTGTTTGCTTGTTCACTGAGATTAGACTTGCAACTTAGAAGCCAACCCACCCCTCCCTTTTTTCTGAGGAAAAAAGCTTGTTTTAATAGGGACTCTGATATGGGGCTTGGAACTCGGGACTTGTTACCAAAGACTCAGACTCAAACTTGGGACTTGGATTGAAAGACTTGCCAACATCCCTGTTTGGTTATGTCGTTATGAGAACTGAGCAGCACACATTTCTCAGATGTTCTGAGAATGTTCTTATACATACAATTAAGTTCTTTAGCACTGTGCTGAGTGTAATGGCTTTGCTGATATACCTTTACAGTGCATTCCTAGATGTTCATCTGTAGTTGTACACCTAAGTGTGTATCGTCTATTTAAATGAATATCTATTGTTTGAAGGTCTGTCTACTGAAAAGCTCCTTCAAAAAAAGAGGAGAGGCCTTAAAATTGTCTATTGTTAGCACCTGGACAGCTAGACTCAGCAGACCCCACAGATCACTCGGTCCTACTTTCTTCACTATGATGAGATGCATATTTTAATTTGATTTATAGGAATCATTTAAAAATTATATGTATACCTGTTAATTTTCCCATGTACATTTCATAGAAATCCATGTTCTCTCCCCCCCACCTTTATTTTGGCAACACATACACAGTCACTTTGAATAATTCCCATTGCATTCAACTGGACGTATGTCCAGTGTGTACAGGACTCTATCCTTGATGTGATTGACATTTAAGATAACCATTTGTTTTGGAAAGCTTGTTAGACTGCATGTATCACACCTGTAATGATATGATTGGCACAATACCAAAGTAACAAGATAATTACATAGACCATTGTACTAATTTTTAAAAGGCCACAATGCTGAGTGTGAATCATCACCAATTAGCCTGTTACACACAACTTGTGACGTTGCACTAGTGTTTGAAACTGCTGAACTATCTCAAAGATGATACATGGTACACATGGTACAACATGTTATGATCATGTTCATCCCAGAGAAGTATAGATTAAATCTTCTTGTAAAAGAGACATAAATGATGGGCAGTATGGAGGGGGAGAATTCAGAGAGAGGATGTGAGCGCTTTCCTGAGCACTCTTTACTTGCGTGACTAGTACTGTATGGGACACATGGACTGATACATCATTGCAGTTCCTTTTCTATGATGTTTTTCTACATGCTACCCTGTTTCCCCGAAAATAAGACCTAACCTGAAAATAAGCCCTAGTATGATTTTTCAGTATGCTTGTAATATAAGCCCTACCCCCAAAATAAGCCCCAGTTAAGTGAAACCCCGCCCTCCACCATTGTGCAGCAATGGCATTACTGTACAGTATTTGAATAAATGTAGATTGTTGTACATGAAAAAAATAAAACATCCCCTGAAAATAAGCCCTCATGTGTTTTTGGAGCAAAAATTAATATAAGACCCTGTCTTATTTTGGGGGAAACACGGTAGTTGTGGTGACTGAGCCATGATTTAGCATGTGTTCCCAGTCCTCATGTTATATTGTTCATGCAAATGCAAATCACTCAATGCACCACTAAGACAGGCCATGGCATGCAACAAAAAAGAATTTATGCCTGCCTTACATAGTCTGATATCCTAACCGTGATAGCTGAAGCTGCTCTCTGTAACATCCCAGTCTGCCCTAATGTATACTGATGAGCAATGTCACGTGGCTAGGACTGTCATTGACCATGGAATTGGGGGATTCTTGCCCTTTGCCTGAGGCAGCAAAAGATTTGGGGGTTAACCTCTTCCTGGTTGTTCTGTGAGGTCCATCAATTGTCATTCCTTAATTTAATATTATATATATAGCAGAGTGACCCATCCTAACATCACCACATGAAAACTGTATAACCAATACGTAATTAGACGTAAGATTCTGCACATGTAATATAGCTGGTCCAGGATGAGTATTTCTTCAAGACCTTTGTCTGTCTGTTTAATATTCTTCCTTTCTCCCAGTATAGGACCCAAGGCAATTCAAAGCATGAATTCAAAACAGGTAACAGTTAAAACCCCATAATATTAAAACAGAACTATACAAGTTATCTTATTAAAACAAGCACCAAATTAAGACTATTTAAAAGCCATTTAAAAGTGCAACAGAATTTTTTAAAAACCAGTTTTGTTGTTGTTGTTTAGTCGTTAAGTCATGTCCGACTCTTCGTGACCCCATGGACCAGAGCACGCCAGGCCCTCCTGTCTTCCACTGTCTACCGGAGTTGGGTCAAATTCATGTTGGTAGCCTCGATGACACTGTCCATCCATCTCATCCTCTGTCGTCCCCTTCTCCTCTTGCCTTCACACTCTCCCAACATCAGGGTCCTTTCCAGGGAGTCTTCTCTTCTCATGAGATGGCCAAAGTATTGGAGCCTCAGCTTCAGGATCTGTCCTTCCAGTGAGCACTCAGGGTTGATTTCCTTCAAAATGGATAGGTTTGTTCTCCTTGCAGTCCAGGGGACTCTCAAGAGTCTCCTCCAGCACCACAATTCAAAAGCATCAATTCTTCGGCGGTCAGCCTTCTTTATGGTCTAGCTCTCCATTCCATACATTGCTACTGGAAAAACCATAGCTTTGACTATGCGGACCTTTGTCGGCAAGGTGATGTCTCTGCTTTTTAAGATGCTGTCTGGGTTTGTCATTGCTTTCCTCCCAAGAAGCAGGCGTCTTTTAATTTCGTGGCTGCTGTCACCATGTGCAGTGATCATGGAGCCCAAGAAGGTAAACTGTGTCACTGCCTCCATATCTTCCCCTTCTATTTGCCAGGAGGTGATGGGGCCAGTGGCCATGATCTTAGTTTTTTTGATGTTGAGCTTCAGACCTTTTTTGGTGCTCTCCTCTTTCACCCTCATTAAGAGGTTCTTTAATTCCTCCTCACTTTCTGCCATCAGAGTGGTATCATCTGCATATCTGAGGTTGTTGATATTTCTTCCGGCAATCTTAATTCCGGCTTGGGATTCATTCAGTCCAGCCTTTCACATAATGTATTCTGCATATAAGTTAAATAAGCAGGGAGAATCCCCTTCACGGATTGCTGCCTTGTCGTGGCGAAGGAGCTTGAGTAATTCAGAGAAGCTATGGGCTATGCCGTGCAGGGACACCCAAGACGGACAGGTCATAGTGGAGAGTTCTGAAACTCTCCACTATGACACTGTGATCTAAATGCAATCCACCTGGAGCAGGAACTGGCAAGCCACTCCAGTATCTTTGCCAAGAAAACTCCATGGACAGAAACAAAAGGCTAAAAAACCAGTTACTTAACATCTATTCAGGGGCCAAAGAGTTGTCTCAATGAAAGGTTTTTAACCTGCCAGGAGAAGGAAAGGAGAGGGGGGGGCAGCTTAGAGCCTTGAAGTAGACACCCAGAAGATCCTCTCTCATATCATCACCAAATCTACCTGTGAAGCTGATGGGATGAAGAAAAAGCCTTTCTTAAAAATCTTAAATCCCAGACAGGCACTCCTGGTAAAAATTCATTCTGCTGGATACTGTAACAAGACACCATAACAGTTTGTCCTGTTTCGTGGTCATGTGCATCATCCTTCTTCCCTTAGCTTCCTGCCCTCCTACAAAGGTCCATTTTTGATAGCCTCAAACCCCAACCAAGTAGGCAGGCTGCAATGTTATTGTCTATCAGTCTCAGTTAAATGATCTCAATGGGAATCATTCCAAACTAGCTGAATTATAATTTTAGATGTAGAGCTCATTGTCTGGCTGATGGTGCAAATCTAGTGTAGACCTTGATTCTGAGGTCTTGACGCAAACCAAGAATGGGTCGCAGGGCATGGCCTCTCATCCTACCTGCTCCACTTCAACATCCTTGCAAGCAAACGATTGTTACAGAATCAAAGTCTTAACGTATTCCTCAGTGCGTCGGTAGTCAATAATGTTCTCATTAAGACTAACTAATGTTCTTACGGTTGCTTGAAACACTTTATTGGCCTTTAGAGCTGGCTTACAGATCTGCGAGAGTAAATTAATTGCAGCAGTGTTTGAGTTGAAAGTACTCTCATCTGCTTCCGACCTCCTGAGACTTGATGGTCAATGCCTCTAAATTTAACCTGGAAAGCAACGATATGAAAGCTAATGATCTTTGCAGTTAAATCTTCATCTTTGGCCTTTTATAAATAAGCAGCTATTTGACCAGTAGCATCTCAAGAACTATTGGGGGGGGAGTGTTAGAGGAAGGAAGGGCATGAGTTGCTATAATAACTACTGGTCTGGTTTTCATTTTACCTTTTCTTCATTGGCCACAGTTGTGGACTTCCAGCTTTCCTTCATGCACTGCCCGGTGCAATTGAACTACCATGTGTGCAAGAGCCCTCAAGTACTTTTCTAAACAATTGTTGCAAGGGTTGAATTTAAATCTAAGCACAGCACAGACAGAATTCAAATATGCTTCTTCCTAGAATTCCACAGATCTTAGCAGCATGGTTTTGGTTATACACAGGTGGGTTTTTTTTTTTTCAATAAATAAATCAACAAATAAAGTTCAATAAATACTGGGCTGCTATTCGTCTCCAGATAGTGGCCTGAGAAAGGTGGGTCTCAGGCTTACCTAGGGTCCTGTGGTTGGCAGTGCAGCAACTCCTGGTCTGGTCGTGGTGGCTCAGCTGCCCCCCTTTCCTGTCATGGTGGCTCCACATGGTAGCTGGGGAGGGTGCTGAGTCATGCTGGGAGGCTGATGCAGGTTGGGGGAGGTGTGTGTGTGTTAATCAACTGTTTGTGCTTTCTAGTTACATTTTGGGGGGCATAAGAGTTATACATGGATCTTGAATTACATGGGGGTCTGGAACCTCTAATGCCAGCATTGTTGAAAGGAGAAGTGTAGTGGTCTTTATCTCATTACAGACCATTGAATATCACTATAGGTCTTCTTGTCATTAGGTTTCTTGTTGTATCGTTTGCTTCCAAACTAAGCAGCACTCCCTCCCCCTTTGCTTTTTTGCAAGCCATAGAAACACACAGGGGGAGTGGAACTGATAAAACCACTCTTAAATACCTCACTTACCTTGAAAGCCCTCTTAGGGTTGCTGTCAGTCAATTCTGGCTTGATAGCACATAACATAACATGTTGGGATATGGTATTCATCATTAAGTACATGAAATATCTACATGTGCTTCCCTGCATGCCACATGAGAGCATCAAGACCCATGCCTAGTCTCCACCATGGATCCTTCTGTATGTGATTATCTTCCTGTTTCTTGCAGAAAGCATCAGCTGACTGTTGGCAGGCCTTTCAAAAATCAGGATGCAAAATAGTTCCTCAAACCTTTTTGAGTTTGTGAGCATGCCTAGGATTTTAAGGGTTTGTTGTGGGTGAGCAGTTACACCATTTTTAAAATGACAGCTATTCATACAATGACCATACAGTGGCAATCCCTTTGAACTAAACATGTTCATTCTAGTACACAATCCTCATGTGCGTACCTCTATGCCAGGGGTCTCCAAACTACGGCCTGCGGGCCACATCCTGCCCGCCTTGCCTTTTTATCCAGCCTGGCAAACGTCGCAGGCTCAGGTCCGCAGGCTCAGGTCCGTTCCCTTCAGGGTGTGCGTGCATACGCACATGTGTGTGTGTGTTCCTTCGCCCCTCAAAAATGTGTAAAATAGATGATGTGGCCCTCATGCTGAAAAGTTTGGAGACCCCCCGCTCTATGCAATGGCTCTGCTCCTACAGTCACTGAGTCAGTAATAAAGCTGTGTGAAAGGGCGGTACAGCAATGTTTTGGACAATTAAAGCTATGGAGTTAGTCAGCAAGTCATGCAGTGAGTCAGCCATGAAGCTAGTTAACCAGTTAAGCTCTGGTACCATATAACCAGATTAATATTTTTCTACAGAATGCTGTTTGAATTTTTTTTTATCTGTGAGGAACTGTAAATAAAATGGAAAGTTTTAAAAATTCTTTCTCCTACCAGTGTGTCTGAATGTGTTATTGTGATAGTAAGTGTGGTTGAGGAGAACTAAACAATAAAGGGTAGTCTATTGTGGGGAGACTTGAAGCTAATTCTGCTCTGTAGGTCCCTGAACTTTTATCCTCTGTGTAATTAGAGGTTTTTAAGCCAATTAATTTCCACACTCTGCCAAGAGACTCTGGGTCGTTCACTGTAACTCATGATAAACCTACCTGACAAGATTGTTACCGTGGTGAAATAGAGGAGGGGGAGAAGGATGCCTGTTGAAATAAGTATAATAAAGAAAAAATACTAAATATAAATACAAGGCAGTTCTCTACAGAAACCTGGCACATTTCACATTTGCTCAGAGGAAAACAAAAAGCCTATGAAAAATACATATTTTTAGTGACATTCACTCAGATCAAACAACATTCCTTCTAGGACTGGGAATAGCAAACCAGGAAAAGGTATATGTGTGAAAGACAGATAGACAGATGGAGATTGGGGAAAGAGTGACAGGCTAGTGATGAGCCTGGGAAGTTACATCTCAGGGGCACTGTTCATTTGCTCATATAATAGCACACAGGAGAAGGAGGTGATAAAGAATGCATTGTGCAGTGATACATAGTGCAGGAGTGAGCTGATATCAATAGCACTAGTGGTTTCACCTGTGGCTGGGATAAATTAGCTGCCAGAAAACAACAATACGAATACTACACTTAATTTTTATTTTCGTCATAGACTTGCAGTCTCAGGACTTCTTCCTGGGACCATTATTTGAAGGCTCTTGTCAAGATCGGTGGCATTACCTGGCTACCTACAGCTGAACAGCAGGGAGAAAGCACTCCATCTTCTGACTTGATCTCCCCCACCCGATTAAAAACAATAACAATACACACACATGCATAGACAAAGGTTGCATCCACGTTATTCCTTTCCTCCAAACAGCACACATTTTTCCGATGGTCTGAGAATGCTTTTATGCATATGATTACAAAAAATTATTAGGATCATCCGAATGCAATGGGACATATATGGTGATGATGAAGACCCAAATAAGTGACAATAAATATATATATAATGTTTTTAAAATGTTTAAAAATGAATCACAATGTTTAAAATAACATTGTTACTCATTTGGGTATTCTTCTTCATCATAATCATCATCTCATTTGTGTTCTTCCAAACAGAGCTGAGCACCTAATTTTGAAACCATATAAAGCCAGTCTATCTTGGTTTAGAGGTCATAGTCTACATTTGTGCCCTCAAAGAAACTTTTCAGAGACCACCTTAACATCCATTTGCACCCAGATTTATGTTCTACCATTAATTCAGGCTTCTAGATCAGCTAGATCTGATACTGTCTACCACCAGTCCTAGCCAGCATAGCCAGTGGGGAGGGATGCTTGAAGTTTTACAGTGCAACAGGACCTGGGGAAGCTGCAGTTGACCCCACCCTCATCAATTTATTCAATTTTTAAAACTGTATACCTCACCTTTCTCCCAATACTCTTACTAAATGGTGAAAAAACAAAGATGAATAAAAACACATTAAGCTATTACATTCTTGGTTCAAGTATGCTGATAGGTCCAAAACAGGACCACAGAAAAATATGAAGAAATGAGAAGTATCAATAAGTGAGGGGAAACACCAAAACTCTAGGGAGGGAACTGTGATGTCATGAGCCCTACAAATAGCCCTCCTCCCAGAGATAGACCAGTGAGGCCAGAGCATGCTCAATGGTCATGGAATGCTGGCTGTCTAGTGACAGTAGAAACTGGGAGACCAAGGAGTGGGGATGGAGTACCTCAGTGGTTCCCAACCTTGTCTCCTCGGGTTTCTTGGACTAAAACTCCCAGAAGCCTTCACCACTAGTTGTGCTGGTTAGATTTTCTGGGAGTGGTAAACCAAGAACATCTGGGAACCACTGGAGTACCTGTTAAGAGAGCAGCATGGCTGATTGGTTGTAACCCTTGTCAGGAGCACTGTTGTACTGCAACATTTTGTTGTAGACCCCACTTCTAGTATTACTTAAAATACATATGCTGCTGGCAGAGGCTACTTAACATACTTAATTGCTGATTATGATCAGTTTTAAAAATAATGTTTTAATAGCTTGAGAGTAAGCATGGCTTTCAATGAAACAGTCCTGTTGCGTTCAAGGGAAGTGCACACAAGATGCCTGCCTGAAACCCTTCAACATGGATTTGTTTGATCCATTCGTTGCTTGTGTGGTTGTTCTCTGGTGAACTACTTGAGTGCCAAGTTTAATTGAGCTGCATCTGGTGCTGGCTGAATGTAGAGAGATGAGGGATTTGCTGACTGATTAACTGTCTCTGTCTTTTAACCCGGATGAAGAGGCGTGCATGAACAGTGACATTTGTGTATGATAAAGACCTTTGGAGGGCAGCATAAAAGGGAAGACAGGGAGCAAGAACTCAATTCCTCGTGCTCACAAGTCAATTAAAGTGTCATACAAAATGAGGGCCTGCAGGTACTCCTATTAGAGTGCTATTATTAAATCAAACCTTAAAAAAAACTTTATTCAGTTTGAGCAAGGAAAAGAAATGGAATAAACCACATTAATATTCCAAAAGCAGTGCAACCTTTCCTTGTCAAAGCAGAATAAATGAAACCTATTCACTTTTAAAGTCCTCTAGCTGACAAAAATCAAATCTGATTGTCACCCAGATGGTCGCAATTGTTCAGATGACAGGAAACAAGGAGAGAAGAGATGTAGCAAAAATACCAATATGCGATCTAAACAATGTGGAACATGCAGAGAAGCACAGGTGATGTGCTTCGTATATTTGGAATATGAAAAACTATCTTGTTAAAGTTTAAATGTTCCATCGCAAAGGGTTGAAAATGAAGGAATTCAAAATAAACTACAAAGGGTGCAATGATTTCCATCCTAATCAACTGGGTTGTTGTTATCAATCCCAAATGTGCAGCTACAACATTTTAAGAAAGCAGTTTGGGGGTTGGGGTAGCAGGGGAAAAACTTTATCGAAAGAAAGAAAAAAGTGGTTTTAGCTATTCTTTCCCAGTTTCTAGTCCTCTGTTCAATTGAAGAATACAGCTGCATCTTGAAAGAGGACTTGAAATTTATATAAGATCCTATCTTGGCAAAGGAACTATTTCAAGTGAATTCCATGGGGAGATGAAGGAACAATTATTTCCAATGGGCTCTTGTGGGAACAGGTGTGTCTCATCTGAAAGATGTTTCAAGCAGAAGGGTCTGGCATAGGAGGAGAAATCCATTCAACAGACACCCACCACAATCTATCACTGAATATGTTCCTTCAGTTCATTTAAGTATCGTTGCTACTTGCTAGGATTTTGGGTCATCTTAAATCTGGCTGGACAGCTCAATGGTTTAGGTACCTGGCTGCAGAGGAAGAAGTTGGGAGTCTGATTCCCACTATGCCTCCTTGGAGAAGAGCCATCTTGTGCGGCCTTGGGCAAGCTGCACAGTCACAGGATGCCCCCAGAAAAAGGTAACAGTAAACCACTTCTGAGTATACTCTACCTGGAAAACCATGAAAAGGGTTGCTATAAGTCAGAATTGACTTGAAAGGACATAATTATTATATATATCATATATCCAAACCAAAGTTTACAAGCAGTAAATTACAAATGATGTACTTATTTCTGGGGTAATGAGAAATGTTACTAACACCCACCTTGTAACTTTTCAGGTATAATTGGCACTTCCTAATTACTTAGGTGTAATGAGATAGCTCAGAGAGTTAAGTATCTGGCTGTGGAACCAGAGGTTGGGAGTCCAATTCTGCAGCGTACATCCCATAAGAGCCAGCCTCTGTGGCCTCAGGTAAGCTGCACAGTCCCAGGATGCCCACAGAAGATGGGAATGGTAAGCTGCTTCTGAATACTCCATACCTAGAAAACCCTGAAAAGGGTCATGTTAAGCCAGAATTAAGCTGCCTTGAGTCCTTTTAAGGAGAAAGGGAGGGTAAAAATATTTTAAATAAATAATTAATAACAATTGACTTGATGGCACATGATTATTATTATAGTCTGGATAGCTCGGTGAATTAGGTATCTGGCTGCGGAGCCAGATGTTGGGATTTCAATTCCCCACTGTATATCCCTTAAGAGCCAGCCTGTGTTCCCTGAGGAAAGTTGCACAGCCCCAGGATGCCCCTAGAAGAAGGGAATGATAAACCACTTCTGAGTACTTTCTACCTAGAAAACCCTGAAAAAGGTCTCCATAGGTCAGAATTGACTTGATAACACACAAGTATTATCAATGAGGAACAGCTAGTTACTTCTAATGTTTGCTTCTAAAGGGCATTTTTAGATAAGAATTTTTCATTTGCAAAAAAGTGCTAAGTGGCAACGTAAGGATTCTTTGATTTTGCCCTATGTATTTTTATAAATATTTTCAAGGTGCAATATGAAAATTAGCTACTAGAGGAAAGCAGAATATTGTGCTGTATTTTTCTAGCCTTCTGACAATAGCAAAGCAATTCATTAGTAATATGTAAAACAAAAGATTACTTGTGTGATCAAAGTAACAATGACAATAAGGAGAATCTGCGTGCTGAGAAGTGATGAGCAACAAAAGAAGTTCCTTTCAAATAAGTAATGTTTCAAACTCTGATCTATATTCCTGGCAACAGTCATCTACAACATGCTTCAGTATGCAGAAACCCAAGGCAAAAATGGCCACTGGGCTGTTGAACAGTGTTTCCCCACAATTCACATTAGAAACAAAATAGTAACAGGGAACAAGAATGTGAACAGTCTTGCTTCCTGAACTAGCATTTGGGCATCTTCACATAGGGACCCATTGTTGAGATTTTGATGTGAATATGTATCAAATATAAATGTTGTATAGCGAAAGTAAAATGGCTGATTTTACCTGAGTCATTGTACTGATTGTATTCAGGTGTGGGTATCAAGGTTTGAGACTTGATGTTGTACAGCTGTTGTACATGATGTAACCCTATGTAACTAGAAAATGAAGTAATGTATTTTCTGATTGGTCCCAGAACTATATATAAGTCATGTGTAAAGAGAACATGTCATCTGCTGTAAGTCAGATCACTTATTTCTATGCTATGTGTTGTATCATGTTATGCTGCCAGATGAATGTCTATTCTCTCTGTATATATGTTAATAGACTAAGTTGATATTTTACTCTCAGTTTTATAGTGTCTTTGGTATATTTGCCGCCCAGAGTAGACTATCTGTCTAGATGGGCGGGGTATAAATCTAATAAAATAAATAAATAAATAAATAAATTTGCAAACTGATATCTCCTAACTCTGCTTATGTCCCGAGAATACATATTTAACCAAAAGTCTCAACACCCATATCCTACTGAACTCTTGCTGAGCAGAGAGTCCTTTCACTGTAATAAACCGGGATCATGTGATTTGTGCAAGCATTGCCAGCGCTCAAGCAGAGGGTAGAAATTACTACTTGAGCAACTGCAGCACTTGTGCGGTGGTGCGATCCTACATTACTATGCTAGTGGGACTTTCAGCAAAAGCTCAATAGGATATTGGCTCTTATGTCCTGATGGACTACCCTGTGAATCACTGTATGCTGTTAACTAGTCCAAAAGTTAATTGGCAAGATATTAATCAAGATGGTCTCATCTTTGAATGAATGAATGAATGAATGAATGAATGAATTAGGATTTGTGCAGCTCTGGATATGAATTGAAGGGGGAAAACAATGGTGTAATAAGGCCATAAACAATGAGCCTTAAGCTATGAGCAATTCCATTAAGAATTGCAAAAAGAGAGGGATGGAAAGCAGGGCTAATTCTATTGGCGTCACTGAAATGACATTGCTTTTTTTGCTATATTGTTTCTGTTTCAAGCCATCATGTAAGAAGTACTATTTAACCGTAAGAATTGGTGCCAGACTTTGCTTATTTTCCTCTTCCTTCTTCTCTTTTTCCTCTTGTGCCATGTATTTCAGACAATAGGTTGCCAGCCAAGGGCTGTCTTTTAAAAAAGGTTAAGTACAGTAAATCCCTATGCAGCAGCAGGAAAACAGGAAGATCAAATACAAGATGGATTGACTCCCTAAAGGAAGCCACAGGATTTAGTTTGCAAATGCTGAGCAGAGTTGTTGAGGACAGGACATTTTGGAGATCACTCATTCATAGAGTCACCATAAGTTGGAGATGACTTGACGGCACATAATAACAACAGCAAATCCCTATGGATTTCACTATTCATACGGGATGTGATGAGAGTTACATTTCACTCCACAGCCCCCCTTCTTTCCTTCCTTCCTCTCATCCTGCCTCTGCCACTCTTTCCTTCCTTCTCTGACCCCATCTCTGCCAATCCTTCCATAGAACAAAGATGTGGGACATAATAACAACAGGGACCCAGTGATAAGGTGATAGGTTGATCTAGTGTTAATCTCACACATGTTAGAAAAAATTTAAGATTTGGAGGATGATCAGTGGGAGAGGAAGAATGGGGCTGTGGCTCTGAACATCGCACCCCAACTGCCTAACTCACCAAAACACCACATGTACACCCACCCATCATTGTTACAAGAATGTATCACAACTAACCACATGGGGGGAAAGCCTGTACAAATTGTTCTCCCTTGAAAAAAGTAGAAGCCTCCCAGTGGTACAGGAAAAAAATCCATTTTGGGAGTGAAAAGGGCTGGGCCATTTTAAACCAGCCTTTGTGTCATGTGATCAGTAAAAAATACTTTGAATTCACCCATTTTACAAGCGGAGCAAATTCCACCGTATTTGACCATGTAGTCGCAGCCTAACTCACACAGACGCAGGGAAATCAAACTCCCTGGTGTGACTTCACAGAGAGAAAATTCACATTTCTCTCGTTGTGCAATTGTACTTTGTGATACTTAAAACTGCTTCAAACTATAATTATTTAATAATTTTTATTTAGATATGCCATATTTCCCTAGATGCTTCATTTATTTATTTTATGACTATTTGTATCCTGCCTTAAAGATCCTTCATTCAAAAGGCAGAGTACACATTGAGAAGCATAAGTATCCATTCAGAGCAGCTGAGGATACAATGCAAATACATGAAAATTTACACCAAACAGAGTCCATCCTCTAGTTAATGAACAGGTCTAGGCTGTGTTTCCCTTCAGTTCTACAATTCCAGGGAAACAGGAATCAGGACGTTGTACCTCAGACAGAAGAACATTGAGGGAAAGACCATCTGGTCCTCCCATCCCTATTCAGTGTCCAATACGTTATTTCCACATTTCACCTTTGAGATTTGCTGTGAACATAAAAAATCTTCTCATCAGCCTGTCAGCCCTGCCACTGATCACTTTCAGATACTTGGCTGTGAAAGCACACTCTGCTTAGAGAATAATCTAGCACCACCAAGTGATCTGTTTTGCAATTGCTGTTCTGTGAACCAAGTCCAAACTAATGTAAAACTTACATTTGAACCTTTGGAATAAACAAAATACTCAATAATATGTTGTCCTCCCTAAAACTGTGAGAAACATGCTTAAAGTTATGTAGAAAATGTTAGCTTCCTTCACTCTTGAAACAAAAGAGACCATCGCTAATTAAAATGCAAGTTTTTTCCATTACAGTATGACATAAAATATTTGTGTGATCAAAGTAAGCAGCACTAAGTAAGTCTTTGATGATATTGCAAGAACATAGATTTTTTCACACCCTTTTTTTGCTTTTTTCCATTCCATGAACCCACATAGAAAGCAGAGTGGAAGTCGACCACAGAAACGAGGACTGGAAATTTGGGCAGAGGTGGGGTAATGGCAATAATAATTGTGACTAGACTAGAGGATAAAGGAATTAATGAGAAGGGTGGAAAAGATAAAGTATGGGTCAACGGGACCACTAAACTGCTGAGACACAGAAAGTTCAGGGAGAAATGCCTGGACACTAGAGATGAAACAAAGCGTTGGTTGAAATCCTGTTGTTTCCTTAGACAGGTGGAAGGCAAACAGTCACTTTTAGCTTTAACAGTTACTGCTGTGATTCTCAGGGGTGCCAGTACCTGGTGGCTCGGCACATGTTTGAGAAACCCAGTAGGGATTCTTTAATTGCTGGCTGAAATAATAGCAATAATCACATGCCATCAAGTCAATTCTAACTTATGGCAATCCTTTTCAGAGTTTTCCAGGTAGAGAATACTCAGAAGTGGTTTACCATTCCCTTTTTCCCAGGGCCCCCTGGGACTATGCAGCTTGCCCAAGGCCACACAGGCTGGCTTTTCTCCCTGGAGGCACAGTGGGAAATCAAACTCCCAACCTCTGGCTCCATAGCCAGATAGCTAAACCACTAAGCTATCCAGCCAGTTGAATGGAAGGGAGTGAATATTATGTTGTTTGCCTTCCACCTGAATAAGAAAGCAACAGGATTTCAGCCATTATTTTTCATTGCTTTTGTAGATAGATATGCATCCTACAAAAATCTGTCTAGTTTCCCCTCTGACTTTCCTAGTTTTGTGTAGTGTGATCCAATACACATTACTCAGACATAACTCACACAGTAACTAGCAGGACCACTCACTGCAGCCTTATAGCACCATCCTACAGATACCTACTCCAACGTAGGTCCCACTGAATTCAACAGGGCTTATTTTTTGGAAAGACATGTACAGGAATGCACTGTTAGAGTGGCATTCTAAGTAACAATACACTGTTTTACACCTGTAATATCATAAACATATATCAATAATTTGGGTGATGATGATAATGATAAGCTATAGGTCAATGTTCTAGGTAATTTATAATACAAAACAAAATGAGATCACAAAACACATTATAGTTAAATAATAAACCATCAATAGCAGTGGATAAAGAATCACACAATTTTATTTCCTTTCTTTTTTACAATGCTAACAATGGCTTCTGGGTCAAAACTTTCAATGTGGTGTACTTCCAAGTGATAATTTTAAAATCTAATGATATTCCTAGGACAATGGCATGGCAGTGGCTCATAAATTATACCTAGATAATAAAGCAGCAGTATTATCTGGGTTTTATAAGACTTAGAGTATGACTATATGATTGCATGCACGATTCCTCAAAAATAAGTTTTAATGATCTGTGGGGCTTACTCTGCAGCATGTACAAAGCTGCGATATCTACTTTTGCTGCAAAGCTGTGAGATCTACTTTTGCATATACATGCAAAAGACTGCATTCAAGGCAAGGACTTCAAAAGAAGAGCGACACAGAGAATACAGAGGAGGAAAAAAACTACCAGTGTCAGCTTTTCTGTCAGTCACAAACCTTGTCATAAAAGAACTCAATTTCAACTGGAGTTCAACTGAGTTATCTTGTTTGCCTGTTGCCAAGCTGTCCAACATATAAATATTCTGTTTTTCTTCAAACGTTCAGGCAAAGTAAAGAGAGGAGGGGATTATTGACAGTTGGTTTCACTTCTTAGAAATTCTGAATTTCTAAGTAATGAAATGCTGCTATAGTATTGCCTGTTTTTGTGATGCTGTCACCTTTCTGGTAAGGATTGTTCTCCACACTGATATATGACCATAAAAAATTAGTTTTAACCACAGCTGAGGCAAAAGGAAAAAATAATAAACAGCTTGCCTTTAGAATAGATGACTACTTTATAACCATGCCAAAAGGAATGGTTTACAGACTGCTTGTAAGAGTAAGGTCACTGGTATTTGGAGAAGGGTGCCATTTTCCTGGGTGGGAGTGACTAAGCACCAAGGGAACTGCAAGGTATTATGGGACTGGTAGCTTTTTGGGAGATACCCTTTGCAGAGCCTAATGTGCAGAGACACTACCAGTACCACCATCCCTTGTAGTGTCCCTGGAGCTTAGCACTTGCAGGGCAAGAAATCTGAAAGTCTCATGCCTAGAGACAGGGGTTGTTTTTTTTTTTAAAAAAAAATTATGACTGGCTTGAAACTAATTATTAGTAAATTATCATAAATCTGGTTTGTGCCAGATATGTGGTATGAGGGCTACAGTGTTGGAATAGAAGATGGTAGATACAGGATTAAGTCCCCGCTCAGTCCTGAAATTCACTGGGTGAACTGGGGCCAGCCTTTCTCACTCCTAGCCTGATCTACCTCAAGGGATCATTGAGAGGGTAAAGGGAAGAGGAAGAGAGCCATGAATGCCACCTTGAGCTCATTGGAGGAAAGGCAGAGAAAAACTATTGGGCATCCTAGGTGCATTCCTTTGTGTTCTGTGTCTCCTTTCCACTTAATGACTAAAGAGGACATTGCAGCTGCTCCTCTTGTAATAACAGTGCTTCTTGAGGTGGCTAAATCTCCCCATTCTGATGAGTCTGTGTGCATAAAATCTTAAATCTGTAGCAAGTAGGAGAATGAGGGACACACACACACACAGAGAGAGAGAGAGAGAGAGAGAGAGAGAGAGAGAGAGGACATGTGTCTTGGCATCCAGTCACAAGACAGGATTACTTGGGCTTCTGGGAATGTTGTAAATGTTTTTCTTTTTCTTTTTTTCCTTCCCTTTCCCTGCATGTAATAATCTCCTACTTTTGTATTATAATTTTTATCTGGTAAAACCCAGCTTATTAAAAGGTGCTTGAACCAAACGCCTGCAGAGAATGGCAAAATGACTGTCTCTGTCAATTCCTTCTGACTTTGCACTATGCTTACTGAGAGCCAATCTTTCAAAAGCAGTCAGCTGTGACCCAGGCATTTTGATGCTAACTGCAGCAACAGAACTTCAGTGTAGCTGCTACCCTTTTCTGCTGAAACCAAGGCTACCGGTTTGAATAGACCAGATTTTTCCCTCAGTCACTGCCTTTGTCTGCAGTGGTGTGCGTGTATGTTCTTCCTCAGTCTCCCAGCTTCAAAGATTGGCAGGTTTTTGGCGCTTGAGTTGATTATTTTTGCACATCAACTGCCACACTTTCTGAGAGGGAAAATATAGAAGGCTGCTTATACACTGTTCTGTGTAAGGCTCAGGTTGGCACAGAACATTTGAAGAACTACGACTGTTCTTGTATTGTTACTGTTAATAATTTCCCCTAACACCTTTTATTTCTTCAAGTACTTTAGCATTGTTATTTTGTTCACGTTTACAACAGGAACATGGGGAAGGTTACTGTTCTCATAGACTGATAAATACTTAACATTTGAAAGCTACATTTTGAGTCCAGGACAGATGTGGCTTTTCAACCCACATTTCTGTTTTTAAATCAAAGCCTTTCAATATGCATGATAAACAATACAAATATAATCTAATACTCATATTATTAATAAACAATAATCATGATCAGAAGTCAATTCTGAGTTATGTTGACCCTTTTCCACGTTTTCCAGATAGAGAATACTCAGAAGTGGTTTGCCATTCCCTTCTTCTGGGGGCATCCTGGGACTGTGCAGTTTGCCCAAAGCTACACAGGCTGGCTCTACTCGCAGGAGGCACAGTAGGGAATCGAACTCCCAACCTGTGGCTCTGCGGCCAAACACCTAAAACACTGAGATATCCAGCCAGACCATTTTTACCTTAAAAATGACTAAATACTTTATTAAATCACCCTACAAAGCATGCCAAGGGAAACAACCTTTCCCAGCAGAAACTCCTTTCCACTGTTGTCAGATAGGCACTATTGCAATACATATAAGCATGGGGTGGGGGAGAGGTCTGAATTAATGCTACATACTTTACTCTTTTTATTACATGGTTTCTCCCTTAGTTTCCAAAACAATGAAAGACATTCTCCTCTAAGGTGTGGGTCAGTTACATAGACCCATAATTGCACTTTGGGGACAATGGTAACACTTTTCATGGCTATCTTCATGTCATTTGAACGTGTCCAATATCTGCCTGTCAATCAATTGCAAGATAAAACATTTAAAAGCTCAATGGATCTGTGTAAGCACAGGAGAAGGATTGGGGTGGGAAGACAGGAGTGGGGAAGAATTTTTTGCTCAGTTTTTCCCCGAGAGCTCCTGTTGTTTTCTAACTTAAAATTTGAATTCAGGACTTAATGTCCAAGTAAGCATGCTTGTAATTGCAGTGATAGTCATCTTTAAAAGGCTGAAACACAGGGTATTTAGGCTTATGAGCTGTTTGCTGAGCCTCCCATGTACTACTCCCCCAGCATCAACATCAACAAATGTCTGGTAACTCAAGAAAGAATACCCTAGGAGGTTTGGATGGATGTAGCAGTTTGATCTGAATAGAAAAACCCATTTCAATAACTGTGCATCCATACTAAGATCCAGGGGATTATACTGTCATATCGTAGTTAAAAAGCCTTCTTAGAACAATTTGGGGATTATACAAGTTCTTCTCCAGCCATGACAGGAAAGTCTTCCTGGCGTCTCTGCTGTGTCATAGCTTGACTTGCTCCAGTTCATCATAGTGACTTGCAAGAACAATGGCAGCAAGCCATTCTGATATGCTGGAATCAGTTCTATCTCCTCGTCCCACAGACACAGCAGTAATCGTGCTCTGGAGCAATGGTTCCCAACCTTGGGTCCCCTGATGCTCTTGGACTGAAACTCCCAGAAGCCTTCACCACTAGCTGTGCTGGCCAGGATTTCCAGGAGCAGTAGTCCAAGAACATCTGGGGACCCAAGGTTGGGAACCACTGATCTGCAGCATATATCTATTTGCATGCCCAAAGACTCTGGGGACTGGGTTGTACATTGTATTTGCAGCAGATCACTTTTACCTTATAGGTTTCTCTTTATGATACCATCCCCCATCTTTTCACATTTATACAAGAGAAGGATTTGCTGGTGCACTTAGGTAACATTTTAGTTTCATTAATGAAAGTGCTCAGGACTTTAGCTTTTTGACAGATTGTGATTTAATAAAATCTTAGATACATACCCAGTGGGAAAATTAGCAAAATTAAAATAAAGATAGAATATATATTTTATGGGCTTAAAGACCTAGTTGCCCAGCAGAGTTTCACTATATAACAGTTAACAGTTTTGTTATTTTAACTGCAACAAGGGATAAAGGGAAATCTGGAGTTCTATGTTTCATATTGCATTTTATTAAAAATGTGTCGACTAAGCCTGCAATTTTGAGCCTAATTATTTGGAGGCTGCATTGGAATATGTGCGGCTCACTGCTAAGGAAATGGAGGGCATGTCCAGATGGACATCTGTCTTGCTATTTGGTGTGCTGCTGGAGTGGATGATCCACTCTTTTTTCTACTGACTGCACAACATAATCAAAGGAGCAGACCAATTTGCCCCCATCTATACCCACACCTTTTGATTCCCTGTCAGAAGGTTCTACTTTTTTGGTGTGGGTAGGTGCACTCTAGTTTAGTCCATTCCCAACACGTGCAATTGTTGGCAATGGACTAAAATTGAGCCTTGCAGTTGTCAAAGCTGCCCAGGCTCCTTTTGGTTTGAATTTCTGGTATCATGGAGTAGCTTAATAAACAAGCCACTTCATGATATCAGCATATTGAACACTTCCCTGCTCCTCCACAGAGGGGCAGAGGAAGTGAAATTTAATATATCACTCCTCCCCACAACTTCAAGCAATGCTATTTAGATCACACGAGCCTACACCAAAAGGGCCAGCGTGGTTACACCCACAGCTAAAATTGCTGCGAACCACTTATACTGAAGTGCTGTATGAAATACAAAATTAGGTCTTAGGCAAAAGAGAAACAATGTTGTATTCATATCCTTCACTACCTGGAACCTGAGTATGATAAATGACACTGTAATATGACTAACTTTAACATATAGTACAAGCGCAATCATGAAAAATCATCCTAACCAGATTTTGCTCTAAGATGAAAAATCTTCCATTCCTGCTTAGATCTATCAGTCCAATGTGTCTCTAAATGCACATTCAAAGCTCACTGCCATCTGCCTGCATTTTACTATTTCCAATATGAATTGTCATCCACATTTCAGTACAGCCAGTCAAGCACAGTTATCCTTTTAAAGTGTAACTAGAGTTGGGTCATGGCTAGAACATCCATGCTCAAAGAGCAACAAAACTGTATGAAGTACTCCCATGATACTCTCATATGTTGCAGACTCCTCACCCCTTGGAATACTGTACCTCTGTTGCTCAGGCATAAGATATTCACAGTAGCAAAGTATGATAGCTAAGAAATATATTACATCTTGTGAGGGTTCGAAGCCTGGCTCCATCTCCGCTCCAAATAAATCACCAGATTTATTCGGTTTAGAAATAGGGGTACCATTTATTGGGTTGTTTAATAAAAGTCCTGTATCAACAAACATACTCCAAGCTTTCTCCCCATTAGACAACAGGTCTGCCGGGGGTTTCCATTCTTCTAACTTGAAAGGGTTCCCACTTTGAACATTCCAGGGACCTGGCCACTCGGGTGGGGTATCCAGGTTCAATAGTAATCCCTTCTCTCCTTCCAGTAAGGGGATGGTGTCCTCTTCTCGAAAGTCCACCCAGTCACACTCCCTGGAGGGTTCCCCCGTCTGCCATGGGGTTCCCCGAATCCCCTCCGATGCATCTCCCACATCCTCCATTCTAACCTCTCTTCTTGTTCTCTTCCCATCCTTTCTTTCTCTTCTCTTAATTTCCTCCTCCACTCCTTGGTCTCTCTCTCACCCCAGTATGAGGGTTTGGGGTTGAGTTCTCTCCTTCTCCGGGCATCCGCCTATACCTTCGGGACTCTTAATTTCTCCACCTTCCCAGTCCAGGGATCTTCAACCCATATCCATTCCCAACCCCCAACCCCGGTAACTCTCCTTCCCTCCCTTTTATATCCACCAACCCCGCCTCCACCACTTCCCGCCCTTTTTCTCCCGCGCCCACCAAGATAGTCCCGGTTTCTGTGACCGTTAGTTCATTTAAATCCTTCTCTATGCTCCCCAGGTCTGGTCCAGGAGGTCTTGTCTTCCTAGGTGGGGGAACTGGCGGGGTCCGACTTTCTTTCTCAGCGGTTGGCGGGGGTCTCTCTCTCACTTCTGGTCTTACACATCTCATCTTCAGATATTAGGTCCGCCAGTAATTTTTTTTCTCCTGAATAATATTTTTTCAAAGAAAATGGAAAAGCCAAGAAAGGAAAGCCAGCAAAGGACAGGAACACAATAAAAAATGATGGAAGTGAAGGCAATGAACGAGCCCTATTAGTCTGAGAAGAGTACAGCAAAGAACTTAAAAGTTACTTTTCAGTTTAGAAATTCTAGAATTCCCAAGCTACATAGCCACTTGCCACGGTGGCTGGGAAAGCTTGGGAATCTGAATCCAAACAGTAAACTCTCCAAGCGTAAACATCATTGGAAGAGCAGGTGTGGCATGGACTTGATACTGAGGCCATCTGAACAGATGGCTCATTTGGAGGATTATGGAAAGCATTAATCTATTTTAAGGAGAGATTTTTATAATCAAACATGAGGACTGAATTTTTAATGGATTCTTCAGGATAGTGCTACAAAAGCTTTTCTAGAGTATCCAGTTTAAATTTTTACAACCACATGACACATAAAGAAAAGTAACTGCAATCACAGGTGTAACTTTAAAGCAACAACCGTAATGCTGCCTGCATCTTTTCTGGCTTACATCTAACAAAGATGTACCTGCCAAAATCTATCTTGCCAAGAACTTTTGAACTTTACATCTATGAGCAACTTTCCTGGCGAAATCCATCTTGGAAAGAACTTTTGGACTTCAAATTCTTCACACTGGTATACACCTGACATAGTCGCCCTGATCCATGAAAGCTTACAGATTGTGTGATGATTTTTTTTAATGGTCTATAAAGATATTGCCTATTCTTTCATTTGTATTTTGTAATGACCCCATGGCTCCCTTTTATTTCAATGGAATTATGAGGATACAAAAAAAAAAAATAGTTGCCACCCCCCTGTACCAACAAGAAGACACAAGGACTCTCAACATAAGTGGAGCAGAACTGCAACCACTAGGTAATAATAATATTTTGACTTTAATCTGACCCCAATTGGCTAAACCTAGTGATTTTATGAAATTATCACCGCCATTCCCTGATAGAGGGCTTGAGTATTCTGTGTTGCCCCCTTGTTTGCTTGAATATTCAGAAATAAGTCTGAATATTCTGTTCAGTGGGTTTTTATTTCAGATTAGCATTGATCCTTTAGTCCACCAATAGCTCATAATCTAGTGTCAGTTACACTACTGCACTTCTCTTGATTCTAAAAGAATATTTTGTACCTGCTAAAATTGATAGGAGGCTCAGCTAGGCACAACCAACACGGAATATTTTGCCCAACTAAAGTAGGATTTGTAGAGTAAAACTAAATGATGCTAATAGATAGCCAGTGCTTTTGCATCACTGTTGTGCATGCACATCTTGACAGCCTATTTTGCATCTTATCTGCCAAATGGGATTTTTGGCAAAGTCTTGCGCCAATTCAAATAAAGATTTTTCTTTCTCCATGTTTTCATTGTAATCATAGTGCAGTCTTTAAGCATTTTCAATGTTAATCTCATAGAGTACAATGGAATTTACAGTACAATCTGTGCATATCTGTCAACAAGCTCCACTTAGTTCAATGGTGCTTACTCCCAGGTAAGTATTTGTGTGTGCAGATAGATTGATAGCACAGCAGCCTTACTGTTAAATGAGTACTATATTGGATTACAACCATAGGTAAGACATGTCAGCAAGTTTCCCCAGAAAATCTGAACAGGGGTTACTGATAACATAGTCTTAAAGATAGGCTGAGACAGTTGTACAGATGTTTTGTAGGATAACTTAACAAAAGTGTGGTACACAATATGACTGAGTCCAAACTGTGCTACAAGAGACAATGCTACAAAATCCCTGAAGAGGGCATTCTCTTAGAAGTACTCCCTATCCACTGTATGCCACTTCCTTTCATGAGGCAAGAGCACACAAAATAAAAAGACATAGCAGAAGTTCAATGACAACTAAATGGTGTCTTCTTCTAAGGTGTGCTCTATAAAACAGCTGCATTTCATTTCTTCCCATTAAATCTAACCTGCTTTATATGGCTACATGGATTTCTGAGAGCATGCATTTTGTGGACATTGATCATAGATTGTAATAAAATTGAGTTATCTATCTGAGTTCTTTGAATACACGGAAGTGTTACAGAAATGTTAAACAGTTCCAGCAGAATTCTATATATTAAAAAATGGCTACAATTCCATAGCCACTTACTTGAGATCACCTTACCTTGAATTCAGCAGGCGCTGCTTCTGAGTAGACATACACAAGTTTGTGCTCCGTGACGTATAAAATCCTCAAAACAAAAGTATCTGCGCTAACCTAAAATTGTTTGCGACCTTCAGGGTTCATTTTACACCACTCTTTTGTTTGTTTGCATGACAGTTCACATATGAAAGCGTTTATTTCTTTTAAACATTCAATAATCAAAGGAACTTGCACATTATTTAAGAGTAACGAAGAGAATAAGAATACCACGTTTAAAATATTTAATAGATCTAATTACGGCAGTTGTAAAAAAATCGGTATTTTCGTTTTAGGAGGCGAAGGACTTGTTAAAGAACGATGAAAGGAACTTGGTTCAATATCGCTTTCTGCAACGATTTTTCGGAAGCAAAATAAATTTATGGAAGCAGACTGTTTCAGGACGTTGGGCAGTCTCTCCTCACTCCACCCGCGGTTTTCACAACACCACTGCCAAACTGCGGTTGGCGTCCCTTTTTTCTGAACCAACCCGACGGCCTTTTGCTATTTTGTTCTTTGGTTCGCGTGTTTCAGGAAGTATAACGAGGCAGCAGGGCTTACGTAATTGTTGCCCAAAGAAAGGAATGGCTTCAATGTCTCGGTTAAAAAGCGTCATTGAAGCAATGTCCTTCTCCTGGCAACAAAAGCAAGCCTCTACAGGAAAAACATCTGGTTATTTAGTTTGCAAGAAGGAAACTGAACGCTAGCCTGGACTTCCTTTTAATGCCTGTTTTAATACTAAGTTCCTTTCATCGTTCTTTAAGAAGTTCTTTGCTTCCTAAAACTAAAATATCGATTTTTACAACTGCCGTAATTAGATCTATTAAATATTTTGAATATGCCATTCTTACTCTCTTCGTTATTCTTAAATAATGTGCAGGTTGCTTTCAATATTGAATGTTTAAAAGAAATAAACGCTTTCAAACGTGAACTGTAATACAAACAAAAAAGTGGTATAAAATGAACCTTGAAGGTAACAAACAATTTTAGGTTAGCGCAGACGCTTTTGTTTGGATGATATTATACAGCACGGAGGACAAACTTATGTACGTTTCTGAAAAGCAAGGCGGATACCTACCAGTGGTTCTTAACCTTTGTTACTCAGGTGTTTTTGGACTGCAACTCCCAGAAGCCTTCACCACCAGCTGTGCTGGCTGGGGTTTCTGGGAGTTGCAGTTCAAAAACACCTGAGTAACAAAGGTTAAGAACCACTTACCTAAACTACCAATCAGAATGGGGCGGTTTGGGGAACTGGATGGTGATGGAACGGACAGGCGTTCAGAAAGTGCAACGCAGGGGGAAGGCCCTATCAGCGTTCAACCAATAGCTCAGCACCTGCGAGAGGGAAGAAAGGGAAGAGAAGTGCGCGTGCGCATTCTCGATCTTTGTACACTTCCGTTCTCCGGTAGCACAGCCAGCCAATCAGGAGGCGCAGCGGAGAATTTCGAATGGACGGGGAACAAGACGGGAGGGAAGGAGAAACAAGAGCAGCCACTCTCTCGCCGCCGCGGGCGGCGGCTTGGGTGGAATCGTTCTCGCGCGCTTTTTTGCGCCGGCGCATTTGAAGCGAATACCCAGGCCTCAGAGGAGTCCGAAAGAGGGACGCCCGCGCCCGCAACGGGTGCTTTCTAGGTTCGAGGCCCTTTGCTGTTTTGTAAAGGGGGGGCGGGAGGGGGCGAGGGGGGTTGCCCCGCTGGCTCCGCGGAGAGGCTCCTTGGGCCCTGGCGGGATGTGGCTTCTCTCTCAGCTGGTTACCCCCCCACATGGGAGGGGATTGGGACCGGAGCGTTCCTCACGCGGGGAAACGGAGCCGCTTCCCAAACAAGTAGGGGGTTCCGTGTAAGCGGAGAACTGCCCTGCCTTTCTCTCCGCGCCTGTTAGCGGCTTTCAGAGGAACAGCTGAGGGGCTGATACGTTGTGACAGAAAACCCCACCGGACGTGCTTTCATGATGATGGAAAGGCGTTCTTCCGCATCCCGGGCCTGCCCACAGTACAAAATCGTGCAAGTTTGCTCAAGAGTAAGCGCCACTAAATTGCAAAGGCCCTAATCCCAGAGTTTGGGGAGCTGTAAATGGGATTTTGAGACTTTCTGCTTTCTTTCCCTTCCTTTGTTGATCATAGGGCGGGAGCATATTAGGAAACGAAGGAAAATAGGAACCTCTCAATCTTTTATTATGCTGTAGTAGTCTTATGTAAATAAGGAGATGGCAGGCCCAAGTTGTAAATTTCAGCAGATTTGGGGCGTCACTTTTTGGACTCAGGTGGGGATTCAAAGAGTTGTGGTCCAAAAGGTACCTTTTCCTGTCTTTGTGAGATTAGTGGATAACTTCTCAGTTGTTACTCCAAAAGCTGTGGTCCAGTGGGTCGTTGTTTGCAGAGTGGTACATCCAGATTGGGCTGTTGTTGATAGCCCCATGGAAAAACTGAAGGTTGTGAAACATATGTGATTTGCAGTTTTCTTCTACTCTCACTTTTCTAATCTTTCAGTTCAGAGGAATAATAAAGTGAGGTTTTGATAAGGATTGCATAGGAATTAGAATCATAGAATAATGGAGTTGGAAGGTTCTTATAAGGCCATCTGGTCCAACCCTCTGCTCAATGCAGGAATACAAATCAAAGCATATTTGACAAATGGTCGTCCAATTTTCTATTGAATGCTTCCAGTGTTGGAGTGCTCACCACCTTTGTTCTATTGTTGTACTGCTCTAACAGTTAAGATACTTTTTCTGATATTCAGCCTAAATCTGGCTTCCTATAGCTTGAGCCCATTATTAATAACATGTCCTGTTAATTAGTTGTAGAAAGTCAGAAGAGTTACTTCCAGAGTTGCTTTTAGTGGTCTGAATACTTAGTTTTTATCACCACATATCTCCCCTCCCCCGATCATTGCTGCACAATTGAAGCCAGTCCATAGCTATTCTGTGTATAGGTGTTCCACCATTGTGGTGGTCCTCATGCATCTCCATTGTTTCTTGTACTGAATTATTCATTCAGAAGTTTCCTGAAATTTCCATTTGGACAATGTGGGTCAATTTCATACATCACTGTAAGTGTTTACCTATTTGTGCTGATTTTAGCACATTTGCGCTGACCTACTTTACTTACCTATGATGGTGACTAATTCAGTGAAAAGTATCAACACAGTGTAAAGTAGCAAGTAGTCAAAGAATATCACAATAAGATTCATGAACTTCGTGCCTATGTGATTGGCATCTCATGGTTAATATCTAACAGCAGTCTGTCACCACTGCAGGAGTATACGAGATACCTTGCAGTTGTGGCCAGGTATATATTGGAACCACAAAACGCAGCATCCACATCAGAATCAAAGAACATGAGAGACACTGCAGACTAAAACAACCGGAAAAATTGGCAGTAGCTGAACATGCCCTGAAACAAGCTGGACATGAAATTCTATTTCAAAATACAGAAGTACTGGACAACACCAGCAATCATTATGTTAGACTGCACAGGGAAGCCATTGAAATCCACAAACACTGACAGAGCTTCAACAAAAAAGAAGAAAGTCTAAAACTCAACAAAGCCTGGCTCCCAGCACTGAAAAACACAGCCTGCAAAAGGTCAACAAACTCTACCCAGCCACAAGGACCAGTGATCAATGCACACAAAAGACCAGCTAACGACAGCCATCAATCATAGTGACAGATCATCTCTCCCCCTTATCACAATAATACACCCACAACAAAAAACACACTGATCACCATAATCACCCAATCTCATGAAAAGGACAAAAAGCTGATCCCCCAGCTATAAATACTCAACTATCCCACAAACTGCACCAGAGCACAGAGTTCTGACTCCTGTCCTCTGAAGATGCCGGCCACAGAGACTGGCAAAACATTAGGAAGAAAAATCTTAAGAACACAGCCAGACAGCCCGAAAAACCTACAACAACCATCGGATCCCGCCCGTGAAAGCTTTCGAGAATACAGCACTGTCAGTCTGTAAAGGGATTTTAGTTACATGATGCTTTTGCTAAAGGAAATGTCTCTTTTTTTACATCAATTTTAACAACTTATAGGTAGCAAAATATCTAAGACTACTGGTTCATATAAAACGATCACTCATATTCTAACTTTAAGATAATATTACATTGGTAAGTACTAATTAAGAAAATAACACACTTTCCTGATTACTCTTCTCAATAGCGTTTTAAAGTAAAATAAAATAATACTGTGTTATTGCAAACAAGTATTCCTGAAACAGAACATGGGTCAAGCAACAAATTTTCATAGGAGTAAAATCAGGGAAGACTTTTTAAATACATGTTCGAAACCATAATAAAGTGTTCTTGTATTCTTTAAGGAGCAATATGGTTAGAGAAAGGTGCTTGAAAAAATCATTTAAAGACAGCCTGGAAGATATAAAAGAACGAATGAAAGAGAAGAGAAATAAGAAATGGTCAAATTTGGGCAAAGCTAACCAAGTCTTAACTGCAAAGGGTAAAATTACAGGTAAATATTTAATATTCTATTCAGATTTTCCCAGAAAAGGGAATTTTAGGCATTAACTGTCTCCAGTTTTTCCCAGACAACTCTTTTACACAGCTGAAAAGCTGCCAAGCGAACAATCGAGCATTAGCCCTGGCTTTAGAAGAGGAAAAGAGGAAACTGAAGGAAGCACAAGATATTATCCTGCATTTAAAGAGAGAATATCAACACCTGAAGTTTCAGGTGTTTGTCCTGCAACGAAAGCTGGAAACACAACAAGGACAAAGACATGATGAGGTACTTTTTTTTAAACTGGTGTTTTACATATATACCTGCCCTATGGAAAAAATTATATGTATTGCAGAAGAACAAATATTTGATAAAGTTCTGCAAACCCTTGTGACAATCATTAAAATTACCTTTAATCATATTTCAGTTAATCTCATTCAGTCACATAAAAAACCTTACAGTATTGATATTATGATATTTTTCTGCCTCACTGAAAATTCCAGTATATCACGGAATAGAAAGGTTTGCCAGAGTGAGAAAACATTAGGTGGATTAAGCTGAAATGAAATTTATACTGTGGTCTAGACTGGTGTATTTTTCTATTTCACTGAATTCCAACTTGCTCTCCCCAGATGGCAGGCCAGAGTTGGCCAACCTGCTCACAACCAGAGCACTTCAGTGTCATTTCAGTTTTTCTTGTTGTGGATAGCATATCCCCCACCCCACCTCAGCTGTTACATTGGTTAGAACAAAAAATTGCTCCAGTGCAAAAATCAGTAATTTGTTGGGATAATTTTTGTCTGGTGTTTGTTTTATTTTGTTTGTATTGACATACAAAGAACAGTGACGGTCATGTGGCTGAAATTTGGGGGTATTGTTTACTAGTGTACAGGTGACTGTGTAATAGAGGGACTTTGTTCTAAGTCTGTAAGTGTATATTCATAAACGGGAGATGTATCTGGGGTGATTAAAATATCCCTTTCAAGTGCATTATTAAGGTAATATGCTGAATAAGTACTGAAACTATATGACCTGTATGAGATTAAAAGGGGGCATATTTGTTATCATATTGATAACAGCTAGTTCCATACTTCTGTACAATCTTTGCATGTGTACAAATGCACACATATCAGTGGTTACTTGGTGGACCTCTGTGAGATCTCTCAGAAGAGATGAGATTATCTGTCATTAAACACAACAAGGCCATAGTAGCCGGAAAAGTAAAAAGGATCAGATCCTTACTACCACTGATTACATCTGCTCGTAGTTTGTTCAGTTTCGTTGACTGACGGACTAATTAAGACTTGTGATCCAACTTAAAATGTCTTTCAAAGGTTATCCTTAAAAAGCAATACATCCTTTCCCCAGAGCTTCTTTGAGGTGCTCATCCATTAAAGCAGGTGTTAAAGCAGGTGTAGGCAATGCTGGCCTTCCAGATGTTATAGGAGTGCAGCTTTCATAATCCCTCACTTTTGATTATGCTGTCTGAGATTGATGGGAATGATACACCAAATGAGTGTGATTCCTGGTAGTAGGAAATGTATACAATTTTTTTAAACCCTGCTATTTTATGTTTGGTTTTATGTCTGAACAAGTCTTCTGAAGATAAACATGCTGGCTAAGTGGGCATTTAGTTCCTCTGTATATTTACAACACTTTCATTCTTAATTAGACTAAATTAATGGCTTTGAAGAAGATTATTTTGAAAGTTTTTCAAGATTTGCGCAATGCAGGAAACCTTCTTGGTCTGGCAAATGATCAGAGTACCACAGATTTGGTGAGTCTTGCTTTTAGACAACTCAGAGTTGTTGCCTAAGTTTAATAACATTTTGTTGATATTTTTTTTTACATGACAAGTCCTGTTAAATCCCAGCATAGCGATGTCCATTTGATTCCTGGATGCATGGTTCTCTATTTTCTCTCTATGCCATGTTTTTTATTTGCATAACCAAAATTCTTCTACTAAGAGTAGGTTTTGATTATTTAGGCTATATGTTGTGTGTCTTTCAGTGTCTGATGTCATAGTGTTATAGCCACATTTCAAAATATGGTAACAGAACAAAAATTGCTAAAAAATACCAGCAGGTCATGAGGTGGTATGGAGGGTAACAGGCTCTGTCACTGAGAGGTTATCAAGGTGAGAGGAAAGCTGATGACGTACAAGAGGGCACTTTGCAGCACATCAGTTGCAAGGCTAACTTTTTTGACTTACAGCTCTTAGAATCCTCTGTGCAAAATGGCCTCTGGCTGTGGGGTATTTTTCTAATCTCTGATGAACTGCACTAGAAGATGCTTGTGATTTGGCAGTTTTGTGTTTCCACAGTACTGAGCGATGAATTTCTGTGTGTATCCTTCATGACACTCCTTAGTAAGGGCACTTGATTCCCCCTTGATCACTATTACCAGAAGCATATTAACTTCCAGCCTCACAGATAGCTGGTGAGAAACTAATGCCCTACTCCATTTTCAGACATGTGCCTTATGTATATTTATTATGTATAGTTCATTCAATATTATGTCTGGGCAATATTTTCAATTTTTACAGAGCCAGATTCCAAATTCCTCACACCTTGAAGAATATGATTCCAGTAGATCAAGAAATCAAGATTCTCCGTAAGTTTATTTTGTATATTTACTGTTGTTTTGTCCTTTCAAGACAAAAATTCTGGAATTTGTATCAAGAAGATACATTTTTATATTGTAACAAGTTATAAGTAGACTTTTTCTGCTGACTGAAAGTTGTTTCCATTAACTTAGTTGGCCACCTCAAAACATGAATTATTGCTTACTGTGAACAAGCTAGCATGCTAGTGCAAGCTCTCTGTTCACATTTCAAACAAGAGCAGCTAACAAGCTGTGTACCTTCCATCTGCAGTTTGTTTAGCGTGACATGTAAGCTGAGAAATCTGACTTGTCTCCTCAGACAAGACAGAGGGTTATTGGTTCCAATTACGGTTGAGCATTTCAGTTAGAGAGACTTACGTAAGTGTTGACTTAACAAAGATCCTCTTAGTGGATCTGGTCTGGATGGGATTTTCAGTTGGATTTAGCCTAGAGTCACAAACCAAGAACAACTTGTGATGATTATTCTTGCTTATCCGGGAGAGACAAAACAGAGTTCCCATTTGCTTGTCATGCTTAAAAAACCATAGTCAGAAGGACCAAAATTAGCTACACCTGTTTGCAAGAGGAATCAAGTGGAAGCGATCAAGCAGTATGCACCAGTATTTGGCTCTACTGCCATAAACCACTGAACCCTGGTTACCTTATATGTTGAAAGCCTCCTGTATTCTTTCATTGTGACAAATTGAAATTAGCATATGTACTAAAAACTACAGTCCATGATAAGTTAAGTAAATACTTGAGCAAAAAATATGACAGTGCCAAATCTAAAATGGTGGAAAGTTTTCCATACCCTCAGATACTTAAGTATCTTCATATACTCTATATCAGAATGGCATGAACAGAACTGAAAAATCTGCTAAACAAAATGTTTTGGCAATTTTAAACTCCAATGTTCTTGTGGTTCAGAAAGTGTGATTTCAGTGCAGTGCAATAGCCTCAGTCCAGTCATACCTGGAATAGGAGTTAAGAGGATGGTTTAGTGCAGCGGTCCCCAACCTTTTTGGGACCGCGGACCGGTTGGGGGGTGCGGGCTCCGTGCGTGGCGGGGCGCCCCTGCGCTAGCGGGTGGGCGCCGCCCGCATGCGCGCGAGCGTGACACACCCCTCCGTGAGTGCGACACGCCCACCCACAAGCATGACACGCCCCTCGTGCATGCGTGGGGGGGGGCAGAGATCTGTCTCCACGGCCCAGTTCCAGGACCGGGGGTTGGGGACCCCTGGTTTAGTGGATGTACTCTAGCTGGCATGAGCAATTAGAGTTGGGCTCTTTATTCCAACATTTTGTTAGAACGGTGTTTTCTCAGTAATAGAGAAAAGTCGCCAGGTGATTCTATAGAACCATGTATATTTTACAGTTGTCCATAATATCCTTGAATTTGGTATCTTTTTTTAGACCACAAGTTGTTGTGCAAACTAGATTTTTTTTCTCATCCAAAAATAAGTGCTAATTTGATTTGCAGTTGAAAAAAGATCAACAACTTAATATTTAATGGCTGGAATCCTGTTGCACAACTTTGTGCATATAATGGCTGATGATGAAATTTACAGTTTCCTACTCTTCCCCCTTCCCAGGTTGCAAGGCTCCTCAGGAAATCCTTTGAATCTTGGGAAGCTTTTGAGAGCCCAGGGATGGGGGAAGGATTTAGTATCCCAAAATTAGTGCTTCTGGTCCCAATCCAGTGGTGGGGATTTATGGACAACAAAGGCTCCCCTTCAAAGGCTCTCAAAGACTTGCTCAGGTTGAAAGGGATCCCTGGGGAACTTCAGAACCTGAAGTGCAGAGGCATGGAATAGGAAACTTTAAATTAAAGATTAAAGTCTGAAGCTGATGACATCGTCAGCCTTTATGCACATGAAATTATTCAATAGATTTCTGCCCAGTATCTTAAAGGCATATTTCTGGTTAATATTGATAAAGTTTATAGTATTCACATTTAATTTTTGAAAGAATATTTGGGGAATTGTAGAACATGCTTTAAATTGGAATGCGTTCATGAAAAAAGTGTTATATGAGAATTTTCTGTCTTAAAATAATTCTGACTACTCCAGTTGTTTTCCTTAGGACTCTGCTAAGGCGTGTTCTTGCTGCTGATGTAAGTAAATAAGATAAAATATTTAGAATCCAAATGCAGGTTAATATTGATGAAAATTACTCATCTTTTGTATCTGATTCTTGACAGGGTGTTGAAAATACACCTCCGCTAGAAACATCTCAAAGAAATATAGGTAGGTAGCCGTACATTTAAGGTTCTGAAATGTGGGTTAAAGGTACAGCTATAGTGAGAGATTGACTGGAAATCTATAGGAGGATATGACTGATTGCAGTTTACATTGGAATGTTATGTAAGAACTAAGTCTCGTTGAGTTTGATGAGGCTTGTTTCCCAGATACAGAAGGCTTTTAATTTGTTTCTCAACCCATAAACCTCTTTTGAATCTGAGGGAGTTTTAAAAAGCAGATTATAATGTGGCACAGAGATCTGATGATGATGTAACTTTTAAAAAAATCTACTTTGGGGTACTCTAAACTTAGTTTTTGGATTCTGAGCATAGGAAATGTGTCAAGCATCAATGGAAGTGCCTTTTTCCAGTTTTCAGTAGTTCCTAATTCAGCTTCTATAGGGTCCCTTGGGCATTAATGGGGACATTACCTACAGATTCCAGGATTCAAGCATAAACTATGGTCAGTGAGTACTTTAGTTTGTTTGGCCATACCCATTGGCAAGAGGAGGATCGGTATGCAGCAGCTCAGTTATAGTAAGCCAGCATTTTAAAAAGGCCATTACCATTATCGTGGGTTCTTTGTGTCTTCCAATTCTCACTTATCTTTAGAGTCATAATTAATGCTTTATTTCTAATTTTCCAGATTAAATGTTTTACCTATTGGATCTTCTCACTTATCTTTTATTCAGCTAGATACCATTTTCTTACTTCAGAAAATACTTTATACTAGATTGCTCTCTCACACCAGTGTTTATTTCTGATAGTTAAATATCAGAGCCCCCATATTCCTATATCTTGTCTGTGCTTGCAGATTAATTTTGTAGCTATTTCCTTGTTGTTGACACTTGCCACAACGGCATCTGTTTTGCTAGTGTTTTTTATTTAAATCAAGTTAGCTACTGTTGTGTTCTTTTGTAGTAGTATGCAGTCATAAATAAATTGTATTCAATTTACAAGCTCACAGGTTTCCCACAGAGGTTAGTTCTTTTCCCTGTTCTGTGCAGTCTGTGCAGGACATTGAGTTATTGGGAGTATTCGGAGGTCAGTTTTGTACCTTCATGTCTACCTAAAGCAAGTTAATTGTGCATTGGAGTGTATGCATAGAGGTGAAAGGATGAACTTGAGTAGAAAATACAAACAGTACTCTGTTTTTGATGCACTGCAAAGGCAAAGTAGGGAAAGAGGGTTTTTCATACATATATACTGTTTGCTGTATTATGGGACATTACTCATAATTGTTCTAAGGGACCATTCAGCAAACCTTATTAACTATTTGTCATTTCTAACACTACTTCATGCTTTTCTACTAACTTTGATTAATCACTGTGGAAATGTGTAGGGGATTTCCAAGACATGTGTTGTAAATCTTCCTTACAAAAATGGGTGCCAAATTAACTTGTTTTAGACCCAGTACCAGTTGGCATTGATGCATATTATTTTAAATTCCCAGGTTGGCCTCCTAGTTCTCAGGATGATCATCTGAACTGTGAGAACAGGTATCCTTCATTAAATGAAACAGATAGGCAAGTTGGTAGTGGCTTACCAAAAAGCGTATCTATCCGTCGTCGCTGTTTCGTGATCAAAGGCCAGAATGAGCTGTCTGTGTCTGATAATACGGGAGTAATTCAGCAGATAAAGGATCTTTGTGTGCTAGATGAAACCGGATCTGAGAAAGATGTAGGGGAAAGGAATGAAAAATATGAAGAAACCAGTATTTGTCAAGAGAACGTATGTGACATGAACACTGATCAAACTCTGGAACGTTTGAATGTGCTGACTGATTCAAATACCTTGGCAGCAGTCACAAAGCAAACTGATTTTAAAATTGCTGGAGGTTCTAAAACACAAAGAGAGAGAGGTCAGAAGAGAAAACTAGAAATTAGGAAAACTGGAAACAAACGGTCCCAGTCAAGATCCAAAAAGAGAAGCCACAGTTCAGAAGAAAAAATAGATACATCAGTTGGTTGTAGCGATGCTTATGACTTTGCGCATGAGGAAAGCATCCATATTACACCTTTCCGACAAAAGAAAAAAAATGAAAATAACACTGCTGACGAAAGTTGCATACAAGAAACGGAACCAGGTAGTAGTGAATCATTCATTTCAGAAGAAGACTCTGATGACAGTCTCTACATACCTTATATCAAGAAATCAAAATCCAAAAAAAGCTTAACCTGTAAAACTGATGTAAGCCCAAAACACACAAGACCGCGACTGAGAAGGATTGAGTGCAAGCAACATGATAACAGCACCAATGAGAGAAACAAGAATATTCGCCAATCAGAGAAGTCTTTTGATGTGGAAACTGTTGCAAGTAAGTCCTGTTTATTGCTATCCTTTGAAGAAATTGTATCTTTTCTTTTTAATGGTTGGACATTATTTTTTCCTTCCTTGGCCCCCTCCTAGAACATGCAGCTAGCTGACCACAAGGTTCCTTGTTTTTCGAGCTGGGAAATGAAACAGAATGCTCCAGCAACTACTTGCCAGGATTTGACATGCTTACATTAGGTTGCTAGTTCTCGGTTGTTTCTGATTTATTAAGCTGTTAATCTATTAATGCTTAATATAGAAGAAAATCCCATCTCATTTTGCAACTTCATGTGTTAGCACCCATTTCTGCTTTCATCTTTGGAGCTGCCTTGCCTTGAACTTCCAGAACTTATCTATCTAACAGCATCTATGGATTGCATGTATCTCTTAAAACAAACTGACAATTTGTAAAGGAAGGCAAATAAAGTGTAGTGTAACCCATGAATCTGTTGTGGAAATGTTACCATAAAATCTGGTGGCCACTAGATTAAACTTAAAAATGAACTTGGATAAATGCATACCAATAGCTGTGTGCCATGCTAACAAAACTTTATGCTTGGAAGCAGAATGCCAGATATTAACAGATTATTAAAAATCAGTACACCAATACAATGGCTATATTTTGTAGGTACTTGCAAAATTACAGAACATAGTACCTGTGAAAATATGGAACAAAGTAGTGCATCTGTCGGTAGAAGAAACAGCAGTCCTAATGTTGCCATGATGGTTGCTGCACGTGTCCATTTGGCTTACACCAAAATGGACAAGGACAAAGAATGCAACAAGAATTCTGAAAATCGCAACCTTAAAAAAGGTAATACTGTCTTTGCTTGGTGTGTTATTCTAGCATCCATTTAATAGATTAGAGGAGCAGATTTTTATACACAGAAATGTTATTTATATAGATGTACTGTATGTTCAAAAGTATTTCACACTTTTATGAAGATGGCATGCCTGTCAACAAGACTGATTGACACATTATGAACTATTAAAATGACTGTAATGTACATAATTTATGAGTAGACCCACTGATATCAGTGGAATTTCAATTAGTTGTATAGAATTCCCATTAATTTCAGTAGGTCTACTCAAAATAGGATTAACATGAAAGTTAGCACATAGTTTTGTAGTAGGACCCCCCCATCTGTGCGATCAGTATCCATGGATTCACTTAACCGCTGCCTGAAAATATTAAATTTTTAAAAACCAAAAATACATACTTATGTGGTGTATTTATCACTACTGGCCGCTAGAGGGACCCTGAGACCACGCTATGTGTTCCCTGTTTCTGTGGTTTTCCAGTATCCGCAAGGGGGAGCTTGGAACCAATCCCTATGGATATTACGGTCCTACTGCATTCATTGTACTGCAAAGTCCTATGATTCTTTATTTATTTTAGAAAGCAAATCCTACATTGATTAGTGGAGATAGTCCAAGATATAAAACCAAGCTGTTGTTGACACATATGTTGGGTTCAAACAATAAGGAATCATGTGTTTAAATCTTGCTGTGTGCCATCTGTATTCCTTAGGAAGATGGTGGTATGTTGTCTCCAGCTGTCCGGTCATGCTGCTAGGTAGAATATTGGGCGTAAATATATTCATTTAAAGATAATAAATTTTAAACCTAATATTGATGCCACCTAATAAAATTTGTCTATATCTTTCCACCCCTAGTTCCACCAGGATGTTTAAGCATTCTCATTTTCATATGGTGAATTGTGACGTTGTTTTCATATGGTGATTCATGATATTTATACACTGCCTTTCATATTATGGCACCAAGGTGGAATGTAGAGAAAAATCCTGATAAAGCATACTTCAGTATAAAAAGCTGAAAATGTATAAAACAGGCAGCTACACCATACCGTTTTAAATACCTGGTCAAACAAATAGGTTCATATTTGATGCTGAAAAAGGAGTATAATGGCCAAAATCCAACTGAAAAATTAGGCCAGCATAATGCCATCAGCATGATTCTCAACTGAGTTAAGATGTCAGTAGAGGCATTTTGAGTCACATGCTGAGTCACACAGGTGCTGTATGATAGCAAATATCTATGCTGATGTCTTCATTTGTGGAAATGTGCTTGTGGGCATAAATAGGATTCTAACCAAAGGTTCGAATTGCACCTCTGTGGTGTGTTCTCCATTTGGGTCATGACAAAAGAGAATGTTTTTTTTGTTGCTGTAACAGAAGAGTCTCTCTGGAGGATCTTGAGGCACAAATAAGCTGATAAATGACCAAGTGTTTCTTCAGACATTTGGAAATTGTTGTAGAGAAGGTTCTTGTAAAAAAAAAAAAAGAACTGAGGAAGTTCATTGAGTAACCATGGTGCTGATAGTGTCCTAGACATACTGTAATTTTTTTGTCTTTATAGTAGTGGTACTGTCATTGTGGTAATTTTTTTAAAAAGGATAGGCTTTCTCTTCTGCTGCAGACAAGTTGTACTACTTGACCAACATTAACATGCTGTTTGAAGCTGTGTTAAACTAAGGTAATGGACAGGCTTCTTTAAAGGACAGTGGGAATAAGAGATAAATAATTCTTTCAACAGATGAACCATCTGTGGTTCTTCCAAAATGTCGTCTCCATCTTGGCAATATTACCAACCTTGCATCATCATCATCTAACCAAACTAGAGTTTCTTGCCCACCTCTGAATACTGGAGTAAAATATACTTCTGACAGCCGACGCAAGTGTACTCTTTTTGTTAGCTACAAGGAACCAAGTATCAGAAGGTCAGTATCTTTGGTTATTATCAGTTTCTTTCAGAAGCTAATAGTATATTCAGTTTATAAACTTTATTGTGAAGATAGAACACAACCTTATGCAGTTTCTTAAATTTGTTATGCCAAGTAAGGCAAGAGCTGCATAATACTTCAAAAATTGTTTAATGGTGGATTTTTTCCCCTTTTGGTGAATGTCTTTTGACAGGAAGCTCAGAAGAGGAGACCCTTTTACAGACGCTGGTTTTCTGAGCTCTCCAGTTTTCAAAGAGAAAAAGAGCAGCAAGTGCACGTCTGTTAAAAAACCTCTGTCCAGATATAATGAAGCTTTTGTTGGTTGTCTTTGAAAATCTTTCAGTGGAGAATACCTGTGTTGAATTGTTTCCATATTCTTGCATTATAAAGGTAACGCTAAAGTTCTTTTGCTTGATAATTTTATGTTTGTACATATAGCTATTGTATTTCTGGCTAGAATTATGAATTTATAATTATTCTTTATCCACACCGTAACACACAATGACAGTCTGTGTAAGTTCAAATTCTATATTTTAAAAATCTTGAGCAATAATATATTGAATGTGTACCTGTAATTGCAATCGCTGTAGTTTTCAGTGACACATCCTACATAAATTGGAAATCTGCTTAAGGAGAACATAGAAATAAACTTGTTCATTTGAAATTTGAGTTCTTAGATGCAGATCCTTTCAGCTGTAAAGGCTCTGTAATTGCCAAACTTTTAAATAAAGTTTTCTAAATGATTATTTTCAATGAAATTGATAATAAAATATTTTTAAACTCTGGAAAAGTTAATCCTGTTTAAGTGTGGCTACACATGAGCATTTACTTCTTTGATATACAGGTAAGGTCACTGAAGGAGAAATAGGAAAAAGAGAGAAAGATGAGAGTGAGCCGTCCCCTCAAGTAGAAGCGTCGGAGAAAGAGGGAGAGAGAAAGGAGAGGGAAATAATAGAAAAAGGATTAGTTGTGAAAGAAAGTGAAGGAAAGGAATCGAAGGAGAAAGAAGTAAAAGTAGAAATCTGTTTGGTATAGGAAGGAAAAAGGAGGAGGAGTTAACTCTATCAGTGTGGGAGGAGGATATAAAAGATCGAGAGAAGGAGAGTTTTCAGTGTACCGCGGAGAGAGAGAAGGAAGGATGAAGGAAGGGAGAGAGAGAGGAAGGAGGAAGAACTCAGGGGAAAACGCGCAGGCTATTAGAAGACTTTCCCAGCTTAAAAGTGGGAGGACTGTTACCAGACCCAGGAATAAAAGAGGAGAAAGTAATAATAACGGAGACACAAGAATGGACAGTGGTGGTCTTTCCCCGAGGACAAGGTCATTGGAGGAAGGTAATCAGACCAGATCCGACCTTCAATCAACCACCGTGCGAGGGAGACTGGGCCAGACATCCGTGTTGTGGCACGATATGCGCAGTGCGGAGCGCTCCACTGAGGAAGCCCACAGACAAGGAGCGGTTTGGACCAGCCCCTCAATGAACTCCCCTGTTTTACAGTTTGGACTTTTACCTTCATCCTATGAACAGTTACCTAACCTTAGTTGTTTTGATCCTGTTGAAGTCATTGTTGAATCACCAAATGTTAGAACAAATAAACCCGTTAATCTTTCAAAAGAATCTCAATGGTTATTTCCCGCCAAAAAGGAGGAACTGCTCCAGTCTTCTAACGAACTCAATCAGTCACATAGGCAGAGGAGGGGAATAAAGCCTTCTAATTGCAGTTCTGTTGAAGCATCTGTAGATAGCGCAGTTCAAAAGAGCTGCCTTAAGGCTTTTCCTTCCTCAGCTACCCATTTCCTCATCTTCTACTGCTGACCAGAGAACTTGTAAAACTTGGATAAATAAATAGGCACTCTACCCACCCAGGAGAAGCTGTAAAAAAAGAAGTGTTGAGAGGGAGGCTTTGTGGAGAGAGACGAGTGCTAGCACGGCTTGTGTGTGTATGTACTCACTTTGTCCTCCCTCATAAGGCAAGAGGCAAGGTGCCTTGCCAAGTGTGTGTGCTCAGTTGATCTTTCCTTTTTGCATCAGTTCAAAGTGATCACACACTTTGAATTGAAGTGAAAGGATTCAGCTTTTTAAAAAGTAGAAGATTCTCTGGTGGGGAGGGAAAACTACAGGTTGGGGGCCTGGGGCTCTGGGCTGATTCGTATTTCCTGTTGCAAATTAGCCTGCCCCAAATCCATAGTATTTCCTGCACTTTTTTCCTGTGTAATCAGGCTCTCAGTTTGCTATATTGGCTATACTGTTATTCTAGCATCTCTCCACTTGCAGCTGTTCTGATGGTCCATGAAGAGAACAGCGCAACTACCTTGTAATGTTAAGCTGCAGACCTGAGCATGTTTATCTGGAATTAAACTACAGGTTTACAAAATAGATGGGTGTAGTTCCACTCCACTGGCTCAGCTGAGACACCAGCTGCTTTGGCTCCACGTCTCATTGAAATCTATGCATTCCATGTAGCTCTTTTAAGAATTAGTGCTTCAGATTACTGTCACCCCTCCTGCTTTTCAATTCCTACTCCTTTCTTTTTTTTCTCTTTTTGATGATAACCCTGATTGTATTATTTTATTATTGATCTGTCAGCTGCTTTCGGAGCCTCTTCTGACTGAAGATACCATGGAAATCCTAACTAAATGTGAAGACAAGTAGTCCCTAGCAAATAACTGAAGTTGATCATAGCATTTTGGCAACAATGGGTCCTTTTTAGTTGTGAACTGGTGTTTATCTGCAGGAAAACTAAGGGCCACAAGTTGTTTTGGCCTGGTGAATACCAGTTCTTAACCCGCTGAGGGTGAGGTGATGTTGTTTCCACTCACAAAAGCAATTTGAAAATCTGTCCACACAAGATGAATACTTTAGGTATTTTTATATGCAAATTACAAAATAGCACACAAGATTAATTTTATACATATAATTTAAAACCATTTTATACCAATTCAATAAATAATTTTACAAATGTAAAATTTCAGTTAAAGCATTTTAAAACACATACTATATATAGCTTTATTGCACAATATCTATGAAAATAATCTTTAAATTAGAAAGCAAGTGTTCTCAATATAGAAGAGACTCTAATTTCAAGACAGTAATTATCTTTGAAAATAACACTTTCACAGGATATCAAGCTTTAAGAGGTGATTCTGTTGCCTCAGTTTACAAAATACTTGAAAATTACTACTTAAATACTCTAATACACAGTTGCATTGTTGTATCTTAAATACAAAGCCAAATAAATTGGATTTTATATAAAGCTCTAAGGCATTTCTATGTTACCATTCTGACTAATTCCTTGTACCATTTCTTTCTAGCAAGAGTCACCTAGTCATAGAATTCGAATGGTGGGTGTTTCGCAGTGATACTCTTTTACGTAATGGAACTTGCCACTTTTCTTCCTCAGTTTACTGGTGAAATGTTTCAGAATATGTGGAAAAATGATATGAAAGCCAACTTCTCCAGTGCCATTGCAGAAACAAGTTAGGAAGAAGAAGGTGGCGGTATATATTCTGCCTCTTCCCCTTGTTGCCAAATGTACTGTACTGTAGTATTTCTTCCTTCCCCCCCCCGCCCGCAGACCAATGAGTATTTGCAAGCACAGTAGTGTTAGCTTTTATGCATAATGTAAATAGTGACTAAATATAGATGTGGTGATAAGCAGTATTTCAAAAATCATTTGTCATATTATGGTTGAAAATCTAGTTTAACATAATGTACATAAGAAATAACCAGCTGTTAACAGGGGAATATGTTTAGAACTGTTTTCATGAAATTCCAGTAAACTTTTGAAAGGGTCACTAATGGCCCCGATCCCAAGAAAGTTGTATGCACTGCATGAGATTGAGATGTAGTCAGGCTGATAGTAAAGTCACTTAAATCAGTGAGACTTAACATTAGTCATGAGTTCTTTTTGATTTTGGAGAATCTAGTCTAAGCACCATTAAATATGGATCCAACCTACTGTGGGCAAATGGCCATCTGAGTGAAATCAGCAGCATCTGTCATAATTGAGTGGCAGCGTCACATTCCCTTTTATATTAAGATTGATGGGAATATTCAACCACCATTATGCAGACATACTGAAAATCACCTGTTGGATATGTGAACCTGTATGCACTATTCAGTGTATGAATCAAGTCACTTGTACTACCTAGTGATAACCTATCTATGATGGGATAGAAGTTGTTTTCACCCATGTTAAAAAGCAAGGAAACACTAGTACACCAGAGAATGGGATGGGTTTTTTATGCAATAAAGTACATAAAACCTAAGGTGGCAGAAAAATTGCTAGATTGGGATAGTGTAGAAAAGATTTTGAAGCTCTTTTGAGAAGATGGCTTCAATAGCTATAGTCAGTGTGGTGCTACATATCCTGTCAGATTTTCTTTGCAAAAGCAAATATTGATAACCAAATTCACAGAAGTTTGCACCTGTCTAGGGATTTTCATTCTTAAAGTAGTTATTTTTCACTCTCATAGCACCTTCTCTGAGTGTTTCATTAAAATATATATAAAATTCATTTTCCCCTTCGTCAGCATCTTTGCTGTAAAAAATAAAAAGCTTTTTCTCCTTCAATTTGATACTGCATTAAATTAATTTTAAACATTCACTGCTTGGAAAATTTCCCTTTTCCAAATCTCCAAACAGTCTGTGCAATACATCTAATAAAAATTGAATACACTGCAAAAGGGCATGCAAGTGTACATTTAAAAAGACTTTAATAAAATAAACTCTTCTATATTACATCTTGTAAAAGTGCTAGTTAATAAAACAAATACCTTTAAAACACAAATTCCCATTCTACTGAAAGATCAGCTGCATATTCTACTCTTAAATTAGGCATCCTGATTGCTTGGGAGAAGGACTATAATTACTTGTCAATTAATCCAGCTTCTTTAATTTTTGTGTAAAAGAACTTCTCCAGAATATTGGCACACTTATAGTATTCACTTTCAGGTGGGTTGTACTCTCTGCAGTTGGTGAAGACTCGCTGCAAGTCTGCCATAAATAACTTCTTAGACACATAGTACCTGTTCTTAAGCCGTTCACTCATGGTTTTCAGGTCTGTGTAAGAATAAACGTCAAGTCTTATTATCTTATAATGCCTTTCCTGTTTGTTAAATGCAAAACATTAAGCCTATGATAAAAACATTGACATATTTTATTTTGGTAGCACCAAATGAAGACTAGACTATGTATGCCAACTAGAAGAATCCTTCATAGGTCTGCAATGAACCAGCAACTCAGGCACAGATGGTAATTTTTAAAATGCCATCATATGCTCTATCTGAAACACTATGAAAGAAAGAAAAATGCACTTTTGCAGCACGTGCTATACTTTACGGTGTAAAAACAAGAAGCTGCCACTACTCTAAGCGTCCGCGCGTTTTTACACCCTCTGAAAGTGTATTTTCCCCTGCCCCTATTTTGACTATAAGAACAAACCTTTAATTTCAGCAGGATAGGTTAAGTACCCAAAGTTCTTTGGATGTAAGTTAGAAATGGGCACGAATTAAAAAACGGATGACCAAATTTGTTCAAAAATTGCTAATTTCTTGATTCATATTTGTACAAATTAATGCCCAACAAATATGAATCAATGAATTTTTAGTGATGTTTTATTTATTGATTCATTTGGCTATAAAACGGTCCCCCAAGCACCTAGAGACACCAAAATTGCAGGGAAGTTTCCTCCGACTCTCCACTACAATCCCTCCAAGCTTGGTGAAGATTGGGTTTCCCCAAGCCAGTTGCTAAAGGGCACTTTCCTAGAGGGGGTGGCCTTGTGCGCGTATAACTCGGATGTCCGAAACCCAAACTTCACCAAACTAGTAGGGTTTGTAGAAGGGAGTTGGGGGAAGAGTCCTTGCGAATTTTGTGTCTCTAGGTGCTTGGGGGTGCAGGTTTTATAGGGTTTTAAAGTAAAAAAACAAATTGACATCAGTTTGTCAGGAAAAGTGATTTGTCAACCTTGATGAATCACAAACCAAATCACCATTTTTCTGATTCGTGCCCATCTCTAATGTAAGTAATTGACACTTGGACTCAAAACTGCTCTTCTATAAGCAGAAAGCCTTTTCTTTCTGAGAAAGGAGTGCTTTGGAACTCAAAGAGCACTCATGAGAGAAAAGTGAATCCAAACACAAAAAATAATCAGTGTTTCAAGATGACTTTATGGCCTGTTGGTATATATGCCCTAGTTTTCTCAGCTGTATATATATCTGATACCTGTTTAAGTATCTTTCTTTTTAAAAGTTAATAATGACATTACCCATGGGGAACCTTATAACTTCGTAATATCCAGGAGCTTCTGTCCTCTTCACTGGTTCCATGAAAGGCCAAGCACTTTGATGGCTCTTTGGTAAAAGAAAAAAAAAGTACTGTGAATCAATGCTCTGACAAAATTCTCAAAATATTTGTTGAAAATTAATTGTTACCTTGACCTGCTGGAGAATGTTTTTTAGGGTGCTGTAAAGTTGATCTGGATCTTTGGGTTCTTTACTTGAAAGAAAACGCAGACAGTTTGTGGTTGAACAACAGATGAAGACTAAAATTATTTAAAAGGTTCTCTTCTTCTGCATAGAAAGTTTTTCTTCATTATCATATCCAAACAATGCTTACCTTTTCTCTTTGTTGTTGGGTTTCCAGCCAGTCTCTCCTACACAGCAAACAAAATGTTAAAAAGAGAATTCATTACATAAAAGGAGACTGAATTAATGTGTATGATAAAATTATACTGCAGCCTTACTAAAGACTGATTCTAAAAATGGTAACAACTATAGCATGTAATTATAAGTGCACCTCATTGCTTTACAGGATATTTATTTATTTTATTTATTTATTGGATTTACCGTGTTTCCTCGAAAATAAGACAGGGTCTTATATTAATTTTTGCTCCAAAAAACGCATTAGGGCTAATTTTCAGGGGATGTTTTATTTTTTTCATGTACAACAATCTACATTTATTCAAATACAGTCATGTCATCTTCTGGTTGCTGCATAATGGTGGAGGGTGGGGTTTCACTTAACTGGGGCTTATTTTTGGGGTAGGGCTTATATTATGATCATACTGAAAAATCATACTAGGGCTTATTTTCAGGTTAGGTCTTATTTTCAGGGAAACAGGGTATACCTCGTACCATCTGGCAACCAGGCCACTCTGGGTGGCTAACAACAAGACAAACAACACAATATCAAAACACGATAAAAATAATATAATACAAACATTCAACAGATGCAATAACTAGAGGATAAATTAAAACAGATGGCTATGAAGATGATAAAAAGAATGATAAAAGGGAAGCTGAGATATCAAATATGATAATATTGAGTCAGATGCACCAGTAGTTGAAACAGAACAAAGTATGACATTTGAAAAATAGATTGAATTAAACAATCGCCCTCCTTTGTCATTAGAGCAGCCAACATCATTACAGTAGTGGTTCCCAACCTTGGGTCCCTAGATGTTCCTGGACACCAATTCCCAGAAGCCCTTGCCAGCACAGCGAGAGGTGAAAGCTTCTGAGAGCTGCAGTCAAAGAATGTCTGGGGACCCAAAGTTGGGAACCACTGTAGAGCTATAGGATTCGGTGTTTTAAGTCCAGTATACCTGAAAGATACCAAATTGGGGGAAGCTATACAGTGGTGCCTCAACTTACAAACGTCCCTACTTACGACCATTTCGAGTTACTACCAGCTCTGGCCGCAAAATTTTGCTTCTACTTGCGACCGGAGCTTCCACTTACGAACAGAAAAAGGCAGGAAATTCAAATTTCTAACTGTAGGTGGCGACGAGGTTGCTTCTTTGTAGCTCTTTCGCCCCAGCAGTTAGAAAGCGTGCGTCGTTGTTGTCGGAGGCTTGGGACTGCCTCCTTCTGCTTCTGAGTGAGTGTGTGTGTGTGTTTGCAGGGAGGCTTTGGGCTGCCTGGTAAGGTAAGGTGCTGTTTTCTGCTTTTTAAAAACTGTTCTGGGTGTTTTTGAGCTGGGGAGGGTTATGTTTCTGTGCTGTGATGGGTCTTGGGGGGTTTGTTTGTTTTTTGGCTTTTTTTCCTCCCATTTCCGATGGGTCTTGGGGGGGGTTGGTTGCTTTTGGGGGTTTTTCCCCCATTTCCGATGGGTCCTGCATGCTTCCCTTGCTTTTTCCTTTGTTCTCTGTGCATTTCCGATCTGCTCCATTTGTTTTCTGTGCATTTCCGATCTGCTCCGTTTGTTTTCTGTGCATTTCCAATGGGTCTTGCACGCCTGATTGCTTTTCTTTTCTTTTTCCCCCTTCGGCCGGAAGGGATTAATCGCGTTTCCAAGGAGTCTTGCAGTTATTTATTTATTTATTTATATTTGGTGATTTTTTTCTTCGTCCGGAACGGATTAATTGCATTTCAATGCATTCCTATGGGAAATGGTGCTTCGACTTACGACCATTTCGAGTTACGTCCATCTTCTGGAACGGATTATGGTCGTAAATTGAGGCACCACTGTACTGAAAAATCACCTCATTTCACATGTCCATTTCTGGACATGCCTCCTTCTCTCACACATTCATCCACTACAAATCAAACTGCTTTTGAAATAAAAGGCCTTTCACATTCAATTTGCCCTGTTGACATGGAGTTCTGTTACATGAAGGAAGAAGGCAATACATTTCACTGACTTTGGTCCTTGTCTAATCTATACTGTTTAAGCAGATATGGATTAGCAGGGGCATAAATTGAATTACTAGCTCCAACTAGAGTAGGTACCCTCAACCTGCTATTGAATGGTAAATCCATGCTCATGGAAATTCTGCTGATTCAGTGGTTCTACTCTAGTTGGGAGTAAAAGTTGTATTTAGGCCAGAGGGTTCAGGAATGTTTTTTACAGAATGTTTATAAGACTGAAGTGTTAATTTTATGCAGGTACCTGCGTTAAATTAATTTACTCATGAGGAAAGGAAGGCTTGTTAAAGGAGAAGGGCTCTTCCATTTGCCTAAGGCAGACTTCCCAAAAGGCAAGAGGTAGAATAAAATGTTAGTGATTCTACTCCTTGTCTTTCTGTTGCAGTGCCAGCACTCATTCTCAGCTCTCTCCTGAGAATTCCCAGTTTTCAGAAGATAGGGGTGGAGTGGGGTCCACGGGGCTGCCTTGAGGAGGAGGAAATGTGCAGGTAGAGTTTTACTGAACTCTGGGATTCACTTCTGAGTAAATATGCTATAGATAAAGCCATGTGATAGGACAGGGAAAACAAAACCAGAGAAAAAATGCTGATCACACAACATGTCATAAAAGTCAACTCTGACATGTCACATCTCAAATTCCAAAGCTTTCTTCAATTTTTAGGGGAGTGGGAAGCCAGCTAGAACTATGTTCCCTATATTCTTTCCAATGAAAGAGAAAACCAATCTTATAACTAAATGAAACACATAAGTATATTTTTAAAACACATAAGTGTATTTTTAAAAATGATAACATCAAATGTCTTTTTTAAAAAAAAAAATCTAACTCAATAGTAATTGACAGAATCATGGTACATACTAATTCCAGGAATACTTTCTATTGGAATTTGTCGTACTCCGTCCTTGAAGCAAGAAAGACCAGGGTATACCTTCCGGATTTGAGCCTGCTTCCTTTCAATCAACTTTTTAATTATCTGCAACAAAAGCAGGACAGAAATTAGAATTGTAGAACATAGGAAGGAAGGAAATGCTGGCTGGATAGCTCAGTGGGTTAGGTATCTAGAGGTTGGAATTTGATTCTCCACCAGGCCTTCCAGAAGAACAGCCAGCTTGTATAGCCTTGGGCAAGATGTACAATTCCAGTCCTCCGACTTCCATATCTGAGTACTGTGGTTGTTATGTACCAAAATGTCACTTCTGACTTATTTTATTTATTTATTTTATTAGATTTATACCCCGCTCATCTAGACCAATGGTCTACTCTGGGCGGCATTACAAAATTTAAAAACAATAGAACCAATAAACATGCAAAAATCCAAGATGTTAAAATGTAAATATTAAGATACAGCAGGAGGGAAAGCCTGCCTAAATAGCCATGTCTTAAGTTTACTTCTAAAGACACCCAGAGAGGGAGCCAGGCGGATCTCTACGGGCAAGTTGTTCCAGAGGCGAGGGGCCACTGCCGAGAAGGCCCGGTTCCTCATTCTTTCCTTCCGGGCCTCCCTCGGCGTTAGGCCCCTCAGTCGCCCGGCCTGGCTAGAACGAGTGTCTCTGGCAGAACTGGGTGGGAGAAGGCGCTCTGCCAGATATCGAGGTCCTAAACCATTTAGGGCTTTATAAGTGATCGTAAGAACTTTGAAATCAACGCGGAAACGAATGGGCAACCAACGCAAGGCAGCCAGCGTGGGGAAAATATGTTGGTGCCTCTTCACCCCAGTTAAAAGTCTGGCCGCGGCATTTTGTACCATCTGAAGTTTCCGCGTCAATCTCAAAGGCAGCCCCACGTAGAGCGCATTACAGTAGTCTAATCTTGAGACTACGAGCACATGGACCAAAGTGGTGAGCGCCCCCACATCAAGATAAGGACGCAGCTGGGCAATCCGCCGAAGGTGGAAGTGTGCGGAACGGACCACTGACGACACCTGGGTCTCCATGGTGAGCGCCGGGTCCAGATGTACACCCAAGCTGCGAACCTCACTCTTGGTGGTAAGAGTCACCCCCCCCCCAAAAGAGAGGGAGTTTCCCAGACCACTGATGTCTGGGGCACCCACCCGAAGGACCTCCGTCTTGCCCGGATTCAGCCTCAGTCCGTTCTCCTGCATCCATTGCTGAACAGCCCCCAGGCAGCGCTCAAGGGACGAGACAGCATCCACTGTTGTTGGAAAAAAGGAGATGTAGAGCTGAGTATCGTCAGCGTACTGATGACACGAAGCCCCACATCCCCTGATGACCCCTCCCAGCGGCCTCATATAGATGTTAAACAGCATTGGAGAGATAATCGAGCCCTGCGGGACCCCACAGTTGAGGCTCCACGGGGCCAAGAAACTCTCTCCAATCTGCACTCTCTGGGGATGGTCCTCCAAGAAGGAACGGAGCCAGGCCAAAGCCAGGCCACCGATTCCCAACTCGGAGAGCCTCCCCAGGAGAATACCATGGTCGACAGTATCAAAGGCGGCTGAGATATCGAGAAGGACCAGCAGAGACATTTTGCCCCTGTCGGCCTCCCTCAGCAGGTCATCAAACAGGGCGACCAATGCTGTTTCCGTACCGTGGCGCGGCCTGAAGCCCGACTGGAATGGATCCAGGGCATTGGTTTCATCCAGAAGAGCCTGTAGCTGATCGGCCACCACCCTCTCAACTACCTTGCTAAGGAAAGAAACATTGGCGACGGGCCTATAATTACCAATATCGGCCCCTGCCAAGCTCGGTTTCTTCCTAATGGGCCTAATGAGTGTCTCCTTGAGGCCTTGCCCTCCTGGAGAGACCCATTAATTATTGCTGTAGCCCATTCAGATGTTATAGGCCTGGCTGCTTTGATTAGCCAGGCCGGGCAAGGGTCAAGGGAGGAGGTGGTGGCACGACAACAGTCAAGCACTCTGTCCACCATATCTGACGTCACAGGCTGAAAGTGGTTAAGTCTCATCGGGCAAGACGGAGCGCTGGACGTCTTGGCTCGATCCACTGTTTCCAAATAGGGGGTAAGATCCCGGCGGATGGCCTCCACTTTTGATTTTAAAAAGGCTGCAAATTGGTCAGGTGAAATGCTAGAGGGAGGCCAATCACCATGACCAGTTCCGGAAAGATCGTGAACTATACGGAAAAGTTCCGCCTGCTGACTGGAAGCTTCGCTTATCCGGACAGCGAAGTAAGATCGACTAGCAGCCTTCACCTTAGATTGGTAAAGGTTAGTTGCGATCCTGACAGCTATTTGATTATTTTCCATCGGGTTCCGCCTCCATATGCGCTCTAGCCTTCTCCTATTTCGCTTCATTGATCGAAGCTCTGGATTAAACCAGGGCGAAGGGCGATCTCTGCGGCGGAGAGGGCGTTTAGGTGCGATCGTGTCAACAGCCCTGGTGGCAGCAGCCAGCCAGCTATCCACCAGAGCCTCGACAGGAGCGCCAGTCAGATCGGCCGGAATCCCTCTCATGGTATCCTAGAATCCTATAGGATCCAGTAACCTTTGAGGGCGGACCATAACAACAGGTCCTTGCTCCCCTTTGAAGGGGTGACCTCCAAAATCATCATAATCATGTTACAGGCAGAGAGCAGCTACAGTATATCACAGAAGTGAGTATACCCCCTCACATTTCATAAATATTTTAGTATGTCTTTTCATGTGACAACACTGAAGAAATGACACTTGACTACAATGTAAAGCAGTGAGTATACAGCTTGTATAACAGTGCAAATGTGCTGTCCCCTCAAAATAACGCAACACACAGCCATTAATGTCTAAACCATTGGCAACAAAAGTGAGTACACTCCTAAGTGACAATGTCCAAATTGGGCCCAAGTAGCCGTTTTCCCTCCCTGGTGTCATGAAACTCGTTAGTGTCACAAGTCTCAGGTGTGAAGGGAGAGCAGGTGTTATCGCTCTCACTCTCTCAGACTGGTCACTGGAAGTTCCACTTGGCACCTCATGGTAATGAACTATCTGAGGATCTGAAAAAACAAATTGTTGCTCTACATAAAGATGGCCTAGGCTATAAGAAGAATGCCAAAACCCTGAAACTGAGCTGCAGCACGGTGGCCAAGACCCTACAGTGGTTTAACAGGACAGGTTCCACTCAGAACAGGCCTCGCCATGGTCGACCAAAGAAGCTGAGTGCCCGTGCTCAGCGTCATATCCAGAGGTTGGCTTTGGGAAATAGATGTAGGAGTGCTGCCAGCATTGCTGCAGAGGTTGAAGGGGTGGGGTGGGGGGGTCAGCCTGTCAGTGCTCAGACCATACGCCGCACACTGCATCAAATTGGTCTCCAGGGCTGTCATCCCAGAAGGAAGCCTCTTCTAAAGATGATGCACAAGAAAGCCCGCATACAGTTTGCTGCAGACAAGCAGACTAAGGACATGGATTTCTGGAACCATGTCCTGTGGTCCGATGAGACCAAGATAAACTATTTAGTTCAGATGGTGTCAAGCATGTGTGGTAGCAACCAGGTGACGAGTACAAAGAGAAGTGTGTTGTGCCTACAGTCAAGCATGATGGTGGGAGTGTCATGGTCTGGGGCTGCATGAGCACTGCCGGCACTGGGGAGCTACAGTTCATTGAGGGAACCATGAATGCCAACATGTACTGTGACATACTGAAGCAGAGCATGATCCCCTCCCTTCGGAGACTGGGCCGCAGGGCAGTATTCCAACATGATAACGACCCCAAACACACCTCCAAAACGACCACTGCCTTGCTAAAGAAGCTGAGGGTAAAGGTGATGGACTGGCCAAGCATGTCTCCAGACCTAAACCCTATTGAGCATCTGTGGGGCATGGAGGTGGAGGTGCGCAAGGTCTCTAACATCCACCAGCTCTGTGATGTCATGAAGGAGTGGAAGAGGACTCCAGTGGCAACCTGTGAAGCTCTGGTGAACTCTATGCCCAAGAGGGTTAAGGCAGTGCTGGAAAATAATGGCAGCCAACACAAAATATTGACACTTTGTTCTCTCCCTAGATGTCGAGCTGGATAAACACATTGGCAAAGCAGCTACCATGTTCTCTAGACTCACAAAGAGAGGATGGCTTAATAAGAATCTGATGGCATATACCAAGATCCAGGTCTATAGAGCCTGTGTCCTGAATACACTCCTGTACTGCAGTGAGTCCTGGACCCTTTGTGCACGGCAGGAGAGGAAGCTGAACATGTTCCATATGTGTTGTCTCCAACGCATTTTTGGTATCACCTGGCAGGACAAAGTTCCCAATAGAGTAGTCCTAGAACGAGCTGGAATTTTTAGCATGTATACATTACTGAAACAGCAATGTCTACGTTGGCTTGCGCATATCGTGAGAATGGCTGATGGTTGGATTCCAAAAGATCTCCTGTATGGAGAATTAGTGCAGGGAAATCACCCCAGAGGGAGACCACAGCTGTAATACAAGGATATCTGCAAGCGGGATATGAAGGCCTTAGGAATGGACTTCAACAGATGGGAAACCTTGACCTCTGAGCGTTCAGCCTGGAGGCAGGCGGTGTATCATGGCTTCTCGCATTTTGAAGAGACACTTGTCCAGCAGGCCAAGGCAAAGAGGCAGTCCCGAAACCAGCCAAATCAGGGAGCTGGACAGGGGACAGATTGTATTTGTCTTCAGTGTGGAAGGGATTGTCACTCTCGAATTGGCCTCCTCAGCCACACTAGATGCTGTTCCAAGTCCTCTATCCAGAGCACGTTACCACAGTCTCTTGAGACTGAAGGATGCCTAATCTGTGCCCAATTTGGACAATGTCACTTAGGGGTGTACTTACTTTTGTTGCCAGCAGTTTAGACATTAATGGCTGTGTGTTGCGTTATTTTAGGCGGACAGCACATTTACACTGTTATACAAGCTGTATACTCACTGCTTTACATTGTAGCCAAATGTCATTTCTTCACTGTTGTCACATGAAAAGATATACTAAAATATTTATGAAATGTGAGGGAGTGTACTCACTTCTGTGATATACTGTATGAGTTGAAATGACTTCTGATGAAAGTGAAAGAAGAAAGCGCCAAAGCAGGACTGCAGTTGAACAATAAGACAAATATCATGACTACAGAAGAATTACACAACTTTAATGGCAATAAAGAAAGTGAAATTGTCAAAGATTTTGTATACTTTGGCTCAATCATAAATCCAAATGGAGACTGCAGCCAGATATCAGCGGAAGACTGAGACTTCGAAGGGTAGCTACGAAGGCATTAGAAAATATCATGAAGGTAAGAATGTGTCATTGGAGACCAAGACTAATATAATCCATACTCTTATATTTCTGATCACTATGTATATGTGTGAAAGCTGGACAACGAAGAAAGCTGACAGGAAAAACTGATTTGTTTGAAGTATAGTGCTGGAGGAGACCTCTGAGGATATCGTGGACTGCCAGAAAAATGACCAAGTGGGTCCTGAGCAAATTAAGCCTAAACTATCTCTGGAGGCAAACATGATGAAACTGATGCTGTCATACTTTGGGCACATCATGAGAAGGCTGGGTTTGCTAGAAAAGATAATAATGCTGGGAAAAGTTGAAGGCAGCTTGGAAAAAAGGAAGACCAAATAGTAGTAGGTGGATTGATCTCATCAAGGAAACCACAGCCTTGAGGTTGAATGAGTTGAGCAAGGCTGTTGAGGACAGAACATTTTGGAGATGATTTTGAAGGCCTTATATACTAGATGCAAATGTGAATGTGCCATCTGCACTGCAATGTATTTTTTAAAGTCCTGTGGAACCTGACAGATAATGTTGCTTTGATGCAAATGGTGCAACTCATCAAGGTCTGAAACTTTTGTACTATACAGTTACCCATGCATAATTTCATCAGGACAATGGGAGTAATCATTATCATCCTTACCAAGCATATTTACCTCCTTTGAGGAATTCAAGTCAACAAACATGGAATTCCCACAATTCTGCTTCATCTAGTCACTGAATGAACCCAGACTGGCTAAGCTTTAGCATGGTATAGCATCATGTGCTCAGACCATGCCTTAAGACTGCAGCATTGAAAGGTGTTCAGATCCCAAACTGCTGTAATCTGTGCATAGTGTACAGTACATGGTCTGGCACAATGTCAGGAGTAAGTGCATTTAAGGTGAATCTTCAGTTAAAACCTGCTCAATGCACTTCTCCATCAGAGGATGGGAACCTGTGGCCTTCCAGATGTTAGGCTGAAATTCCCATCAGCCCAAGCCATGCAGCCAATAGTCAGGAACAATGGGAGCTGCAATCCAAAGACATCTAGGGCCACACATTCCCATCCCTCTTGTACACTATCCTGATGGATCTGGTGACTTAGGCTGAAATATTATATAGGCGCATTTGGAAATAAGTCCCACTGAACCCACTTCTAAGCAATGTAATAACATTCCACTGACACAAGGTAAACCAATAAACTGCTGTTATTATCAAAAATTCTGTTTAAAATCAAAACCTGCAGATTTGACAAAAGGAACCATTAAAATTACACAGAGCTTCCACTAGCTGGTCTATAATACAATAACCTCAGTGAATTAAACAAATTAGTATGTCAGAACACATCACGTCAAATTTCCAGATCCATAAGAGTAATCAATTTATACACTGTTACTATGTACAGGGAAGGAAAAAATATAAAAGATTTCCCCATTTCCAAAGCAATTCAGAAGCCCATCTTACTCCTGAGAAAGACATGCAGACAACAGTGCATTGGTTTTCTGAGATACATTTGATTAACATACAGTGTCAGTGCTTACCTCTTTCTGTTTCTTAATGATGACCGAAAATTCAGTGTAAGGAATCCTGGGATTTAATTCACAGCCCATTAAAGTTGCTCCTTCGTAGTCTTTGATATAGCCAACGTATTTTGCCTTTGGTACTTTAATATCTTTAGAAAAACCCTGAGGAAACAACAATTAATGTACTTGGCTTGCCTGTATTCCAGCAGCTTTCTGAAACCACTGTGATTTTTGTGTGTGGATGCATCAGTGACTTTCTCCCCTTATGTCTTCAGCCAGTAGACATATTAGCACGTTTCAATGCATAATTCACCAACTTATCTATGTCTGAATTACAACTATGCAGCACAACATCTTTTTCAGGTGTAGTTTACATTCATACCCCCTTTTCAAATACACCGTGCAATTCACATGTCAGTTTAAGATATTTAGTAGTATCATCCTTGTAACTTTAAAAAGCAAAAACAAAACAAGACAAATTAATAATGTGGTGGATGTTCAGAAAAACAGTTCACTAAAACTAAAGTGGGTGGGATTCCCCATAAAATATTGTTAGCATGGTTGCTGATACAGCTGTATTGAGTTTGATGGACAAAAAAAGGGGAGGGAACAGCTCAAATTCCCCAAATTATTAACTTTCCTTTTGTCTTTATTTTCTGAAATTGAATCAAAACCAAGAAAAAGTCTTCTGACACCCTGAATACTGACAAGATATATCTGGCATTTCCTGGACTGCAATTCATTTTATCAGATGTAATGATCTACATTCTACAACTGGCTTACATTTAAATGCCACAAGACACCTTCCTGTTACGGTTGCAACAGACTAACATGACTACTCCTAATTTTGGGCATTCCTACTCATACACTTACACCCCATCTCAGGCTTACTTCCTCTTTGTTATGCACAAAAATTAAAGCTACTGCAGTGCTCCCAGAAAGCTTCTATTTTTCTACATTACTAACAGGAAGTAGGCCTAAGACAGGCATGGAGGCTCCCAGACAGGCCCTGCTCCAGGTGAGTGAAACATAATCCATGAGCTGGAACTCTCAGAATTTTGCCTGGAGAATTCTTGGACAATGCTGAGATTTGGCTACTCCCCTCCAACTGAAATGGAAAGTACCTCCTTGAAAGCAGCATGTTACTACAGTAAAAAAATTCAGGAAGAAAGGCTGGAAAAGTTCATTCCCCTGAGGATTAGAAATGAGCAGTGTCTGAGTATAACTCCTTTGTTTGTTGTTTTTAAGTGAAAATACCCTTCACAATGCATTAATTCATTCCAACTATTTCTTCAACAAGTGATCGAACAAAATGTCTTTTGACAGGTCTCTTCTTCCAAATCAGGACCATGACAGAAAAGGCCCTGTTCCTGACAGGGGACCATTTTAGCACCCTAGGGAACTTGTTCCATGGCTCTGGCTATAAGGCAACAAACGAAGGGCCCCTTCAGCCAGGTCTGTAATTAATTTCTCCACAACTCTACAACAACATGGGCTCTGCATACTACGCACATGGAGTTTCCTGGGATAGGAGAAGTTCATTTTTGGACTAAAATTCCTGGACCATGAGATTCTGGGAGCTGGAGTCTCAAAGAGTTATTTCCCCCATCTTTTCAGAGTTTCCCTGCTAGTGCTGAATGTCCTGCTTGGGATTGTGAGTCACATGACAATTATACCAGAAAATACAATACAGAAGTGAAATGCAACCACAAGAAAGTAGCTGGAGCATGGGTCGATAAGCAGTGTTCTTCACATAAAAGGGACAATTATTGTTTTCTCTTAGATCTTTGGTCAGCAACAGTCCTAAATGGCTTTCCCAGAACAGCAAAGGATTACTAAAATGTCCATCTCCTGCACAGATTTAAAAGCATTTCCTTGACTTACTTGCTTCTTGAAGTAGCCAATTGCATATTCATCTGCATATGTAAGAAAGTTGAGAATATTGTGCTTAATGTGATATTCTTTCAGGTGATTCATTAGGTGAGTTCCATATCCCTGTACAGAAATTATTAGGGCAATTATCTTTTGAGAAATGCAAAGTTTCAAAAATGTTTTTTTAAAAGAACCTAGGAAGAAACTAATTTCTATCAAACAATACAGGCTGGGACTCCAAGAATGTTGTATGAGAGTATAAAATGTTTCCATTGGCATGAAAATTGTTTAAAATGTTCGTTTACAATTTCACATGCTACAATTTCACAGAACCCAGCCTGTATCTGTCAGGGGCTTTTATTTTTTTGTGTGTGTGAATTCACGCATTCTAGTTTGGTCTCTTCCCAGCTCATGCAGTCACTGGGAACAGACCAAAACTGAGCTTTGCAGCTATCAGAGCTGCCAAGGCTCCTTCCAGTTTCAATGTCAAGTATCGTGAAGTGGCTTAATAAATCAGCCACTTCAGGATATTGGCAAATTGAACACTTCCCCTACTCCTCCGTGGAGGGGCAAGCAAAGTGAAATGATACTTACTATTATTTTGTGTCTGCTAGATCATTGCTGATATGCTGAATCACTTACGATTAAATTTTTTAAAAGATTCTTTGCATTTGTGTGACATGCCGATCAAAACTGCAGCTGCAGGTGGTTTCTCAATTGGCACTATGCACAAAGCAAAGAAAAAATATTTTTTAAACTTAATCTAAGCGGTTGAGTGCACCAGCAATGGTCTAAAAGAGGAAAAAAAAAAAAAGAGGTGCTGAAGAAGTGCTCAATTTGCCGATATCCTTGAAGTGGCTCGTTTAGCCACTTGACAATACCAGAAACAGGGTCACTTGGGATTGATATGACATTTGGATGCAAGGATCGCAAAAAAATGGCACATTGCTCCTCGACCTCAAGCAACCCTCCCAAACCAGTCCACACCAAAAGAGTGGGCTGGTGCACTGTCAGTTTACTTTTCAGTGATTTATCCCTAGCAGACAAACAGGAATCATTTGCAAACTGACTGCACAGACACCAAGCCTTTTAAAAGCCTCTTTGAAAAATATGGATCCTTGGAGAGCTAAAGTTTTTTCACCTTCTAATCACAAAGCCAACTTCTCATTTGTTTCTGTCTTGAGTATCAATCACCAAGTGTTCAATAGACATTCACATATATTATTTCAGTAATCATTTCACCATTCTGGCAAAAGCAATAGCCTTTCCATCCCAGTATCACAGGGGAAAGCTGAGATGAAGGGAGCACTCGTTTGCCTAAGGCTGCCTAGCAATTTCATAGCTGAAGTGAGATTTCAGCTAGGAAATTTCTAGCTTTGTTACTCACATTAGTATGAAGCCCTGCCACCTCCACTATAATGTCTCATTTAATGGATTTTATGGGCTTCAGCTATATCTTAGGTTAAGACTAGTAAAAGTAAAAATAGTTCTGTGTGATTTTTCTGTGTGACTCTCATTCTCCCATTCCGTTCTCTGTTACTGAGCTGGATATAGAATAAAGATTTCCACACATGCCTTTTTAGCCAGCAACTGGCATAGAAAACCCAAGTTTCTCTAAAAAATAATAATAATAATAAATAAAACTGTAGAAGAATGTGACACCTTTATTAGACCACTAAATATCAAACCATTGATGCAAGCTTTCATGGAATAAAAATTCCCACTTCTTCAAGCATACACCAGTAACTTGTGAGTAGTGCAGAAAAATTATAAATGTCCCGAAAATATATGGCAAAGTTGGTTAGGCAAAAACTTAAGATGTGTTTGAAGCAATTTATTTTATGCCGTTAGTCACATGTGTTTAGAGTCTGACTCTTTTTACAAACAGGCCTTGTAAGAACGCGACACAATGATTGAGATAAGAATATAACATTATTTTCTATAAGCAAAATTCCAGTTATTGTTTTATTTCCCCTTTAGCGGAAGGGTGTTTCTATAGCTGCAGCAGCTAGAATTAACTTCTACACCCAAGCAAATATACATTCAGTAGCTGTTTCAGAAGCACAGGTGTCTTACTAGAAAGCTCAGGGGAAAGGCTGTGCTGTAACTGGGTGAGACCATGCCTAAAAAATCCAATCACGCTGGGGCATTATACAATGAATTCACATCTTATTCTGCCACTGACACTGTCCTCACCTTGACTTGTTCATTAGAAGTCACGGCACAGAAAACAATTTCTGTAAATCCTTGAGATGGAAACATCCGGAAACAAATACCTCCAATCACACGTCCGTCTTTTATTAATGCTAGAGTCTTGTGTTTCCTGTAGTTGAAACATGCTTAATGTCAGTTTTATTTCACGGTTAGTTCATATACATCAGAAGAATAGGACATACGCTCACATAACCCCTGCAATAATAAATCACACGTAAATTTTATGTGCAGATCTGATGGTAACTCTGTGCTCTGCGTGGAAAATAAAGGAAAGATTTTTTAAAGGTGTTTAATCAGAGCTGAAGAGAGCTAGACAATTGGTATCATTCAATAAATTGCCTTCTAGACTATATCGAAGAATTATTTATTTATTTTAAGATTACTATCTCCTGGGAATATCTTCTACAATAATAAAACAGTCTGTCCTGGAAGAAGACTGTGTCTATCTTCAAAACTGTAAAATGTAGACACCTGAAACGTATCTCTTCAAAGGGCCCTATGTGTATGCACAATAGGGTTACTTTGGTTTTAAAACTGATTAATTTGTTTTAGTTAATTAAAATCAAAGAGCATAAAGAAGAAGAAACAGCAGGGCACCCTAGACACAGCAGTGGATTGTATGCCATGCAAAGGGACTGTCAATCAATGGGAAGCTGGTATTCTACTGACTGGTGGATGAATTCCCAACACTAAATTACAGTACAACCCCATATCCACGGACCCGGTATCTACAGTTTTAGTTGTCTGTGGTTGCCACTGCTGCAACACAAACCACAGTGTGCATCTGCACACCATGCACACACCTCCTCCTCTTGTTCTTCCCCACTCCCCACAGATATTAGTGAATTGGTTTGGTATTATCCGTGGTTTCAGGCATCTGCAGTGAGGCTTGGAACCTATCCCCTGTGGATATGGGGATCCTACTGTATTTGCCCAAATTATACTGATGTTTGCATAGTGTGTATGTCACTTGCCACAGCTAATTGACAAGACAGCACATCACACACCCAATTCTGCAACCACAATGTGCCTGGCCATCAAAACAATTAGTGACAATTAAGGGCAGCAAGTTATGCAAACTTTATGCAAACACCAATAGGACTGCAACCATTACTTAACCTTTGTAACAATCCTAGATTCACAGATGCAAAGAACAATCTTCCTCAAGAGAAAAGCTGTCAGAATATGTCTACAGTGGACCCTCGACTTACAGACGGCTCGACCTGCAGACTTTTCGAGTTACAGACTTCTCTGGCCGCAAAATTTAGGTTCGACTTGCGGCCGGAGAATCGACCTACAGACCGGAAAATCAAACAAAATGGACCAAAAACGGCCAGTTACGGATTAATCGGTTTTCAATGCATTGTAGGTCAATGGAGCCTCGACCTACAGACTTTTCGACCAGCAGCCACCGTTCCAATACGGATTAATTCCATAAATCGAGGGTCCACTGTATTAATCTGTCACAATTACATAAGCAATAGCTTCGGTTGTGAACCCGTTTGAACCATGAAAGACAAAAATCAGCTTCACTTGTTATCAGTCTGAAAACCTTTTAGCAGCAGCAATTAAAATAAGGTGCACTATGGTTTCTAACTGTAATTCTCTGCAGATTTAGCCATTTAATCTTGCTGAGTCTGTATATGTATCTCACTGATCATGTACTTATCTTTCTGATTTTTAGTATATTGGTGTCATGTTAATGCTTTATGTACTGCCTGCAAAGACATCTGGATAATGCAATAAAGTATCTATTCTTTTAAAACAATGCTCTTATCGTTTTGCTTTCTTTCCTTGTTAGCAGACAGCATACAGATGTAGTTGAGAATTATAGTCTTCAGGCTGGACTACAATTCCGATAACCCTTAATCATTGGCCATATTGGCAAAACTTTATTGGGGGCAGAGTCCAACATCTGCAGGGCCATGAGTTCTCCATCCTTGATCTAGACCAGTGGTTCCTAACCTTGGGTAACCCAGGTATTCTTGGACTGCAACTCCTAGAAACCCCGACCAGCACAGCTGGTGATGAAGGTTTCTGGGAATTGCAGTCCAAGAACACCTGGGTTACCCAAGTTTAGGAACCACTGATTTAGACAATCATCATTATTTGGACTACAAAGACACCAGGTGGGGTTAGATCATTAGCTCCTTTTTACAACTTACTACTTTTTTTAAAAAAAAAATGTAAAGCAATTGTTTGGCATTCAAACTTGGTAATATATTTTTAATTCAATAATAATAATAAATAAATACAGAGGCCATTACCCTGTTTCCCTGAAAATAAGACCTAACCTGAAAATAAGCCCTAGTATGATTTTTCAGGATGCTCGTAATATATGTCCTACCCCAAAAATAAGCCCCAGGTAAGTGAAACCCTGTCCTCCACCCTTGTGCAGCAACCAGAAGAAGATGACACGACTGTATTTGAATACATGTAGATTGTTGTACATGAAGAAAATAAAACATCCCCTGAAAATAAGCCCTAGTACGTTTTTTGGAGCAAAAATTAATATAAGACCCTGTCTTATTTTCGGGGAAACACGGTAGGTGGTGAGACAAAGGCATCCAAAAAACAACCAGCGCATATTTTTATTGGTCAAAATCCTATCAGTTATGAATTGCTAATTAAGAAGTCAGCACAGGCATTTGTTGTACTCCATCATCGTTCAACAGTAAATGCCTACACTGACTTAACATATGGCAATTCGCCACTGGAATTTACATGTCTGTGCTGACTTTCTACTTTATAGCAATTCACAATTTGATTACGTTATGCCAGTGTACAAACACAACAGGATTCTGGCTACTGGCTGATAATGAAATCCAATGGCTCCTACTGGTTGCTGCTTATTTTACCATAATTCTTTATCACTCCTCTCCAATCCTCTTCATACCCTGAAAAACTGTCCTAGAGAGCTTGGGGAAAAATCTGGAACATGTTATTTGCATCATAGAGAGCTGCAGTGGGAGAAGATAAACCCCTTGATTCAACTGGCATTAGACATGGAAGCACAATGCTGGATGCAAGGGTACACCATTTAATCTTAACCACAAAATACTATTTAGCTGGTCCCTTCCACAGACAAAAGGTATCCACTAGGGTAACGGAGAGGGCCCATTTTTTTCTGGAAATACTTCCTCCCCACAGCCCATTGCACTACCTTGTTCTGAAAGGCCCCCCAACTCTGCATAACAGATTTTGGGGGGAAAGCAGGGATCTGGTGGAATCTTCCTTCTCTGTTTCACAGAGGGATGCCGTCCAGCAGTAAAGGAACAGCAACAGGATATCACTCCTAAACTAGAAGGGCCCACACAGACAGTTCCAAATGCTAAAAAAGAAGAAGTCTGAAGTGGAAGTCCACTTTCTATTTTGAAAAAAATTGTATTTTGAGTGTTAAACAGTACAGAGGAGGCTTTTCATCTATTTGAAATGTGAATTATTCGTTCTGGAGGATTAAAGAAATAGCAGTTCACCTTGCTGGCAGTTTCTATATTCTAGTTCAGCCAACAGAAGGTAATTAAGATATCATCTTTCTTATTCCACCTTTCCAACTGGGGGGAAAAAGATACTCACGGATCAAAGACCAGACGAGTAATATATTCTTTGGGCATTCTGGGTAGCTGATGTGAGAAAACATTCTGTAAGCCAACCAGCCACATCATAATTTTCTTGTTTGGCTTTTGATTTAGGGAATTTCCAACTACATGAAACTCTATCACTCCCCTGCGCTCTTCCAATCTTGCTGCTTCATCCCGGGCTGAATGTGCTGATAGAAAATTTGTCTGCTTCAAGAAAGAAAAGAGTAACAATTGATTCAGTCTGCTCTACTTTCTTTTCACAATTCAAAATCTTTATACTGTATATGAAACTCTTTGTTTCAGTGAAATTTGAGCAAAATTACATATGGCAAGATTTTAAATCAAAATGTGATCATTTTGAGTAATTATTCCTAATTATAAATAATTATGGCCACACCACACCAAGACTGAGGTCGTATCAATGGTACAGTATATGACTTGTCTTCTGAAAGTACTAGTTTCAATAACTGGCATCTCATTACAAAAAGGATCAAATAGCAGGTGATCTCTACTCAATACCCTGGAGAACTGGTGCTTTTCAAAACAGAAGATACTGGAGAACTGGGCTAAAATTCTAATTCAGTGTAAGCCAACTTCACACTACAGTTTCATAGGCTATAGTAAGCATCATGATGGCCAGAAACCTGTTTGTTACAGCTGCTGGCATAACAGGACGTAAATCTCGGCATCAAATTGCTGCAAGTGAAGAAGGTACTGTACGCACTGGCTGCTGTATGCCAAGTCATACAACAGCAAATGCCTATCCTAACTTATCTTCCAGCAATTTGTCACTGAGATGCACACCTACTGCATTATGCTAGCATTAAGAAAGAAAAAAAGAATAAAAGGATTCAACCTATTCAATGACAACCATCCAAGAAATTCATATCAAATACAGTGGTGCCTCGCTAGACGATGTTAATCCGTTCCACGAGGATCGCTGTCTAGCGAAAACATCGTCTAGCGAAGCACGTTTCCCATTGGAATGCATTGAAATCGCTTCAATGCGTTCCAAGGGAAAACGCAGTCGTCTAGCGAAAATTTCCCATAGGGAAACCTCGTCTAGCGAGTGCGGGTCCCCATAGGAATGCACTGACAGCTGCACTGACAGCTTTTCACCACTAGTCGGCGCACTCCTATGGGGAAACCTCATCGTCTAGCGAAAATCGCCGTAGGGAAACATCGTTTTGCGAAGCGCAGTAGCGATCGCAAAAAGGCATCGTCTAGCGATTTCCTCGTCCTGCGAGGCAATCGTCTAGCGAGGCACCACTGTACTTTAAAACTGCCTGAAATTTAAAAGAATCTAAGTACAACAATAAGCCCATTCAATGATCGGTAGCTAATAAAAATTCTCTGTTCAAAACTGACATGTGTAATTCTGTACAAGCAACAAATATTTCTCACCTCCGGACCAAGCATTGCTGCTGGATCTGTGATGGTGGACATTACTTCATTGATCAGTTCAATAGGAATATCTCCTACAACTCTTGGCTTCTTGGCATCCTCCATAGAATAAGGCTCATTAATTTTTCTCTTCTCCCCTAAGTAATGATGCCAAAGCAAATTAAGTTATCATTTGAAAATGAAAGATGTTATAAGTACCAAGGCAGGAAGAAAATGTTAGAGATGAGCTGAATGCAGAAAAATCTAGACGATTACATGAAAGTTTCAATAACCACATTGAACATCCACAAAGCAGTGTTGATAAATACTGGCACTGATCATAATTTTATCAGTACAATCTAAGTCTACTCAACTGGTTTGTATCAAAGAACATTAGTCTCCATGGTATGTGGGCATTTCCCATTCACTGGCTGAAATCCTTAGTAAGCTTCAACTAGAGTAGGCCCATTTGAATAAATGGAACTTACAGAAGAGTTGATTCACCAAATTTCCACTGATTCAATGGACCTACTCATTCTATTCCTATTCAATGGGACCTACTATGCTGGGCAACAGGATTTCAGGTATTAAATAAAAATTGGTATTAAAGGCTCAGAGTCAATGGCATACCTCCACTGCACCCCATCCACAAGAATCACCAGTACACCTGTGCACTCTAAAAACATACTCTGGGAGAACGTGAAACCCTTTGATTCTTGGCAATGGCAGGAGAAGAGGAAGAAAGTTCCAGTTCTGCTGCCGTTGGATGACAATGGACATTGCTAGACTTTGGCCAGCATCTCCAAAGGCAACCTTAACATTTGGCTGTCTTGCTCCTCTTGGCATCAGAGAAACCAAAAACAGATCTGTGTACTTTTGTGATTTACTTCTCTACACTTTGTAGGGAATAGATGAGTCACACTGGATAGCCACTGAGGTGGAACCTTTGTTGGACACTCTTGGCGTGCTTGTTTCTTGATAGATTTATTTTCTTTCTTTTTTTTCATTATTTAACCTTATTGTGTACTATTAATTTTTATATAATGTATTTGCTTATTTTATCTGTTGTTAGGTCTTTGACCATAAATAAACAATTGAATTGAATATATACCCTGAGAGGTAGGATACAAATAAGGAATAAAATAATAATGTGGTATCAGATATCTAGCATTACTAAGGAGCATGTTAGGAGCTATGTTGTTGTAACTGTTAAAAATAACACTGGAAATGTCCTTTGAGCATCTGAATGTATCCTATACATTTCTTGGATTAAACCACATACTGGCTAATGCTCTCAGAGACCCATGTAATGAAAAACTCCCCCAATTCACTTTGAGAGCTGACAAAGCAGCCAGTATTTTATTTTATCCTGTTCCTCCCCCACTAGGTATTTGCTCCCAGCATCTTCAATTTAACGCTAATAAGCTTGCTAACAAGTAAAAACATGGATCTTATTCCATCGTTATCCAAATGGATATATTTACTGCTTTGTCAGGGGGCATTTTTTAAGGAAGCATTTTATTATGTGTTTTACTTGTGTTTTTAATATTGTTATTATGAGTTTTAATATGATATTTGTTCAATGCTTTTTTTAATATTGTAAAAGTTTATTCATTGGCTTTCAACTTTGCTTCTTTTATATACTGTAAGCTGCACTGGATCCTTTAGGAGAAAGGCAGCATATAAATATTTTAAATAAATAAATAAATACTAAGACTTTAAGATTTTATCTGTTAACTGCCCAGAGTAATGCCTTACACTAATTGGGTGGTATAGAATTTGAAGAAATAAATAAATTTTAGTGCAAGGAATAGGGTGGGTCCTTAATCTTATCCCCCTGCCATGTTTCTCCATCAGAAACGGAATTTTTGCATCTCACCCTGCTGAGAAAAAAGATAAAATACAGATGTAAGACTGTATTAAGAGTGGATAAGATTGATGTCTTTTCTGGCTCATGAATCAGCCAATCTGGCAACTAAGCTTTCATTGCAGAACATTTTGCACATATGGCATGAGAAGCAGCAGGGAAACAGCTTGGCACTTTAGGCCCAGGATAAGCTAAAAATAAACATATTTTGACTCGCCTCATTAATTGCTGAGGGTGGCAATGGCAGTTGTAGCACTGAATAACCAAAGGAGGAAAACAGCTTTATCAGCTCACAGTGAAAGTTTCCAGAATATCTTAGATTTTGGTAATTGTACTTGAACACAAATTGAGCATTGAGGGAGGGCACTACCCTCAGCCTCTATTCTTCTTTTAGGCAGTTTTGTGGCCAAGGGTCAGACAAAATCTAGATTTATGGCAGAGCTAACTATGAGGAAATGACTTTGCTTGGTTCCATCTATAGAATGACTTTTCAAAAAAACTTTTGCTTGAGTCAAGGGTCCTTTAATCTGACTTCTTTGCACTGGCAATGGTTCTTTGTAGCTTCCTGGCAGCCTTGCAGGCTAGGTTTAGAGGTGGAACACAGTCATCTGAGATACACTGTGTACATCTGAGATTAACAAAAAGTATTTATTAAAGGGACATTATTTATAAAATATTGTACAGGGAATCAAGAATGTATGGGTGACTGTTTCTTACAAGTTTGAGATAAGTCTTTGCTACTGCAACCCGCTCAAGGATTTTTGTTTCGTTTTGTTTTATTTACCTCAACCCAAATCCCTGATTTCCATATTCAAGCAGAATTCCTATTTACTTAGAATACTAAATTCTAATCATGACATTTATCTATCTTCTTTTTATGTGCTTTCAGAAGAACTGTTTATGATTTTTCCCCTGGGGATGATTCCTACTGACATATTATAACCCAATACTAATGCCAGCAAAGGCCTGTCCAGGCATTAGTGAGGTGTGCATATTCCACATGGAAAGAGTGACATATGGTAGCCCTTGTAAAGACATGGAGTGGAACCCCAAGGTCAGGATGCCAGAGACATAAAATAAAAAACCAGAGATATTATCAAAATCATACCCTTTAGGAGAAGCTTTCCGGCACATGGTGAATATACATTTCAAAGTGTCCTTTAAGCAAGGGCTTGTGAAATCCCCACTTGGTAAGGACAGTGGTCCACTGGCCTGAATCCCTTCATATGTTGATAAACTTCATATGTTGATATAAAGAGCACACCTATACAGACTATTAAGTGTTTAGATCAAAAGCCCTTTTGATCTGCCTTTTGGCCAGGAGATCAGGAATAAACAAAGGGCTGAAAACTTCAAGTACCCAGGCAAGAGCCTAACAATGGGGTTAATTAGTTGTTTCCTGTCTTCCCAACCAAAGAGATATGATCACTACAGATGATGGATTCTTGGGCTGGAGAATCAATACACAACACCTAAGTAAGCGCTGCTTAGTCCAGCCTAAGGAGATAGGGACTAGCCAGATTAGAATAGCTACTTCTGAAGATTGCCTGTTACTAAGCTTGTACCTAGGAGATGGGGAAGCAATCTGTGCAACTTTACTGCTTAGCTCCTTAGACAATGTTTTACCTGCTTTGTCTTTAATAAAGTTAACTCTTCAGAAACAGTCCACTTGTGGTGTGTAGGTTTCTCTCTTGCAGAGATACATTTGATTCAAATCTAAGTCCAAGTGCCTCACTGTTCTTGGCCCATACTACCAGAGCATTTTGTCTTTAAAGCATGCGCAGAGTGCTTGGAATCAAAAGGGAGATGCTGGTGGCTCTACCGATAATAGTCAAGGAGAAAGGATCCTTGGGGCTGGTGTTGAAAAGGGGCTGCTGGGTTTTCCCTCTCCCCAGCTGTGATAGCTCAGATCCAGAAAATCCTTCCAGCCCTGGAACTGTCCCCTAACTGCTTTTGTTGTGCAAAATGAAGTGATATGTCTAAAAAGAAGGGGCTGTTCTGTCACTGGAGGTTTCCCATATAAGCCAATACATTAAAAAAAAATCAGATAACTGGCGCATCTGAAGAGCACCATGGACCCAACAGTCTCTTTTCTTCAAACATACTACTTTCATGTGAGGGAAGCACCCATGGAGGCTGTGGGCTGGCAGAGTTCCTTCCTCACTTGTAAAGTACACATGCTTCACTGATGCCAGAACAGGGCTTAAGTCCAGTGGCCCATATATCTTTGCTGACTCTCTTCAGTTAGCACTTCTATGGATCAAATTTGCCTAGGTTCAAAAGACCCTACTTTGTTTCAGATGCTTTTATCCCTGTTTCTCAATGCATGGGGGCTGATTCTCTTTAATCAATTCTGAATGGAAGACACTCTACTTTTATTCACTTCATTGCTTTCTGCGTTTAAGAGCTGAACCACGGCAAGGAAACTGAGTTCCATGTCTGAACCTTAGGCTGCTCAAATAAAGTTCTCTAAATAACTCTGAACAGAACTAATGAGAGGAAAAACACTATTGCACTGAACGCCATTTTGGCTGGATACACATCAAGCCATATTTTGACTAGAACTCTCTTTCTTAGAATACGGCACCATCCGCACCTCTACTTTTACCCAGATTCCATGGACTTCAATGAACCTTGCTCAGCACTCTTGCCTCCCCCCGCGCTGGACCTGTACAGATTATAGCAACCAAGAAAAGCTTGTAGTCCACTTCCATTACCTAAGTTTGGGTCCAGGCCAGAGGCAGCCTTGCAACCAGGACTCATACTGCCTCCACTGGGTTGCTCCAGAGATGAAGGGCTTGCACTGTATGAAACAGACCTTACCACAGCAGGGCGGCTAATAACTACAACCACAGAAGAAGAAAATGAAAATTAAGTTATTGGGGTTAAAGCCTCAGTAATGATTCAGGACAAGAACAATGCCCATCACAACCACAAAATATGAGGTAAGAGGCTGCTTTGCCCCTACCTATCAGCCTGTCCAGCCCACCATGACGGTTAGACAAATAAGGTCTCAAAACAGAGTAATTCTTCTTGAGGTTATTGAGCAGATGTGCCAAGGTTTGAAACTGGAAATATGTTTCCCTGTGGCCCCTCTGAAGAAAAGGACTTCCTTAAAGATAGTCAGACCACTGGACCACCCAGCCCAAGATCATGTAATCTGATTGTACGCATCGATCAGGTGACTTTGTTCTGAAGCTGACCCAGAGTGAATCTCACATGCAGCATCAGAATGCCAGTGGCACCATGGGTTCGTGGAACTAGGAGAATAGGTCTATGATGTTAGATCCTTGAGCCAACCTTAGTGCAACCTTCCCCAATCTATTTCAACTCCCATAATCCCAAAGTTAGCTGTTGTGGAAGTTGTAGTGTAACAAATCTAGAAGGCGCCAGTTTGGAGAAGGCTGTTATACAAGTCTAGCTATGAAGATTTTGGATTTTTCTGAACATTCTGAAACACTGGATCCCATGTCTGTCAGACTTAATCTCATCATCCCTGAACATTAGCCATGCTGGCTGGTGCTGATGGGATCTGTAGTCCAAATATCTACCAAGCAATAGTTCTGGGATGGGTGTTTGAGTGCTCAGCACAATACTCCCCCATCTCAGCAAGCTTCAGATGTCATTATTTTGCAAAGTAATCCTAGTGACTGGATGTGTCTCACTTTGATCCACCCAAATACAATCCAAACATTTAACTAAATCAAAATTAGCAGGCTGGAGACAAATGAAGTATAATGTTCAAAAGTATAATCTATGAAAATTTACTAAACATATATAATGAACTTTGAGTTCTTAAATAAATGTTAAGTTCACTAAGCATTATTAATACCAGATGCTTGATAGTTTATTTAAACTCAGTCCTGATTACAGTTTCCAGTAATCTGTCAGTCTGACAGCTGCACTTTGTAAGTTCACTGGAATTTGTTCATTTGCTTCTGTACAAACTCTGTAGATATATTTATACATTCTCTGAGTGTTACAGAACAAGAATCAATATGCTTACAACATTTTATCTGGTTGAAATAGACCAATATAGAAGAATCACAGCTGACAAGGCCAGAATGAACATTTCAACTGTACTTAGGAGACAAAATTTGTATGTGGCAGGCAACCATCCTTTTATTTTTATTATTAGGATCAAACTAAATATGCTGCTAATTGCGTGGATTTAATCAATGTGGATATTTTTTGTACTGCTTGGCAATAGCATGTTAATTTAACACATTAATGTTAAGTTCACTATTTATTTTTCTCTATTTGTCAAATGGTGCAGAATATAAACTTAAATATTTTCAAAGTAATATAAAAGTAATGCTATATTTTACTCATCAAACATCACAAAACCCTGTTATTTTCTTTGCAGTGAATGTGCCTTGCCCTAGAAACAGGGCACTTATTCACCTTCAATCAAAATCTATAACCTGTGGCTACCACACCCCAGGTGTTTAGGAGTTTAGAACTCCCAGACATCCTAGTCAGAATAGTCAGTTACCAGGGCTTCTGGAACTGTAGTCCAATTGTCCAACATCATTTCTGAAACCACTGCCTTTGTCACATAAACGAATCACATGCAAATCATCCCAGTTTCATCTCCCGCTTGAAGTCAAAGGCTGGTTTGCTTTAAATGTAAACTTCTAAAAGTATTTCTCAAACTGAAGTACCCATGAGAAGCCAAATGCTAGTAGTTTTCAATTGTGTGAATTGTCATGAAAACAATATATATGTAAGAAATTGGTTGTTGTGACACTGTGATAAGTCAGCAAGGTTGGAGATGTAAGGTAGTTTTCCTTAACACTACATATTCAACAATAGCTTCTGTAGTGTGGTCCTAAAGAAGTCCATATGAAAGTGGTCAAATAATTCTCAGCACTGTGTGGAGTTAGTCTTGGCGGTGATTCTTGGGTTTCTCTTCTCCTCAGATTAGGAAATAAGATCCCATGTTTTAGGAGTGACAACCTTTCCAAACCTGACTATTTTTCAGACATGTTGAATCTCATCATCCACAACTACCAACTGCTTTATAGGCTTTATAGTCATTTTTAAAACGTGCCAGATTGAGGAAGGCACTTTTGAAAGGGCCAATAACAAATTTGCCATTAACGATTAACAGTGAAGGACTCTTGCAAATCCCACTGTTTCAGAACCAACAATTTCATTAATGAAGTAATAACGAGATGTTCCGCTTTAAATGTTAAGAGCATCAAATGAATCTTCCCATTTCTAAAATTTGACTTTAACAAATTAATTGTCAATCCTAGTGTTCCATAGTCTGATGTTCAGCTATTCGAAACACAGGTATGAAGAAGCCTGAGCAGCTTCAGAACTGTGGGGAGAGAGGAGGAAGAGTTCAATATGTCCTACCCCTGCCATAGTATGGGGGTGGGTGGGGGTGGAATGCCTCTCTTAAGTTGCAGTGTGCAGTTCAATGAAGGCCCCATAGTTGCCAAAGGACTGTCCTCTTAAAATGCAAACAGTAACTTCAGAGAAGTGATCCAGGTCACAACTTCAGCCAAGAAAGAAACAGTTAAGCTCTCCTTTTCCCTGCCACACAATCCAAAGCACACACACACACAAATCTATGTAGTTGGCATAAATATCACCTTTACTCCCCATTTTGCTATATATTACAATACAGTTACCTGTCTGGATGCCTAGCTGGGCACTCCGAGAAGAGGATGCCACAAAATCTGGATCCCAGATAGGAGAACTTTGACTATACACCTCTTCCTCCAGCATGGACAGAAACCTGAACACAGATGATGAAGCAAAATTAATGGACAGAACTTTATGTACCAAGAGAAGCATATCCTATTCCATTGCAGTGATTAATTTAGACAAAGATGAAAACAGGAACAAATTCAGCCATCTGAAAACACTGCTGAAACGTCCAGCAATTTCAAACCTGGCAAAATACAGGTTAAAGAATTCCAATGGTAAACATAAGAAAAAGTGAAAGAAAGAGTGAGAGTGCAGGGAATTGCTTTACTCTCAGTTAGATCATTGTTCTATCTAGCTTAGCATTGTTGACACTTATGACCAGCAGCTCAACTGGTTTTATTTATTTATTATTTATTCATTTTGTTTCTATCCCACCTTCCTTTCAATGAACTCCAAACACTGGACACAGCTCTCTTCCTCCTCAGTGAGCCAAGGTCACTTGTTGAGTTTCATGTCCAAGTAGCATCTGAACCCAGTTTCACCAAGTCCTAGATTAACATTCTGACTCCTACATCTGCCATCTCAGATGTCAGGACTTGAACATGAGACTTTCTCTGTGCAAATCAACTGCTCTACCACTCAGCTACAGACCCTCCATTTATTAGTATAATAAAGAATTGACACAACACATTGTTAGCTTGGGCATTTAATATTATTTTAAATAGTTACTTTGGTAAACGTTACCCATCACAAAGAACATTGTTTTTGTGACATTCATCATTGCCTTGCCATCTCCCAAGCGTACAGAGATATTTAGCAATCAAGGCACTTGTTTTTCACTATGGCTGTAGAACATACCTCCAGGCCAATCTGGAAATCTGGCCAGGGTTGCCTTCAGTGTTGGCAGTCAGAAAATGGGTATACCCTCTAAATTTGGTGCCTAGGGCAAAGCCCTGTTTGCCCTGCATTAGTTAAGCCCTGATATTAATGCTGAATAGTACAATCCCTATCCACCTAGTTTACATCTAATAATCAAAATCAACACTGCAAACAAATATATTTATACAGATATTACACATGGCAACAAATCACTTTTTCAGATTGAAACTATACAGCTTCCTCTGAAATACCAAGATTCATCAAAACAAACACCTGATTGTATAAAGATGACAATAATGCAATACAAAGAAAGCTCCACATTCTGTTTAAAAGATGATATGACTGCTTAATCCTTTCTTTGGAGGTCTGTTGAGAACTCTCTTTTAAAAAAGAAGGACCCACTCAGAATTCTAAACTGCAGATTCACCAACTCAATCAACAGTTTTAGAATTAGAGAGTGATCACACAGAGAAAATATTCCTCAATGCAAACAAAACTCATCAGAAATGGTTTGACATTTCATTCAAGATTCCCATATATTGTAGGTATAAACGTTTTACTTTTTAAAGAGTTTTACTTAAAGTACCTATACAAGTGCTTTAAGTGAAACCCTGAAGTCCAACAAGACAAGGGGTGACATCCTACATAGACTTACATGGCACTTAAGTCCCACTGAATTTAATGGAATTTATTTCTGAGCTGACAAATACAGGAAATCTGAATCTGTAAACCTGACTCCTGTGCACACATCTGGGAGTAAGTGCCACTGAATACAATGGGGCTTATTTTCAATTAGAAAGTTGCAATTCTAAGCATATTTATTAGGGATTAACTTCCTCTCAACCCAAGGAGATTTACTTCCAAGTAAACATGTGTAGAACAGCACTGCACAACCTGCAATTCTACAACCATGAATATATAGTATTCTGCTCTAGAGCCAACCCTATATGGTCAGAAAAATGGATGTACATCTGTTTAGAAATAACCATGAAAAGAAATCACATGGTTCTCATGTTGGCAATTTGTGTAGGCAGCAGTGATCACAGTAATCTCAGAATGATCTTAGAATTGCAGAGCTGGAAGGGACCCAATGGATCATCAAGTCCAGCCCCTCTCATGGAGGCACAGGGAGGAATCAAACTCACAACTTCTAGCTTTGCAGCCAGATGCCTAAACCACAGAGCTATCCAGCAGTCAAAGACGGACATACATATTACAGGTCAAAAGTCCACAAACGAAGAAAATAATTACTTTGGGAAATGTGTGAGGATTAGTGTTCGTTTCTCAGGAGGCAGTTTGTCTTTTTCCTGTCTTGCGTGTTCCAGGAGTTGCCGCCTCATGACGGTAAAGACTGAACGCAACAGTGTTCTCCCAAAAACCTGTGTGGTTTCATATCGAGGTAGACTATCACAAAACTGGGGGACATTGCAGTAACACAGCCACCTGTAGGCAGGAAAAGTTAATCATGATTTAGACAAATGACTCAAAGTTGTATGAAATGTAGCACGTTCAGAATCTCAATGACTATTAATTTATCGCATCTTCTCAAACAGGAGTGCATTGAATTAAAAGGACTCAACAAAATGCCACCAGTAGGTTGACAAGGAATGGTGGAATAGGCTCCTGCCATTACCATTCTCTTGCATCTGAGGTCCCAAGTATATTGCATCTGAACACATGGTGTGCAATATAGCTACTACAGCTGGTATCTACTAATGAGTCTATCCTCCACATATTTATTTCTCGTTAATTCTAAAGCTATTGTATAAATTCTACTAGTTCCAATATGCCTTTTTACATGACACAAGAGGGAGCCAATGGCACTCAGTACCCACAGGCCCCAGTCCTTCAAGATGCAAGTGAAAACCCAAAACAAGATACACCTACCTTGTGTAGTTCACTTTATAGCCAGCAATGTCATCATTCGGTGACCTCTGTCTTCGTTGAGAAGGTGTCTCCAGGTGCCAGTAGTTGATGCGATTTAGAAACATTTTAGCCAGCTCCACTATTGTTTGTCTTTCTTTTGAGGGTAGGTGACTAAATTTATATTGCACAAAATTATTTACTCCCTTTAAAAAGAAACAGAAAGGAAGGGCATGTAATTAGGATACCCAGCAAACCAATACTATTTGTCAATAATTAAGTTACTAATATGTGCTTTCAAATTTTTCTTTAAAATTCTGTTCTCTTCAGTGGCTAGCTAAGATCCAGTTCACCTGTCATCTTTATGGCACGACTGTACATGCATCACACCTGCAACAGCCATGCTAACTTGTCAAATAACTTGGCGCAGTTAAGTCTATATCAGGGTGAGAAAGGTGTGGTGCTCCAGATGTTACTCAACTGCTATTTCTATCAGACCTGACAAACGACCTGCTGTCTGTAGCTGATGAAATTGGAAATTTTCTGTAGTCATTAGCAGATAGTTCACTGTATGGGCGAGGGACCTGTGGCCCTCCAAAGTTGCTGTCATTGATGATGTCACTGCTGCTGTTAGGTGTCATCAACTCATTTCTGACTTTATGTGACCCAATGAACTAGTGACCTCCAAAAGTCCAATCATTAGCAGCTCTGTTCAGGTCTTGCAAACTAAAGGCTGTGGCTTCCCTTAATGAGGCAATCCATCTCATACTCTGGTCTTCCTCTTTTTCCTCTGCCTTCAACCCTTCTGAGGATTGCCTTACTCAGCGAATCCTATCTTCTCATAATAACACAAACACCATATATTGTTGGGCTCTAATTAACAGTTCATGAACTCTAACCATTGGCCACACTGTCTGAGGCTGAAGGACCACACTCTCCTAATTTCTTGCCTATGAACTGTGTCGGTGTTTCACACTGGAAGACATGTCTCTATTCAAATGCAAATGGGTTCTTCATACATAACCTAGCCATCACTGTAGTCCCAAGTCAAGAAAATGGGTTTCAAGATCAGCACTTGCTAATATATATCCAAATGGCTAATAACAATAGTTACCTTCCTGAATGAGGACCTTGGTTTCTAAAGATTACCAACTACCTACGTAGGGTCTTGTAGTGAGTGATGCAAATTGCTATCATCTACTGGAAACTTCCTTTTTTTTATTGCTAATGGTGGACTTCCCAATTTACAAGATGCTTTTCCCCATCCAATTTCCAGAGGCTCTGAACTAAGAACAAACGCCTTGCTGCAGACATGTACAAAATAACACATTAAAAACAGTACTCCTTCTACTAAAATAATCATTACACATTCAGATGAAAGTGTAAACTGAATTCTGAAATACATGCAATTGCATTACAAAGGCTGCTGGGCATGAAGAATGGACAGGACTATCCAAATGTGAACCATCAACATCTGGCTCTCTTACCTATCATTTAGATTTCTCTATTGCCAGATGCCTCAATCTCTTTTCAGAAAGTGTTGTTACATAAAAGCAGAAATACACAGGAAAGAGATGCCTGTGCGTGGACGTTACCTGTTCAATACTAGGCTTCTCAAAGGGGGGACTTTCCAAAGATCCTTCTACAACAGGCTTCCCCATATGTAATATACATTTCCTCAAAAGCTGTATAAAAAAAAAACCAAAGAGTTTATGTCTTTAAATAAAAATCTAATCATCAATTAAAATAATTTATTTATGACATTTTTATCCTACCACTTCTTCACACATACACACACATATTGGACTTCATAATAACTATGTGAGATAAGTTAGGCTGAGAAATAATTATTAACCCAAGTTACTTAATGAACTTTACGACTGAGAGAGAATTCAGACCCCAACATCTCCATCACTCTAACTATTCCATCACACTGTTTGTATGTTGTTCACCACTGTGTAGTGTGTAGGCATCCTTCAGTCTCGAGAGACTATGGTAACGTGCTCTGAATAGAGGTCTTGGAACAGCGTTTAGTGCAGCGATGACGAACCTATGGCATGCGTGCCACAGCTGGCACACAGAGCCCTCTCTGTGGGCACGCGAGCCATAAGTCGCCAGATCACTACCCCTGGCAGCCAAACCTGAGGAGGCGGCTGCAGCCGCGGTGCTAGTGCCCTGACAGGCAGCGGACCAGGATCCCGAGCAGCTGGCGCTGGAAGGGTTGGGCATGACTGGAGGCAGTTCCAGAGTGGGGTCTGGAGGCACCTCCATGCCCGGGATTCCCCCTTCCGCCACCGCCAAATCCACTTCCGCTGCCGCCCGCCACCCACTGGGTTTTTTTTTTTCTTTTCAGTTTGGGCACTCGGGCTCAAAAAGGTTCGCTGTCACTGGTCTAGTGTGACTGAGAAGGCCAATTCGAGAGTGACAATCCCTTCCACACTGAAGACAAATACAATCTGTCCCCTGTCCAGCCCCCTGATTTTGCTGGTTTCGGGACTGCCTCTTTGCCTCGGCCTGCTGAACAAGTTGTTCACCAGTATACAGAGGAAAGGTTTTTCTTTTTTCTATAGCTCCCAGAATACTCCACCTGGCATGGCCAAGAAAAAAAGCAACTAAATACACTTCTGTCTTGAATTGGACCTAAGCAGCACAGTTTTGGTTATACACAAGTGCGTCTGTGTGTACACACACACTCACACACATTCAATAAATACTGTGATTGTATTTGTCTCCAGGAAGTGATTTAAGAAACATGGGTCTCAGGCTTACCTAGGGTCCTGTTGTTGACAGTGCGGCCATCCCCTCAGCCAGCCCCTCTCCTGTCATGGCAACTTCACATGTCAAAGGGGAGGATGCTGAGGCATGCCGGGAGGCTGATGAGGGGCAGGGGTGTGTGTGTGTGTTAAGCAACTGTTTATGCTTTGTAGTTATGGGGGGGGGCATAAGAGTTATACACAGATTTTGAACTACACAGGGGTCCAGTGCCCCTAACCCTAGCATTGTTGAAGGGAGAAGTGTACAGTAATCCCCTGCTTAGCACTCAACATACTTTCCAAGAAAATGGAGTGCTAAATGGATTAGCACTAAACAGGGTCATTTTAATAAATCAGCACAGATTGGGTAGACCAGGCCTCAAGTCTCCCAGAGGACGTCATAACTACATATTCTGTATGCAGAGCACTGGATTTGTTCTGGGGAACAATAATGGGAACTTACTTTGAACAAGTAGAAATAGACCTGCTTGGTATCTGCATCTTCTTCTTTGTGAACACACGTGAAGAGATACTCCACATCCAGGACAATCCCCAACAGCCGGTTCATTTCTTCTTCAGAGACATTCTCCAAATGAGAAACGTGAGCAGCTAAAACAGACACATAACTCTGGAGCTTACAAGAAAAGGCCTAAGCAAACAGAATGGCCCATCTCAGAAATAGCCAACTAGCATCTATAAACTGACCATGAAGAATCTTATTTCATTTTTTAATGGGTGAAACTTTAGCTAATTTCATACTCCTACTGATTAAAATGGGGTGAGACTCTAGAGGAACTGAAAATCACCAACACACCCATTCTTTTCCATGTTAGAGATTATCCATCAGTGCCATTATACTTCAAATATTTCATTCAGATTTTATCCCTACTGTATTAAATAATAATGATTACACACTATCAAGTCAATCCTGACTTATGGTGGTCCATTCTAGGGTTTTCTAGGTAGAGAGTACTCAAATAAGATTGCCAGTCTCTTCTCCTTTGGTCATTCTGGGATTGCATAGCTTGCTGAAAGCTAAACAGAGTGGCTATTCTCCCGGGAGGCACAATGGGGGACCAAAGTCCCAGTATCTGGCTCCACAGCCAGCTACCCACTTCACAAAGCTACCCAGCCATGACAGCAAAATGTATTATCATGCATTTTGTTAAGCAGACTACAGCCGTAGATCTCAATTAGCCTCCTTTCCTTAATCCACCTTTACACTCTGTTACTGTAATATGTCTCTCCTGTTCTCAACATGGAGGTTGAGAAGCACAGGACTGGAACCCATTCAGGCCTTTCTCAGTCCTGGCCTCTGGTGCTCCCCCAGAAGACTACATCATTCTCTGGCCACTTCCAGCTTTTGTATGTTCCCGTGGCCTGAAAGGTTTAAATGTTTCTCCTAAAGCAGGGGTCCCCAACCCCCGGTCCGCGACCCGGCCGCGGTCCGCGGCCTAGGCAGGACCGGGCCACGGACACAGATCTCCTGCCCCCCCGTGAGCGCCGCCGTGCGCATGCAAGCCCTGCAAGCGTGCCGCACGCATGCGCGCGAGGGACCACCCGCGAGCGCCGCCGAGCGCATTTGTGCGAGCGCACTCCGCCACCCTGCGGGTGCGCCACAGCCCCATGAGCCTGCCACTCCCCCTGCGTGAGTATGCCACACACCCCCAACTGGTCCGCAGTTGGGAAAAGGTTGGGGACCACTGTCCTAAAGCTTAGTTATTGGCACAACAAGTTGTGTTAAAATATGCTGGTAACATGGATCCCCTCTCCTTTGCCTTTGGCCTCGCCCACCACCACGATATGTCTCCACCCCAGAACTTCTCTGAAACTGAATTCAGTAGTTTGGGCTAAGAGAGGTTCCCTTCCCTTGCTCTGCAGTGTACCTTTAACATTCTCCTTAGCTAAGAATTGATCTTTTATGGCACTGCATCCATTATCTTCTTCACTGTGTGGAATGTCTCTAACATATTCATTTATGAGAGACCTGTAAGCATCCTGGCAGAAGAGTGATTTGGCTAACAGTTTTAGAGATGAAAGGAGTTCTTAAACCTGTGCTGCATGGTTATTGTTAATCTGTGATTTCTCACCAATTCCCTCTTCCAATGCATTTCAGTTTCAAGTGTCTGCATAAGAGAATTCATCACCTCAGGAGTAGCTTTTGTTGTTAAAACAGATAATTTTACTAAATATTATCAGAACATTCTAAACGTTCACGGCTATTGTATAGTAATAATTCATCTAAAGTTCTCTGGACAAAATTCCTTGCTAGCTTTCAAGTATGCCCCTGAGACTGTAAGGCAGAGTAAATGCTTCAGTGTCTTAAAAGCTTAATAAATGGCAGTTATAACCAGCTAACAGCAGGAGGCTAATAGGGAAATTAGTTACACTGTCATTTTAATGATTGCATGGTTTGAACTGTGAAGGCACTTCTGTCCACATTTCCTATTTTCAATAGTTTATCATTTCGCTTTGAAGGAGAGAAGAAGGAATTAGAAATTTCTCTGCCTGTTCAGACTCAATGTCTTTTGTCCTTGCAGACCTAACTAAATATGTGCAAAGGTATGATTTCAGTGGTCCATATCTAGGCCATCGCCTATATTAGCGCATCACAGCTAGCCATTCTGGTTTATTAAATATTCTGTGCTCTGTTCCCTTCATATTAAGGGAAAACAACTCAGGAAGCCACAATTACAAGTAATTCCCCATTATATCTGAATCTGGGAAAACAAACTAGGAAAGGACAATTGTACATAAATTATGTGACATCAAGTCAATTTCTACTTAATGAGACCCTCCCCAGTGTTTCCTAGATATAAAATACCTGGAAGTGGTTTACCAGTTAGTCCTTCTGGGGTGCTCGGCATTTGCCCAAGGTGACAGAGACAAGCTCTTCTCCCAAGAGGCACAGTGGGAAATCAATTCCGGGTGCCTACACAACAAGGTGCTCCACACTAATGAGCTATTCAGCTAATTCAATTGTGCACAATCTCCCATTATATGTGAATCTTAGTCCATGGTCTATTAACAAGCCAAAATCAGAAGCCAGCTTTAAATCATGCTTTGAAGTTATCTTATGAACCTGGACAACACAAATGCTGGCTGTAAAACTTAATTCATGAATAATCTATTTTAACTCATCATCATCATCATCTTGGGGAGGTCAGAAAATACTCTCAAGTTCAAACCATACAAATGTTTTTATCCTTATGCAAATAGGTTAAAGCAAGTCTGATAGCTTGCCATATAATACATAACTATGATCACAGCTTCACAACAGTATATGCTGAACAAAGAAAGCAGGATTATTTATAATCCCTGATGTTACACTTTACAAACAAGTTTCACAGTCATTTCTGTTTGAGAATTAAATACTGACGAGCCTTTCAGATACAAATACTGCAAGCTGTGGAGAAACCCTGAAAGCAGAAATTGAGCCTACAATATATTGTAGGCTTTAAAAAGAAACACTTTTTAATTGTGTTACTATCCCATCCTCCCTGCTCTCAAATAAATGGCATCTGGGAATTTATGAAAATTTGATAATTTTCACAAAGTATGAATTTCTACTTGAACATGTTTACCTTTACATTTCTTTAAATATTCTGAAGGAGTCTCAGTTTGCTGTTTGCAGCTTTCCCCCCAATAATTTACAGTGATTACCAAATAAATCACGGTAATAAATAATATCAGAAATGACCAAAAAAATCTAATTTAATCCAATTTAATAGTATCTTACTGTTTTGACATACCTGTACCACCTCACTTGGTAGTACATAGTTATTAGCAAGAAAACTGGTTTTTAAGAATCAAACTATATCCAGATACAATTTTCGGAATCTGCAGAGCCAACAAACTTCCAGTTTACCACTTTCATAACATTTTCAGCTGTAGCAAGGTTTTAAATACGTCACTCAATCTGGTCATCATAAACCAAAAAACATGCATAGTCCTGCATGTCAGCAATAGAGGGAAAGAGGTGCTCCCCTGGAATCCTAAATTTATTTACAATTTTGTCATACACAGACAGACACACTGTTTCACTGGCACACATCACAGATACAAATAAGTGAATGAATATCTCTCTTCCCCACTCCCTGAAAATTATTTGGACACTTGCATGCACTTTTAAAAAAAACTTTAATGACAGAAGTTTATTGATTTATCTTACAATCTCATTCCCTGAGCATGTATAACTATAAGTGGTGGACTATACGCGTCAAATAAAAATACCAACATTCCAGCATTGAAGGCCACAAAGCCTACCTAATGCATGATTACAGCTACGGCATGGCTCTGTAAGGCTCACAACTGTCTGCTGCAGATCAGCCCTGGGTGGTGTGGGTGGCGGGTTGGGGTTTTTCCATCCATTACATTTACAGGATTCGTCAGCCTATAATTTAAAAAAGGAAGGAAGGAAGAGCAGAGAGAGGAGGAGACAAAGAGGCAGATAGAAATTGTTTGAGTTTAGATAATGCAAATGTTTTGCACCCAGTTATAATTGACAAGTAGAACTTTCATACTGTGTTTTATTTTCTGTAACCTATGTGTTTATGATACAAGTATGTACATGCATGTACATAAATAAGAACCAGAGCGTAAACGGAATTCTGCTTAGAGAATGACCCTGCATAAGGGACAGAGAATCAAAGAATCATAAAATAATGAAGTAGGAAGGGGCCTATAAGGCCACTGAGTCCAGCCCCCTGCTCAATGCAGGAATACAAATCAAAGGATATCTGCCGGGTGGTTGTCTACATTTCTCTTGAATGCCTCCAGTGTTGAAGCACTCACCACCTCTCGAGGTAATTGGTTTCATTGCCGTACTGCTCTACCAGTTAGAAAGTTTTTCCTGATATTCAATGGAAATCTGGCTTCCTGTAACTTCAGCCCCTTGTTGTGTGTCCTGTAATCAGGGATGATCAAGAACAGATCCTGACCCTCCTCTGTATGACAGCCTTTCAAGTATTTGAAAAGGGCTATCATATCTCCGCTCAGTTTTCTTTTCTCAAGGATAAACATGCCCATTTCTTTCAGTCTTTCCTTATAGGGCTTAGTTTCCAGCCTCCTGATCATCCTTGTTGCCCTCTGAACTTGTTCCAATTTGACCCTCCAAGCCATGGTTACCACAGCTTTTTAATTTTATTTGCCAACCCATTCACCAAATGATATATTTATTCACCAAATGACCATATTTCTTGCTACATTTTATTTGCCAACTGAAGACCTAGGACACTCTGGGGATACTGTTGGCAGATTGCCAATGTGATTGTGAAATCAAAAGATCTGAAATACAAAATTGATAGCAAATTGCAAAAACCAAAGAAATCAATAATAAAACACCAACAACCATGATCAACAGTATCACTCCTTCTCCAAATACTGTGGGAGGTGATACGAAAATCTGCAGGGGAAAGCAGTGAAAATTACTTCCGCTGCCATGCCCATGAACAGGCATCTCTACCAGATTGCAGCTGCTTCCACGCACAGGTAGTTATTCTGGATCTAAGCCATTATACATACATAAAGTAAGAGTTGCTATTACTTATAAAATAAACAACTCCCATGGAACTGGCTAGCATGGAAACACTACATAGATGGTACTGAGAAAGTGGAATAATTGATCAAAAGACAATTTGCTTAACAAGCCAAACACTACACTATAGATCTTGGCATGTTCTTTGGTCACATGAGGTCCATGGTCCAAGTGGAGGGGTGCCTAACTCCCAAATCTGGGGCTCTAGTACATCTTAACAATATATTTACAGAATTAGAGGTCAGTGTTTCATCATCCTTGAATGATTACAAACATAGAACAACTATGAATTTCTAATAGGAACTTATCACACATTTCAAAGAAAAAAAAGAAAAATGCATATTACACAAATGGAGTATTAATCCCTAAATTTTCTGATGTCATCCTGATTATCTGCATCCTAACATAACAAATGGACAAAATTGATATTAATAATAAGACTCTTAGAACTGCAGAGCTGGAAGGGACCCTATGGATCAATGAGTCCAGCCTCTGTCAAGGAGGTACAGTGGGGAATCTAACTCTCAACCTTTGGCTCTGTACCCAGATACCTAAACCACTGAGATATAATTTTTTTTCTACCAAAATACACAATAATGTGCAACATACAACAGGCCACAGTAACTTGCTACTGAAAAGAAAAATACTGGTTGCTATTTACTCTGCAAACAGCCTTTATTAAGAAATTTGTCAGAAATACATCACATACACATTAACTGTACTACACCAATTCCAAAACACCATAAAATATTAGGGTGTACTATTCTGTGTAGGCTTATAAAACACACATTTGAGAAATCAACTGGGCATTTCTCCTGACACTGGAATTTTCTTATGCAACGTTCTTGCAGTGGGAACACACAAAAATATGTGACAGAACAGAACATAACCAGAAATTACGTTAAAATAACTCTTCCTACAAGTTCTATTTTTTTCACTTTTATAAGTACCATGACAAATTTGTTGAGTGTCATACATGTTCAAATATTGATCTGCCCCCAGGGTGAACCGTGGGTCTGCATGAACCTTTGTTTTTTTCTAAGGGAGCAAAGAAAAACACTGGGGAAAGTGGGTGGAGGGAGTGGGAAAATTACTGCCAAGGTCTGTAAATATTAAGCTTGCTCTTGCAGATCTATCAATTCCTCCTACTAGCAAAAACAAATTGAAAGGACATGGGAAAAGGTGAACCCAGCTACGAGCAAACAGTTTGTATGGTAATTATCCCACAGCCTAAATGTCATAAAGACAGAGTGTCTATAAAAAAAATGTACTGTTGCACAATAATTAGCATTAGCAGTGCCAACAAACAGATGTACTAATACTGTAGCCGGCAGAGCTAAACTGCCAGGAATGAATACCAATCCTCCTACAAGAAGAGGGGAAAGGATCTTAAAACACACACACACACACACAGAGAGAGAGAGAGAGAGAGAGAGAGAGATTTGTTGCTTCTCTAAGCATATTTCTCAGCACTTTTCTAAACAGCTGATCTTGCTTTCAAAAAAACCTGGAGACTGGAAAGCAAAAACTTCTAGCCCTATGGCACCAGGAGGCTCATACATTTTTGAAAGTATCTCTGGCCCAGGCCATTTAAAGACTAAAAGAAGCATGCTGAATAGTGCTAGGAAACAACCCAGAGCCCTGTCCAGTTCTTTCAGCGCAGGTTCTCGTGTGCCCCCACTACATCTCACCAACTAGTAAGAAAGCAGTATTACACTTGGGAGCCGATCAGATCTTCAAAGGCAGCAAAAAACATTCAAGTCCAGCAGTCTTCCTGGATGTTATCCCATCCATTCTTGACCCCAACAGTGAACAAATTTTGCACTCAGCAGTGAGTGTACATTCCTAAGAAGCTTAAATCATGCCCCTGCTGAGTGGCTTTGAATCCTCAGCAGTGTTTTCTCTTGAATCTTTCTGTGCTTGACAGAACACTACCACCACCATCACCCCCTCTTTTTGGCTTTTCATTAATAAAAGAATGTATTAAGTTTCATCCTTGACAACTTAAAGAGTGTTGGGCAGGGAGCAACTGCAATATATAGTTGCTATGAAGAAATACAATTATGTAATATTATGCAAATTATATGAGGATATAAAGTGTGCATATGTGTGTATGCGTAAAGAAATAAGGGTTATATTTGCTTGTGCAGCACAGACTTTTTTCAGTTTGAAAGGAATACCTGTTTGTTTTAATGTTGTGTGAGCTGCTGTGAGTCCCTTCACTGGGAGAAAGTGGCACAAAAAATTAATCAATAAAGTGATTTCCAGTACTAAAATAAGCTAAGGTTAGCAAGGTTCAAAGTAAAAGTGATTGCATAGAATACTTAAAATAGCTGCTACTCAACATGAAATCTCTGGATCACATTCCTCCCTCACATTACATGGAGATATGCCCCATTCCTACTATGCATTACAAATTTCTATGTCCCTGTCTGGAAAGAAAATGTAGAACATGATGACTGCAGGACTAGGGTTAGTAGTGTAATCCTGTATGTATCTACTCAGAGGTTAGGTCCCACAGAGTCCAGCATGGCTTACTACCAGGTACGTGAGTAGAGATGGGGGTATTTTTATTTGAATACAAATACCCCCGCACAGCTGGACGTAACAAGAGTCCGCCCCCCTGGTCCGCTGCTGCCGTTGGCTCCGCTCTCCTTCCAATTGCTCCGGAGCTCGCGTTCAACTATCCACTCCTGGGAGAAGGAGGGAAGATGAGTCTCCCTGCCAGGCTGACGAGTGGATAGCCGACCGAGAGCTCCGGAGCGTATACGAATACCCCCATCTCTATAGTTGAGTATAGAATTGTGAAACACCATTCAAGCAAGAAAGAAATTACTGCTCTCTAGATACAAGTACATAATTTCAACCCTGCATCAAAATTAAAATTATTCTGGTTGGGAAAAATCCCAACTATCAAGATGTCAGTCACAGCCATACTCATACATATTTTGCACAGTTCCAGTGGGGCTCAACGAGACTCTGTTAAGCTACTAGAAAAAGAAAACAAGAAAAAAAAAAGCATAACTCAATTAAAGACAAGTGCTAGCATCCCCAAAAACACAATATGGAATCTCCAGCAGTGGCGGGGGAAAGATAATACCCAATTTCAACTGTTATTACTCTGCATTCCACTATTTGGAATGCTGACGTTGCTTACAAAGGATAATTCCTCCCTTCATAGCAAGTAACTCACAGCCTATTTACATATGCTGAGCAACCAGGTTAACAACTGCTGTAGACTAGAAGGCGTACAGAGCCTTGATTCTCACTAGCTAGGGGTACTGGAGTTTGGTCCACTGCATGTATTTATTTAAATTAAGAAAAGGTAACTGCACACCCAAGAGACATAAATGATGACAGCTCACAGAATTTCTTCAAAACTTCGTATTCCTTTTTTGAGTACTGTATTCAAGAAATCTCTACAGTTACATCACCTTCCACACATCCAGTCTCATGGAGAAATTTATTAACTTTAAAATGGCCAAAAAAACTTTCTGTTCCACAATCAAACATGATCAAATGAAATGGTGAAAGTATTTTGTATTGATGGAGTATGTACCTTGTTTCCCCGAAAATAAGACAGGGTCTTATATTAATTTTTGCTGCAAAAAATGCATTAGGGCTTATCTTCAGGGGATGTTTTATTTTTTTCATGTTCAACAATCTACATTTATTGAAATACAGTCATATCTTCTGGTTGCTGCGCAATGGTGCACAATGGTGGAGGGTGGGATTTCACTTAACTAGGGGTTATTTTTGGGGTAGGACTTATATTACGAGCATCCTGAAAAATCATACTAGGGCTTATTTTCAGGTTAGGTCTTAAATTTGGGGAAACTGGGTATGTGAAAAAGATCTGGCTCTTGCTATGTTGTTTGGGGGTAGTTTTTGTTTTTGATGGATTTGTTATCCAAGGAAATAATACATAAAATTTTACTTGTGCACTGGAAAGAAATTAGAAATCTGTGTTAGAATTACTAGGAACCGACTAGCAGTTGTATCATATTTTAATTTAATTTTTGCAGTATATACACTTCTGAACGCATATTACAGACCTGCTTTATTATTTACTTTATTACATAAAAGTAAATTGCCCTCCGCAAAGTCTGATCTCAATATGGCATGGAAGTGAACTTGGGTTTTCAAACGCGGCACAAGTAGTGCACAAGCTCTGGCAAGTTCCATCAAGCTGGTAAGGCTTCAAGGGCAGCCCCAGTGAAAGAACACATGCAAGCTGTCCAAGGACCAGCCTAGCCAAGTACAGAGAGGCTCGATACTATAAAGAGGGACATCTAGGGAAGATTTGGTCACAGCTACTATGAACACACTGATTGTGTGAAACACAGGACCACACCAGAAAAATAATTGCTCTTAGAGGTGTGTATATCCCATCTTTCTTTCAGAAATATCAAGGGGGCACAAGCAGTGCTCCCTTTTAATTTTAACAATAATCCTGCAAAGTAAATTAGGCTGAGGAGTACTGGCTGACCTAAGATTCCACAGCTGACTAGGGGTGGGGAGGGCCCCTTCCCCTTGGACTATGGGATACTTCTGCAACTGGAGGTTCTCAGCCTCATTTTGTTTCTCCAGCCACTGTACCACGTTCAACTCATTCATGGACACTGTACAATATTTTTTTCCTTGTAAACCAGAACAAAATCCAATATTGTGCATATTGGTGTCACACACACACACACACACAGAATAATTTAGCAAATTACTTCAGTATCATTATGTCACTTTGCATTACTACACTCCACAAAACAAAACTCTAATCAATGAGCAGTCTAGGCTCCTATGCATAGCCCACACTGGAAAATAAATCACTATCGATTTGTTTTATGATTAACATTTTCCTAGCGGTACGCTTTAACACAAAATATGGATTGTAGACCCTCTCACAGGGTGTTGTGATTAATGTATATATTTGCCACATGTGAGTTTATCTACTGCCCTTTCTTCAAATAAACAGTAAACAATGAGGTGCTAATAACTGGGAAGATTAATGTAATAATATTTTGGCTATGGTTCAGAGAACTGTGAACCCAGTTTTGAAAGAACAAAAGTAACTATATTGCCCAACAGACTAATAATCAGACTCAAAGGTCATACGTTTTACAAATGAGTTGGTGATATAGTACCAAAATGAGTTTTAAGTGGTGAAATATTGCTACTGGGGGAGGTGGGATGAAAGCTCAAAAGATCCACTGCACAGGAATAAATTTTCCCACAAGTTGGAGACAGCTGGTGTAAACAATACTGGGCTAGATGGGACCAGAGAGTCTCAGGGTCTCTATCCTGAGTATGGCCTAGGTACTCCAACTGCTTATGATAACCTGGATGACTTGGGATAGATAAATAACAAGCCAGAAACATATTAACTAACTGTGGCGCCTCATGGAGCAGTGGTAAAACTTCAGTACTGCAGCGAAGACTCTGCTCATGACCCAAGCTTGATCCTGACAGGCTCAGGTAGCTGGCTTGAGGTTGACTCACCTTCCATCTTTCTGAGGTCGGTAAACTGAATAGCAAGCTCGCTAGGGGTGCAATGTGTAGTCTGCGTAATTAAATTGTAAAATGCTCAGAAAGTGCCTTAAGTGCTATGGGGCGGTACATAAGCAGTACACTTTGCTTTAGTTCATATCTGAGAGGTACTGTCCCATGAATGATGAGCCGGATTATCACAAACATGCATTCTGTCCCTCAATACTTTTTTTCTTACGCAGAAGAAGAGAGTAAAAGTTTGTGTTTTCACTTTTGACTAAAAAGTGACTAAACCAAAGTTTCCCATTACAATGAACTAAGGGAACCATGGATTATCCTAACTCTGGTTAGGAAACAAACCAGGAATTCTGAACACTGTTTCAATCTGGTTTATTTTAAGTAAGGTTAAGGAAGAGGGGGCAACTTTGGCAGGTTCATAGGCTAATTCTGCTCTCCTCCCCAGAACCTGCCATAGGCTACATCTGCTCCAAAAACATAATTTGTTCACTTTTGTTCTTAAATCTTGAAGGAGCTGGAAGTTAACAACCAGTTTGTGGAGGAAAAAAACAAATGTTACCCTCGCCATATAGCAAAGCATGTTTATGTTCTAAGGAAGAACTAATGGTCATGGAGGTTCTGCCAGTATGGAGTTCCAGGATCAGAAATCTTCATTTCTACCTCTACCCAAAAAAGGAGGAGGAAGGATCTGGGGGCCAGAAAATTAGACAGGGCACATGCACATCTTAACATGTTAGGACAAACCACAGTTCTATACATCCATCTGTTTTCAAAGAGTTCACTGTCACATCCAATCTTGGGGAACTGGGATTGGGTAAACAGCAAGCCACAATCAGAGAAAAACTATAGCTCAGCAGCACAGCACATGCCCTGAATGTGAAAAGTCTGAGGTTCAACTCCTGGCATCTTCAGGTAAGGCTGGGAAAATACTTTCCCAGCCTTACCTGAAGTACATGGGCTTTCCGAAAACATGGAAAGTCCATGTACAGTGTAGACCAACCATCTCCAGCAGATGTTTTGGATTACAGTGCCAATCAGCCGCAATCAGTATAATCAAAGGTTAGAGATTATGAAAGCCATAATCCAGAAAATCTGGAGGGCAGCAGGTTGGGGAAGGTTGGAGTAGACCATACTGGGATAGACAGACCAGTGACTTCATATGGCAACTTCTTGTATTTCCTAACTGGAGTTTCCCTTGGGATTATTTAAATTAACCCTGGTTAGCCTGAGTTCACAGGTAACCAAGAACCATGGTTTGTTTTCAATCTCCTCCTTATAGGCAATCCACAGGAAGAAAGAAACACCTATCCCTTAAACTTGATGAAGCCCGTTTCTATTCAAACCATGGTTTCATATTACATTTCAAAATGGAGATTGTGCTTCAAATAAAAACAAAACAAAATAGTGTACTCTCCTCCTAAAGCAATGGTTCCCAACCTTGTGTCCCCAGATGTTCTTGAATTAAATCTCCCAGAAGCCTTCACCAATAGCTAGCTGTGTGGGCCAGGATTTCTGGGAATTGTAGTCCAAGAACATCTGGGGACCCAAGGTTGAGAAGCAGTGTCCTAGAGTATGCAAAGATGGAAATATGCTCATTCATATCACTCCTTACATTGGCTGTGTTGGCTATAGCTAACAGGAGTGGCAACTAGAGATGGGGGTATTCGTATTTGTCTACAAATATGAATATCCCTGCGCAGCTGGACTTAACGAGGGTCCAGCCCATGGGCCCGGACTGTCCACTCACACATCTGCTGCCGGCAGCAGCCCCACTCATCCTTCCAATTGCACCCGGAGCACCGATCTCTTCCTGCTAGGCCGGCGACTCGGCAGCTGTGCAGGGAGAGTGGTTCTCCCTCCCCCTGCCTGAAGTGGCCAGCTGAGCAGATAGAGAATGGCGCTCCAGGTACTATTGGAAGGATGAGCAGGGCCGCCGCCAGACACGTGAGTGGACAGTCTGACCCCAGGAGCCAGACCCTCGTTAAGTCCAGCTGCGCGGGGATATTTGTATTTGTATACGAATACAAATACCCCCATCTCTAGTGGCAACCCAACAACATATGGAAGGCTTCACATCTCCTACCCTTGATATGTTGCTCAGCACACAGGAGTGTCTGAATTTAGTGTTTTTGGTACCACAAAATATGGAAAGAAAGTCCTGAAACAATATACAGTATGTGGAAAGTTCTCAGAATTTATAAATGCTATATAAATATTAAAGATATAAAGAATTGATACTGAGAATTATTGTTGCCTTTTGTTCTTCAGCACATAGAAATGTGTGGTAGCAGGGCCTTCATTTGCTGCCTTTATTAGAAGCCTGATGGGTATTAATGGTGTGATGCTATTCGAAGTGTCAATTATTTTACGACATGTCATGCTGAGTAAGATTATAAATACTTCTGTGTTCATTCACCTGTATGAGACTGGAGCCTACAGTGCACTCCATTAACATATTGGTATGACTGTGTTTCTTCTGTTTATATCTATGAAAACTGTCAACTCTCTATGCATCCTGTTTGCGTTATACTTACAAAGCTAAATGAGTGTAGTTAAGACAGAAAGGAACCTAGTAAAAGCATCCAACACATTTTGCTAGCAAATCTATTTCCTTGTCTGTCCACTGTGTTTTATACTCTTGTACAAAAGATCTACACATCACATACTAGTATCATTATCAATAAGTCATTTCTTTTGCACCACCACCCAGAGGAAGTAGATGAAGAAATGAGATTCCCAAACCAGATAGGACAATTTTTTTTATTTTTTTTGGTGGAATGTATGAAGTTGCCTTATACTGAGTCAGACCATTGGTCCATCCAGCTCAGTACTGTCTCACTGGGAGCAGTTCTCCAAAATTTCAAGAAGGATTTTTTTTTCAGCCCTCCCTAAAAATGCCAAGGATTGACTCCTGAACCTTTTACATGCAAAGATGAATACTAGCACCACTAAATGACAACCACTTCTTTACAACACTTGATGCATGATTGTTTTTTGTTCAGATCCTACCTGATACTGCTAGTATTTATACGACATCATCAGTGTATAAAGAATGTTATGGTGATCCACCATGACAGCACAGACAAATGCCCTGCCCCAGAGGAAATCACTACCTAAACTAGATGGTAAGGAAACAACAGGAGGAAGAAATAAAGTAATATGGGCAATGGGATAAGAATGTCAACACATGTTATTAGGTATAAGAATACCATCTCTATGACCTTGATGCTCTCTGGATTTATTGAGTTACAATTCCTATCACTCCCACACTGATGCGGTTGGGAGTTGTAGTCCCACACATATCAAAAGCATAAAGGTGCGGTAGGTTGTGCTAGACTCTAGTTTGGCACAATATGAATAGACAGGGATGAACAAAAACAACAGGAGGCATGAGCAGCAGCCTAATATGAACAGCTGGGAATGAGCCATAGCACTACACTGCCCCACCCCTTCGTCCTGCATGATTCCAGAAAAGTTAGCAAGTTTTCCTTTCCACTTATAGTTAAGCATGCTTTGCCATGTTGCCTGGCCTGACAAACTGTGGTTAATATTGCTCAGAGACTGGAAAACATCATAATCCCACCAGACAATTCCAGCAACAATAACCTTTCCCATCTCTGACATTACTAAAAGTAAAGGTTTCCCTTGACAATTAAGTCCAGTTGTGTCCGACTTTAGGGGGTGGTGCTCATCTCCGTTTGTAAGCCAAAGTGCTGGGTTTTGTCTGTAGACACTTTCAGTGGTCACGTGGCTGGCATGACTAGACACGGAACACTGTTACCTTCCCACCAAGGTGGTACCTATTCATCTACTCGCATTTGCATGTTTTCGAACCGCTAGGTTGGTAGGAGCTGGGACAAGCAACGGGAGCTCACCCCGTCGCATGGATTTGAGCTGCTGGCTTTTCGATCAACAGCCCAGTGGCTCAGCAGCTAACCTTCAGTGCCACCCGTGTCTCATGTCTCTGACATTAGCTATGGTTAATTTCAAGCAAGCTCAACACTGAACACACTGAAGCTGGCTTACTGAAACTAACTTGGAATGAAGGTCTAGGTTCAGACAACAAAGCAAGCTGTTTCCATAGAGATTGTGCTGCACCTTAATAATCTTAGAACTGCAGAGCTGAAAGGGATCCTATGGATCATCAAGTCCAGCCCCTGTCACGAAGGCCCAGTGGGAAATCAAACTAACAACCCCTGGCTCCACCGCCAGGTATCTAAACCACTGAGCTATCCAACAGTTAACCTTTAGGACTAACAGGTTAATTATTACATAAACTTTTATGAAGACACCACCCTCTTCCTCATACTGTGTTTATGTGAAGGTAATTGTCACTGCATTAAAACAGCAAGTATTTTTCTTTGCATTCATTCCGCATTTAAACTTGCCCTTATTCCACTGCCTATATCCCCTTCTCAACTATATATACTTTCTCTCTGTATCACTCCTTACATCTGAGGAAATGGGTTTCATGCCCAAGATAGCTCCTGCTATAATAAATCTGTTAGTCTTAAAGATGCCATACTGCTCTTTGTGATTTTACAGTCATCTGTTCCTAATCAAAAGCCAACGTGAAAACTTCTGAATCCTTCTGTCAGCTGTATGGAAAGTGAAGAGGAAAAAGGGGAATCGCAAGAGTCCAACACTCACTGTGATCCATCCTTACCATGTTAGACTATGATTTATCCCAGCTCATGCCTTCTGGATGCCCAGTGAGCATAGCTCTAGGTTATGCTCATTGGGCATCACAGAACCTGCAGCCCCAGCACATTTGGAGGGCATCCACGTGGGAAAGGCTGGTAGGGGTGATGCACAAATACAACCATATAGAAAACCTGGTGACAGCTGAAGTGACAATATTGAGATCACCCAAAGCCATATGGAAGAGGTAAGGTTTGAGGAGTGAGTTGAAGAGAAGGGAGAGGTGATACCACAGACATGTTCAAGGAGGCATTTCCAAGTTCATTATGGGCAAAAATACAAACAGGCAAGTGCTTTAGTCATCTGCCCCCTTTGCTGTAAAAGGAGAAACTAGTCTAGCAGCATGAGAACCAGCCAGACAGGATCACTTATTATCCCATTTCTTTCTGAGAGTTATTTTCTGGAAAAGCTTCCCATTTTACATTACTATTATTTATTTTATTATATTTATTTATATTCTAGTGTACAGTACTCAGTGTAATGTAGTGAACAGAATGACAGACTAAGACTCAGGAGACCTGTGTTTGAATCCCTGATCAGTCATGGGAACCCCCTGGTAAAATTTCTCCTTAAATATCTCAAATTACTTTGAAAGCCCTATCAGAGTCACTGCAAGTCGGTTATAACTTAACAGCACATAACCTATATTTATACTCCACTCTACTTCAAATGGGCTGAAGACAGTGTACATGGTTTTTCTTCCCACTCCTCTCAACAACAACCCCACACATGATTGACAGGCAGTGACTGACTCATGATGATTCAGTGAGAAGCCTGGATCTCCCAAGCCACAGTCTAGCACTCTAGCCACTACACCATATCAGCTCTTACATTAACATTCGTCAGTAAACAAGCGCTTGGTGAAACACGTAGTTCTATGCTGGCATTGTTCATTTTTATATTTTAAAATAATTACCATCAGAGTTGTTACTTCAGCAGAAGGACCCATCCAGCCAAACTCAGCTGACTGATTCAGCAGGGCCTTCATAAATTTCTTGTTCTTGAGCTCTGCCTGGTATAGCTAAGAAGAGGAAGTCAAGTAACTTGCTTCCCACAATATACATCTGGTAGGCTGTATTCTGCTTAATGGGTTATCTACAAGTGATGTCAGCCTACTTTTGCGATCATGTGCACATATGTGTGTATGCATGCCTGTGATAGTGAACATATACATTTCCTTGCATGTGTGGATATTGGTTCCATATGAGTTCCATCTGCAGCTTCTGCCCTTTTGAGCTACTGAAAAGAAACCATAACAGAATTACTGGAGAGTTGTGGTTTGTTTTTTGTTTTTGTTTTTAAAAGAAAACCATTTCAAAGTAAACATTCTGTCTTTGTGTTATCATACAACTTCTCCTTGGATAAAGCTCATATGCAGGCCAACCCCTGTGTCAGCAGAGATAGAGAGACTACCTTATCCATCTACTACCATCCAACTACTCTTCAGCTATGAGAATTCCTCCAGTATTAGCCTGTATTTTCAGTCATTGCTATTGTTTTGTTCACCCTCACTGTTGAGTAAGCAAGTAACAAAGTTGCCAGGATTAACTAATACATATCAAACTAATGACTATTGCCAGACAAATAGGACACAGAGAAGAATGAGGTATACATGAATCAGAAAGAGCAGCAGGCTTAGTCAAGGTGAGCTACATGACAAGCTGTGAGAGCAAGGAATCTGATAGGAAAGACAGGTAACTAGAGTGACAGACAAAAACAAACTCAGTTCACATCCCAAAGGATTTTCAGAGGTACTCCTAAATTCTCACATCTGGGAACTTTGATCCAAAATGGAGCAAATGCAAAACAAATGAAGGATTGTTTGGAAGGCCTCACAAACACAGGTGGAAAAGAAACATCAGCCTTTTTTTCTTGCTTTTACCATAGCTGATAAAAGAGAAGGTTTAAAAGGATCTCCTGGCTTCCTAATTACCCAAAATATGAGCAAGAATATTAGAAAGATTTCTCATATTTAACCACTCAAATACAGCAACAAGAAGGAAATATGCAAAGAACTGCATTTCACGCACTGGTGGAATTTTACAAAACCACATACCGTATTTTTAAACTTGTGCCATTTTGTTAATTTAAAGGGTCTCTCATGTGCGCTTTATATCTGCCGTAGTGTTACTAGTTTTGATAAGCACATAGTAATTCAGTTTGGTCACTTTTCCCCCCCCCCCCCCTACATGTCCCAGTAATCTGGCAGATCCTCCTAAGTGTAACTCCTGTGTTGTTAGAATCACTGAAGATTAGATTTTAAACACTTCCAGACCCTTATGTTGGTGTGATCATTTCAAGCAGGTAACATTTCTGATGAAAGACCAAACATCTGGGCATAGTTAAATTTCAGAATACTGAAAGTTCCATAGCACTCATTATGTAAATTCACAATTATAAATTACTATGCAGCAGTAAACTGGGATTTGCCATCAAGTATGCAACAGAAAGCTGCTGACAGTCCTGACCATTGTAAAGAATAGAATGTACGCTCCAAACAATCTTGTCTTATTTATCTATTTCATTACCAGATGTACAGCTGAGCAAATATCTAGCACAAACAAAAAACAGTGGCTGAAATTCTGTTGCTTAGCGTAGTAAGTCACATTAAAGTAGGCACACTCCATCGGTGGGGATTTGCTAACTCACCATCGCTGTAAATTCCATTGATTTAAATGCCCTTATTTTAGTTATGACTTACAAAGCTAAAGTAAGTCACAACTAGAGCAGGCCCATTTGAATCAATGTAATTTACAGAGGAGATGACTCGCCAATCCCCACTGATTCAATGGGCCAACTTACTGTGCTAAGCAACAGGTTTCCAGCTGGTGTGTAAAATAACTCAATATTTTTGTTCATAAAGCATTCACTGCACTGAGAGATTTTTTAAAAAAAATCATATTATTGTTAATATTATTGTTTTAGGTATACTTAAATACTTATTTTGCAGCCTGAGCAGCCAGAGATGCAGGAGGACCAGCTAAAACACACACCAGACAACCACATTTGGAATAAACAGAGCACAACTCCAGCTGCTGAGGGTACAGTTTCAGTTTAGCATGGGAGACTGATCCTGACATCAGCCAACCCCAGTTGCTGATTGATGGGCCACTCCCTCCCCAGAACTCCAAGATGACAGGGGACCACATGGATGAAGTCACCAGTTGGCCCCTCCCATCACCTGGGAATGAAGTGGGCGTCACAACCCTCCCATGATCTCTTAAGGACATCTCCACCCATGGAGATGCCTGGACATGCCAGCCCTCCCCACTTCTCTGCTAGATCTGGCCCCATGCCTAAATCTCCCCACAAAATTCTGACAAGAAAATTAAACACACATCCATTAGCCACCAGAGAAACCCCAAGGAAATCGATAACTGAACATTTTAACAGAAGGAACGGTGGGCAGGTGTATATATTCACACCAAGTGGCTACTTCTTTGCAGCCACCGTGTGCTTTTATTCTTCCCAAGTGGACGAGAAGAAAAACTTATTTTCACGGGTCCACCTGGCAAGCTGCTCCCACTAGCTGTTCTCCAACTGGGGCAGCCTATGGTGCTGGGACCTACACCTGCTATGGAGGCTCCAAGTAAGACTTTACTTGCCACAAGCATCCGGATAAGTCCCAAGCCCACACTTGCTAATTTATTCTCACATAAAGGAACATGCATAAGTTGTAGCAGCAAATTGCCGCTCATTTACAAGGTACTGGTTGCATTCCAGGGTGTATATCTAGGAATATAACCAGCACTATTCACGACTGGTAATCTGCTGCCAAGACTTATGCAAGTTCCCTTACATAAGAGTAAAACAGCAAGTATGGGCTTGGGACTTACACACTTTTCTTTACACAAACATAAATCACCAGTAAGATTCTGACCTTTGTGATAGAACTATGACCATTACCAACATCAGCAAATGTACTGCAAGCAGTATGATGCAGTTAGGCCACCCAAGATGCACAAGCAAAATATCACTCATCCAGATGGTTTTAGCAGACCCCCATCAACCCCATCTGCTCCCACCAGAACTGCATCCCCCTAAGAGGCCAGCCCTCGTGCAAATCCACATCCAATCACAGTGACGGGGCAGGACTAGGGAGACCAATCTTCCTCCTCGCTCGGAAAGCTCACTGGCTGACTTTGCACCAAATACCAGCTCTCGGTTCAGCCTACCTCGCAAGCTTGTGGCAAGGATAAAATAGGGAGGGGAAAAGCTACACAATACTACCCTGAGATTCCTAGAGGAAAGTAAGAGACGAAAATGTAATGAATCATGCTTGGTTTCATTTACTTAACCAAATTTCCTTTTCCTGTATTGTTGGGGGGGGGGAGAGTAGAAGGGGGGGAGGAAACTATTGGAGATAGGTATGCTTCCTGGTTGCTGAGCATTCTGACCTCACTTGATTGATAATCCCCTTCCCCCCCCCTTCTCCCCCCCTTCTCCCCCCCCCCCCCCCCCCGCAGCCAAGGTTGCAGGAGGAACAAGCCCCAGTCCCCACCTCCTTCAGCTGTCATCCTGTCAAAACAAAGGCTCTGTTGCCAAGACCAGGGGGAGGGAAGAGAAGAAGGACGAGAGAAAGCAGGAGGAGCTGCAGCTCCAAGTCCCCAATCCAAGCTTCTCCTCTTCTGATCTCCTCCCACTAGTATGCTGGCATTGCAGACAGCTGGATACAGAGAGCTGGAATGGCATTTTTGAAGGGGGGGGGGAACCCACAACAAAACAGGGGGAGGGGACATGTATCTCTCAGCGCACACAGGAGGCTCTTAAAAACCATTTGTCTCAGTGCCGAATCCTGTGTTTACATGACAAGCCACTGGGACACCATTTTAGACAGCATGTAACACAGTGAAAAACATAGGCTGGCATCTCCTGCTGAGACCACATTTTCTGCTCTTTGGAAAATGTGGATTATTCCCTGATCTTTCTATGTATCACTTTCTCCAAAAGACGCACAGACATCCTGCTTTCTCAATCCTCAGGTCCCCTTAGGATTCCCTACAAATTGATCCCTTTAGCTCCTCATGCAGAGAACTGTAGAACCACCCCGACCCTGGGCAACCTGTAATAATAAAAAGCACCCCTTCCAAAATGAAACATGCTAAATATGTTCTAAACAGTAGACCGGGTGCTAAAAGGCTACAAAAAAGGGATAGCAAGGTAGAAACTGTAGGGAAGGGACCCTGAGGGTAATTTATAGAGGGCTAAGGAGACCAGATCAGTTGGAGTGGTAGTGTCGGTTGCAGAAAGGTTATTGTGTAAGGCGATTGAGCCGAAATGGGTCACACAGAAATAGGTCACAAAAGATTTTTTATCACAAAAGATGATAAAAAATTGTCACAAGCGGGAGATTCAGTCTACGGCTTGCAAAAGAGTCAGGCATCAGAAAGGAAGACAAGGATAACGTAGGCTACTGTGTTTCAGAGCCCAGCGAGAAAAAGATGCTTAGCACTAGGAGTCTGAGGGATGCAGTTTTGCAAGTGAAGAAACAGGGGAGGTCGGTTGTGACACATTCCAGGCTATGAATGATACTCCAGTCAAAACCTGAGCACCACTTAGCATGTGCAGAGTGTTTTTCCTTGCTCATTAAATAACTGGACTTGTCATGCACATCTGGTACTTAAAGGATCAAAACCTCCAAGGCAATTTTCATTGCCAGTGTGACTCCTGACCTTTCTGTTTTCTAAACAAATCTACTATTTCGTACCCCTGCATTATGAGCCAGGACAAACAATTACCCAATTTTGCTTCCCAAACAAAAACCAAGTTAGAATCGCCATCATTGCATTGCCTGGTTCTTGGCAGTTTGGAAATGGCTGTGTAAGAACGCACGTTTTGACCATCCTAAGGAATCGAGAGCCTATTGCGAGATAACTACTCCGAATTAAATCATTTGGAAGAGGCACCGCACCAATGCGCAGACGGAGACATTACGCAAACCTCTACTTCCGTAGCAAGAAACCTGTTGCCAGGCTGACACAAAGTGGGAAGCCAGGCGGGGAGAACTCGGCCGGGGCGCGCTCGCGTGCGTGCGGGTGCGCGAGCGCCGTCACTCCGCTTTAAGGGCCCTCTTATTTACTCCGGTTTCCAAAAGAGCCACGAGCAGCCGAGCGGCCACTCCCGAGCGTCCCCATCAACAACTCAGGGCGCCCCCTAGAGGCAGCAGCGGGGAAGAAGAAGACGCGGCCGCCCCTTCGCGCTTCTCGTCCCCCATCCCGGGTCGGGCGGGTACCTTGCAGGCGGAATAGACGCCCAGCTTCTCGAGCTTCTTGGCGCGGGGTGCGGAGCGGAGCTGCGCCTTCTTTCCCGCGATGCGAGCAGAGCCGGGGGACCCGCCGCCGCCGCCGCCGCCTCCCGCTGCTCCTCCTTCTCCTCCTGCAGGGCTCTCGGCACTGGCAGCAGCGGCTGCCGCGATAACAGCTCGGGCGGGTCCGCCAGCGGGCAGCCCGCCTGCAGCCGGGGAGCCCTGCTGCAGCGCTCCGGTGCCGCCCGCCCCGCCGTTGCCCCCGACGCTCCCGCCTGCGGCTGCTGTCGCTGCAGAGGCGGCGGCGGCGGTTGCCGCGGCGGCTCCCGGCGCGGCCGCACCCGCCTCCGACATGCCGCAGCCCGGCCGGCCGGAGGAGGCTGGGGCGGGTGAAGTGCGGCCGCCGCCAGGCTCGCTCGGCGCCCGGCTAGCTCGGAGCGCTCTCGACCCTCCCCTTGGCTGCTGCCGCCGCCGCCGGCTGCTCCCTCCGGAGGGAGGGGACAGGCCGCACCGCGGGCGGGTCCTGCCGGGGAGCGAAGGGGGAGGAGGCGGAGGGGCCCGCTAGGAAGGGCGCCGCGAGAGGGAGGCGGACATGTTGTTCTCAGGCGGCCGCCTGGGCTGTCAGCGCCGAGCGACGGCCGAAGGGAAAGCCCCGGCGGGCGGGCGGGCGAGCGACACGGCTGGGCCCCCCTTCCCTCCTCGGTAGCCAGGCGGCGGTGGTACAGGGGCGTCCCCAACCGTCCTCGGCTAGCAGCGCAGCCATTGCCGCTGCCCGGAAACGGTCGGGCAGCTTTGCTGCCTTTTGGGCCCCATCCCGGGTGAAGTGCTTCGCCGCCGCCGCCGTGGTGCGGACGGACTCGCGGGAGAATTGCCTTTCCAGAACACTGGCGGCGGCGGAGACTTAATAATAATAATAATTTTATTTATTTATTTATTCATTCATTTATTTATTTCAAATATTTATGTGCCGCCTTTCTCCTCAAGGATACTAGGCGGCTTACAGTATTAAAAAAATATAAAGTTAAAAACCAAATCATACATTACGATATTTAAAAGGATTAAAATATATTAAAATTCATGATGAGAACAACATTAAAAACACAAGTAAAAACATAATATTTTGTTCCGCCTGTAATAATAATACAAATATGTCATCTCACCTGCAATTTTTTAGGACTTGATTCCTAAATTTTGCCCCAGAACTCCAGTAGTCCTGATTAACAACAACATTTTTTTTAAAGCTCTTCCATTTTCAGGGCTTCTTTTTCTACACCTCCTTGACTGTTTCAATGCTCTAAACAAACCACACAGGGAGTGCCCCCAGATCGCTTTACACCTAAACCTGTGGAGAAAGTTCTCCCCTTAATGGAGCTTCCAATGGGAAATAAATTAGTTCTGGCCCATTCCCCACTGCTGATTTATTTAACTGGAAACAAGATCTTCCACCATATCGAGAGGCCCTTCAGAAGTACCTGGACTTGATCCAACGGATCATTACTACTCACCACTCTTCTGAGCAGCCTCCTAAGCAAAGATGAGAAATGCCAGGCTCTTGCTAAGACCTACACCTGGTATACTACTCATAGGGTTCAACAAATAGCCGATGGCAATGGAACAGTTGATTGGCCTGAAGCAGCAGCCCTCATAACCCGAGTTATTGATCCCAATCCTAATAAGCTTGCTGGGGCCCGCCTGCTGAAAGCAGCAAGAAATGCTGTAATTCATGGCCTCAAACTAGGAGTGCCATAGGCTGTGAAACCTTCACAGAGTATATGAGATTGTTAAAAAAACCCACAGAATCCCCAAATGAATTCCTGACGAGGCTCAAGGATGGTTTTCGCCGGTGCACTCACCTTGATCCGGATTTGGAATCAACAGCCAGCTGTGCTACAGGTGCAGCTCCAAAAGCACCCAGCCATGTGTGACTGCAGCCACTGAACTGCCCGAGTCCTGCAGCTGGTCTGCTCAGACAGCTATGCATCAGCTGTATCACAGCTACACAAAAGCACTTTGCACATGTCTCTCTGCTGTCTGTCTACTCATTGTCTAAGATACAAGGGTGCTTCTGAGGAGAGATACCTGCTCAATAAAATGCTATGTACAACAACTCTGAGTCAAGTTTCTTTATTAGACAAGGTAGCTCAGGGCCATGCTCCTAGGGAAGGATATTGCAGGAAAAAGGGAGGGACACAAGCCCCATTTTCATTGATAATGATGGGAAGGAATGCATGGTTTGCCAATCATGAGCTGTGTGAATGGGATGACTCATGAGGCTGAGGGGGCTGGGAAGACACTGACATGGATACAGGCTGGTGCCCTAATCATCAGTCAGGAGGTAGGGGGTGGGCAAGATATCACTGGGATGGATACAAGCTGGCCCCACCAATCATGAGCCAAGAGGCGAGGGTGGGAGGGATTCAAATTGCCCCCCCCCCCCAATCATGAACCAGGAGGTAAGGGGCAGGTGGATTGACAGTGGTAGGGATTCAAGCTGGCCCTCCAATCATAAGCCACAAATTTAGTATTGTAGAAGGGACCTAAGCTGCCCAATCATGAGTAAAAACAGAAGGGAGAGTCCAAGTGCAAACTCAATATTACCCAACCAGGAAGGAGAGCAGGAAGATGGATAGTGAAAGGGCCAGGCCTTGAACTGTGTATAGAGTTGTGTCAGATGAACAACAGACTATAGGATCCCTGGAAAGCACAGCCTAAGAATTCTTGCCTGAAGTATAACTTTACACAGCTCTAGTCACTAACCTTGCCACTAGTCATGAGCTAGGGCAGGGGGAAGAGGGAGTAATGTGAGGCCATCCTATAGATCAATAAACAGAAGTTTTCTTTGGCTGCCTCCTGTGGTTCTCTCAGACAGTGGGGTGGGTGGATGTTTAAATGAGAGAAAGGCAGATGTCATGGGGGCACTCTGACTGCACCAGATGCACTAGGAGGGGCTTAGCCTTCTATGGCGCAAACTGGTGTTGCAATGGGTTTCATGGCAGCTGCAGAAAGGACTTGCATTTAGGGGAAATAGCACACTGTACCTTTAACAGGCATCTCCCTCTTAATTGTGAGAGTCTGGTTCAGCCAGCCTAAGGCCAGCCTGGCTAGTTAGGATTGTGCCCTAAGTCAGGACGAGAAAAAGAAAGAAAGATTTATTTTAGTGCTAACATTTTCTAAATTTGGACCAGGGTTCTGTGACATAAATAGTGCTTTGAATGGCAATTAGTTCTCCAACATCTTCTAATATTCCATTCTTGACTCTTGACCTAAAAAGGAGTAGGTAAATAGCTCCACGTTATTAACTAAGATAGTTAATGGATGCTCATTTGGAGATACTACTTATCATTTATGAGCTTATAAGAAAAACAAAAACAAAACAGCCCGACAGCAGCCCATGCAGAAGTATTTATGATCCACAGGACAAGACTTTTATTTCACTCTTGCAAGCAGCCTGGTTGGGCTTAAGAGTGTGAGAGACATTTAAATAACTATTGACATACCGCTGAGGACATAATGAGAGAAGGTGTCACATGACCTCTGAGGTCACATGATTGCTGGAGCAACAGTGCTCTAAGTTCTTGACAGTGGTCTTTGCCCACTTGCTGCTTTCCTGCCTCAACAGCCATTGGGAGCAGAGTGAGTTAGAGAGACCTTGGCTTTTCAAAATTACTTACATTTACCTTTCATCCGGGCTTAACCGTGGACTTTCTCAGCCATTCAGGTTCATAGTTTGTAGAGATGTACTCTGTATCAATGGACAGGATTGCTTCCTGTTTTGTCTATAGCTCTGGAAACTACATTAAGGCGTTGCCTGGGTAGTGTAGGTTTAAGGTCTGGCAGGGCAGTTGATGTACTTTTGAGAGGTTGCTGTTTTAATGGAGATAAATGGGTTTGTTAGGGGGCAGTCAGATGTAAACTGGATTTCAATAACAGACTTCCCACACAGATGGGAAAGAGTAGCATTTGTGGGGATCCTTTTCTGGGTGCCCCCTTTCTGATGGAGCCGTGGGTGTAGTTGTTGGAAATGAAACAGAAATGTTTCATTTCTGAAACATTTGCCCACTCTGCATGATTAATCTGTGTATTTCATCCCTAGCATTCATTAGATTGTATTCGGTTAATCTCCTTCCTTAGTAACCATAATTAGAAAAAAAGTTTTTGTTTATGTTGTTCAGAAATGAACAACAGACCTCTTTACATATTGTTTCCGAGTCTGAAGGGTTCCAACGATTATTGTGTCTGAAATATTTACCCATTTAATGTGTTAATATGCCAGGATCTATTGACTTGTTCAGCTTAATAGTTCTCTTTCTGGGTTGATTTCTCTTGTATTTATTTCCATATTCATAGTGTTAATTACTTGCTCAAAATTTAAAGAGATAGTGGTTTATAAATGTTAATACGTATCACATAACTATCTTCTAGGTAAAACAACATATCTTATGGTTAGGCACTGACCAGGTAAGGGATCAAAACTCAATTTAGATTTATTTATTTTTTACTACCTTCCCTTCTCATACAGCCCAAGACACCGACCAGGTAGGAGATCAAACCTAATTTTGGTTTATTTTTTCCATTTTTACCACCTTCCCTCCTTATGCAGGTAAAGACACTGACCAGGTAAGAGATCAAACCTAATTTTGGTTTATTTTTTCCATTTTTACCACCTTCCCTCCTTATGCAGGTGAAGACATTGACCAGGTAAGGAATCAAAACCAATTTATGTTTATTTTTTCCGTTTTAACTGCCTTCCCTCCTTATTCAGGTAAAGACACTGAGAAGGTAAGAGATGAAAACTAATTTTGGTTTATTTTTTGCATTTTTACCACCTTCCCTCCTTATACAGGTAAAGACACTGACCAGGTAAGAGATCAAAACTAATTTTGGTTTATTTCTTCCTTTTTAACTGCCTTCCCTCCTTATACAGGCCAAGACACCGACCAGGTAAGAGATCAAACCTAATTTTGTTTTTTTTTCTCCATTTTTACCACCTTCCCTCCTTATACAGGTAAAGACACCGACCAGGTAAGGGATCAAAACTAATTTTGGTTTATTTTTTTGCATTTTTACCACCTTCCCTCCTTATACAGTCCAAGACACCAACCAGGTAAGAGATCAAAACTGGTTTTGGTTTATTTTTTCCAGTTTTACTGCCTTCCCTCCTGTGTTGTGATGTTTTTTGTGTTTTGGTGTGGTTTTTTTCCCAGCCCCATCGCGTTCGGGCTGGCTGTGTGTATGTGGGGGTGTTTTTGTGTGTTTTTTCCCAGCCCCATGGCGTTCCACTGGGGCTGGCTGTGTGTGTGTTGGGGGGGTTGTGTTTTTTTCCCCAGCCCCATCGCATTCCACTGGGGCTGGCTGTGTGTGTGGGGGGGGGTTGTTTTTGAGTGTTTTACCAGCCCCATAATGTTCCGCTGAAGCTGGCTGTGTGTGGGGGGGGGTTGTTTTTTTTCCCAGCCCCATCGCGTTCCGCTGGGGCTGGCTGTGTTTGTGGGCGTTGTGTTTTTTTCCCCAGCCCCATGGCGTTCCGCTGGGGCTGGCTGTGTGTGTGTGAGAGGTTTTGAGTGTTTTTTCCCAGCCCCATCGCGTTCCGCTGGGGCTGGCTGTGTTTTTTGTTTGTTTGTTTGTTTTGCTGTGTTTGTTTGTTTGTTTTGCCCCAGCACATTCCTATGGGGCTTCCAGTGTTTTATTTTTATTTTATTTATTTTTTGGTGTGTTTTTTCCGGCCAGAACGGATTAATGGGGTTTCTATGTATTCCTATGGGAAATGGTGCTTCGACTTACGAACATTTCGAGTTATGCACATCTTCTAGAATGGATTATGGTCGTAAGTCGAGGCACCACTGTAGTGTGGTTGCTGACCTTGAGCCAGATATCCTGGAGAGTGAAGTCAAGTGGGCCTTAGAAAGCATGGCTAACAACAAGGCCAGTGGAGGTGATGGCATTCCAGTGGAACTATTTAAAATCTTAAAAGATGATGCTGCTAAGGTGCTACACTCAATATGCCAGCAAGTTTGGAAAACTCAGCAGTGGCCAGAGGATTGGAAAAGATCAGTCTACATCCCAATCCCAAAGAAGGGCAGTGCCAAAGAATGCTCCAGCTACCGTACAATTGCACTCATTTCACACGCTAGCAAGGTTATGCTCAAAATCCTACAAGGTAGGCTTCAGCAGTATTTGGACCGAGAACTCCCAGAAGTACAAGCTGGATTTCGAAGCGGCAGAGGAACTAGAGACCAAATTGCTAACATGCGCTGGATTATGGAGAAAGCCAGAGAGTTCCAGAAAAACATCTACTTCTGCTTCATTGACTACGCAAAAACCTTTGAATGTGTGGACCACAACAAACTATGGCAAGTTCTTAAAGAAATGGGAGTGCCTGACCACCTTATCTATCTCTTGAGAAATCTATATGTGGGACAGGAAGCAACAGTTAGAACTGAATATGGAACAACTGATTGGTTTGCCAGAAGAAATATCAACAACCTTAGATATGCAGACGATACCACTCTGATGGCAAAAAGTGAGGAGGAATTAAATAACCTCTTAATGAGGGTGAAAGAGAAGAGCGCAAAAAATGGTCTGAAGCTCAACATCAAAAAAACTAAGATCATGGCCACTGGTCCCATCACCTCCTGGCAAATAGAAGGGGAAGATATGGAGGCAGTGACAGATTTTACTTTCTTGGGCTCCATGATCACTGCAGATGGTGACAGCAGCCACGAAATTAAAAGACCCCTGCTTCTTGGGAGGAAAGCGATGACAAACCTAGACAGCATCTTAAAAAGCAGAGATAACACCTTGCCGACAAAGGTCCGCATAGTCAAAGCTATGGTTATTCCAGTAGCGATGTATGGAAGTGAGAGCTGGACCATAAAGAAGGCTGACCGCCGAAGAATTGATGCTTTTGAATTGTGGTGCTGGAGGAGACTCTTGAGAGTCCCCTCTGGACTGCAAGGAGAACAAACCTATCAATTCTGAAGGAAATCAACCCTGAGTGCTCACTGGAAAGACAGATCCTGAAGCTGAGGCTCCAGTACTTTGGCCATCTCATGAGAAGAGAAGACTCCCTGGAAAAGACCCTGATGTTGGGAAAGTGTGAAGGCAAGAGAAGAAGGGGACGGCAGAAGATGAGTTGGTTGGACAGTGTCACCGAAGCTACCAACATGAATTTGACCCAACTCCGGGAGGCAGTGGAAGACAGGAGGGCCTGGCGTGCTCTGGTCCATGGGGTCACGAAGAGTCAGACACGACTTAACGACTAAACAACAAAATAGGTTGTTGGCAGGAGAGGTAAGTAAATGTTTGGGAGGAACACAAGGTCCTATCAAGACCTGCTCTCTCCCATATATACTTCACACATTTCGTCTCCATCTCACTCCTTAGCCAAATCTTCACACACCCCACTCAGTCCCTACATCTGAATTCATCCACTATCACATTGACCTGCCCTCCCCACACCTCCCTCCCTCCAGCAACCGACAGAACATGTCTCTTCTCCTCCTACCCACAATCCCCCATCATTGCTCTTCATATGCACATACCCAGACATGCTATTACTTTTTCAAAAAAACCCATCACCTCTAGACCCACCCAACTCCCCTCTCATACAGACACACTCCACCTTCTTCCCAGCCGTATGGCTCCCCTACAGGAGATCCTCCCCTCCCAATCCGACACCATGCCACATGACAACTCCTCTGCCCCACATGGACAAAAAGGATCCCACTATGCACTCCCCTCATCCCTTCCATGCCCCACATGCCCGACAGCCCTAACCAATCCCTCACACCATTTATAACATGCCCCCCACAACCCACCCCTCAATAGAGGGGTTAAAATCAGTTAAGTGTGTCCCTAGTTAACTCCAACACTTGAGTCCATCTCTGTATTTCTGGAGCTGGTGGGCAATGTATACCTCTGCTGGCGTGGATTCATACGCTGGCTTGGAACTATTTTTCCCACGTCTCCTGATCTGACATAGGCAGGTAGTAAAGGTAAAGGTTCCCCTTGACATTTAGTCCAGTCGTGTCCGACTCTAGGGCGCGGTGCTCATCCCCGTTTCCAAGCCATACAGCCAACGTTTGTCTGAAGACAGTTTCCGTGGTCACGTGGCCAGCGTGACTAGACACGGAACGCCGTTACCTTCCCACTGAGGTGGTACCTATTTATCTACTCGCATTCTTACATGCTTTCAAACTGCTAGGTTGGCAGGAGCTGGGACAAGCGACGGGAGCTCACTCCATCGCGTGGATTCCATCTTACGACTGATGGTCTTCTGACCTTGCAGCACAGAGGCTTCTGCGGTTTAACCCACAGCGCCACCATGTCCTTATGGCAGGTAGAGGCACCAATTGGCACTTCCCACAAGGCTGTGCTGGGGCTGGATGTTGGTGCAGTTATAAGATCCTTCTGCCCCCAGCCAGCCCTTTTTCCTTTGAGTTAACCTGCCTGCCCTGGGTCCAGTGTGGCTGAGGTGGTCGCTTCGGGGCTGGATAGGAATTTTGGGTCCGTCTCACCTGATTGGCATATAAAAGGTGGGCAGATGTATTTTTGCCTATCCCACACTGTTTACCCATGGGATTCTGAGGGCTATTCTAGGTTTGAGTCACGTTTAAATAGGTCAAACTGTCAGGTAGTGCGGAAGAGAAGGTGAGTTTCAGTGAGCTCCCAAAAAGCACATGGGGTCCTACTGCACCCAGCATCCCAGCAACCAGGATCTAGCGTTTCACTTGCTGGGATGAAGGGTGAATAAGTTATAGTCCCATCCATTGCATGTCTTAGTTCTAGACAATTGGATAGATGGCAGATAGGGAGGTTTTGTTAACGCGGAATCCTGCAAGCCGCTAGCTGAGAGTTGATTCTGGTCCTGATGGTAAAAATAACTCACACAGACACGTTCTCTTCCAGCCCGACACGTGTATTTACAGCAAATATACAAAGTGGCAGCGTGACAGCATGAAATCAACATTTGTAGAAGTGGTGGTGGTGTTCTGTACAACTCAACTATATACACATAAGCATCTGCCCTTGCCCAATCAGGGCAGATGTTGCATCATCCAGTCTTCACCCAGATGTTGCATCATCCTTTCTATAGTCACTGTGACTCAGCACTTTTATACTTACACACCTGCATGACATGGCAGTTCATTAGTACTTCTGCTCTGCTCTGTTCAGGCCTGAAAATTTTTTAATACTTTGACACCCCTCCTAATTTACGCCTGAACAAGATTCAAACCCAACTCTTTGATTATTTCACTGTGTCTTTGAACACTCAAAGGTTTTGTAAAAATATCAGCAACATTTTTATCCGTTTTGCAGTATTGTAACTCTATTAATTTTTCTTTTATGGCTTCTCTTACGTTATGATATTTGATGTCAACATGTTTACTCCTATTTCGCATTTTTTCTGTTACAGCCATTTGTAAGCAGGTTGTATTATCTTCTAAGACCTTTATTGGTTTATGTGTTTCTATCTTTAAATCCTTAATTAATTGTCTATACCAGATTAATTCTGAGCATACTTCCGACAAAGCTGCGAATTCAGCTTCTGCTGTCGAAGTAGCCACAGAACTCTGTTTTCTGGACTTCCACCCTACTAAAACATTTGCAAACATTACAACGAATCCGGACATTGACTTCCTGTCACTTTCATCATTTGCCCAATCACTGTCAACGTAGGCCTGTAAATTTAACTCTTTTGAAGGATTTATGATCAAACACTTGTCACTTGTTCCTTTTAAGTATCTAAAAACTCTTTTTACACCCTGCCAGTGTTTCACAGTGGGCTTCGACACATGTCTACTAAGAATGTTCACTGCTGCTGAAATGTCAGGCCTAGTCCAATTTGCTAAATACATCAAACTGCCAATTGCAGAATGATAAATTTCTTGACTCTCAAACTCTTTGTTTTCTTCATCACACTTTTGAAAATCTATTACCATGGGGGTTTGTACATCTTTACAATCTTGCATATTGTATCTCTCCAACATTTGTTCAATTTTTAACTTTTGGTTTAATACAAAACCTTCATTTTTTCTCTGTATTTGCACCCCTAAATAATTTTGTATTGGACCCAAATTTTTCAGTTTAAATTCCTTTTTCAGCTGTTTTTCAAATAAATTCATCTGGCTCTGATTTTTTGTCATAAAACAAATGTCATCCACATATGCCAACAAAATATTTAGCTCACTTCCACATTCTTGTATGTATAAGCATGGATCAGCCAGACTATTCTTAAAATTCATTTTTTCTAACACTGTATGTAAACATTGGTTCCAGTTTCGGGCTGATTGTCGCAGCCCGTAAATGGCCTTATTTAACCTGTAAACCATTCCTGGTCTTGACCCTTCAAAGCCGGGTGCTTTTGCCATGTATAATTCTTCCTTTAAGTCAGCATTTAAGTATGCAGTCGTTATATCATAATGATTTATCAAATACCCTCTAGATGCCGCTAGAGTCAAAGCTACCCTCATAGTTTCTGCTTTCACTGTAGGGGAAAATACTTCATCATAGTGCAAATGTTTCTTTTGAGTAAATCCCTGAGCCACCAACCTTGCTTTATACCTAAAGTCCCCATTGTTTTGTAACTTTCTTTTGAAAACCCACTTACTGCCAATCACTTTATGCTCCTGTGGCAGCCTAGTCTCTGTGAAGACCTTGTGGTCGTCCATAGACTTCATTTCCTCAATCATGGCTTCCTGCCATCTTTTCTTTTCTACTTCAGGAAGTAACATGACCTCTTCATAACATTTTGGTTCCTGATACACATGGCACACCCTTATTTCTCCTACACCAAACCTTGCAGGCGGAACCCCTTTGTTAACTCTCTCTGACCTCCTGGGGATTTGTGGCTCATCCTCAATTTTTGGTTCTTGCTTAATTCCTATCTCACTTTCTTGATCACTACACTGCCCATCGTCTTCTTCATCTTTTGTCTTGGACTGGCTCTCTTCTGTTTCTTCTTCTTTTGTCTCTAACTGCCTATTCTCACACTCTCTTGTGTTTGTGAATGGTATGAAAACTTGGGAATTAGCATGAACCCTATCCCAATTCTCATGCTCACAAAAACTGGCAGACCTCGAAATCACTACATTGCTGTTTCCATCAAGGAAGCGGTATGCCTTTGAACCTCTTTCATAACCTATGAATTTCATTTTCTTTGCCTTTGGTTGTCCCTTCCTTCTTGTCTCTTTTGGGATGTGCACCCACGCACTGCACCCAAACACCCTCATGTGTTTTAAAGATGGCTCTCTCCCATATAACATATAATAAGGAGTCTGCCCTATTGCAGAAGATAACAATCTGTTATTTATGTAGTTCGATGTAAGCAGGGCTTCTCCCCACAGGCCATGACTCATGTTAGCGTCAGCTAACAATGCGTCTTTCATTGTCTGCAACACCCCGTTTCTTCTTTCTGCCACGCCATTTTGGAAGGGTGAATATGGACTAGTTTTTCTATGATATATCCCATTTTCCTTCAACCAGCTTTGAAATTTGTTAGATAGGAACTCAGACCCTCTATCCGTCTGGATTTGCGCCACCTTGTGGCCATAACGTCTCTCAATGAAGCTTAGCCAATTTCTGAAGTTGCTAAACACCTCTGCCTTTGTTTTCAATAAGTAGCAAAAAGAATACCTTGAATAATCATCTACAATTACCAGGACATATTTTGCTCCACCCAAAGATGATGCAAAAGGGCCAATCAAGTCTGCATGTACCAGTTGAAAGGGCCTTTGTGATTGACTGGTTCGTTCCTTGTTTCTGGGGCTTACTTTAGATTTTGCCATTTTACACACGTTGCAATCTAAATAATTTTTACACTCTTTCAACTGTACATCTTTTGCCACTGCTTGCATTCTCTGAATTGTTCTAAAATTTGCATGACCCAACCTCCTGTGTAACAGGTGTGCACATTTATCATGCTGAGGTGCGTTTTTCACTGTTACATGTGTGTCACTTTGTATTTTACACCTCAAAACGTACAAATTATTTTCTTGTTTTGCCCTTGCGCAAACACATTTTCCTTTCTTAATTTTACACTCATCATTTTCAAATATGACTACAAAGCCCTGTTTTACTAAAGCAGACACACTTAAGATGCTACAGTCCAACTGTGGTACATGAAGAACACCTTTGAGTTCTTGTTCCAAACCTGACACAAAAACTGTCCCTTCTGCAGCAACAGGCAACTTCTGTCCGTTCGCCAGGCTCACGCTGCTTTGTTCCGAAGCACCTAGAGAAAGAAACAAATCTCTTTCATTAGTTAAATGTGTAACGGCCCCACTGTCAATTATCCAGCAAGCTTGCTGAACGACCTTGGATTTATCTCTTGCTGCCTGGACAAGAGAAATCCTCCCTTTTCTCTTTTCGGTGCTTCTTTCACTTTTGCAGCCAGCTTTTCTGTCGTCTCTGCTACAGTCTCTCAGAAGATGATTTACAGATCCACAGCCAAAACAGCGTCTCACGGTCATAGCACGACCACTATCTTCTCTCCTAGGAGTTGTTTCTCTGTGTAAGCTGTAATCTGTCTTTTTCCTCCAGCCGTCTTGGTTCCTTCGACGCTGGATGTTTTGTTTCTCTCCGTCACCAGACATTTCACTCTTACGTCGTTCCTGTTCCAGCAATCTGCCCGTCAGGTATTCCAGGGTCAAATTCGCCTCAGGCATAGACTCTAAACTGGTGACCAGAGTGTCGTATTCATCAGATAAACTGCTTAGAATGAGGTACACTTTCTGGATTTCTGGAAACTGCACATTCCTTTGCTCCAGTTCATTAAAGAGACATTTTATCTCTTGCAAATGTTTAGATATGCTCTCACCGGGCTGTAATCTGCACCTGTAGAGCTTTCTTGTTAAGGATACTTTAGATCCTGCTGAATCTCTCACGTAAATTCTCTTGAGACATTGCCAAACTTCTCTCGCCGTAGCCAAGCCACGCACGTGGATTAATTGGTTGTCTTCCAAGCAAAGTATCAAAGTACTCAGAGCTTTTTCATTTTTACGTTCCTCCTCTTCATCAAGCTGTGCTGGGAGGTTGGTTACAATCTGCCACAGATCTTCCCTCCTTAATAGCATCTCAGCTTTGACGGACCACGTCTGGTAATTACAGTCATTTAACTTCGTTAAGGGAAAACCTCCCAGGCTTGTTCCCCCAAACGCCATGCTGCCTGCTCTTCTCTCAGTCCTCTGTTTTTCTTCCCCTCCTGGGCACACAACAGCAGAACTGCTTTCTTTCAGGACCTCTATTTCTTCCTCCTTCTATTATAGTGGCACCCACTGGTACTCACCAACGTTCTCAGTAGTAGACGGTCTGCGCAGGGTGCGTCGCTGGGCCCATAACCTTTGTTAACGCGGAATCCTGCAAGCCGCTAGCTGAGAGTTGATTCTGGTCCTGATGGTAAAAATAACTCACACAGACACGTTCTCTTCCAGCCCGACACGTGTATTTACAGCAAATATACAAAGTGGCAGCGTGACAGCATGAAATCAACATTTGTAGAAGTGGTGGTGGTGTTCTGTACAACTCAACTATATACACATAAGCATCTGCCCTTGCCCAATCAGGGCAGATGTTGCATCATCCAGTCTTCACCCAGATGTTGCATCATCCTTTCTATAGTCACTGTGACTCAGCACTTTTATACTTACACACCTGCATGACATGGCAGTTCATTAGTACTTCTGCTCTGCTCTGTTCAGGCCTGTAAATTTTTTAATACTTTGACAGGTTTTTCTTCCCAGTCTGTGGCCAGCTGGGTACGAGCTGTTCAGGGGACAGCTCTGACCAGGGGCTTGGGACTCACCCGCTTAGGATTGGAGAGGGGGTAAGAGATACCCCTAGAGCCTGCCCCAGGGATCCACATGACGTCCAGGCCCCTCTGCAGGATGAGAGTGATTGGAGGTTAAAAGCAATAAAGTGTGGCCCTAGTTAACTCCAACACCTGTGTCCGTCTCTTTATTTCGGGAGTGGGTGGGCAGAGATTAAATAACAGTGGTGGAGGAAAACATTGAATATTAATTTCATGAACTTTAAAATATCATGTGAATAAATCTACAGTGTTTTGGAAATTCATAGTATTACTGTATATTCCAAAGTGTCAATAGTCAACAAGGGACCACAGCGGAATATTTTAACTACAAAAATTCTCAAATGCTTTCTAGACAGTTTACATGTCTCCTCTACATTTTCTCTTTTGCATTCTTTTTCAACAGCTCCACAGTTCATCCCAAAAGCAGTCTTGACTGCCACTAGCAAAGTTCCATCTCCCACCCCTCCAAATGTAGGATATCCACAAGAATAATCACAGGCCTGACACTATACTGATTTCCTACTGATTCTGCCTCTTATCACACAAGAGGTGAATTACCGAGACAGGGCTCACATGATCAGCATTGCTGATTTATCAAGAAAACATCAAACTAGTGGCATTCCCATTTGGACATAAGAAAAAAAGCTCTCCTCTTTCTCTTGATCCTGAAGGATAGAGATCCAAGGGTTGGACCCTTATAAATTTTAAACAGAAGTTTCCAAGAGCTGCAGATGGAGATGGTATTTGTAGCAATCTGTGACAGATTGTTACCGCTGATCATACAGGTAAAAGGTAAAATGAATGGAAGAAGCAGTGCAGGAAGAATAATCAATTATTGGTCTGGATACAACACAATATCATTGTTTAGAGTTGTTGCATGCATGGTCAGAATGGCCACAATGACATCCAGCCTCTAATAGGAAAGGGATGAGAAGACTACTGTCTCTTCAATTGGACGTGTTGGAGTAAGATGTTCATTGCTTAAAAATTGAATTTCCTTTTTTCCTCTTTCAGTCTGCATTTGGTCCTGCCATCAGGCAGAAGGGGATGGTTGATTCAGAAGTCATATACTGGGGAATGGAAAGGAATAGTGGAGTATTGGATGGTAGAGCTCTTTGTGGTACATGGCGGGTCCTACATACAACTAAACTACATCAAGGCCTGAAGACAGAATTCTACTCACACTGAAGCAAAACTGCTCCCTTTCAGTCTTTGGTGCTACACATGTTCTTTTCAATTACTGGGTGACAATAACAATATATTTTGAAATATGTTGTGTTCTGCCTACATGGAAGAAACAAATATAAAATAGGCTTTGTTCTGTTCTACTAGATACCAAAAATACTGAAAAATATAGATGAGCTTTAAATTTTTTCATTTATAAATACATTTCATTGGTTTGATCTCATATGCTGCAAGAAGAATTTGTTGCAATTAAAGCTTAATCTCCTAAAAGGCCATTACACTTAGCTTTCACTTTGAGCATATATTTAATATCCACAGCATAATTATGAGTGGCAGGCTCTGTATTTAGAACTGCTTTGATTCATTTGATACAATGGTCAGCTATGTCCTCATTCGGCTATGAATCACACTCTTGATTCATATGATTAATAGATTATGGCTCACATATCTCTTCATATTCACTAGGTATTTTATTTTAGAAATATTTCTGTGGGCAATGGAAACATTTTATCACAAATACACATCAGAAAATAATCAACATCTCATCATGTAGCTTCTCTTTAATTGCAAATATTAAAGCTGGAAATTCAGGATTATTCCAAACTTCACAATTCTCACAAGTTTCTCAAACAAAATTGACTGGGCCAGATTTTGATTCATTTGGGGTCAGAACATAAGAAGCCCTAAGCCAGGAGAAGGGAAGCTTTTCTAACACAGGGACTAAATCCTTTTTAGGATAAATATCAGGCTCTGCATGTTACTAGCTGGTAGGGACAGATGTAATTCTTACTGGTTTAGACCCTTCCCAACAAGCATACAAAACAAAGTTCATTGCTATGTAAGCTTGCTTAGGAGTAAGCCCTAACACAACTAGTTTAAGGCATGCAAAACAAAGCTCAATTTTATATGTTGACTCAGGAAAAACTCTCAGTGTAGGAATTCTTTGGTTAGCACGCTGATGAAATATTGCAAGCTTCCTCTTCCTGCTCCACTGCTAGCTGGGTGGAGCTTGGCCTAGTTAGGCCTTAAAGCCTTCTAATTTAGATCTTTCTCTCAGGTGTATCGCAGTGAAGTATTTGTCAGGTGCCTGCAAGATAGATAGAACTCCCAGAATGGAGAAGTATGGTATAAGTGGTTCAGAAAATCCAAAACCCACATCCCTATTGCGGATGTGCAAAATGAAGAGGGAGACGGCCTTTTCTCCAGCCCCTTAGCTAAAGATGCTTTCTTTTAAATGGGCATTGATAGCTACAGATGCTTTAATTAGTATTTATAGCTTTTTGCAGATGGTTACTCCTAGCTGAGTAACCAGTTAGTAGCTGTTTGAGGGCAGCTGCAGAAAAACACCTTGGAAACTGGAATTCAGACCGTGAAGAAATTAACATGCTTGACTCTCCCCAATAAGCTGGAAAGGAATAAACTTAGCAGCGGTTGAATGGAGGGTATGTGAAGTGGCATGTAGCACTTGGGGGAACAGATGCTGCTTTACTTGTATATGTAAATATACACATATATATATACATGTATATATAAAGAAGGTATTAGCTGATTTTCAGTCAGGTTGACTGGCCCAGGTCAGTTGGTTGCTTGTGGTGGTGCCACAAATGTTACTCCAGTCAAAATACCCAAGCCCCATGAATTTATTTTGCTCTGGAGACAGAAAATCCCACCAGCACTTATCTTCATCTTGTGGTCAATAAAACATCATAATCATAAATAAGCAAATAATTGATAGCAACTGAATGTGTGTTGCCTTTCCATGACATCCCAGATCTGCTGCCTGAGGCGACCGCCTCATCTGGCTGGCCCCGTTTTCAGTTAAAGTCTCTCAAAGCAATTGAGAAGGTCTAGAACTCCAACTGCTGAACCTGCTCCATCCGCCGGCTGAGGCGCTAGTTGCGTGCCTGGCCACATGCAACTGGCTCCTCCTCAGATTGCTGCCGCAATTACCACAGTTATTAGAAGCACGCACATAAATGTTGAAAAAGATACTAGCCTGAGGGAACAAATCTGTGTAAGGCTGCTCAGAGAAGAACCTGAGGAGTACATCACAGAATGACTTTGCCTAGGCCCTTAGGAGCCATACCTTTGAGGCAACCTAAAGTGACATTGGCCTTTTGGGACAAAGCTTCAACCTTCTTACACGAGCGCCTCACAAATTTCCCTTTAAGTTGAGGCTCAGAGTCAGATGGGAAAACTGGAAGCAAATTTAGAGGAAGGCTGAAAACGACACAAAATGGCCCGGCTTGCTTAGCTATTGGCACAAAATTTCATATCTTGATGTCACAATAAATCTTCAGTCTTCAAGGAAGCAAAAAAAATTGTGTGTGCTCTGCAACAGAATACCACAACTACTCTCAAGTGTACCTCAAAAGTGTGACCAAATAAACTTCTGCTCATTCTCTCAGCTCTCAGAATGGTAAAGCTCAGAAAGAAGGACACTGTACAGTTTCAGCGGAATTGGTTGAAGGCAATGTAACAACCCAAAGAGTGTTTCACACCTCTTTCTAGGGCAAGATATGAACCTAACTATTGGCGGCAGCTGGGCTTGTGGTTCCTGCATGTACAAACTCTCTTCTTCTCCCACCTGGGAGCATTTTCTATTTGGATAAGAGATATTTCTTTTTTGGGGAATATTCCATGCTCATTTCTTATCTTCCTCAATGTGTTTGAAAACACATTTTTTAAAAATCCAAGCTCCATTGCTTGAAATGGCTCTCTCACACGACTTGACTTCTCCAACATAATACTAAATTTGAAAAATGTCATGAGCAGCCTTGGGTCCCAGTTCAGGAGGGAGGAAAGCAGGATATACATCAAATAAAAGACTGAAGGTTGATTTGGAGCTCTGCCCAACCTTGTAAGATAAGTGGGTTCAACTGGAGCCTTTTCTAACCAAGATGCTTTGGTCAGCAAGTACTGACATCCCTGACAGTTGGCTGTGCTGCAAGCTGAAGCCCCAAAAGTCTGGGTGACGGTGCTGGCTGCATTTCTCTCTCGTTTAGTAATTGAGCTTTTACTGAGAAGAATTCTGCCCTTACTCCCTGTGGGAAACTTGCCCTGCATGGATAGAACAGCAAAAAAAAAAAAAAAAAAAAAAAAACTGCTAGAGACTGAGTTGTATAACTGCAACTATCACTTGAGAAGTGTGACACTGAATAAACCTTATCAAGTTAAATGACTTGACATGTGAGCCCCAATCAGTTTGTAAGCAGAAGGAAATATTTAACAAGTAGAGCAGGCTGGGGAAACTGGTCCTCTGGATTTTGGTGGATTGCAACTCTCCTCATCACTGACGGCTAGTCAGGATGATAGGATTTAGAATTTATAATAATAATCTTAGGACGTCTGACTCAATAGACTAAACCACTGAGCTATCCAGCAGTTTTCTGGAGAGCCTCACATTTTCCTAGCACTCCGTTCATAGAATAGGAGGACTAGCTGAGCTGAAGTGCAGAAAAACATATTGTAAAGAACAGATCCATTTAAGGAAGATACGGGTAACACAGTCCATAAACTTGAGTCTATTGGTTCAAACTACTGTAGTACTAAACAGAACAGACTTGCCATAATACAAGATAGTAGAATACTCTGTGACTTGCCCTAGGCTGTTTATTTGCTTCCTTTAATGATATATGCATCACCATTGAACACTGTTGCCATTGCAGTTTGCAAATCAAAATTACATACAGTAAATTACAACATTTTAGAATAAAAATGCATTTGCCTGGTGCTAAAAATTTAGTGTTGGTGGCAGCAGGAAAACTCCTCCAGAGAAGAAGTTCCACAAATAGAAGATGTGAGCCACAAATGAGAAAGCCATTCCTCAGTTACCACCCATCTTATCTCTAATGGCCATAACACCTACATATGAATGTGAGTATATGGGCAAGTGGATACAGGAACAAGTATTCCTTCGAGTACTCACACACTATGCCATATAACTCTTAAAAGAAAGGTGGTTGTTGTTGTTGTTTAGTCGTGTCTGACTCTTCGTGACCCCATGGACCAGAGCACGCCAGGCCCTCCTGTCTTCCACTGCCTCCTGGAGTTGGGTCAAATTCATGTTGGTAGCTTCAATGACACTGTCCAACCATCGCATCCTCTGCCGTTCCCTTCTCCTCTTGCCCTCACACTTTCCCAACATCAGGGTCTTTTCCAGGGAGTCTTCTCTTCTCATGAGATGGCCAAAGTATTGGAGCCTCAGCTTCAGGATCTGTCCTTCCAGTGAGCACTCAGGGTTGAAAGAAAGGTGCAACACTTCAAATTGTCCTGGCAGACAGAATGATAGCCAGTGTAGTTTTTAAAGTTCAAGAATGTTCAAAAAGGCAGTTGTAGTTTGTAAATTAACAGCTGTGTTGTAAACTGCAGTCTTCAGCATGCTTCTTTGTTACAGCTTTGTAAATTAATCCACATGATTTGGTTTTAGAAACAAGGTAAAGGTAAAGGTTCCCCTTGACATTTAGTCCAGTCGTGTCCGACTCTAGGGCATGGTGCTCATCCCCGTCTCCAAGCCGTAGAGCCAGCGTTTGTCCATAGACAGTTTCTGTGGTCACGTGGCCAGCGCGACTAGACACGGAACGCCGTTACCTTCCCACCGTGGTGGTACCTATTTATGTACTCGTATTTACATGCTTTCGAAGTGCTAGGTTGGCAGGAGCTGGGACAAGCGACGGGAGCTCACTTCGTCACGTGGATTCGATCTTACGACTGCTGGTCTTCTGACCTTGCAGCACAGAGGCTTCTGCGGTTTAACCCGCAGTGCCACCACGTCCCACAGAAACAAGGTAGGTTGATAGATAAACAAGTTTTATGTGGTGCTGCAGCTAATGAGGAGAATCAGAGGCTAGTCATAGTCACATTACTTCCTGCTCTAAATCAGTTTGCTTTTGGTGCAGTTCTTGCTGCTAGTTATTGCACATACCCGCACTAACGATACTCTACCTCCCCCTACTGTGGTTGTGCAAGTTACTGTGGGCTGTTCTCTTTCTACCCTTTCTATGCATCCCAAAGTTGGCCAGAAGCCACACTATTAGTGGAACAGTCACCCTAGCCTCCTTACCTCCAGAAGCTGCTATCAAATTCTTGGGCAGTGCACCCCAAATAGCTAGCAGTTTTAATTACATGTTACTGTGATATCCCATCCCATCAGTAGGAAAGACAGAGAACAAATTACTACATTCCTACTTCAGTTGCAATCCTATAAACAGGACAGGTTAAACAGGATGGGGATCAGCACTCAATAACCACCTGCATACAGCATTGGGGAAACTATATGGTAGTCCATTGCAGCACATGGTCAGCTGAGGACCATTAGTGGTAAACTTGTAATGTAGGATGACTAATCTGGGCAAAACAGAGCATGATGCAGGGCTATGAAGGAAAGTATTTGATGATGGGAATGGCGTGACAGCTGGGTGGTCTAGAAGTATGAATGAGGACAAGGTCAAAAAGCATGTCTACTCTCAGACAGGATGACAGCACCCATTGGGAACATGTGTGAAGCACATTATCAGAGTGTGAAACAGGACATATCCAACAGAATAATGCTATATTGTAGGAGAAGAAATCCAAATGCCAGCTCCCCATTAAAAAGTATGCTACTTTTTATCAGTTTAAAGCATGAACAAAAATGATTTATGAGATATGAATCAGAATAAAAGTATATCCTTTAGTTGCAAGATAGGAAACCAAAGTGCTTCAGTGCTGTTATATCAAAGCCAAACAGTAATAAACTCCCATCTGTTTTTCTTCAATATTACAAGAGGAAGTAAAAGTCAGTCTGGTTATGTTCTAACTCTGATGCTGATTTAAAACCAAGTTTACATAATTGATCAACTACATGTTGTCAAGTCAATTCTGACTTAAGACAATCCTTTCCAGGGTTTTCTAGATACAGAGGAGTGATTCACCATTCCCTTCTTTTGGGGTCACTCTGGGACTGGTTAATTTCCCCAAGACCACAGAGGCTGGCTCTTCTCCTGAGAGGTAGAGTGGATAAATGGCTCTGGAGTCAGTTGCTCCATCTCATTGAGCAATATTTAGTCATGCTCAATAGTAGTAGGTTATTGAAGTCAAAAGAACTTGAGTTAACTGGTGCTGCTGACTTCAGTATTTCTACTTTATGTACAACCAAATCTGGATCCAGTACCTTCAGTTAACATGGCCCCTTTTTACTTGTGAAATATATTGTGCAAGTTGATTGCAACAATGATAAAGCCATTTTCTGGATGTTTTTTCCATGTGCTGACTTTTCTAATATCATGTACTGAGCAGCATGACAACCAAAACAGTTAAACACAGCATATATCTCAGTCATATTCCTAGAAAAACATATAAGCATTAGAATATACTGTACAAAAGCAATGGAAAATACTGTGTATGTGTGTATATACACTCACACTCATTCTCTCACACACATATATGCACCCTGATACATAAAAGACAAATGAGAACAGTATCTCAGTGGCCGAGGATACGGTTACTATAGTGACAGATGTAAACACTGGAAGGTCACCACCAATCCAATACTTGTGTGCAACTGCAACAGAGAGAGAGAACTCCCAAAGAACTCATCATGCTTTAGAAGCCAAAAGGTATGCTTTTACATAATTTCACCGAGTTAAAGCAAACAACTACAAAGCATGTTGTGATTTAGATGTTGAGTGTGCAGTATTCTGAATAGAAGAGGTGAGGAACCCTTGGCCCCCCAGATGTTGTCCAACTGCAACTCCCATCTTCCCTCACAATTGGCGATGCTGGCTGTGGCTGATGGAATTTGCAGTTCAACAACATGCAGACAGCTGCTTGACCTTGCTATAGCTCAAAAACTCCACTCCGAGGAGCCACCAATAATGATTGTACATGGAAGGGGAAGATGGTCACCGCTGCCATTTAAGAACATCTCTGACAGCAAAGAGAGAGACTCACCTCAACAGTAGTGGGCAGTGCAAACCATGAGAAAATACATGATTGCAGTGAGACTTAAAAGAATGTTTGGAAAAACAACTCCAGGATTTAGTAGTATTGCATGTCATAAAGCTAAAGAGTTGTAATCTGAAGTACTGGAAGCGCATCAGGTTGTCAACTGCTCTGGTATAATATTAAATCGAAATGTATTAAGTAAATAAATAAAGTTTTGATTGCTAAAAAACTTAGTGAATCAGTGTGAGATGGGTTGCTTTGGCTCTTGTGGCAAGGATAGATTGGACTCCACAGGCTTTAAGGGTTCTTTCAAACATTCAACATTTATTTCAGGAACTTCAAAGAAACTCTGTACATCAACTTTAATATTAAACAACTCTTCAGAACTTATGGGATTAACAAAAAAGGTTTTCTCCTAAACCAGGGAGGGGTTCTTGAAGGTGTGTTCCCACAGTCCTCCTACACCTTCGGTCTCTAAGTCAATCAGTACCGGTTCTGGTGAAAATGGCAACAGGGTCAATTGTTTTTACGGTGAGTCTCGGTGTTTGTGAGGTCAGCTCCCGGGTATGGAATGTTCCAGGTCCTGGGGGTGAACATCTCGACCCAGGTTGGCTCATCCATTTTTTGCTTTCTCTCTTATCTCCTTCTCTCTTCGCTCTTTCTTCTCTGATCTTTCTACCCCACTCCTGAGCCTCTTTCTCTCCCCAGTAAGAGGGCTTTTGTGGTATCTTTTCCCTCCTCCTGTCAGCCTCTTCCCAGAGGACCATTAATTTCCCCCATTTATGGGTCCACGGGTTCTCTATCCAGATCCATTCCCACCCTGGGGTTAGGATCCTTTTCTCCTTCTTCCCTTCAGTAGTTTCAGCTTCTGCCTCCTCCCTTCTATCACTCCCTCATTTTTCTACCCCCTTCTTCTCTATGCCTGCTCTTTTTCCTCCACCAATCACTGTCCCCTCTTTTCCTGCCTCTTCTGTCTTTCTAATTTCTCCTTCCTTTGGTTTTTCTCTTCCCTTTCTCTAGCGGTCTCCTGTCTCTCACTTCTTTCTTCTTCTCCTGTCTCTTTCATTTCCTTCAGGGGTCCCTTTTCCCAGGGGATGGACGGCGCTCTGGCAGAGATGTTGTCAGATCCATCCCCAGGCTCACAATCAGACATTTTAACAAAAAACATAAGCTCTTCTTTTTTAAAAAAACTGTACGTGGCAAGCAGCATTTTAAAAGACTTATCTGCTTTCTCACGTAGGAAAACAATTAGCATGATGTTTGCCACAATATGTATGTGCATCATCTAAAATAAAAATAAGTACGCTTTTTGCTTCTAAATGATTGCATTTGGCTTATGTGCATTTTTTTACAAATATAATGGAATCATGAAGATTTCTTCAACTATCTAAAAGACCTTGTTTCTTTTTCTGATACCTTTCTTTATTAAAGTGTTCATCTCTAGGACTGTACATCAGCTACTACTTTACACATAAGCGGTTGAGATACTGGTCACCCTTGGAGTCACCAAAATAATTCTATTAGGACCATTCTGCATAGTCTTCTTGAGGAGATTTAAAACAACAACCCCAAAACTCCTGCCTCTGCAGAACTGCCATTTCTTGAGGTTGGGTGTCTTGTGCATTCTCTTCCAGTGTAAGGACCAGTACATACTGCCTGATACTGTGTTTCTGTCTCCATGTCAAGCCAAAGAGCTATCAGGCAGATTATCAGGACTAACCCTATTATTAGAGAGTGTGAAATGATAATCACAGGTAGCAGATCCTGGGAATAGTAGTGACAGCCTACTAGTTTTTCCCCATGGACAGGAGAAGAATGGGTTGTGCCATGTAACCTGGGCTCCCTAATTTATCTCTGTGGAGGACACTGTCCCATTCTAAGTATAGACGTGTGGTTTAACTGCTGGTCCTCCTTGATTCGTGCTGGAATGGAGAGAAGTGCCATTTTGTTCTTGCTCTCTGGCAACAAAACACCCTGCAGATTAGCTATACAACAGACCAATAAATATGAAGCAGCTGACCCTCTACAGCAGCTACTGCAACTGAGAGATATTTAAGCAACCTTTGCATGGCATTTACATTGTTTTATTCTGTTTGATGTTCCCATAAGGTTCAATTTTTTGACCATGCTTTAAGAAAAATGGATAATATTACACCCAATATTTTAAGTCACTCAAATTTCAAAGCAAAATTATTCAGGTTTCAGTCCTATACACATTTGCCTAGTAATAAGCCCCACTGAACCCAATGAGACTTACTTCTGACTAGATATATATATAGAATTCAGTGCGTAGAATTGCACTGCTAGACTCTTTCTGTAGAATCATATAACTGTTGTTTTGGAAGGAACCTCATAGGGCAACCTGATCCATAGCTTTAAAAAAATCGCTGAGAGATGGCCATCCAATCTCTGTTTTAAAAGGGTGAAATGCAGGAGGGTCCATCAGCTTCTGAGGTAGTACATTTCACTGTCAAACAACTCCTAATATTAGGAAGTTTTCTTAATGTTTAGTCAGAATCTCCTTTCTTGAATCAGTTGGTTGAGATCGTATCCTCTAGAGCAGCCATTTTCAACAGGGGCCATATGGCCCCTTGTGGGGAGGCTGGTACATTTGAAGGGGGACACAGACTGGAAATAGTTCTTCACACACTACCCTCTAAGATTTGTTAAGTGACTTATACAGTCCTGATTCAGCCTATCTTTCTTTCATGTTGTGTTTATGACCATGGCCAAAAAAATGGTTGAGGATGGCTGCTGTAGAACGAGAGGAAAAAACCGAAACTTGCTCATCTTCCATGTAACAACCTAGTATTTAAAAACGGCTATCATATCACCTCTAAATCTTATCTTCTCCAGGGTGAACATACCAAATCTCTTCAAGCTTTCCTCATAGAGATTGGTTTGAATATCCTTTATCATGCCCAGGTTTCAGCCAGGAGTGCTTTTGCAAAGTTAAAACTGATGTGCCAGCTGCACCTGTTCCTTGTGATGTCTGATTTGGCTACAGTGACACATGCCTTAGTTGCATTCTGCTTGGATTACTATAACACACTCTATGTGGGGCTGCCTTTGAAGACAGTTTGAAAACTTCAGCTGGTGCAAAATTTGGCAGCTGGACTATTGACTGGGGGCCAGTTATAGGGAGCATATAATGCCCTTGTTGCATCACTGATTACTAGTCCATTTCCAGGCACAATTCAAAGTGCTGGTCATTACCTATAAAGCCCTATACAGCTTGGGTCCAGGCTATGTGAAGGACCATATCCCTCCACAGGAGCCTTCTTGGCATTTAAGATCATCAGAGGGGGCATTCCTGTCAGCCCCATTGCCAGCGCAGGCATGGCTGATGGGGACAAAGGAGAGGGCCTTCTCTGTGGCAGCTCCCAGGTTATAGAATACTCTCCCCCGGGAGATCAGGCTGGCTCCCTCCCTTTTATCCTTCCACTGACAGCTGACAACCCATCTCTTCAGGCAGGCTTTAACCATCATGATTGAATCCCTGGATGCCTTCTTAGAGTTAAGATAGTTTTTAATGTTTACTTGCTTTTAATTATTCAATTGTATTCTAATTAGCATACAGTTTGTTTGTTTTTAATGTTTAACTTACTATGTTTTTAATTCTGTGCCTTATAATATTGTAGCCACTTTGGTTCTCCTTATTGGGAGAAAGGCAGCTTTTAAATAAAACAAACAAACAAACACATAAATCTTGGTCACAATCCTTTGAAACTGGTGACCAGAACTGGATACAGTACTCCAGGTGAGGTCAGACCAAGGCATAATACAGTACTGTTGATTCTCTTGACCTGGATACTATACCACTTTTGATGAAGCCCCAAAATGCTAGAAGTGCTCCCACCACTGCCCAACCACACCGTTGTGGTCTATTAAGATCCCTAGAATCTTGCTAGTCATATCCCTGTCAAACCAGGTGCCATCCATCCTGTGTTTGAGCTATTGATGCTTCTCATCAAATGTAAAACTTTACCTTATAACTGTATCAATAATGAATCCCTTCTGAGGTCAGGGTGGTTCTGCTCTGTTCCAGAATACTGTCTTCCTTTTGTTAAGGAGTTTTGCTTTAATTTCTGGTACTTCAGCTGCTGAAAAGTCAGTTTAGTTTAGTTTTGCTCGTTTTCCTAATTGTCAGCTGCATTGTTTGGTAAGAAAAGCTCTGTAGTATATTTTAGAAGACTTGCATTTTTAGAAAGACTGCACTCTAGACACCTTGCAACACCCCCTTCTTTTCCTGGATGTATTGCTATGAAAATGCTCTGAAAGTTGCGAAAGAGGTTTCTGCTTTCAGCAGCACATCTTTCTCCCTCTGTATTGGTTTTCTTTAAATCAATTGTGAACAGCAATGCAGCTTTACTGTATAGACAGCAAGATCTTATTCTGCTGCTGATTTGTCTGTATTAGGATGTTGACATAGTCTTTTGAGACTGGAAAGGTGAATAAGGTGCAGAAATGCAACCTAATCTTACCCTGACCAGAACATAATGCATATATTTTGGTGGCCATTGTCCTACATCTGCAATTTGCCTTTAGATTTCCATGGGCAAGAGATAGTAATCTCTGCTAGCAGAGACAGCAGCTAATTTATCACCAAGGTCAGATACTTTTTTGTTCTCAAATCACCCCCTCATGATAATTGTTTACATTAAAGATTTCCAGGAAAAATCACATATACTGAAAACCCTTTGTTGATTCACGCTTTATTGACAATTGAATTAGGTGTAACTTACCTTGTTCTCTTGGCTGCACTGTTCATAAGTAGTCATTGTCCTATCACAGAATCAAGCTTAGTCAAATTTAAATCCACAAGATATAAGTTAGCAGACACATTTGAATCAACAAGATTTAAATTTGTAACAGCTAATCTGATTTCCACTGATTTCAAGGGGCCTACTCCAAGTATGACCGAGTCTTGATTCAATACATAGGAAACTTCTGTACTAGGGATGGGGAGCTGACATGTGTTGAAGCCCCCTGATCCAGTCTATACTGAAGTATAGGCTGCACAGATCAGGGCTAACCCATTATCTGCCCTTTTGGAGACCCTTTCACCGGATCTTTGTCCAAGTCCATGATGATATTTATTCACTGCTGTTTTTTTATGATGACCCCATTCTTGTGAATGGGGAAACACAAACAGGACACCACAGTTTCTGACCATTCTCTGCATCCCCACCTTTCCTATTCCCTGGATCTGAAATTAGTATTGCTCCATAAGACATTGATTATTGAATAAATTTCCTTACAGCCAGAAAGGCAAGGAAGTTTAAATTGTAAGGTAAAGAGCATGCTCTGCTTTACCTTCCTAAGATTTTCTTTTTCCCCATTCTAATTTCAATACGATTGCTGGACTTAACACATGACATTTGTTTATGACCAAAATCCTGTTGCTTAGTGTAGTAAATCACACTAGAGCAGGCCCGTTGAATCGATGGGTATTGAGTAAGTCAACCTCTTCATAGGTTCCATTGATTCAAATGGGCCTACTCTAACTGCAACTTACAATGCTAAAATAAGTTGGAATTAGAGTAGGCCCAATGGAATTTATGGAGGAGGCAACTCACAAAATCCCCACTAATTCAGTGGGCCTACTCTATGCTAAGCAACAGTATTTTGGCAAATGTCCCTGGACTCTTTTTGTCATTTGATGGTAGCCTTTGAGATGCAAATACTCCTACTCGTTAGATTCTGCATATATAGTCATGTGAAAAAGAAAGTACACCCTCTTTGAATTCTTTGGTTCTACAAGGTATTGAATCATAAGGTGTACTTAGTTTTTCACACATGCCTTCTCCATTTTGGCTTTATTTTTGTAAAATAAATCATGACACAGTGTAACACGTCATGTGTTGTTGTTCATCTGAAGTTGTATTTACCTAATTTTCAGACCTGCTAAGTACTAGATGATTTTTATTATGTCCTGATACATAAAACCATAGAATTCAAATAGGGTGTACTTTCTTTTTTACATGACTGTATGTTCAAACAGAACACACACAGTCCCCTACGTTCCTCAACATTGCTTATACTCTGACTAAGGCTGGTCAGAGATGTAGTCCAGCAATAACTGAAGAGCCACAGTGTTGACACAGTGAGATCAGCAAGTTACATTCAGCTATGATTTGCTCACAAATATAAATTAAAGCTTAAATATGATAACTCCTCAAAAATAAGTCATAGATCAATGGGACTTTTTAGATTAGGCATCCTTCAGTCTCGAAAGACTATGGTAACATGCTCTGTATGGAGGACTTGAAACAGCATCTAGTGTGGCTGAGAAGGCCAATTCGAGAGTGACAATCCTTTCCACACTGAAGACAAATTCAACTGCAACTCAAATTCCACCAATTCTGTTGGGAAAAACTGAATGCAGGAAGGGTGGGTCTTGCTTTCCCACAGAACCACACAGTTTAGAAGATGGTGGGAATGCAATTCTGCACTCTTCAGTTTTCCCAGAAGAGTGCTGGAATTTTCGAGAGTGGCAGGGTAGCTACAGCAATTAATTATAAAAATCAATAAGTGTTCCCCACAGAGGGTACTAAGTATCAAAAGCAGTGTGTTTTGTCTTTCCTCAACAGCTATTTTTTGGGGGAAAGGGAAAAAGGAAAAAGATCAAAGCACGAGGGAAAACAAAGGAGGGTTACAAATTTGATGACAGTGATGTCTGGATTCTATGCAACGTTCTGTGAATAAGACTGTGCAACTGCACAATAACAACTCATCTGTGAGCACCTTCTCTGCTCCTTTGAGCTTAATATCACAGAATTACAAGTGTTCAAAGATCCTACTAGAAATATGAAGTTATTTTTATACATTACAACTCCCAAAATATTACAGCTCATGTAGCTGGTATTCTGGGAGTACATACGACTTTAAAAAAGTGACATACCCACTCCCAATCTCTGGAACTTGCAGCACCTTAAATTGACAATAAGTACTGGTCATGTCCCTAATGATTACACATATAAAGACCACATGAGGTTTTGAAGTTCAGTGGTTACTGAGAATACAGTATTCTTCATAACTCCAGTATCTCATTGATTGCTGGCAGATGAAGAAAGCTTCAGAACAAGCCAGGGTATGCTATGGATGTGTCTCTCAATTTTCAGATCCTGTGATCACACACATTACTGAAGCACTCAATGACAGTTATTGAAACTTGTTATTGTTGTTAGCCAAAGCTGAAACCTGACCTGCCTTGTAGATCTCACAGCGTTTAGTCTTCCTGCATACAGGTAGTGGAGGTTAACATGAGTTATGTGCGCCCCAGCAAATACGTTGGGGATTTTATTCATCCCAAACTATGTGGAATGTATGAAACATAGTAACTTTTGATACGTAAGATTTTTAACTGCACACCCAAAGTAAAAAAAATTTCCCTAATAATTATTGTCACATCATAGACTGAACTTCAGGGATATATGTAAAATGTTGCCTGTCCCCTGCATGTGCAGATCTATTTGATAGATTAATTTCTCTGGACTACACAGCAAAATCATTTAAAATTTAAGAAGAGCTGGAAAACTGCAGTCCTCTGCCCACCTGTTTGATTTTGTTTTGTAGAAATTCACACTACTGCTGTAAACCAAAAATGATTTTTCAAACTTGTAAAATTACTGCTAACAATTACTTTCATATTTAGCCTTGCAGTCAAAGTGGACATTCAGCATAAATATATGTACCTTCATGCACAAATAACATTTATTAAAAAGGGAGAATAAGTTGGTATCCAAACAGCATGTTCAGGGTAAAAGTCTGAGAAAACTCTTGAGACACTGCACTTTTGATGTTAACATATCCATATGCCATATCACACTGCTGTGAAACTTTCCTCTGGTTTCAGAAGCAATTCTGCCTAAAGCATTGGTGGGTTAGCCAGTAGCCATCCATATATTGTTCAATTACATCTATTATCGATCCAGATTATAGGCCATACTGGTTGCAGCTAATGGAACTGGAGTCTAACATCATTAAAGGCCAGATTTTCAATCCCCAGCTAAACACAAGTCCAGAGCCTTTCTTTGGTCCTTGGCTCTCAACTGCAAATCTATTTTATTCTCAACTAGTATTTCTTAATTTGGTAAGACCAACTGAAACAGGTTGACTTATAATAAATAAATTTCATTTTCTTTATAGAATGACTTATGAAACAAAACCACAAAGTTGTGAATTACACCAAGCTGAGGAAGATTCAAATGTGATTACTACTGATTTCAAGAAAGTTGGCCATCTTGATATTGCAGTTATTTGTTCCATATGTGAAGAAGCAGTACACATTAATAAGCTTTTTCATCATAAAAAAGCCCATCAGGCTCAGGCTGTACTGGATTATCAACGACCATGGATGGAACCAATAGATATAGACAAAATAAGCTTCCAGAGAAAACAACTAATTTTAAGAATGAAAAAGGCTGATAAATTCACTGAACGCAAAAGAGAAAAAATTGGTTGTTCATTTGATCTTCTTAAAGAAACCCTCAAGATTGCTCCATATTTTCACATCAAGAGTGTTGCTCAAAGTTCAGTGCATATTGACGTGGTAAGTAATCCACTGATCAAAGCCATAGCAATTTGTCAAGACAAAAATGTAGTTTGGCACACAGACTTGGAAGATGTTTTTGTTGTGTTAGACAACTATGGAAACAGAAAAGGGACATGTTTTCTTGGAGTCTTTGATGGAACCAATGGTATTTCCGCTGCTCAGATAACTTCAGCTGAACTTCCCCTCTTATTTCTTGACCAGCTTTCTCTTGGAGATCCCTCTTATGAAGTGAGCGAAGCTGAGAGAAAAGTGCTAGATTCATTTCATACAATCTTTAGGGCAGATTACAAAGTAAGAGAAAAAGATTTCAGTGTTAAGAGAGTCAAAGGCAAGAGATCTCAGCTAAGGACGCATGAATGGATTCACAGGGCATATGCAAAATCTTTTTGGCGGATGGACAGGCTTTTACGACTTGGGAGAAATGAAGTTTCTAGAGTTCGATGGAGCAGCTGTGCAGCTGTCACTTGTTTAGTGGAAAGGATAAACAATGAGAAGGAAAAACGGGATAAAGAGAGAAATAAAATATTTGAAAAACAACATAATGTCATACAACAGGAAGAGGAGGTACCTGAAAAGATAATTGGAGCAAAGGAAAAAAGCAACACAGAACAAGGGTCAGGCAATTTTGAGGAACAGCAAAGAGATGAGCTGTCTGAAAGAACAAATGCAGAAAACGAACAGAAATTTATGCAACAGGAGGAGATGCTTGAAGAGATAAACAACACAGACCAAGCAATGGGCAGTGTGGTGGACGAATGTATGGAGGAACCAACTGAAAGAATGAATGAAGAAAAGGAACAGACCAGCATAGAAAAGGACATGGTGGTGAAGGAGTTGTCTGAAGGGATAAGCAAAACAAAGAGAAAAAGCAGCACAGAAAGAACAAGTTGTTTCATAGAACAGCAGAGGGAGAAGCCAACTGAAAGAATGAATGAGAAGGAACAGAACATTGCACAACAGGAGGAACTACTTGAAGGGCTAGGTGGAGTGAAGAGAGAACACAATCAAGAAAGAGGTACAGGTAGTATCACTGCGCTGTGGTTGGAAGAGCCAACTGAAATATTGAATGAGGAAAAGAAAGAGAACCTTAGAGAAGTAGAGAAGGAGCTCACTAAGAGGATAGAGCGAGCAAAGGGGAAAACTGACATGGAACAAGAAACAGGCAGCATTACAGAGCAGCAGACAGAGAGACCAATTGAAAGGATAAATGAGGAAAAGGATCAGAATGTCATTAAGCAGGAGGACCTACCGGGAGATTTAAGCAAGGCAAAGAGAAAAAGCAGCGAGGAACAAGGAATGGTTAGTAGTACTGTGGAGCTGTGGAGAGAAGAGTCAACTGAAAAAGTCAGTGAAAAAAATGAACAGAATATCATACATGAGGATGGAGAGCTCTCTGAAAGGATAATCAAAGGAAAGGAAAAAGACACCACAAAAGAGCAGCAACAGAAGCCTCTTGAAATAATAAATGATGGAAAGGAAGAGTGTATTACAGAGCTAGGAGGCAATGAACAGAGCACAAGTAACAAAGGTGGGATAGAGGAAGAGAGTCTGCTTGAAAACTGTCCCAATGAAATCAGTGTTGGAGTAATGCACATTGCTAATATAGGTATGTATGCAATTCCTGTATTATATTCAAGCACCTTATCTATTTTGGCCTTTCAGTTTGAACAGAAGAGCAAAAATCTACAACTTATTTCAATACTGCAAGTTTGCAAGATGAAATAATTTTGAGCTACAATAATCCTAGAAACGAAGAGTGGGGATTCAATATGTTATGTGCCATCAAGTTGCCTCCGATTTACGGCAACCCTACTAATGAGTGATCTCCAAAATATACTGTCTTCAACAACCATGCTCTGCTCTTGCAGATTCAACTCTGTGCCTTCCTTTAGGAAGTCAATCCATTTCATATTTGATCTCCCTGCAGTCCTGATGCCTTCAACCTTCCCCAGCATTATCGTCTTTTTCCAGAGACAATAATAATCTTGCCTTCTCATGATGTGCTCATAGTAGAACCGCCTCAGTTTTAACATTTTTGTCCCCAGAGATAGTTCAGGCTTGATTTGATCTAGGACCCACTTCTTTGTCTTATTGCAAGTTCAGGGTATCCATAAAGTTCTCCCCCAGCATGGTATTTCAAATGAATCATTTTCCCTATCAGCTTCCACATCTATATGTTGACTGCAAATACAAAACTGTGAATGATCTTGGTCTTGGTTTCCAGTGGAACTGTGGGATAGCTCAGTGGCCTAGGAATCTGGCTGCAAAGCCAGAGGTTGAGAGTTTGATTCCCACAGTTCCTCCTTGGAAGAGGCTGGACTTGATGATCCATAGTGTCCCTACCAGCTCTGCAGTTCTAAGATTAATACAGTAATAAGATACATCCTTACGCTTAATGATATTTTCTATTTTCTTCATAGCTTCTCTTCAAAGTCTTAGTCTTCTAATTTTTTGACTGCAGTCTCTGTTTGAATTGATGATTGAACTGAGGTATATAAAATCTGTAACTATTTCAATTCTTTCATTGTAAATGTTGAAGATGTGTAGCTTTCTGTAGTCATCTTTTTTGTCTTAATGCTCAACTGCAGTCCTGCTTTGGCACTTTCTTCCTTCACTTTCATTAAAAGTTGTTTCAAATCATTGTTGCTTTCTGCCAGTAAGACAGTGTCATCTGCATATCTTAAAGTTTCAATTTCTTCCATCAATTTTCATTCCTCCTTCATCTGAATCTAGTCTGGCTTTCAGTATATGTTCTGTGTATAGATTGAACAAGGGGATAAAATGCATCCTTGTCTAACACCTTTGCCTATAGGAAATCATTATGTTTCTCCATATTCTGTCCTCACAGTAGTTTCTTGTCTACAATTCAGGTTATACATCAGGATAATCAAGTGCTGAGGCTTGCCCATTTCTTTCGTACCGCCCCCCATAGTTTCTCATGATCCACACAATAAAAGGTGTAGTCTATAAAGCATGATCTTTTTCTGGAATTCTTTGGTGTACTCCAGAAGGTATTTGCAATATGATCTTGAGTGCCTCTTCCTTTTCAAAATCCAGCTTGGGCATCAGGCATTTCTCATATAAGGTAAAAGTCTTTGTTGCAATACCTTGAGCATCATTTTGCTTGCATGAGAAATTATATTTGCTGCACTCCTTGGTATTTCCTTTCTTAGGGATTGGAATGCACATTGAGCGTTTTCAGTCTTTGGGCCATTGTTTTGTTTTCCATATTTGTTAGCATATTCTTTTTATGATTTTGACAGATTCAGGCTTGTTGGCTTGAAATAGTTTTGTATGTATTCCATCTATCTTCAGTGATTTCTTTCTTCATAGTGCCTTCAGAGCAACTTGCACTTCACTTTCTAGATCTGCAGGTTCATCAGATTCTTCTTCAAATGAGTCTGCCATCCTTTTATCTCTTCTGTATAGGCCTTCAGTATATTATTTCCATCTTCTCTTTATTTTCTCCTGGTCAGATAGTGTGCTTCACTGTCGGTCATTCAGTATTCCTAATCTAGGCTTAAATTTCTCTCTGATTTCTTGGATCTTCTGGAAGACATAACTTGTTCTCCCGCTCTTTTTCTTTGTATTCCTCTATTTCTTTGCATTGGATTCTGTAGTAGTTTTCTTTCTCACTACATGAGTTGTTGAAAAACTGCATTCAGAGTTCTGACCCTATTTTTAATCATCTTTTACTTTTGCTTCTTGCCTATTCTTTACAATTCCATCATCCATCTAAATTTTTCTCTTCTCTTCAATATAGTAGAAAATATAGTATAAAATAAAACAGAATATTTTAAATAAGGGGATTGTTCTCACTCAAGCACTCGATCAAACAAGGGATAACTCCGTTTCCTTAGCATTTCTAAAGCACTACTGTTTTCTTTGAAAATATTTGCCATTGGTAAGGTTCACTGTTAGATCAGAAGACAATCTGGTCAGTTCAAATTTCAACAAATCACAGTTCAAACTAACCAGAGTTCCCAGCTCAGTTGCAAGAAACCATACTAAGTTTAAATTCAGCCATTTGCTTCTTGTGTTTTCTTATATACTGGAAGGGAAATGAATAAATTCAAAATGTTATATGTGAAGAGATACTATGAAACAGAGATATAAGAAAGTAGCTTATTGGAGGAGTAAGTTTTCACTGGGTTGTTTATAGACAGATACTATGTTTACGTGTGCACACCCTACATACTATACACACACACACACAACCCTATATACTTGAACATGCTATCTTTTAATTTTTAAAATTTGTCATTAAGTATTTTAATCATTTTACATGTAGATCATTTAATTGATTGCACTATATGCTGAAATCTATTAGCAAAGGATAGGTTAGAGATACTGCAATAAATAACAGCTATAAATACATTCCTTCTTAGTCACTGTTTAGGCTCCAAACTTGTATGGTCTCAACAGTGAAGTCACTGCTAAGGGAATTACAGAAGAGAAAGGAGAAAGACAGTAACCAATTATTACCATTTTCAGCAGCAGCCTTTTGCCTTCCACTGTGCCTAGTGCCACCATATGGAAAATATATTACCATGTTTCCCCGAAAATAAGACAGGGTCTTATATTATTTTTTGCTCCAAAAAACGTATTAGGGCTTATTTTCAGGGGATGTTGAATTTTTTTCATGTACAGCAATCTATACTTATTCACATCTAGTCATGTCATCTTCTTCTGGTTGCTGTACAATAGTGGAGGGCAGGGTTTCACTTAACTAGGGCTTATTTTTGGGGTAGGGCTTATATTACAAGCATCCTGAAAAATCATACTAGGGCTTACTTTCAGGGAAACAGGGTATAAGGCATGGGGAATGTGGAATGTGACTTGCAATAACAGGAGAAACATAAGTTAGCTGTACAGAGCATAGATGTTTAGCACCAGCCTGATCTAGAATAAATGAAAGGTAACTGTACAAAGAACTATATAGATGGGCATCATCATGATCATGCATTTATACATCATAACTAGCAAAACAAAAAAGTTTCAATGTTTAGTCCTGATTAGTGCAAACTCATTGAATCAGTGGGATTTAAGAAAGTCTTGACTTAAGCTCCGTAAAGTCAGTAAACCAATTCTAGTTGGGACCATAAGATGAACAGAGTCTAATGGTTGAGATGTAAGCACCTAAGAACAAAATGGCTATAAAGAACTGATTCAGCATTAATACAGTATTTTTTTTTAAAAATATAGGTAATGTTCATGCAGTTTTATGCAAAGATGGGAAAAGCTACTGGCTTACTAAAGAACACAGCACTTACTGTGGAGAAGAAAAAATACGTATTCTTCACAATGGTGGATATATCAGCAGTAATGAACCCAAAGGACTGGTAGAAGGGCTTATCAAAAATACTCGTGGCCTTGGCCATCATGGAAATCCAAAGTTGAAAAAAACTTTTATTCCTGTACCACATACAATCTCTTTTCCAGTTGATGACTCATGCCAGTTTCTTATTTTAGCTACTAATGGACTTTGGGAAGTTCTGGATAAAAATGAAGTAGTACTATTAACATTAATATTGTTTTCTGCTTATTTGGAAAAGTACCAACATGAGCAACTAAAGAAAAGTTCCATGCCTGAAGATTCAACATTACCTGCGAGTGATTTGAAAGATGAATTCTATTCATGGTATTCAAATCAAGATTTTTTTCCAGAGGACATAAATCTAAACCAAGATAATGTACAGTTAATGCCCCCAACAAATGATAATACAAAAGAAAAAGAAATGATTCAGTCAGGGTCCTTTAGAGAGAATTCAGAAGAGCAAGAATCAGAAAGTTCTTTAGAACCACCTTTTATGGATCTATCATTTTCAGAAGATACAACAGAGAGCGAAGAAAAAACACCATCAGCATCTAGTACTGAAGAAGATCCAAAGGAAGACCATGAATCTTCAGAAACATCAGAAGATTCTGAAAAAGATTCTTGTACATTTCATGCCCTTGCAGCGAAGTATATTAGTAAGCACCTTGTAAAAGCTGCATTAAAAGCAGGTTCTAGAGATAATATTACTGTTTTGGTAGCACTCTTAAATGGCTGTGATAAGATCCCTATGTATGTTTATCAATGACAGTGTATTCATGGGGAGGAAAAACAAGAACTGCAATTCCACCCATTTTATGATAAAATAAGTTGTGCCATAATAAATATACAAAAATGAGTATGTCGTTAAGGAGACTGATTACAAGGATTTCCTTTTTTATACCACTTTATTCAAACCTGAGCACCTCAATATAAAACTAAACACTGGTGAACTGTCATTTTCCTTGCTAAGCCCAAATTACTGCAAATTTACAATCTGCACATGTAAGTTTCTGCTAGCAGTTCAACATTTAAATAGATTAAATCATCTTCTCTGACACTTGGTAGATTTCATATAATGAAAATAACTAAAGAATTAGTGCAATATACTCGACAGATCAAAATAAAATGGACTTTGGAAAACAAAGTTGCAGAATTCATTACAGACAGACAGTAGTACATATGTTACAGGTACAGGAGCATCATTTATTACTGTTCTAGCCATGAAGGAAGAACTTAATCCCCTCAAAGTTTGGGGGAAGAGAAATGTTAGCTCTTTAGAGCAACTGTACATATTGTATACTTTTAAGCAACTCTTAAATAGTACAGAGTATTAAACAGATGTAGACTACAATGTAGTACCCTATTTACAGTACATTAATATCCCAATTTAAAATCAAGTTGAATGTACATAATTGTTAGTGCACTGACCAATTTTATTCTTAGGGGAAAGATAATTGTTATGGTCAACAATGATTAAAAACAAAATCAGATACCCAGTTTTTGTTGGACACAGATTTCAACGGCTTTATAAAGAATGAATCTTTGTGAATTTAAGAGCTGAATTCATTGGTTGTGCTGTTTTATAAACAGAACAAAAATTGAATTAAACTTGATTTTTTAAAAAAACTTTAAACTGGATTGAAAAAAATTACATATAGTGTAACAACTAAGACCAATTGTTCTGTAAGCACAGGATCAGTAAAATTATTAATGCTGCACATATTTTAGTTAAATTATGAAAATGTGGAATGTATATTTAAATGGTAGATACCCACATAAACAATATTTTGCATAAATACTGTGAATAAGCTTATAAGATCTTCAGGTGTGTTATAGTTAGGGTTTTTTCCCCATACCACAAATGGAGAATCTCAATTCTGTTCATTACACTTTTAACAGTAACCAATATTTAAAGCTTGAGAAACTAACTGGTTAACTGCAGATTCATGGAGCAGTTTAGTCTCTACCCTTAATGACATGTGATAGTTTATAAACCTTTCGACTGAAACAAGTCTATTCAGCTTCCTTTCCCCCACCCCCACCCCTTTTGCTGAAACATAACAGCCAGTGATACATGCATGTTATTAAAAATTAGGACAAAATCATTCTGTATTAGAAACGACTATTTCGTAAGTCTCTTCGATTTTGGAAGCTGTATTGGGCCAGGTTAAACACTCCAAATCCCATTGTTATTAACAAGTTAGGAAGCAGAAGAATATTGAAGACAGTTTAAAGCAGCTGAATTCAGATTTAGTTGCTACAACATTGACTCTTAGTTGGTTGTGTTGGTTCAGTAAGATCTACTCCTCTTCCCCTAACAGAGTTGGCCCCTGCATTCTGTGGTTCATTCTTCGGCAACTTTTTAGCTACAAAAAAGAATAAACAAACAAACAAACACATAAACAAACAAATAATCAAACATTAGCATTCGATTTCTGTAAAAGGATATCCTGTGCATATTTATGTCTAACAGATCTGTTAGATATGCTTTTTTCAAATGCATTTATACAGAAAATACACTTTTACACCCATATACACCAATCTCCCCAATTCTTCCTGCTAAATTCCAGCTCTTTTAATCCTCAAACCATTATGATTCTCCAGAGTCCATATTGTTCTCAGATGATACTTCAGGGGAATGCCTTGCACAAATGGTCTCTGCAGGCAGCTGTCCTACAGGAGTTTCCAAAGTGGATTGCTTTGAAAGTTACTAATGAGAAGTGTATAAAATGTTCTTACTGCAACAGATGAGGTATACTGGCTAGAACAATGAAACAGAACTGAAAACAAATTAATTCAAGTAACCACTAATGAAGCCAATGAGGCAAATTTGGGAAAGTCACGATTTCTCAGCAGAGCTTACTTGAGGATATATTTTATTATTGTTATAGAATAAAAATGATGGTACAGGGTTAGGGAAAAGGGAGGGGTTTTTGGGGAAAGGTGAAAATTACAGGGTGTGTTAGGAATTTCATCTCTGTACATCATTACTATTTCTTTCCAACTGAGCTTACTTGAATGGTTTGGTGATTAAAAGGATAGGGAAGCCACATAAATTGCCCTCAGCTACCTGGAAATATAAAAAGAGGTTACTTACTTGTAACTCTGGTTCTTCAAGTGGTCATCTGTGAATTCACACTATAGGGTTTGATCTGCACCTGCACAGAGGTTTCCGGAATATTCTAGAGCTTTAGCACGCACTTGCCAGGACCGCAACTAGTACACGTGGTCCACCCATCCTGGTGATTACCTCAGTTCCTAGAACAGCCCGCCGCGTATCAAAGTGAGACAGACGTGACGGACAGCAGGGAGGACGGGTGGGAAGTGTGAATTCACAGATGACCACTCGAAGCACCAGAGTTACAGGTAAGTAACCTCTTTTTCTTCTTCATGGTCTCTGTGAATGCACACTAATGGGTGACTAGCAAGCTGACTTACCGGAGGAGGGACGTCATGGAAGGACAGAAGAGAGAACGGTTCTGCCAAATGCTGCATCTGTCTTAGCCTGAAGGTCTAGGTGGTAGTGGGTGGCAAATGTAGAAGGAGTTGCCCATGTCGCCGTCTTACAGATGTCGGGGAGAGGTACTCCACGAAGGAAAGCTGTAGAAGCAGCAACGGCTCTGGTGGAATGAGCCTTAATGCCCACAGGCAGAGGTTTTTTGGCAAGCTGGTAGGCCAAAGTTATAGTTGTGGTAATCCATCGGGAGATGGTTTGAGGGGACACATGGAGACCCCTGCGGGGAGGATGAGGTGTCACAAAAAATCTTTTGGACTTACGGAAGGAAGAAGTCCGGGACACACAAAAGGCAAGAGCTCGTCTGACATCCAGTGTGTGGAAGGATCGTTCAAGGTCGGTAATTGGAGATGGAAAAAAAGGTAGGTAGAATAATAGGTTGTTTAAGGTGAAAATCAGACACAAACTTTGGGAGAAAAGAAACATCTAGGTAAAGGGTAACTTTATCTGGGTGAAACTGCAGGAATGGAGAGTCAACTCGAAAGGCAGCAAGCTCTGAGGCCCTGCGGGCAGAAGTAATAGCTACAAGGAAAAGAGTCTTAAAGGAGAGGAGGGGTTCAGAGGTGGTAGCCATCGGTTCAAATGGAGGAAGCGTAAGGCGTTGAAGGATCGTATGGAGCGACCATTGTGGAGGAAGTAAGGAGCTAGGGGTTCGCATATTAGAGACACCCTTGAGGAACTGCTTTAGTGTAGGATGATGGAAGAGTTGTGCTGCATCAGTCATGCGGTTGGTGTGCAATTATAGCAGAAATGTAGACCTTGAGGGTGGAAAGGGACAGCTGGTGCTGGAACAGGTAAGAAAGGAACCTTAGGACCGTCTGAAGGGTCGTTGGTACAGATGGAAGGCCATGTTGAGTAGTAAACTTTTGGAAAGTGGTCCATTTGTTGGTATAAAGCCGAGTTGTAGAAGGCTTGCGGGCATTAGCCAAAATGGCTCGTACTAAAGGCGGATCCTCCATGCTGTGAGGTGGAGGCTGTGGAGGTCCGGGTGATAAGTCCTTCCTTGATGTTGCGTGAGCAGGTGAGGAATGGGCGGTAAGTGTTTGAAGCTCGTTGAGATGGAGCGGAGCATCGTGAACCAGGGCTGTCTGGGCCACCAGGGGGCTATGAGAATGGCGTTCGAGCGGTCGTGTTGGAGTTTGACAATGGCTCGGAGAAGAAGAGGTATTGGTGGAAAGAGGTAAATGAATCAATCGGTCCATGGGAACATCAATGTGTCTCCTAGAGAGCTGGGACCTATGCCGGTCCCGGAGCAGTATAGACTACACTTTGTATTCTGGGGTGTCGCAAAGATGTCGAGGTGGGGAGTACCCCATAGTTTGCAAAGATCGAGAAAGACCGTGTGGTCTAGGGTCCATTTGTGTATCTGTGTTTGTGTTCTGCTGAGAGCATCTGCCACGTGATTGTCTTGTGAGGCAACGTGAACGGCAATGGGAAAGATGTGGCGCTCGAGGAACCATTCCCATAACTGAACGGTGAGGTATAGCAGAGGGAGGGAGGGAGTACCTCCTTGTTTGCTGAGATAGAAAAGCGCCGTGGTGTTGTCCGTGGTGACCTGAACGGCTGTGCCTTGACAATGGGCTCGAAGGCGCGTAGGCCTTGAAAATAGCCAGCAGTTCCAAGTTGTTGATGTGTAGGGCCCTCTTGGTTTGGGACCAGGGTGCGTGGATATGAAGGTTGTCGTAATGCGCCCCCCAGCCAGTAGGACTGGCGTCTGTGGTAACCTGAGTTGTTAATTGTAGGGGTGCAAACGGTCTGCCAATGAAAAGATTTGCTGGTGTGTCCCACCAGAGTAGCTGGGCTGAAAGCTTGGGTGTGACTTGTAGGAACTTTGAGGGATGGTCCAACATGGGGTCAAAGAGGGATAGGTACCACACCTGTAGGGAACGCATCTTTAATCTGGCATGTTGAATTACAGACGTAGTGGAGGCGATGAGGCCGAGTAAGCGCTGGGCCTGATGTGCAGTGATGAGCGCGTGAGGTGAGAAAATCTGAATAAGATCGTGAAGTTTCACTGCGCACTCTTGAGGTAGGAAAACCCGACCTCGTTGAGAGTCTAGGACAGCTCCAATGTAAGTCACCTTCTTTGATGGAGTCAGAACGGATTTTTCTTCGTTGACTTTCAGGCCCAGATCCGCGAGAAGAGAGAGGGTGACCCGGATATCCTTCAGGGCTTGCGAACGTGAGGGGGACACCAACAGCCAGTCGTCGATATAAGGGAAGATGGAGATCCCTTGAGTCCGAAGGTAAGCTGCTACTGGAGCCATGCATTTGGTGGAGACTCGTGGGGCTGTGGAGAGTCCGAACGGGAGCGCTTTGAATTCGTAAGTGGTATGATCTAGAGAGAATCTGAGGAATTGGCGATGATCTGGGCGGATGAAAATGTGAAAGTAAGCATCGCTTAGGTCGATGACTGCAAACCAGTCGTTGTCTTGTAGGAGTGGTAGGATTCGTTCTAATGTCACCATGCGGAAGCATCTTTGAGTGATGAAACAATTGAGATCGCGAAGGTCTAGGATGGGGTGTAAGCCTCCGTCGCGTTTTGGAACCGTAAAGTAGCAGGAGAAGAACCCGGTGTCTTGGTCTTGTACATCGACTAGTGAAATAGCATCCTTTGAAAGAAGGGATTGTATTTCCTGTCGTAGAACGCTTGATGGTGTAGTTAGAACAAATCTTGATGGTGGTGTTTGGATGAATTCTATTGAGTATCCTGTGGTGATGATGGTGAGGACCCAGGAATCTGTGGTGATGGATGCCCAAGATGGAAGATGGGCGGAAAGACGAGTGGTGCTGGGTAGAGTTGGAGTGAGTATGCGTCTGGGTGACTGAGGAGTCAAGAATTCTGCTTTGATTTCTTGTCAGGGCACCGAAAGGATTGCTTGGGGTGCTGGCGTTGCGAGGTATAACGGGACTGAAAGGAGGAAGTAGACTGTGGTACATAGTGCTGTTTGTCAGGGAATCGTTGGTACTGTTGTTAAGGCCGATGCCATTGGAAATGTTGAGGTTTCTAGTATGGCTGAGTGTTATATGAACGTGCAGTCTTCCTTAGTTTTTGTAAGTTGTCAAGTATTTCATTGGTCTTATTGTCAAAAAGACCGGTACCATCAAATGGTAGGTCTTCAATTCTCATGCAGGAGTCCTCCGAGATATGAGTCAAGCGAAGCCAAGCATGCCTGCGGAGGGCGACGGCAGTAGCCATATGTTTAGAGGCAGCCTCAATGACATGGCGCGCAGTGATGTGCTCTTGGCACGCAAGAGCCATGGCCTCTTGATGAAATGTGAGGCCTCGGGCCTTATATTCACAAGGGGCCAACTGGAGAGATGGTAACGTCTTATTCCAGAGAAAACGATGGTATGCTCCCATGGCTGCTAGATAATTGGCAGCCCGGAGAGTGAATGATGCAAGGGAATAAACCCTGCGGCACATGTCTAATTTTCTACCCTCTTTGTTGTTAGGGGTAGCATTGGAGCGATTACGCGCTCTGTTCTGAGTCGCGTCAACAATGACCGAATTCGGAGGTGCGTGCTTAGACAGGAAGCTGGTATTGTTTCCATGAGTTCTGTATAGATTTTTGACTCTTCGTGACATCTGCGGTACCAAAGAGGGTTTGGACCATGATTGTTGGTTTCAGGAGCGATGGGATAAAGCTCATACGCAGTGGTGGTGTTTGATCTTCATGGATGTCCTCATACACTTTATCCAATTTGGCTTGAGTTGGTTGTTGGACATCTAAGTCCATAGCCTTGACAATGCGGAGGACAAGTTGCGAATAGGACGAAAAATCCTCAGACGGAGAGGGTGGAGTGGCATCTACTACATCAGAATCTGGCATCGGTAGGTTCAGAGGAGAGTCCAGTGGTGGTACAGAGTCTGAGGTATCAGAATCAGACAAGTGATCAGTTGATGGTGGAGAAGGTTGTAGTTGATACTGAGCAGATTTCTCTGTAGTATGTTGAATTGGTAGAGGACGAGGTGTAGGTTGTCAAGGTTTTTGATGCTTTGCCTTGAGAGGTTGTGTAGTGTCAAGAGGTGGAGGTCCAGCATAGGTAGTAGTTACCTGAACAGAAGATGGATGTACCTGTGATAATGCGGTAGCCTCAGTAGGTGGCGGATGGATCTTAGAAGATGGCCGAGAATGTTTTGGTATCGATTGGTGTTGTCCTATTGGAGGCTGGGCAGGATAAGTCCTCTTTCGGGAGGATTTGCAGATCCTTGGCGTGGTGGAGGTACGGTATCATCATCAGATGAGTAATAGTCGTGGGACTGGGGACAATACGGAGGAGGGGACACTGAACCAGATTCTTCCGATGGATAATAGTATGCATACCGGGAGCGATGAGGCTCGATGTAGGGGCTGGTATCAGGATGCCAATATTGATACACTCAATATCGATGACGTTTAGCTGGAGGTTCGTAATATGTTGGTGGCTCATAGAGCGTGACTCGCTTAGAGTGTCGATATCGAGTCAGAGAATCATGCGACACCAACAACCCTGTAGAAACTGGAGGTTGTGCAATGTCAGCATCGGATTGGCCAGCCTCTGGTGTATAGTGAGTTTTCCTAGACCACTTTCGCAGAGGAGACAGGTCAACCAAGGGAGATGGTGACTCCGAATCACACACAGAAGCAGAACATCCCATGGATTTAGGGCTCGAATGTGATATGACTGTCATGTCTGCAGAGGTGTTGGCCCAGGATGGAGATTGGGCAAGAAGCGGAGGATGAGGCTGACCGGACAGTGGTGGTATGAAGTCCTAATCAGAAACCTCCAGGCAGACAGTTGGTTGATCTTGAAGAGGAACTATCGGAGTCGATTTTCCTGCTGATGTCTGAATAGACTTCTTAGAGGCTTGAGAGTCCGAAGAAAGTTTCTTGGTCTTCTTAGATTTGGAATGATTGGGTACCGAAGTAGGTTTCGGTATCGGTGTGGACTTAGTTGACGGTCCCGAGGACTTGGATTTAGAGGTGGTCTTAGACCTCGATTTAGAAGAGACAGATCCTTGTGTCAGGGAGGTAGTAGGTACCTTGAGAGAGATATCTTTGGGCTGAACAGTTTGAGGGGCTTCTATGGTGTTTTGTGCTGGTAGAAGGGACCGTTCCAAAAGGAAAGATCTCAGGCGTTGTTGTCAAAGTTTAAGAGCCTGTTTTGTAGTTTTTGCAAATCGAACACGAAGATGGTAGATGTGATTCCCCCAGGCAAAAAAGACATATGTCGTGTCTGTCTGAGAGGGGAATTTTCTTTGGGCACGAAGCGCAGCGTTTAAACAGGGCTACGGGTGCCATAAAAGGTGTAAGGGAAGGGGAAGGGGAGGCAGTCAGGAGAGGGAGAAACAGCTCGAAAAGTCTCTTACTGTAATCCCTCTGTATTAACTCTTTTTTAGGAAGAATGAAGAAAAGGCAAACGGAGAGCTCGAAGTGAGATGAAACCTCAGCGGCAACAAAAAGGAACTGAGGCAATCACCAGGATGGGCGGACCACGTGTACTGGGGGGGCGGTCCTGGCAAGCGCGTGCTAAAGCTCTAGAATATTCCGGAAAACTCTGCGCAGGCACAGATTAAACCCTATAGTGTGCATTCACAGAGACCACGAAGAAGAACAGAATAATAATGTAATGAGAATGAAATACAAGTATCATGGTGAAAATCCATGCTTTATCTTTGGATTAAAGCCACTCTAATGAAAACAGAGCACTGTCTGGCAGACAGTATTACATCAATTTCTTCATTTCATTCTGTTTGGGCTCTGATAACTGCTCTTGGTTTCTTTCCTTAATTCTAGAACTAGGAAGAGAGATTGCAACAGCTGCTTTCCAGGAACAGAGTACAAAATATAAGAGACAGCCAGCACTAAAGACAAATGCTTCTTATGCTTGTCTTTCAATAAGAAGCAAGATAATAGTAAGAAAAAACAGCAGACACCAGCAGCATTTCATTTTATCCTCCCCCCTTACATTATTTAATATCTACATAATGCTTAGGAATGAGGTACCACCAATTTTCCCTCTAATTTTCCACCACAACTGAGTGGAAATCCTGACCCACATGTGCAAAGTTCCAGCCGTGACTGGAACCGAATGAGTGGCAACATGAACTGTGGGTGTGTGGCACCAATACAGTGCTACACAGCCACACACCCATGCAGATTAGAGGGAACACTGGGTGCCAATATAATAGCATTCAGTTCCATTGCTCCTTGTCACCTAACCCCAAGAGAGCAGTCAATACCTTTGAACATGGTCTAAGCTCAGTAATAGACTTGATGAGGATGAAACAACAAACGAAATCCAGACAAGAGGTGCTGCTGTTTGGTGGGAACTCTGGCTCCAGGATTCCCAAGTGACAAGGAGTGCCTTTGTACAACTCCATTTATTAAGTCCACTGTGACCATTCCTGATTCTCCATTTGGCAAGTTACCTATGCCTTAAGTTACATCATATGTTCACTACTAGAATGTGGTCTAGAGCAGCGGTACCCAACCTTTTTGGAACCGCGGACCAGTTGGGGGGGCGGGCTCAGTGCGCGGGGGGGGCAGCCCCCCCGTGAGTGCAAAACGCCCCCCGCAAGCATGGCACGCCCCCCGCGAGCACGACACGCCCGCCGTGCATGTGTGCCAGTGGGTCAAAGATCTGTCTCCGCAGCCCAGTCCTGGGAAGCCCACGGACCGGCACTGGGCCACGGACCAGGGGTTGGGGGCCCCTGCTCTAGAGGGTTGAGTATACAGGAAGAGGGTCCAGCATCTTCAATTGGTACAATACGTGGCAGCAGATGTGCAAAGTGGTATACGGATTCTAAATAATAAGATCTCAACACTGGTTGTAACTGCTTCTCAGGCACAACCTCTGGTGTTGGTTTCAACCTTTAAACCCTAAACAACTTGGGCCTGGCTATCTAAGTGGTCATTTATGTGATTATGGACATTTCCAGATGTTAAGATCGTCAGAAGTGGCCCTCTCGGGGATAGCAACTGGTGCATAAGCCCGCTTGTCAGAAATTCTTCTCCTGTATGGCATCACAATTTGGGATGAATTCCCCTCAGAGTTACAATCAGCTTCCATTCTCACTACTTTCAGAAAGGATATGAAGATACATCTTTTTTTAATCAGCATGCAATATTGCGTATTTTATGATGATTTAAAATGTTTGTATGCTAAATTGATTTTAATAGTTTTTACAGTCATATTTGGTTTGATTTGATTTTAATAATGGAAATAACAACAACAACAATTCAAAGAAAGCATTTAACTGCAAGGCTTTGTATCAATTAAGACCTGCCTACCTGAAGTGAAAATGGGGACAAAATAAAATGGGAAGCACAACTACTCTAAGCATCATAAAGTCCAGATCCAAACCTATGCATGGCATTTTACATATGCAACAGGCATTTCCACCATACTTTAATCAGTATTTTCTTGGATTGCTCTCTCTGCTTCAAAGTTGGATTCCATCTCTCATTAGCTCCAGTATGAGCAATGGTTAAGGATGAGAAAGCCAGACTCCAACAACACTTGAAGATTCCAAGGCTGTCCATGCCTGCATTAGACTGAAAATGAAGTCCTTCTCAACTAGAATCAAGAGCTGGAGTGGAAACAAATAGTTAGGCTCCTTTAAGTTCTTCTTTTATCCCAACATTTTACAATGAGTTGATCAGTTTGTACATGACAGAAAGTTGCTCAACACACTTGATTCTCTTTTCTTCTAAAATAAAATCCATGTTTTAGCACAGAAAATTAAGACAAGAAAAAGCTTATTGGACAAGCACAAATCTTTTCCCCCCCACTTACCACTGTATCCATATAATTCTGGTATCATACCTTTGAAAGAGCAGCATACAGACCTACTTTTAATATGTATTTTCTGCTAAGGGCTTACTTACCGATTGCCATGAATATTTCATTTACATTCATTGATGTTTTAGCTGATGTCTCCATAAACAACAAACTGTTGTCATCCGCATAAGACTGTGCTTCCTGTAAGTTAAACAAGCCAATTTATTTTTCCTCATGCAGTTTTGTCTTATGCAGTACTTTATTACTGCCAGCTGAAGATCTAAACCTTTGTTTGAAAGGATGAATTCTGACAAACAATTACAGCTTATTAAGATCTCCCTCCACTCTTAAAAAGCCAACATCCCTTCAGCATTTAAGTGTCTCTTGCGCACACCTGCATGAACATAAAAAATATAAACCACTAGTCTGAAGACGTTACCAATGGATTCCCTTGGAGGAAAGAGTTTGCCCATGTGGAACTAATGCAGTTGAAGATCTAACCCACTATTTATTTGACTGCCCAATCTATAAAGATCAGAGAGTAGCTTTGTTCCAAGAGTTAGGTCTCACATTTGATAGATCTGGTGCATATTTGATAAATTTTCTATTGGGGGATAAGGTGCCATACATTTCTGAAAAGGCAGCCAGCTTTGCTTTTAGAGCAAAGGTTTTAAGAAGGAAGTTCTGTAGTTATAATGATCATGCTTTAACTGAAGATTGAACTGTTTCACATGATAATGTTGTTCTTAGATGGTTTTATTTGTATACTATATTTGATATTTTATCCTATTCAAACTTCTTTTGTAATGGCTACAGCTATACACAAATAAACTTGCTTACTGGAAACTATAGGAATCAAAGATGGGAATATAAATGCTATTTTAAAAAACTGAGGCAGACAGGAAAATTTATTTCAGGATTCAGGAAAACAAAAATTCTTTATCTTGGGAACAGTAAGCATAGACCATTACATGAAAGCTCAATGTCAGAAATCTTAAATAGTCATAGAAAATAATATTTGCATTAGTCTACAGAAAGATGTACTTGCATGTGCCCATGCATGACTATGCCTTATTAGAAAAGACATATGAAAAGTGGCTTTAGAATATTCAAGCATATTTACTCTCTACATGTTTCATTCAGAGCAACTCTAGCTTCAAGTCTCACAATACAAACCCACTCTATGCACTTTGCAGTGATAGATAGAACTTTACTGAAATACATTTAGAGAAAACTGCTTAAGCTGAATAATATGAGGCCACCTATAGTTATTTTCAGCTCCAAAGACAATTATGCAGCCACTTGCTCACAGAGGTTCAGAAATAAAAATGAATTCCAGAAATAATAGTCACTGAAGAAGTACATCAAAAATGTTCTCTGCATAAACATCTGCCAGCACTTAAGGGGCTTAATTTTAGAATATAAAACTGTACAAGGAACACAAAATGATCACCAGAGATGGCCTGCCATTTACTAATATTAAAGTTATTTAAAACTTATTGTCGATGTCCTCCACTTTTCTGCTTGGTTCCAGGGAAGCAACACTAAAATAATGATCCAGATTAGGGTGGGTGATAAGGCTTTAATTCAATCAGTGATTGGCAGATACTGCAGATAATGCTTGCAGCAAATGTGCTGCTCAACAAAGAGGATGAACTGGTCATTCTACATGCAACATACAGATGGTTTGGCAGAATAAACCCTTAAAATGGCTTGTAGCCCAACTACTTCCATTCACTGATCATGTCTTTTGTAGGGTATGTAAAAATAGTAGGAACAGTAGAACTCATAAAATAAATACCAATTTTGACAAGAGTACTATAAAAATAACATGACTAAATGAATTTTACATTACTGAATAATATTCCAACAAACTGAGAAAAACTTACCTGAAAATCTACAGCTCTTTTGTTAGCTAGATCAGCTTTATTTCCTGCTAAAGCTATTACAATGTTAGGACTTGCTTGCCTCTGGAGTTCTTTTACCCAGTTTTTTGCTCTTGCAAAGGATTCCTGTCAATCATGCAGAGAAAATAGAGCTCATTTATTTCTCTCCAGTGTCACTGACTTAAATACCTTAACCAGACTTTATAAAGAGCATGGCTTGGCACCTACTGGCAGTATTTAATGCTGTAACTGTGTTCACAGAAGCCGCTTTCATGGGTGCAAGTGGGAAAGGGACAATCCCCTTCCTGCAGTCCCCCTCCCTTCCACACATAACTGCTTTGCTGTCCCACACCCCAAACAACTGTTCTAGAAGGCTGAGACATTTTACATAGCAGATTTGTGCCACTGGAAAGGAACATACGGGGAGGGAGAACTGAAAACTCCCATCTTGTTACAAGCATCAAGATGGATTTAAGCCTCTGTCAAAATGGCATTCCACCTTCATCCTACTTCTCAACTTCCCACATTTACAAAATATTAAAGTTTAAGTTTATTTATTTGGAACAAGACCCTCTTCATAGCAGTGGAAGTTTAGGATTGCAGATGAATATTTAGAGCCAAGTCTTATCATAAAGTGCTGTATGTCTTCTCAAAAAACACAGGTATAAAATAGAAAGGTTACCTACCTGTAACCATGGTTCTTCAAGTGGACCTCTGTGAATTCACACAATTGGGTTTAGACAGCGCCTGCGCTGGTCTTCTCGGAATCTTCTAGAGCTTTTTATTAAAAAGTAACAAGTTAAAATCGCCCCTATCGCGCATGCTCCACCCGCCTCAGCCTTCAGTTCCATTTATCCGCCACAATAGCCTGAGCTTAGCATAGACATAGTCAGTGACGGATAGTGGGGAGGCCGGGCGGGATGTGTGAATTCACAGAAGTCCACTTGAAGAACCATGGTTACAGGTAGGTACCTTTCTTTCTTCTTCATGGCCTCTGTGAATGCACACAATTGGGTGACTAGCAAGCTCACTTACCGGAAGGAGGGCCGTCACTGCAGGACAGCTGTCAAAACTGCTCTCCCAAAACTTGTCTCCTTTTTGGCCCGAAGGTCCAGTCTATAGTGCGTCACAAAGGTGGACACATTAGACCATGTGGCTGCTCTGCAGATATCTGGAACATCCACACCACGCATCAACGCTGTAGATGTTGCAACAGCTCTAGTGGAATGTGCTTTCAGACCCTCTGGTGGGGTCTTGCCTTGCAGTTCATAAGCTAGGGCAATAGTGGAGACAAGCCAACGAGAAACCGTCGAAGAGGAGACAGGGGATCCTTTATGTGATCCTTGGAAGCAGAGGAATAGCCTTGGGGCAGTACGAACGTCCTTAGTCCGTGAAACATAATATGCCAAGGCTCTTCGAACGTCTAGAGAGTGGAGCATGCGCTTGATGTCCGAGGATGGATGAGGAAATAAGGTTGGTAGCGTTAGTGATTGATTGAGGTGGAAATCAGACACAACCTTAGGTAAAAATGAAACATCAGGGTATAGAACAACCTTGTCTTCAAAAAACTGTAGGTAGGGAGCGTCGGATCGAAGATCTGCCAACTCACTTGCTCTTCTCGCCGAAGTAATGGCTACCAGAAACAAAGTCTTAAATGACAGCAAACGCATGTCATAGGATGCCATGGGCTCAAAAGGGTGGCGCGTAAGAGCACGTAAAATGAGTTGTAAGGACCATTGAGGCACAGGAGGCTTAACAGGAGGTCGGATATTAGACAGATCCTTCAAAAAGGCCTTGAGAGTAGGGTGAGAGAAAAGTCGTGACGAATCAGAGTCACGGGGCTGAAAAGAAACAATCGCTGAAATATAAACTTTAAGGGTGGATAACGCCAAGCCTGCATCAAACAAGTAACGTAAATAAGTGAGCAGGGTTTGGAGAGAAACGGGAGAAGTTCTTAACTGCTTTTCTTGGGCAAACTTGAGGAAGTTAGTCCATTTGTACTTGTAAAGGTTAGTAGAGGGCTTTCTTGCTTTATCTAGCACCTCCTGTATGGATAGGTGAACCTCCAAGCTGTCAGATGTAGTGATTGCAGATCAGGATGGAGGATGCACCCCGAGTCCTGGGTGAGGAGATGTGGAACCATTGGTAATTTGACCATGTCCACCGCCATTTCCTTCAGGGTGGAAAACCAGGGTTGACGAGGCCACCACGGTGCAATGAAAATGGCGTCTGCTCTCTGTTGTCGAGCTCTGACCAAAGTTCTCTGTATGAGTGGAATAGGTGGGAAGAGGTACAGAAGCTCTGATCCCCATGGGATCATGAAAGCATCCCCAAGAGCGTTCTGGCCTCTGCCGGCACGGGAGGCATACTCCCTGCATTTCCTGTTGCTCTGAGTCGCAAACATGTCCACTGTGGGATAACCCCACCGGACACAGAGCAGGTGGAAGATGTCCTCGTTCAGCTCCCATTCGTGGGACTGTCCCGTGAGACGACTCAATCTGTCCACCAGTTCGTTGTCGGTCGTAGATATGTGTAGAGCTACCGGGAAGACATGATGCTGGTAGCACCATTCCCATAGGTGTATGGATAAGTACAGGAGTGACATGGACCGTGTCCCCCCCCCCCCCGTTTGTTGATGTAGTACATGGTCGTGGTGTTGTCGGTGATTATCTGTACACCACGACCCTGTATGAGAGGGAGGAAGGACCGGAAGGCCTTTATCACTGCCAGCATCTCGAGATGATTGATATGCAGCTGCTGGTCGCGACGGGACCAGAGGGCGTGTATCTTGTGGGGTCCGCAATGTGCTCCCCATCCCGTGGGGCTGGCATCCGTTGTCACTTGTATTGACAGCTGTAAGGGACGGAACGGTCGACCAACAAGAAGATGTGGCACGTATGTCCACCACCTCAATTGAGCAGCCAACTCCGGCGTGACAGACAGACGTTTTCTTGGGCTGTCTAGAAGAGGGTCGAACATTGTCAGGAACCACGCCTGAAGAGATCGCATTTTCAGGCGCGCGTGTGATACTGCAGAAGTTGTGGAGGCCATGAGGCCGAGCAGATGCTGGGCATGCTGTGCTGAGACTCTTGACCGCGGTCGAAACTTGTGAACGGCTCTGCGTATTTTCCTTATGCGTTCTGGTGGTATAAATATTCGAGCTTGGACGGAGTCTAGTCTTGCTCCAATATAATCGACGACTTGGGAAGGTATCAGGTGAGATTTTTTCTCGTTCACTGCAAGTCCAAGTTGTGTTAAGGTTAGTAGAACGAAGTCGGCGTCTTGTATTGCCTTCTCTCTGGTCGGCGATACCACTAGCCAGTCGTCTATATATGGGAAGACTTGAATGTCGTGCAGACGAAGAAACGCCGCGACGGGAGCCATGCACTTTGTGAAAGTGCGAGGGGCTGTGGACAGTCTGAAGAGAAGGGCGCAGAATTCGTAGACGTCGTTTTGAAAATTGAAGCGGAGATACTTCCTGTGAGAGGGGTGAATTGAAACGTGAAAGTAAGCGTCCTTGAGATCTATAACTACAAACCAGTCGTTTTCTTTTAGAAGATGGAGAATGGTGTCTAAGGTGATCATACGAAGACGTTTTGGATGCAGGTAAGTGTTCAGTTCTCTTAGGTCTAGTATGGGTCTGATCCCTCCGTCCTTTTTTGGTACGGCGAAGTAACGGGAATAAAACCCGTTTGGGATATCTCGAGGTGGTACGTGTTGAATGGCTCGCTTTTGTAGAAGAGTGAGAATCTCTTCTTCTAGAACTGGGTCGAAGGAAGTGTGCTTGATCTGTCCTAGAGGAGGAAATTCTAAAAATTCCAGACGGTATCCGTATTGTATAATACTTAAGACCCAAGAGTCTTGTGTAATGTCGGTCCAACTGTGGAGGAACGGAGCTAGTCGAATGAAATGGCAGGGTACGAATGATTGTACGTGTAAGTCAAAGGAACTGTTTGGATTTCTTAGCAGGCGGCCTGTAAGGTTGACGTCGTTGCGAAGTATTCTGTGGCCGGAAGGTGGAGGCAGAAGAAGAAGTTTGGTATGACCTATTCTGATTCTGGAAAGGGCGGTATGATTGAGAGGCGGGCTGCTGGTATTGCTGGATTGGTTTACGCCATTGATATCTGTTATACCTAGGTTGTTGCTGAAAGGTGTATGACTTGGCTGTCTTTTTAATTTTATGCATATTTTCTAAGGAATCATCAGTTTGTTCGTTAAAGAGTCCCTTGGAATCAAAGGGTAAGTCCTCTATTCATGCCTTGACATCGTCCGGAAACCCAGAGGACCTAAGCCATGCATGTCGCCTTAAGGTGACGGCTGATGTCAATGACCTTGAGGCCACATCTGCAGAATGACGAGAGGCCAATCGCTGGTATTTGGAGACCGTGACTGCTTCTTCATAGGTGTTAAGGAAGCCTTGTCTGGTGTCATCGGGGGCAGCTTGGAGGGCGGGTAAGACCCTCGTCCAAAGTTGCCGCTGGTATGCACCCATAGCTGTTTGATAGTTCGCTATTCTAAGTAAAAGGGTGGTGAAGGAGTATATCTTCCTCCCTAGGACGTCCAACTTACGACCCTCTCTATTTGTAGGGGTCACCTGAGCCCTCCCCGATGATTTGGATGCACTGGACTGAACTATTATTGAGTTCGGTGCAGGATGTTTAAGGAGGAATTCAGTATCATCCCCATTCGTACGGTAGAGGTTCTCCGTTCTGCGAGACACAGGAGATGATGAAGATGGTTTGTTCCATGATTCTTTGATGAGTTCCATCAAGGTAGAAATAAATGCAAGGCTCAGTGGAGGAGACCTTTCTTGGTTAATGTCTCCAAATATGAGGTCCTCCGTCGGCGGAGTTGGTTGTACTGTTTGTAACTTTAATGTACTGGCCATTCTGGCAATCATCTGTACATAAGACGTGAAATCCTCTGAGGGCGATGATGGGTGAGGATCTCCAGCGTCTGACTGAACCGTATGGTCCTCTATCGGAATTTCTCCTGAGGTGTCCGATAAAACTTCCTCATCTCGGCGAGATGCGAGCGATGAAAGTGTGTCTTCCCCTTCAGAGACTGAAGGTAAGTGTTTAGACCTCTTTGACTTCTTCTTAGGAGGTGCAAGATGGTCTGCATCTGCAGGATTCAAGGAGGTCTTCATTTGCGCCACGTTCGACGTCGATGAAGCCTTAGCCCGATCTGGAGCAGTGCTCACCTTCTGCCTAGATCTGGAGGCTTGAGATTATCGACGTCGAGATGTCTTCGGCGCCGGCGTCAAGGTGGGGACGAGGATGGAGAGGACGAGGATGAGGAAGAGTATATGTATCGTATCTTCTTACTCCTGTGATAATCCTCGCCGCTCGAAGAAGATTCGGAGTCCGAATTGTCATGTCGACGATGGGACTTACGGCGATCGACCTCGATATAAACAGGGTCCTCTCGCTTCGACCTGTGTCGACGTCGAGAGGGGTGAGGAAGAACAACCACCTCACATCGACCGGTCCGACGCCGATCCGGTGACCGATTCTTGGTCTTCTCCGTCCGCTTTCGAGGGGAGGTGGGCCTCGAAGAAGGTACGGGCGAGGACGGTGTCGGAGATGCCCGCCCGGTAAAAACAGGGCTATGAGGGGCAGAAGTCGTACTGGACAGGAAGATGTCCGCCAGTCGACTAGGGGTCAGAGATCTCTCGGGTCCGACAGGAGAAATGTCTGGTCGATGTAAAGGTGAAGAGGCAGCCGCCTCAGAAAAGGATTCTCGATCCCGAGACGAATCTTCCAAGATAGGAGAAGGCAACGATTCCGAAACAGGCGGGATCTGTTTACGGATGTCCTTGTTTTTGCCTTTCTTGCTCTTTGTAGATGTTTTCTTCGATGTCGAGACAGGTTTCGACATCGAGGAGGTCGTTTTCTTCGTCGATGTCGACGATTTTTTAACAGACTTTTCGGTAGCCGACAGGGGCGGGGAAACCAGACGCACCTCGGAACGCGGAGTTGCTGAGGGAGTCGAGGTCGTTTCCATGCTCGATGGTTTTGATGCTGAAAGCGTTTTTTCCCAGAGATAGAGTTTTAGCCGTTGTTCTCTGGCCTTGAGGGCAACTTTAGTAAACGCTTTGCAGTGTCTGCAAGAGTTGGGTCGGTGGTCCTCCCCCAGACAAAAGAGGCAGCGGTCGTGACCATCCGAAAATGGTAATTTACGAGAGCACGACACACACCTACTGAATGGCCCTGAGCTGGACATAAAGCGTACTCACAAGAAGTCCGAAGTGTCCGAATTCCTGATAGCCAAGAAGAGGCCGTAATAGAAGCAGCACGAAGAAAAAAAGGGCGGGAAAACCCGCAAACCGTATACCAAAGCCGAATTGTGATCTAGGGGAGAACGGTAGTCCAGTCCGTAGTCGAGGGGCAATAGAAATCAGATAATCGAAGAAGTCCACGTCAGAAACCGAAAATCAAACCGTGAAGATCGATAGAATAAGCTCTAACCGAGAAGCTCCAAGCACCAAGGCGGTAAAATGGAACTGAAGGCTGAGGCGGGTGGAGCATGCGCGATAGGGGCGATTTTAACTTGTTACTTTTTTATAAAAAGCTCTAGAAGATTCCGAGAAGACCAGCGCAGGCGCTGTCTAAACCCAATTGTGTGCATTCACAGAGGCCACGAAGAAGAAAATGTGACTAGGATGCTAACTGGAACTTTTACTTGGGCACACATGATCCTAACCATTTACCCAGAACCTCTCCCTGTCTCCCTGAAGTGTCTTCACTCTTTCCTCCTAATTTTCTAAAGTTTAGTAAATGTGATCTTATTTAGATATGCCTTAGGTTTCAATTAATTTCAACCTTATGACTGGCTGACTTTATCTAATCCTTCTGTTAATTATGGATAGCATTTTATTGCCAACACTCTCAACTGAAGGGCAATTTTATCAGCTCACTCCCAATCCACTCCAGCAAACTTCCAGCTTGCAACTGACCTCATACAGCACAAGAACAGGCAGCAATGAGATATGTACTGGAGCTGGTGGGAGACACTTGTTTGATTATCCTTCATGTTTAAGCAACAAAAACTAGCCTATGTTTTTTCCTGTCACAGACCTTTCTATTATATATCTCAGTGGTTTAGGTATCTGGCTGCGGAGCCAGAGGTTGGGAGTTCAATTCCCCACTGTGCCTCCTTCACAGGGACATGATGATCCATAGGGTCTATTCCAGGTCTGTAGTTCTAAGATGATGATGTTCTTAGTTGTATTTCTCTTAATAGAGGTATATACTGTTTTGATAATGTAGCAGGACAAAAATATCACAATGAGCTAGACTGAGTGTTTGCTCAAAATAATAGTAGTGGGTTGGATCAATAGTTTGCTGCAACCAATGGACGTACGCTCTGATTTGAATTCTGCTCAGGATGCTTCAGGTAGTGAAAAGGGAACAAAGCACTTTTTACCAGTTGTTCTGCTGAACAGATCCCTCAAATTTGATCTTCAGAGGGCATGAGGATCACAGAGGAGAACTGGCTAAAGTACATTCTTCTGCCATCAGAAATGCTCTGCTGGATTAGAGGCTTTCCGTGGACAGTAAAACTTTTCTATCTAATCCATAAACTGTCCACCATATATTGTAGATAAACCTGCCAAATCAGCAGGGACTTCAATATGAATGGCTCTATCCATGTCATTCATACTGTTACAACCAATGTACATTGTTCATGAATCAAAACATTTTAAAGATAGGTTGCTGTAGGACTAACTCCAATTTTCAAAAATAGCACTTGTAATAAGAACAGCTAGCCTGTGCAGTCATGGGCAAGTTGCACAGTTCCATGCTGTCCCCAGAAAAAAGGAATGGTAAACCACTTCTGTGTATTCTCTACCTAGAAAACCCTGAAAAGAGTCACCATAAGTCAGAATTGACTTGACAGCGCACAATTATTACTATTAAATGAGAGCATTTAGCTCTCTTATAATAAAAGCTCCCTTCCTGATTTAGAAAAAAATCAATACTTTATTCATACACTAGAACTAAATCTGAAGACTTAATATGCCGTAAACCAGAAATTTATGCTGAACCCTGCAGGACATACTCAAGACCCATGATGTAGCTCTTCTATTCTATGCAGAAAGAAAAACAGGTATCTCTTTGCAAATGGAGAAACAGGAAGAGTTTAACTGTTAAGCATTTTTTATTTTTCAGTTTTCTGATAAGCTAGCAATTGCATAAAATGCATTGTTCATAAGGCCATCCCCCTGCCAATAGATGGGCCCCAAATGTCCTCCATAGCATACTTACCACTGCTGAAAGTTACCAGCACACTAAAGACAGTCCATTTTACTTTCAAGTACCACATGCAACAGAGTTATTCCAAATACTTGACTGACTAGTATAGTAATCTCACTCCATATGATGTTACCTGACTAATCTGCAAAAGTGCAACATCATATTCACAAGGAGAACTGAGTAAAGGAGAGTGCAGAGGAGAAAGAACTATCATTCATTTTATGACACATTGGTAAAATCTAGTAGCATGTCACAACTAGAGTGGGTTGGCTGAGACAGTGGGAATCTGGTAAGTGAGCTCTGCTGATACAATGCTGATAAGTTCCACTGATACAATGGGCCTATTCTAATTGCAACTTACTACTGTATTTCAGTCATTAAGTCCTCTGAAAAGTATGTAAGCATTTCTTTGAGCAGCTACCATGAAACCAGACAACAGACAAAAACACTCCCGACATTAGAGGAAAAATAAGCAATGTACCAGATTCCATAACTCAACATTATTATATGAACAGGTTAGATTCCCTCTATTATACCACAGCCACCTAAGACATTACTTACCTCATTGGTAATATCATATACAACTATAGCTGCCTGTGCCCCTCTGTAATACATTGGCGCCAAACTGTGGTATCGTTCCTGACCAGCTGTATCCCAAATTTCGAATTTTACTGTTGTGTCATCAAGACATACAGTCTGTGTTAGAAAAGCAGCTAAAGAAAAAAAGAAAAACAGTAACAATGAGGATCGTGATTCTGTAGATGTTTTGTCACCTTTAGGATATTTTTCTTTTTAGCCAAGATATAAAAGCATAAATAACTATATGAAGTTTTCTATTACCCACTGTAGATACAGAGTTGGATTCAAAAGACCCACTGGAATAAGTTGGACTTTAAGTTAGCAATCTTAAATCCCACAGATTTCAATGGATCTGCTCTAATTATGATTTCATTTACATCAGTCCAGTAGATTATAGACAAAATTTTATACTGCTGAAACAGAGAAACTGGTGGAAGGAGAGTGAAACATTTAAGATGAGAATATTTCAATCCAATATTTTTTAAAAAATGGATAAGCACACAAAAGCTATCTTGCATATAGCAAAGCATCAGTTAAGCTATTTCATTTAATCCAGCCTTCACCAAAAAACTGTTACTACTAAGATATGTTCCAGTACAATCACTGTCATTCTTAACCAGCATTAGTTACTGGTCATGCTGGCCAGCAATGATGAGTTTTATTCCAATACTTCTGGTGAGCACTGGGTTTGAGAAGGACAAGTTAGGCATATGCTTGTTTTTGCTCCAAAGGAAAACTTGTTTTTATTCCAATTTCTAACCATACTTCATATGAGTTATCATGTCCTGGTTTCTAAAATCAATTCCAAATATAGTATAGCTCCAAGTTCTAAATTATATTGAGCACTGCCTGGGGGCTGTACTGCAATGGATGCAAGAGAATGGACTGAGGCTGAACCCGGACAAGACGGAGGTCTTGAGCGTGGGCGCCCCTCCTATCAGTGGTTTGGGAAGCTTCCTCTCTTTTTTTGGGGGGGCAACTCTCACCACAAAGAGTGTGGTCTGCAACTTGGGGGTCCATCTTGACCCAGCGCTTACCATGGAACCCCAGGTAGCGTCTGTGGTCCGTACCGCTCATCTATATCTTCGGTGGATTGCCCAGCTGTGCTCCTATCTTGATGTTGGGGCGCTCACCACTCTGGTCCATGCGCTCGTAGTCTCGAGATAAGACTACTGTAATGCGCTCTACGTGGGGCTACCCTTGAGATTGATGTGGAAACTACAAATGGTCCAGAACACGGCTGCCAGACTATTAACTGGGGTGAAAAAATATCATCACATTTCCCCCACTAGTGGTGAAGGCCTTCTGGGAATTTTAAGTCCAAGAATATCTGAGGACTCAAGGTTGGGAACCATTGATTAACACACTTGCTAAAGTTTACTATCAATTAGTCATAGGTACAGATAGTGTTGAAGAAAGCAAATTTCTTATCATTTTAGTGCAATATGCTACCAGGAAAGAACAGACACATAAAACATGACAGATTCAGGGTGAGCTCCAAGAGGTCTTTGTGGCAGGGTTTATATGCTTTAGGAAGTACTAGACAGACACACTGACCATGTAAATCAGAGGTGGGTGAAGTGCAGCCTGCAACTCTCAAAATTCATCACCACCCGCTATACTGCCTAGGACAGACGGAAGTTCTAATCCAAAATCTGGAGGGATCTTAATTGCTCATCCCAATATTAAATTTGTCTTATAGCAGTGAAATCTAGAGAAAAGCACATGTGTACAGTGGTGCCTCGCTAGACGATTGCCTCGCAGGACGAGGAAATCGCTAGACGATGCCTTTTTGCGAGCGCTACTGCGCTTCGCAAAACGATGTTTCCCTATGGGGAATTTCGCTAGACGATGAGGTTTCCCCATAGGAGTGCGCCGACTAGTGGTCAAAAGCTGTCAGTGCAGCTGTCAATGCATTCCTATGGGGACCCTCACTCGCTAGACGAGGTTTCCCTATGGGAAATTTCACAAGACGAGTGCCTTTTCCCTTGGAACGCATTGAAGCGATTTCAATGCATTCCAATGGGGAAACGTGCTTCGCTAGACGATGTTTTCGCTAGACAGCGATCTTCGTGGAACGGATTAACATCGTCTAGCGAGGCACCACTGTACTTCAAAATCACTTAAAAGTACAGTATATCAATAGTAATACTTGTTTGTAATCAGATGTTATTGTTAAAAGTGTTGTATTTATCAATTCAAGTTATCTTTTTGGAAACATAAAAATACAAGGGAAGTCAGAAGACTTGTAATTCAGTAAGAGTTACCATCAATTTGTAGTACATTGTTGTACATTTTTATCAGGGGGACAGAAAAATCTAGAATCACTGTCCAATGATTATAATTGACCTGCATAAAAGGAACAACACAAGCTTCAGATGTTTTATCTTTCTCTTTATTTTATTTGATTTATTGATTTTATATTTATCTTTCGAATAAAAATGTAGACTTTTATCCCATTTATTATTGCTCTGGGATGGGAGAATGTGATGCCCTTTAGGTGCTGCTGGACTATAATTCCCTCTTTATTAGTTGCACTGGGTAAGGCTCAGGTGTGCTGCAGTCCAAGAACATTTTGAGAGTCACAGTCTGCCCACCTGAGTTACTGTAGAAAGCAATACAGAAGGAAGTTGAAGAACAGTAAAAACACATGTTTTTAGGCTGGCAAATGATGTCTAACCTGCCTTGCAGATTTTGATTGTATCTTTGTTGCTTTTATGGGTTTCTATGTATTTACATGATTTTAATGGTTTTACACTGGTACTGACTACATGATGTTATTTTTTTCAGTCAATTGTGGCTTTATTTTCTTTGTTTCTTTTTAAAAGTCTGTAAATCATCTTGAGTGCTATCTTTTAGTGTAAATGCAGCATACAGTTATAATAATAATAATAAATACCACATGACATATCAACCTTTCTGTATACAGAAATTAACAATTTATGCAACATCTGTAGTTGCTATCACAATATACTTTTGATCACTATGTAAATATATTGTTAAGCATCTACTTTAAGAAAGCAGATATTAACTATATAATTCTTTGATCACATAATTCCTATAACAGAAAAAACGCATGTCAGAGTACACTAAATCAGCGTTCCCCAACCCCCGGTCCGCGGCCCGGTGCCGGTCCATGACGTGGGCCAGACCGGGCCGCCGAGAGAGACCTCCCGCCGCCCCCGCGCGCACTCACCCCCGTGCCGCCCGTTTGCGCCTGCGCACACGCTCCGGCATGCCTGCACGAGCGCTGCGCTGCCATTTGTGCATGCGTACGGGCGCATGCGCAAATGGTGGCGCGCGCCCATGCGCGCCCCGTGCAAGAGCACGTGCGCGCTTGTTCGCACATGCGTGCGAGCGCGGAGGGTGCCCCGCCTTCCCCAGCTGGTCCGCAGACCGGAAAAGGTTGGGGAACGCTGCACTAAATCGTTTTGGAACCAGATGGACAACAGGTCAGGGGTGAAGTCATGAGAGAAGCAGAGACCCACCCAGCAGGGCTGAAAATTAGAGGGTAAGCTGATTGGATGCAATGTTTTCTCTAAGCTGCGCGTGCTTGCCCAGAGCTCCATTGGGGTTGCACATCGACAGTCGGCTTGTTTACTTCCCATTTCGAATGAAGCCCCACCCACCCCTGCGCACACGGAGCGAAGCTCCTGTGCAGCAGGATGAAACTTAGAGGACACATTGACTGGATGATTATGATTTGCATTACTGATAAAAATATAAAGTGTAATACGCATACAGCTTCTACTCACCTCCAATTGTACTTTCTTGAAACTCATGAAATTGGCCTTTTACAAAACGAAGCACAAGACTTGACTTTCCAACTGCAGATTCTCCTAGAAGAACTAACTTGAACTGACATATTTTATTTCCAGCATTGGGTCCATTGGGTCTAGTTGCTCCTCGGTTGGCCATGTCCAAGACAGAGAGGAGTCCCTTGTTTCAGGTTCTTAAAAAGAAGATTCCAGGATGTAAAGCCCTATGTGCACTCACCTCAAGGCAATCTGTTTCAGAAAAACAGTTTTTAAATATTAGAGACAAAATCTCAAGCACAAGTATGTTGTGTATTAAATATCATAATGACCTCCTAAAGGGTCTAGGAATATAAGGAACTACACCTTAATATAATGTGCAACAAGAAATCTTTGGGCATAATTCAAAGAAAAAGCATGGAAGCAATAAAAAGGACTTGCCTTCTTTAACACAGCAGCCTCACATCATAACTTTAAGTTATGGATAATGGGAGCACACAAACGAAGTTGGCGAAAGGTTCACAGAGTAGACAAGAGCAAGACCCAAGGCAAATCCTGCTAATTCATCCATGAGATACAGCCAGAGCTGCACTGTACACTGGAATTCTGTGTTTTCAAGCATTTTCCCAAAGAATGAACACAAGAGAGTCTACGAAAGCCACACTTATTTGATTTATATACCACCTGATTAGTGCAAGCACATTTTACAGCAGATGCTACATGCCATACATTAAAGCTGAATAAGAGGTATGTACGCATTTTAAATATGTTCTGGCTGTGTAAACAGGATAAAAAATAGGTACTTTTCCTTACTTCAAACTTAGGGACATAGATCATTGTGAAAAAGACTGAAGCATCTTTTCCAAGACAGAATGTTCATTGCTAACTCAATATGCTCTTTTAAGTCAGTGCATTCTTTAATTCCAAATGGAATCAGTTTTTTAGAGACATTAATTCAGACCACCTATGTCTGTATGGATAATAAATATTTATCTGGAAAGAAAGGAAATTTCCAAGCTCTCTTTCACAATTAACAGTAGCACATATGCTAAAGTGCTCCTAGTAATCAATGCATATCTACATATCTGCACCACACTAGGAACAGAGCTCAGTACGAAGATAAAGGACTGGGTTGATATGGATAGGGTCTGGTTTTGTTTTTTTATTTAACATTGTGAAAGAGAGATAGAGGAGAGTGAGCCGTCCCCTCAACAAAAGACACCCACGGGAGATGAAGTGGAGAGAGTGGGAGAGACATTAGAAAACAAAGGGGTGAACATAGAGGAAGAGACAAAGAAGGAACTGAAGGAAAAAGAGGAAAGGATTGAGATTTGCTTGGTAGAGGAGAAAGAGAGAAGGAGAGGAGGAGTTAATTTTACCCGTATGGGAGGAAGATATAAAAGATCAGAATGGGAGGAGACAATTTAGAATACCAGGAACGTCAGAGAGGAGAGAGGAAAAAGGAGAAAGCGAGAGGGAGAAAGAAGCCGAATATGATAGAATGAGAGGACTATTGGAAGATTTTCCCAATCTGAAGACAGGAGGGTTGTTGCCTAATCCTGACCTCTCCAAAGGAAAAGAGACACAAGTGGACTCCCTAGAATGGACAGTAGTGCATCTTCAAAAGAGGACTGTATAAGTTGAATCCACGAGGACAAGGTTGCTGGAAGAAGGTGGTCCGGCCGGACTCCTCATTCAACAGCCCACCACCGGAGGGCAACTGGGCCAGACACCCCTGTTGTGGAACCATCTGCGCGGTGAGGAGTACACCCATGAGGAAGCCCACCGATCACGAACGGTTTGGACCAGCCCCTTTATAAATCCTGTCAGTTCAAAGACAGAATTGTCCCCTCAGTATGGACAGTTGACCGATATTAGTTTATTTGAACCAGTTGAAGTGATTGTCGATTCTCCAAATGTTAAGATCAATAAATCTGTTAATGTTCAAAAAGAGACTCCCTCGTTATTTCCTGCCAAAAGAGAGGAACTGCTCCAGATATATGATGAACCCGATCACAAGCATACTGAGGCCAACAGACTATGTACATCAAATAAATAATCAAGTATCTACAAGAGCTTTTCCAAGCCTTGCTTAGAACCAGTAGTTTTTAGGAATGCATAGGGAGAATAAGAATAAGAATGGCCTACAGGGTTACTTACCGTGCACTATTATCTCCCTGGTCTCTAAGCAAAAGGCTTCAACAAAGGAGATTTGTATAGGGACTTATACCACAACTCTGGTTTATGGTCTGAACAAGCTGGCTATGGCAATCCCTGAGCCTGTGTACTCTCACTAAAGGCCCTGTTGGTGGAAAGGCACATTTGGGGAAGACATCTGGCAAACAGAAGAGTGAGCAAGCATTTCTCTCCTCTTAGAACATCCTTTCCACCCCCCTGCAGGTCTCCAGCTATTCATATAGTAATTGCTACAAAGCAGTGTAATATATTGAGGAATAAGTTCCATTAAATTCAGTTCAATTTATTACCAGGTAATAAACAGGCAACTGCAGTCTAACACATCTGCTATTACTTGCCCGACATCCCACTGCAAGGTTGAGGGACTCATGGTTCCCCAGATATCACTGAAGTACTGTTCTTATAACTCAACAATCTGGAGGCACAAGTTATCCAGCCTTATCCTAATGCTTCAAAATGTTACATGTAATAAAAATTGGTCAAATTAGGAAATGTTAGTTCAAAGTTTAGTTACCTTAATGTAGTATTTTAATATAATTGGCTGAAATTCTGTTGCACAGTTATGCAAAAGGCACAATTTTCAAAAGAGGACTGTATAAGTTGAAACATTTACAGATATTTTTTGCATGCTGAGTCACACCACCCAGTATGGAGCCAATAATGTCTACAGAGATTTCTTAACTCACAGCAATTTTCTTTCAAAAGTTAAAGCATTTGCACAGCAGGATTTTGGTCACCATTTCTGTGTTATTCCCCCCCCCCCCAAACAACAGTACTTTCAAACAACTTCTGGGCAAGTTTCAAGGAGATACACATTCAAAATGCTTCCATCAACATGTTTGAAGGTGGGGTGGGATAGAGTCACAAATTATTTCTTCCATTGAAAGCTCTTTGCATTTCATAGAATATTATCCTAAGATTTGACAGCAATTCTGCAAAAAAGTTGTGGGCTGCCTTTGATGGGGACAGAAAGAAACAGATAACTGAATACAGTCATTTACTATATAGCTCTTTAGTGGCTGATACACATGTTTACAGATTCTAGCTATTGATCTTTCAGAAAATTCAGGTAAAGCTAAATGGTATTAATTTACGCAGTACTGTAACATGCAAACAAGAAGTCAGACTCTGACACTATTAATTCAAGTATAACTTCATCTAAAATGGGCCCTAAATTAATCAGTGTAGAATGAATACTAATCTGAGATGTCATAGCCGCAAAGTAATCTCCCTATATTCCAATATAAACCAGAAATGCCATCTAGAGCAGGGGTCCCCAAACCCCGGTCCACGGACCAGTCCCCGGTCCACAGCCTTGAAAACCATCTGGCCGCCAGGACAGATGAGCGGCGAGCAGGAGGTGACGGGTGAGCGAAGCTCTGCTTCCTGTCAGCGCACTCCTATTAGGTTCAAACACAAACTTTGCAGGCAGGAAATGGCGCGTTCATCGCCCTCAAGCTCTTCTCCTCCCCTAAGGACATGAGACTCCTGCAGTAAGCAGAGGGGATACCCTCGGTCTGCCAGGGCAAATCGTGCTGCTGCAGTCGGTGGGGGAGTGGGAGCCAGTCACACACGCGCACACACCCTCCCTATCCTCCCGAGCAGAAATCGGGCAGGAGACATAACCTTCCCAAGGGCTCTGAGGAAGAATAAATGCTTTTAATTTGGAAGCCTTCTCCGTTGAAGGCATGGAAACAAAAAAGGGAAATACCCATTTTTTGGGGGGACGGGACAAAACATATGCATTTGTCCAGAAGTGGCAATAAGATCCAGCCCCATGAACTTAGAGGGACGACAGTAAAAGAAACGGTCAGGGCTAGGCCCTGTCTCTGAAGGGGGAGAAACTCTCCAAGGCACTCACACACGCTCTTTTGCATTACACTTTGCTGAATGTGACAAATACACTAACAGGAAAAGCTTTCTCTCAGCAAGTCCCCCTAACATTGTGGCCTCGTGGGGGACTGAGGGACCCCATGGGGGAGGACCAATGCCCTTTGAAAGAAAAAAAAGGTGGTGTTTAATTAAAAATATAGCAGCTTTATGGGGGGGAGAAGGGGAGCAGGGAGGAAAGCGAATGTGGCAAAGCTGAAGCACTAGCCAAACGAGACCCAAACACACCCGCACAGGCAGGCCCTTTCCCCGCTTTCTCCTGGAGTGGCCAAAGCAGCAGCAGCAGCAGCTTCTTCCTTCCCTCCCGCGTGTCCATCCTTCCTCACTAGGCCGCCCGGCACACAACCGCCGCGCTTCCCCATCCATGCACTCCCTCTCAAGAGCACGCAGAAGCGCTTTTTTTCCTGCTGCAATTGCAAAAGCTGGCACGCACATGGTACTGCTGAGCCACAGCGCATGCCAGGTTTTGCAGGCAGAGACCAGCTTGAGCCGGTATAAAAAACTGAACTAGAGTAGGCAAAGAGAGGATACGGGCGCCATTGGAAGAGGGAAAGGAAGCAAAACTAACAAACAAAAACAGGCAGGCTGAGAGAGAAAAAGAGAGAAGGACATACGGGTCTGTCAGTGGCTAGTGCGGGCAAGTGAGCCTCTGAGAATCCAGGCGCCCGAGAAGTACCTCCTTGGGCAAGGGGCAGCCTTGGCACAGGCAGCGAGAGCCTAGTGTTGGGTGAGAGGCTGCTGGCTGCACCTTCTTCCCCCTGCTGAAAGGAGAGGGGAGTCTGCTTTAGCCACAGGCTCCACCCTCTCCCCAAGGGGGTCAGGGAATATAAGTCTGAGGCAGCTGCTTCACCCCCTCGGTGCCTCATGGAGCCGGATGGGGGTGAGAGCATTGAGGCTTGGATGCAGCCACCTCAGCACATTGCTGGCCTGGTCATAGGCCAAAGCTGCACTTCTCTGAGGCTTCGGGGAGGAGGGTGTCTTTCCCTTACACATCTTTCTCTCTCCCCAAGTTGCACCAGCAACATCTTCTACTGACCTGGTAAGTGACTTTTCTTCTGGACGCTGAAGTTTGGTTGTCTTGCTGCCTTTTAAAAAGAAAAACGTGATTTGTTCTCCCCCCACAGACCATCAGTGCCTTTTTCTTTTTTAAGAGGAAGATGTGGCCAGTTTGAAGAAACCTGCTAAAGTGTGCCTTTTACAAGTGCACAGAGTGATGGAGAAACGGTGCGTTTCCTTTTATTCATTCTACATCACAGGGACCTGGATGGGGGTCCCTCACCCCTCAGCCATGGGAACCTGTTGTTTTCTCCTTCAGAAGAAAATGTTTCCCCTTTACCCGTGCCCCCCCTCATTTTTATTCAACTTTTCTTAAGGCCTTTTTGTTTTGGGGTGGTTGGTGGTTTTGGGGTTTTTCTGGCAACACTTTGAGACCTGCACATCTACACTGCAATAGTCTCAAGGTGCTTTCAACTGGATTGAGGATAACTGCATGGCGCAATGTGGCCGCCAAAAGTCTCTTGTGCTTCCTTCAGGACTGCAAATTATCACAATTCAACAAAGCACCTTTGCCTCACATGTGGCTTAAGTCCTGTCCCCCTGCTGCAATCAAGTCTTCTTGGGCCATAGAAGTGAAGGGCTTAAACACACCAAGTGTTCTGTTGAAATGGAGTGCTCTGGACAGGACCCACAGAATGGGATCCTTCCTAATACTCTGCAGAAGCAGATCAAACTGGTATCAGAGCCTGTTCTGTGCAGCTGAGATTAGAGAGGGGTTTTGCTCAAGATCAGCCCTGCAAATGCACCAAGTCATATGGGATGTGCCAGGCACAGTACTAGTGTGGCCAAGCACAATGCAAAAAGGTAAATACATGGTAAATACAGCCTAGGAGTAAGAGTTTCTCCCCCCACCACCTTCTGAAAAACTCAATTTTAGCTCTGTTTGTTCCGGCACAAAACATGTAATGAGCTCGATTCAAAGCTATCCTCCAACAACCTGCTGCATAACAAGTACCCCCCCTCCCCCCCCAGTCCTTGGGAGAATGGTCTTCAACTAAACTGGTCCCTGGTGTCAAAAATGTTGGGGGACCACTAATCTAGAGCACCTGGAAACTAGACCCCTAGAGAGCTCCAAGGGAAAAACCAACTAGTTTTAATAGCCAGGTGTTCCATCACAGCAGTCAAAACTGATCAGTACGATAAGCCTTCTTTCCAAGTAATCTGGTTGGCTATCTTGACCACTTACACAGACAGAGCTTATTTTGCAGCTGGTCCAAACTATAGTCACTAGAAGCAGGAAGATGGTTTTTCTGGTTTCAGATTCCCATGAATTTGTGGACTGAGGCTCCCAACCCCCTTGTCCCCCATGCAGATCAGGTGGCCAAATATGTTTTGCACAAGAAAAAATGCTCTTATATACACACCATGCTCTGAAATGTGAGTCTATTCAGTAGACAAAATGTAACTATATAAGTTAAATCAACATTTTGTTTGAATGCATGTGTGCACATTTTGCCTTCTATTCAACAGAATCTTTCCATTTCCCTCCTGACCTCTTGAGTGCTCTCCCCAATTCTTAAAAGCAGATATACAAGCTGAACATGCTCTAGATAGGCTGAGCTTCTCCCATCAAAATGTTGCCATAATATAGCTGAGGAGAACACAAGTCATCACATTTATAGCTTCTTTCTATATTAAAAAAAATAGCCATCAGGATATCAAAATCTCAAGGAAGGAGCTTAAAATCCCACTGACATTTGTTACCTCCCCCTGCTCCATATTTCAAGGAGACTGTGGAATATTTCAGATCTTGGTCAACATAGTCTATGGCTTGTTTTTAAAAACACAGAGATATTACAAACATGGTCACAGATTTAATGCAACGTGTAGTTTGGCTGCAAGGCTACAACCCCTAAACATATCTAAGAAGAAGAAAGTCCCACTGAACCCAGCATGATGTATTTCCAACAAAGTGTGTATATTGTACTATAAATCTAATTTAATTGTTAAACAGATCATTTACACAGAACCTCTTCAGAATGCTTTACTAAATCAGCAGCTCTTTTGTTCTGGATTATTCAGTTCTTACTCAGCTTATCATCTCCTTTCTACATCCTGGGCAAAATGAAACCGATACCACATTGCAAGTATGGGTGTAACAAGATACTGACGGCTTCCCTGCTTATTGTAATGGCCACTTGCAACTCTGAATGAAATGGTTTCCTCATCTTCAAACTATGCCTTCCTGTAAACAGCTTGTAGCAGCTCTCAAACTTATGCCAGCAACATTGAAAATGATTTGTGAACCTGTATCTGATTCTGATGTGTTACAGGTTTTCCTAGGAAAAGCACCAATAACTGGGCAGCTTTCCATCTGCACTGTGCCTCTCTACAGACTACATCATAGATTATTATGGGCTATATCCAATGCTAACTTCCCCTCTTGAAACCTTCTCTCCATAATACAGTTCCTCCAGCACCTCAAAACTCACTCCAGAGGGCTGGAAAAAGCCACAAAGCATATTTTTTTACAGCCAGAGTAGAACATCTTGATACTTCCCCAAGTGTCTGAAGGATCAGTTTCACAGCTTGGGAGTACTCTTAGACTTGGCTCTCCCTATGGAGGTTCAAACATCTGCTATGGCCAAGAGTGCCTTTTATCAACTTCAGCTGATTGCCCAGCTGCGCCCCTACCTGGATAAGAAACGCCTATAACAGCAGTGGTTCATGCAGTGATAACCTCTAAAACAGACTATTGTAATGTTCTCTAAATAGGGCTGCCCTTGAAATCATGACAGAAACTTTGGCAGGTTTAAAATGCTACAATCAGACTGACTACAGGCACCAGTAGCTATGAATGCATATCTCCAGTCTCAGCATGCCTTCATTAACTCTGTTAGTTTCCATGCTCAATTTCAGGTGCTATTCATAACCTATAAAACAGTTAAGGTTTACGATCCCAATATCTGGCAGAACCTCTCTCCTACAAAATACCTATCCATCCCACATGCTCCACACAGTCCTTGATGTTAAGAATTGTAACACCCAAGGGGGGGGGGGCAACATTAGGAATTGAGCTTTCTCAGTCATGGCCGCTTTTCTCTGAAAAGCTTCTCCCCTTTTTGTCTAACTGGAACCTTTATTTAAGTTCAAGTATATCCTCATTAGGGACGTGGTGTAGGGACATGGTGGCGCTGCGGGTTAAACCGCAGAAGCCTCTGTGCTGCAAGGTCAGAAGACCAGCAGTCGTAAGATCGAATCCACGCGACGGAGTGAGCTCCCGTCACTTGTCCCAGCTCCTGCCAACCTAGCAGTTCGAAAGCATGTAAATGCGAGTAGATAAATAGGTACCACCACGGTGGGAAGGTAACGGCATTCCGTGTCTAGTCACGCTGGCCACGTGACCACGGAAACTGTCTACGGACAAACGCTGGCTCTACGGCTTGGAGACAGGGATGAGCACTGTGCCCTAGAGTCGGACACGACTGGACTAAATGTCAAGGGGAACCTTTACCTTTAACTTATATCCTCATTAAAAGGGACGTGGTGGCGCTGCGGGTTAAACCGCAGAAGCCTCTGTGCTGCAAGGTCAGAAGACCAGCAGTCGTAAGATCGAATCCACGCAACGGAGTGAGCTCCCGTCGCTTGTCCCAGCTCTTGCCAACCTAGCAGTTCGAAAGCATGTAAATGCGAGTAGATAAATAGGTACCACCACGGTGGGAAGGTAACGGCGTTCCGTGTCTAGTCGCGCTGGCCACGTGACCACAGAAACTGTCTACGGACAAACGCTGGCTCTATGGGTTGGAGACGGGGATGAGCACCACGCCCTAGAGTCGGACACGACTGGACTAAATGTCAAGGGGAACCTTTACCTTATATCCTCATTAGTATCCAGTGCAGTGTAGTGAATAGAGTAACGGATTAGGACTCAGGAGACCGAGCTTTGATTTCCTGGATCTGCCATGGAAACACACAGGGGTGGAATTGGTAAAACCATTCCTTAAATACATCACTTACATTGAAACCCTATTGGAGTCACTAAAAGCCAGTTCTGATATGATGGCACATAAATATCCTCATTAACACAGCAAAACAATACGTACTGCATATTTCTAGTGAATGTATTTTTGACAGATTTCCCCCATAACGTTGCCCAATCAAAGCCCTATACACATGATAAAAGCTACGAGGATAAAAAAAAAAGACATAATTAGTTCTGTGAATGCAATGTGACCTTGAAGAATACCAACAAGTTACATGGCAAACAACTTTTAAACCAAGTGAACTTTCAACTGTAGCTTGTGATGAAGTATGACGTATAGTAGTTCTATGAAAAAATGTCAAATCCCAGTGTCTAATAGAAGCTCCTTCCAAAGGTCTGAGCTATTATTTCAACACAACCTAATCACTTAATTAACTTAAAATGAGGTGTTTGAATTTGTTATAAGAAAAATTCTGATGACACTTCTCACTGAAATGCTTTTATATTTTTCATATTTCTGTGAACTACTCTCAGAAGCCAAATATTTATTTTTATTATTTACAATAGATTAATGGGAAAGTGTTGAAGGATCATGCAATGGTATTTATAAATTATATATTGCTCTGGGTTTAATCGGCCCATATTTGTTTACCTAAGAAGAAAAGAAGTTGTAAAAAATGCTAGAGAAACATTAGTCAAAAACCTGATGCTTAGCATAGCAAATCGCACTCAAGTAGGACCACTGAATCAATGGGGATTTGGTGAATCAACTCTTCCATAAGTTTCATTCATACAAATGAACCCACTCTAACTGCGACTTACTTTAACAGATCAAGTTGCAGTTAGAGAAGGCCCATTTGAATCAATGGAACTTACAGAGGAGTTGATTCACCCAATCCCTGTTGATTCAGTGGGCTTACTTAAGTGTGATTTACTACGCTAAGCAACAGGATTTTGACCAATGTTTCCCTAGTATTTTTTTACAACTTTTTTGGCCAGTATATAAACAAGGACAAATCTGTTGTGCCAGTTGTTTTTAAACTGTTGGTGCCAAAACAGTAAACAAAAGTTGCCTATATATTCCTCTCTTTTTTTCAGAAAAACAGAGACACTAACTGTTTGCATATTTAGTTCTCTCGCTTCATGTCTCATTGCTGCTCACCTCAATGAACACATAGGTTAAAAGTAATACCAATGATCTAAAAAAATTAAAGAAAATAGATTATCGTCACAGTTCTATCTCCATATATATCTGGTATCTCATATGATGCAAGGAAGTCAGATATTCAGAAAGTAAGCAGAAAACTTCTAGTGAACAGATGAACAATCTGAACAGGTCCCAAAAATCCACTGATAATTCATAGCAGCCAAAATCCTCTTTCATAGCTACACAAATGGCAGAACCTTTTGCCCCAATTTGAGAAATCACCATAGACATTATCAGTTGCACACTGAGTCACACAATTTAGTATGCAACAGATAACGGCTACAGAGATTTCTTAATTTAAGGCAATCTGCCTCCAAAATTACTCTGTGTAATACCAGGGTGACTAAGAGGATAAGGGCCAGCAACTGACTTGTCTTTGTAATTTTTTATAAGAACAAGCCTGAGTGCCATCTTTATCTGCTGCTTCACTAACTGTGACTGAATTCCTCCCTCAGTGATGGCCATCTAGATTAGGAGTGGGAAACTTTGGCTCTTCTAATGTTTCTGAATTGCAATTCTCATCAATCCCACCACGCACAGCCAAAAGTAAGGGATGTTGCAATCTAACAATATCTGTTAAGGCCACAGTTACTGATTTCTGATCTTGATGAACCAAGTGCCTATGAACAACAGGGAAAGTAGCAAGAAGGACTACCACTACCTGTTATAAACTTACTCTAAGCATATGTAAGACAGTGTGTGTGTGTGTATAAACACAGGGGTGTGTTTCTGCCATTCTGATTCCACTACAACTGATGCATCTTCAAGTTTGTTTTTGTTGTAACAGACTAACATATTCAAAGGACCTCACAGCATTTTATAAACCAAAATGCTGAAAGAATTTCAATTGCTTTATTTTGGTTTGTACAGATTGTGCTACAGTTTTACATTTAAGAAAACAGCTTTCTTAAATAAGATTTTCCACCATTTCCTAAGAATAAGAGAATGTACCTGTCACACACTGGCAGTTGCATTACATCCTATTTATGGCAACCCTGCTTAGTTCCAGTTCTGTCATAATAGAGTGTTCAATTTTTGAAGATTTAACAGTGGGTCTACTCAGACATAATTAAAATGTGATAATCCCTGCAAGTGTTCTCCATTAGTCAGAACTGATTTGATGGCACACGATTATTACTATTATTACATCCAAATATGATAGTTGATGCTGTAAAATGACAACAACTGAGTGTGCAATCAAGAAGGGGACATATTTATTGGATACCAACTGTTGCTCATTCTGATCGTTTCACTAACCAAGATGGCTCACTCCTAGTCAATATATTTCTAAGTGTATATCTGTCAGAATAATCCTTTTTACTCTCAAGCATATTTGTCTGTTAGGACCACTGAGTTTAAATTACTTTCAAACAGTCCAATGCTTTACTCATGTTTACTAAAAAAATAAAAACCCAATGCATTAAATAAAATTTAGCACTACATGTACATAAAATTACTACCAAGAGGGCTTGAAAATGTATCCTTTGTTACTAGCTTGATATATGGAACAATATAACAATGAGACATGAACTTGTAACTTGGCCATTCCCATGTTTGCATATGCTCCAAATACTAGCAATCAAAGAACTGTTACAGTTTGATACAACAATATCCCATGTGGGGTAAACTTTACATCAAATTACTTTGTCCAGTAAAATTAAGCTACACAATTAAGCGAACAATGAGTTATACAACATATAATAGATTAGGAACAACTCTCCTTCTACAGAACCAAATTAAAATATTCAAACATCATAAAGTATTTCAATGGAAAGAATCTTATTTAACATATACTCTAATTGGTACTAAAGTTATAGATTTAGCTAAAAAAAAGGCTGACATGGTAGATGGCCAGAGTGGTAGAATATACCAGATGGGCGGGATATAAATCAAATAAATAAATAAATAAATAAATAAATAAATAAATAAATCCTTATAAACTTTAATTTAACCATTAAGTTTTAATTATATAATAACGAATACCTAGGTGTACAGCTGAAATAGCATATAATCTAATACAGGAATGTGCCTATTTTAACTGACAAGTGGGTTGCTGTTTTTTGGAGGATGTCTGATTCAATTATTCTGGATACTTCTTTTAAATAGAAAGTATACATTTTATAATCAGCTTTAAAACATACAGATGCCAAATAACCAACATTGCCTATCTCTGCTGCTTAAGAGAAATCAAAACATCACACTCTTCACCTATCTCAAAAGTTACTCCTGAGGTGACACAAGTAAGGTAGGGGACTAATGGGGATGTTAATTTTAAAAACAGATTTCTTACGCAAATCCTCACATTAATTATTTCACACACTCACAACAAAAAACACCACCACTCATGACCATTCACAACTAGCGACCTACTTTCAAGGCCTGTCTCTACCCATCTTTCCATGGGACCTAAATTGCCTTATTTCTTCCCCGACTTCGGCTGCAAACGTAGACGGTCTGAAAGCCCAACAGATCACCTTCCTTCTTGACATTCTGCAAACTAAAATGCAGGATTTTTTTTTTTAAATCTCTCTTTTCTTGAAGACACTGTTCCGTTGCGGGACAAGGAGGGAAAGAGGCCTACCGCCCATTCCTTCCCTCCCGCCGCTCGTCGCCTCTTCGAAGATGCGGATCCCCAAATCCGCTCCTTCAGCACTCCAGAAACTAGTGCCCGTCTCCCCGCACCCCTCCAACGAGCAATCCCTGCCGCCCCGCCTCGCTCCTTGGCCCAAGAATAAGAGGAAGTCGGAGAATGTGGGGCGCCATTTTGAGGGTGGAAAGGAGTCCGGCTCCCTTCGCCGCCACCGGCGTCCCCGCCGCCCGACCTATGCCAGCCCCCCCGCCCCCCCCCCACCGGGCCCAGGCGTGTGAGGAAGCGGGGAGGAAGCGCGAGACGCTCGCGCCCGCCTGCCCACTCCCCGCTCGCTCGCGCCCGCCCACCCCCGGCCATGATGTCTCGTTACCTGGCTTGAACTGGCAGCCGCGGCCTCTTCGCCACTGCCGTCCCCACCTCCGCCGAGAGCGTGACCGAAGTCGAGAAAGGGATGGCAAACCCGGCGAGCCTCGGCTTCCGACGGGCCAGGGCGCAGGGGATCAGGGAAGCGGGGCTCTACGGTACCTCACGGTGGGGGGAGGGGACACGGCCTCCAACTTCCGTCTTTTCCTCCTCCTCCTCCTCCTCCTCCCGGACCAAAACAGAAACACGCCACTTCCTCCGCTTCGCTGCCACGTCACCGCGCCCGCCCTCGGATCATTTCCGCTTGGCGCCAGTCCCGCGGTGGCTCTGCCGCGGGCAGGGAGCCGCTCGAAACGTTGTGATGAGGAAGCGCTGATCCCTCTCGGGTTAATTGTGGAATCCAGGCGAGGGACGCGGAGAAACGAGGCCAGCGATGTCGCTGTGTTTTCAACAGATCCAGCCCTTTCCTGCTCCCCCCTTTTCCCTTGGGCTTTCCGACCCACGCCCAAGTTAAGCTACTGTGCCCGGTTAGTATTACTTAAAGGAGTGAACGCATCTGTTCGAACTTCCAGCTTAAGGGGTAAAATCGAACTGGGCAAACTATCAGGCGGAGCGGTATCCCATAGCAGTCCCTGTGGGTAGATAAATCTTGGCTGTTAATTGGCTCAGGAAAGGGAAGACTGTGCAATTGAGGTAATTAATGTTGTTGTTGTTTAGTCGATACAGCGCATCCCCCTCTCCCCAAGTCTTTGTTCAGTCAGGTTTGGAGCAGGTCTTCAGACTGTTTCTTGAAAAATTAAAGAAAACGGGGAGCTGTTATTTCTGTCCACGTCATTTATTTACCCCTGTGTTGTTGCAGCTATCCACACTTGGAGACCCTGGAGACAAAGCCTGCCTTCTCCAAAATCAGACATTATTGGTATTTCCCCCACCACCATCCAGATGATGCAAGGCTTTCTCAGTAGGTTGAGTTATAAAATCCATCGCTCTTCTGTGCCCTCTACGGAGCATGGTTTTGTTTTGTTTCTGGAAAGGGTGGGATTTAGCTTGATGCCTCCCTTTGCAATTTATTAGATTTTTTTCTTCTGAGCATTTTGAATCTATATGAGAGGGAGAACTGTGAACAGGCACAGCAAAGCTGGTGCTTCCCTTTATACTCTGTGGAGTTTTGGGTTTTTTGTTAAAGTATTTTTCTGTTCCCCACTCCCAACATACCATTTCTTCAGGGGCAACAAGTCTATACAACAGGTCCCTCCCACATGTGATGGAAAAAGACAAGAAGGGGTCCAAATCTCTGACTTAAAAAGGACCGAACACAGAAAGATGGGAATGTGTACCACACAATATACCTGTAAATCCCATAACAAAAGGGAACAAACAAGGTGGTAGAAATGTGCTGTCTGGGAGAGCAGCTTGCAATATTTGGAGCAGAACCATTGAACTCAATGAGAAAAGTTAGCCATACACTCCATTGGTTCGAATGAATCTAAATGTGACTGTCTGGATCCAACCCCATGGCTGAAATCCTGTTGCTTAGTGTAGTAAATCACACTAGAGTAGGCCTGTTGAATCGGAGGAATCTGGTGAGCCAATTCTTATGAAAGTACCATTGATTCAGATGAGCTACTGTAGTTGTGATCTACTATGCTAAATTAAGTCGCAAATAAAAATTTCAGCTAGTATTTGTTTATTTGGCATTTTAGAACTTTAGCAAGAAGCATTAAAAAGCAGCTAGTGTAAGACCAATAAACAATACAATATGTAAAATATACTGCTCAGTTCAGTAAAGCAACAATATAATTTTTAAGCTGAAAAAATGCAGATATTTGTACATAACATTGGCTGAAGTCCAGTAAGTTAGGCTGCAGTTGATAGATATCCGAGTTCTAGTAAAAATGTCAGTCCCACAGGCCTGAAATCTGCCCGGCCCCTGCAATAGAGTATTTTAACATGTGATGTTAAATGTGCTCAGTGTAGATACCATGAGTCTTCTCCTGGTCATCACACTCTTATTTTTGACTTTGTGAAACTGATCTGCTACTTTCTTCTACTTTTGAAAAATTCTACCATCTTTCAGTACTTGGAACTTGCAGTATTTTGTCAAGTTTAAAAATTTTTTGAGAGGCATTTAGAAACACCTTAGCTTTTCTCCCAGAAAAAGATTCATTCAATATAACAGTCACACAGTTATATACTTCCTGAAAGGAGTAAATAGCAACAAAGGTAGCCTTTGTGGCAATGATAGATTGGAATCACATAGTATACATTTGTATAGTAAGAGTAATTACACTGATGTTGTGATAAAGCTAAAATAGACCTATAAAGCTACTGCAGCTTTCCAAAGTCAATATTTTGAGACTCAACTGAAGGTGACTTTGTGACACTTTGACACTGAGGCAAATGTAGCTGTGTTTATCAAGATGTATCAAGATTGTGAAGGAAAAGCTAGCAAGAAATAATGACCTGAATAATGGACTAGAGGAAACTGGAAAAGATTATAAGAGCTGGGCCTTATGAGAAACAGGAATGACCTGCTTGACGGTATGCAGTGACATTCTTAAGCACATCGGTATGACTGGAAACAAATGCAAAGAGCAAACAGGATAAAGAAGTCTGACAACATGAAGAAAACAGTGACGTAACTAGTGTTACAGTTACATAAAAGGACTTTTCTGTTTATAGACATCTTTAAAGAGACTGTAAATTTTTTTAAAGGAGCAGGTTTTACCACTTTTACACTTTTATGCATTGCAGCCCACTCTAATGAAGTGGGCTGCAATCCAGAAAAGCTTATGCTGAATTAGTTCATGTTTCAGGTGCCACAAGACTCTTTGCTGATTTTACTGCAAGAAATTAACGTAGTTATTGAGCCCCTTGAAATTAAGAGTAATATATTGCCAATATTATGTAATATTTATTTAGTATCACTCACATGATAGATGGTATAAAGAAGGGGTGGGATTCCCATCACAGTAGCCCTGTGAGCTGCATGATGCTGCAGAAGGGGCCACTCCATCTGACATCATCAGGTCTTTTAGCTGATGTGCTAGATTTTTTTTTTTACCCAGTGCTTCGGCCAGGAGCCCAATCTAACTTTCTCTCCCTGTCCATCATGAAGCAAAGGGATAGGAAGTGTGAAACACTCTTAGCCACATTGTGGACCTTGAGCAGGGCCTTATTTTGGTGTCTGAAAAAGTGCAGCAAATGCTGCCCTTCCCCCAAGTCAAGGGTCTAAGTACTTTTTACCAGTCAAGTTAATTTAAAGTTAACAAGGACTTAGTTTAGGAATTAAAGAACCTCTTAATGAGGGTGAAAGAGGAGAGCGCCAAAAATGGTCTGAAGCTCAACATCAGAAAAACAAAGATCATGGCCACTGGTCCCATCACCTCCTGGCAAATAGAAGGGGAAGATATGGAGGCAGTGACACATTTTACTTTCTTGGGCTCCATGATCACTGCAGATGGTGACAGCAGCCACGAAATTAAAAGACACCTGCTTCTTGGGAGGAAAGCCATGACAAACCTAGACAGCATCTTAAAAAGCAGAGACATCACCTTGCCGACAAAGGTCCGCATAGTCAAAGCTATGGTTTTTCCAGTAGCGATGTATGGAAGTGAGAGCTGGACCATAAAGAAGGCTGACCGCCGAAGAATTGATGCTTTTGAATTGTGGTGCTGGAAGAGACTCTTGAGAGTCCCCTGGACTGCAAAGAGAACAAACCTATCCATTTTGAAGGAAATCAATCCTGAGTGCTCACTGGAAGGACAGATCCTGAAGCTGAGGCTCCAATACTTTGGCCATCTCATGAGAAGAGAAGACTCCCTGGAAAAGACCCTGATGTTGGGAAAGTGTGAAGGCAAGAGGAGAAGGGGATGACAGAGGACGAGATGGCTGGACAGGGTCATCGAAACTACCAGCCTGAATTTGACCAAACTCTGGGAGGCAGTGGAAGACAGGAGGGCCTGGCATGCTCTGATCCATGGGGTCACGAAGAGTCGGACATGACTTAACGACTAAACAACAACAAGTTTATTCCTGGCAGTAAAATAAATAAATAAATTGTAATATATTAAATGATGGACAATTTGCTTTTATGACATCAGAAATCCGTTAGTTGAGGTGGTCCCTTCACTATGCCTTATGGTTATGCTGGTCCTGATTGTAAGAATTAGACAGTGCTTACAGACACTAGCTGCACAGGAAGAGGAAGGCAGTGAGGCACATTCTGACCAAATCAATAAACACCTTGCATTTATTGACAATCATTGAAAGGTTTTGCAGATACTGATTTTACTAAGTGCATCCTGGGATAAAGAAGGAGCAGTTGATCTCTATTACTGAAGACAGAAAGTTTACTTGGGTCAACACTGTCGAGTTCATGGCCACAATATTTGGCTGGATTTTTCCACTTGTTTTTCTGTCCCTCACCCATTGCTTTTTTGTACCAGTTAGTGCTCATAAAGGCCCATCTGGGGAATTTTGGTGGCTATCATTCTCATGGACCATCCTTGATTTTTTTAAATTAAACGCAATATGTAATTTATAATGCTGTCAAATACAAACAGGTTATTGCTTTTTTAGTCCTATTCACAGGGCTTGAAAATTTTTAGAATGTCTCACCAGTCAGTCAAAAATTTCACCAGTCAACATGACCGGACTATAGCCTTGCAATTTATGTTTAAACTTAAATTTAAATTTAAACTAGGCACTTTCTACATAACAATGTGTACAAACCCAAAATAAATATACCCTCAGACTTGGGTTGCTTTATTACCTGTGTGCCTGTGGGGTCATGAAGCTTGTATTTTGAACGCCTTTCTTTTGAATGTCTTCAGCAAAAATAAAACTGAAAGCAAAAGCGCCCGGCCTCTTAAGGAGCCAGGTTGTTCGGTTGAAATTGGGAGCAGGGAATCTCCATATTCTCCAGCATGGGACTACTCTACATTCTCCTGCAGAGCTATATATCTATGTGCCGCTCGAACTCTCTTCTCACGAGAAGAGGGCTGTTTTTCCTTTTGCAATGGGAAGGGGGAGGGGAGGACTGCAGGATCAGAGAGAGAGACACGGACTGAGGGGAGGGAGGGACAGAGGGAGCTGTGGCTCGTCAAGCAGTGTTTTTTCACTCATCACAGATGAGTGGACGAGTGAATTTTTCAAGCCCTGCCTATTCAAATCATTTTCTGAAGCACCTTGGTGGGCTTAAATTACGTTGTTGATTTTACCTACCATAACACCAAACAGCACCTCAAGTTCTCAGGCTTATGTCTGAGGAAGTGAACTTGAGTCACGAAAGCTCACATTAAAATAAGTTTTTTAAGGTCCCACATTGTTGTTGTTGTTTTGCCAAGCTCTTTAATGTTCTATAAATCATTGATCTGTTTCTGTTTATTTTTGTTGTTTTGTGACAACTCTGCTAAATGAAGCCATCTATTACAGACAATAAAAACTAACAGAGATACAAGGCCAATCTAAAAATTCTGGATTTTGTTTCTACCATCTAAATCAGAGAGTCCACGATCATCCGTACTATGATACACCTGATTACTATGTACAGACGTAAAAGCTTGTTGTTGAAGAAAACTGACAGGAAAAAAAATATTTGAAATATGGGGTTGGAGGAAGGCTTTTGTCTTTCTGGCACTATCTGTAAAGCCTTTTTGAGGTCATTTGTTAGAAGTTGGAAGTGACTTAATGTCACATAACAGCAATAACATTTTAAGCTTTAGTTATTTAGCCCCAGCTCATTCATATCCTTGAATACACTGCTTATTTTAGCCATACACCACTGAAATAAGGGCAAAATATTTCCCTAGCTTTTGCTACACGCTAACGCTGCTTCAGCACAGAACTGGACCCATCAAACTACATTGGTTTGGGTCTAGAATGGTGTTCCCCAAACTCTGATTTTTTTCTCTTTTCTACCATCATCCAACCACCTTTTACCAAAAGATTACATTCATATTTTAAAATTTAAAAATAAACACAAGCCTGGTAAAAATATTTTAAATTCAAGGCATGAGATTTTAAGATACCCAGTGTGGTGTAGTGGATAGAGTAGTAGATTAGGACTCTGGGTCCTGGGTTTGAATCCCTGTTCAGCCATGGAAACGGGTGATGTGGAACTGGTAAAACCATGCCTTAACTAACACACTTACCTTGAAAGCCCCCTTAGGGTCACTATGTCAGTTTTAACTTGAAGGCACATAACAACAGCAGCAATAACATTTAGCTTTAGTTCATTTAGCCCCAGCCTATTCATATCCTTGAATAATTTTTAAAGGTGATTTTTTTTCTTGATTTGAAAATTCAATTTTGTGCTCCTCTGGAATTTCTTCATGCTCCCTAGAGGAATATGCCCCATTGTTGAGAACCAAATCTTTATTTCAAAAAGCTAATCACACTTTAGCCACAGTGAAGTCCATAGGATCTGTTTCCCATGACTTTTATGGAAAGCTTAGAGCAGGGGGTCCCCAACCCCTGGGCTGCAGACCGGTCCTGGTCCGTTGCCTTGGCAGGACCAGGCCACAGAGACAGATCTCCCGCCCCCAGCATGCAGCACCCCCTGCATGCACGCACATGTGCACACACACCCCACAGATGCACGCACGGCCCCCACACACAGACGTACTCCCGCATGCATGCACGCACAGTGCACGCACGCTAAATCGGTCCGTGGTGTCAAAAAGGTTGGAGACCACTGGCTTAGAGGATATTACAATCAGGAAACAGTTTTTAAAAGGTGCACAATCAAAGAACAGCAACAAGAAAGTCCTGATTTGACCCACGTATAATTATGGCCAGTGCTTCCTACTGATAAAATTATGGATTAAAACCAGCATTCTACGGGAGAATCATGCCTTACTCTCTTCCATCAGCACCTCTGTCAATGTATCTGTACGTATGAGGATAACTTTAGGAAATTGAAAGTGATAGAAGCGGTCCATATGGACAGCCTTCATGGATATATAAGGGTCTCCTTTTCATAGAGTCATTCCCCAAATGTACATGATGCCAGAAGCAACAAGGGAGGGAGATAGATCTAATGTGGTCTATCGACAACAGCTTCATATGAATGTACCGTTTCCCCAAAAATAAGACCTAACCTGAAAATAAGCCCTAGTATGATTTTTCAGGATCCTCGTAATATAAGCCCTACCCCAAAAATAAGCCCTAGTTAAATGAAACCCCACTGTCCACCACTGTGCAGCAACCAGAAGAAGAGGACATGACAGTATTTGAATAAATGTAGATGGTTGTACGGTCAACCCTCGACTTACGAACGGCCCTAGTTGCGAACTTTTCGACTTACAAACTGCTCTGATAGAAAAATATAGCCTCGACTTGCGAACTTTATTTTGAGTTACGAACCGAAAAAAAACCCTAAGTCATCTTAGGTTAAAAGGAAAAAAAAGAAAAAATCTGCCCCTAGTGGTAGGAACGGATTAACCGGCTTTGCGTTAGTTCCTATGGGAACTAATGGTTCGACTTACAAACCGCCCCTCGACCTAAGAACCAAAAACAGCCGGAACGGATTAATTGGTTTTCAATGCATTCCTATGGGAAATGCTGATTCGACTTACGAACTTTTCGACTTAAGAACGTCCTTCCAGAACGGATTAAGTTTGTAAGTCGAGGGTTGACTGTATATGAAAAAATAAAACATTCCCTGAAAATAAGCCCTAATGTGTTTTTTGGACCAAAAATTAATATAAGACCCTGTCTTATTTTCGGGGAAACACGGTATTTTTTAGATATTGGAAGCCTTTAATAGAAACTTATGTATGGATTTGTACTTCCCATGTGATCACTCTTGAGACTTCACCCTAAAATTAAGATGAAACATTTTGTATCATCTCCCCACAATATGAAATGCAAACAATAAACTTTGTATTTATTTGCATTAGACTTTTCAGTGGTATACTAAGATGGGGACAGTGGGAGTTCACAGTGTTGGAGTGCAAGACTTCAGATGGAGTCTGTAATAGTTGTAAACTGTTACATGTATACGCTCAAGAAAACATGCATATGGTCTGATATATCCTGAAAATCATCTATAATGTACATGATTTTTCTCATGTTACTTGGAGTAGTAAAGGTGCACAATCAAAGTTCAGTGCAGATTAGCTATACCTGAACATACCCTAACATCTCTTTTAAAAATGCAATTATTCAACAGCAGGAGCAAAAGTAATATGAGCTTTTAAATGCATGTTTGTGCATTATTGAATCAAACCTCGATTGCTGTGAAAAACAGCATGATCACATGAATTGCAAGATAATTTGACCAAAATGAATTAATCCATTCTGAGGATAGTTTTTGTTATACTCATAATTCAGTTGATGACTACTGCCAACATTTCTGAAGATAAGATGCAATTGAAGTGTTCCAGAGAAATTCAGTGTGTTGTATTTAAGGAAGCAAATTGCTTGTTACATTTACTGTTAGACTTTCTTTTTTCCATTTTCCATAAATGACACAGTTCTATGATTTTCTTTTTAAATAGTATGACTACTACAAAATCAACAAAACATAAACTTTCATTATACTAAAAGAGATAAAGCAGTAGCTTGGAGAGTAGATCCTTTGCTTTGGTCAAAGCTATGCCAATTTTGTTAAATGTTACATTTTGGCCTCTGTACCAGAACAAAATATGTGAAATTACAACTTACATAATTGACTATATCCATTGTGCAGGCTGTAATGGATGAAATAAATAAACTGAAATGGATCATTAATATGTGCACTGGCACATATTAACTAGCATTCATGATTGTCTGAGTCCAGGGAGGTGACTATTGTGAATTGATTGATCCAGAACAAAACTTGTTCACAACATAAAAAGACCTATACAGCATTTCTTCCCACAGTTGCTAAACTGATCCTCTGTAAGTCCACGTGCAAGAACGCAAGAGAGGCTGACACAGGAAGAAGAAAAGTTTGGGAGCAGCTTTAAATAACAAATATTTACAGGCATAGTTCCAAGCCCTCCAAAGTAAGTTATTACTATAGTTAGTGGCTGGTCTTTTGACCATAATGAAGTTTTATTTATCTATCTTACTATAGTTACAATTTTTAATAGCAAATTAATTTCCCCATGCCTCGAAAAACAACAACCCTCCTTACTGTAAAATAGTTACATTCCCAGTAAATTATCAACCAATATCTTACAGCTACAAGACACTGGCCTGATTACAGAATGTATCATCTCCTGATCCCCTTGTTGTTGCCTCAAAACCTATAACAGAGCAGAGACACCACTTGATCCATGTGATATTCCTCCCCTACCACATTCCTAACTATAAAAGTAACTGAAAACCAGAGCTGTAAGTAGCTCTTGATTTTCAGTTACTCTTGTAGCTGGGAGTGTGACCAGATTTTGCCAAGCTGTAACTGCACACTCTGGAAAACAAAGTGGAGGCCACAGCAACTCATGTCACTGCACATGACACCAAGCCCTGCTATGGTTTAAAGATGGTGCCCAATCCACACTTTTTTGCTCTGGCGTTTACATATACTCTAGAACATGTGAGAAGAAAGGGATCCAGAGCAGGGCAAAGTGGGGTGAAGGGGCGATGGCAGGCAAAGGGATCAGGCTGCTGCCAGCAGGTACAGAAAAGTACAGAATGGTATATATTAAAACAAGGTGTGTGTTGCAAGCAAGTTTGTGCCTGTTTGCAGCTAACCTACATTAAATACCTTTATTTTGGATTATTGCAAAGCTGTAGTTCCACTTAAAGGGTGCAAAAGTTTTCTAGAATCCCAGCTGGATTGTAGATTTTACAGCTGGAAGGACATGAATGCAGTCACTGTGAGCAAACATTGCACTTCAAGCTGTCCTATTTGTGCAGAATGAAACACAAAACAGGTGAGTTTAGCAGCTCTCATGCACCCAGACCCAGGTATTCCTCTATCCGCTCTCTAATATTACTAATTTAATGTGTCCAAAGTTTGGCCAATAAGGCAGCAAAGCCTTGGTTACCAAAACTGCTAATTATGACTGTTCTTCAGATTATGAGTATTCCAGTGATGCTAACCCCTATTAATGTAGAATTGTAATGTAATGAAATTATACCTCTGTTTTGGGGAAGAGAACTAATTGTTAGTATTTTCTTGTAGCCAGTTACTTTGAAGCTCTGGAAAGAGGGGGCTTGGACTGTCAACAGCAAACATATTTGTGCTGACAATTATGTGTGTTTACAAAGGAAGGGATGTAAATTATGTTAAATATTCAAGATGTGCTGAATTTTGGTGGACGGGAACATATATGCTATGTTGCAGTTGAAGTCTTTAGGAGGAAAATATGTTAGTTTCTACTAGCGTTGGTAAGGAAAATGTTTTGGGGTATTGGCCGAAAGCATTTTGAATGATTTGGCTGTTTAGATGGTAATGGTTCATAGTCTGAGCAGGTTTGTGGTTCATTTCAAGATGAGATGCAGCTTAGACATTGGGTCTTCAAATTTTCCACTGCATCAATAAAAACTTGTGTATAAATGAGATTTGCCTTAAAGGTAAAACATTTATTCTGTCAGTAGTTTTAGTGCAAGAGCTGTTGTTTCTGATTACACATTTGGATTATGTTTTAATGGATCTAGAAAAAATGATTGCTCTTTGATTCTATGCATTTTTCTAGGTGTGATCAAAAACAGTCATCTCCTGCATTAAAACTATTGGCAGCAGACATGGATTGAAAATCCAATTTCACGGATTGAAATCACAAAGACATCTGGACTTTTGCTATCTTGTTCTTACAGCAGAATGGTTAAAAGCACATTAGCCCTGAAACAGGATAGCTTTTGAACATGTGAAATAACAATGAAGAAAAGATATTCCAGCATTCACTTCACCATTTTATTTATTCCTTAGATGTTCATCCTGCTTTTCCTTCCACAATGTCAAAGCGCCATACAGAGTACACTTATATCAGCCCTGAGAGGTAGGCAACTTAAGCTGAGAGATCCAAGGTCACCCAGTACATTTGACAGCTGAGATATTTTTCTGGTCCCTTGATCGCATCCTGACATTTTAAGTGCCACAGGGCCATCTATAACTTCGGTTATGCTCACAGTGTATGATATAAACTTTAAATATTAAGACTTGGTGGATCATCAGTGTTTCTTATGACAGTTAATACGGTATACCGGTTTAAAGATGCATGTTTAAGTCCCTACTTCATCGTGCAGTTCACTAGTAGGTGGCCCTAGCCAGTCATCAACTCTCAGACCTAACTTGCATCACCTTTGTTGTGAAGATAAAACACGGAGGCGCGGGGGGGGGGGAGGGGGGCAGACGACATTGTACGTCGTCTTCGCCTGGAGTTCCGGCAAGGGAATTGAAGCAATTGAAATAATAAGTCCTTTATAAGCGAAGTTTGCAAGTGAACAGAACAAGACAGGTTCCAATGACTCTGCTTTTCGAGACCCGGCCCTGAAAAAAGGCGGGCGGGTATGTGTGGAATCTTCGGCGGCGGTTGCTCGGTGACGCGGATAAACCTTCTCCTTCCCGACGCGCCACCTTCCCGAGCTTTCTGCTCTCCTTGCCCAGCGGGTCCCTCCCGCCAAAATGGTGGGGGGGATCCCCGTCAAGGGGCTCCGCGGAGCCGTCAGGCAAGTCTACCACAGGAAGTTTGTCGACCGGCTCCCCGAGCTCCCCGCGGTGAGTTTTGCCCGCTCTCCTGCCTGCCTGCCTGCCTTTCCCTCCCGTCGGTCGCCCCTCAGAGAAGACGTTGCGTTGCCGCTCATCCCCCTCCTCGCGTTTCAAACGCCCCTTCGCTTCCCAGCAACGACTTCCAGGGAAGAAACTAGCCACGCGTTCCTTCTGCGGAACGGCGATAACTCGTTGATAAAAGAGCACGGGCGGGGGTGGGGGGAGCTGCATAGGGCAAGTTCGAGGTCGGACCTCCTGAGCTGACAGGGCCGAGAAAGCTCCAACCAACCAAACGTTAGAGAAACTGGAAGGGGGCAGGGGGAGAGCGAGCGAGCTGCTGAAGGCATTCTGTCCATGCTCAGAAGCCTCTCCCTTCAGGAGCCCTAGTGCAGGAAGTGGATTCGGGGTTTGAGTTCGTAGGTTCTCTGGAGAGCGCTCTGGTGGGGCACGTGACGGGTAAATAAATGATGGGAGGGAATCTAGATGGCTGTAAGAGGGGAGGAATGATGTGTTACATCTCTACCTTTCAGAAAAGCCATTTGATACAGAGCTGGAGTATGTTTGCAAATGTGAAATATAAGCTGTTTGTATGTGGATTTTTATTTTTTGTTTGGGTAGCAAGCATCAGTCTTGTTTTGGTTTCATGCCTACACAGTTTGTGTTTGCATTCCTTTTGTAGGCTGGAAAGTTGTCACAAATCGGAGAAACAGCTGCCACTTGTCTCACCGAAATCTTGCCTCGGGTAAGTGCATTTTTCCCCTTTCTGCCAAGCCTTATGTGGGTATGAATTTCAGATGGAGTAAACATGTGAGGAGGGGCAGTACACTAGCCCTACCACACTCGTTGTGTAGTTCCATAATATGTGTGGGACAACTTTCTTAAGAATTGCCTCCTTTATGCACAGACAGCCGCCATCTGTCTATGCATAAGTAGCACTATACTTTAGTCATAAGTGGCTTCTGATTAGAGCAGAGTATGTACCTTCTTCTGCTGGGGTGAGACATCCCTGTTCCACCTGTTCATCTGTTGTCCTATGTAATAAGTACTGATGTCCCTTACTTTCTTCTTTCACATGAGAGGTTCACCATCCTATAGCTAATATAATTGTGTCAACAAACAGAGCAAGAGAAATTGAAATATTCCTTTCATGATGTATGTGTAGGGGAAAAAAGTCACATAGGATCCAGAATAGAAGTGGGCATCTCCATCTACAGTACAGTGGACCTGGGACAGCAGTTGTTGTCTCCAGACCATATGTTTAGCCCTGTATTTTGATTTATGACAGCTGGTTGTTCAGTTGTGCTAGCATTAGGGGAAAACTGTTACCAAGTTTTATAAAAGTAATGTAGCAGGTAGTTCGGTACTTCAGAGCAAGCTTGATGAAAATATTTATGGAGGTATTAGCCTCCAAGCATTAGAGGGATAACTTGATTTTCACTCCAGATGTGGGAGATATCTAGCTGCAGCCAAGATAAATCCCTATTCTAAAACCATCAGTGATTCAATTTCTGTGAAGGCAGCCTTACTAGCTGATAATTAAAATTTTACTTTGCATTAACCTCATCCTAAATATATTATATACCCTAAAATATATATATACCCTAGCACAGATATCTAATCCTCCCTTCTAAAATTATGGAAAATGTCCCAGTGCTATAGTGCATGCTTCTCCTGCTTTAGAAATAATCAATTCTGAGTATAAGCATCTTACACACTATGAGATCTGAGACACAAAATGCACGGTGTATTTGTCATAAAAGTACACTCTTCCTACAGCAATGCTACCTTGTTAATTTTATTTAAGCCTGTGGCATTGTACTGGTTTGCTCTCACCTTTTAATATATCATTGTATGCACTCTGTGGATAGCAAGGAGAGACAAGAGGGCCTTCTTAAATGAACAGTGCAAAGATATAGAGGAAAATAATAGAAAGGGAAAAACCAGAGATCTGTTCAAGAAAATTGGAGATATTAAAGGAACCTTTTGTGCAAAGATGGACATGATAAAGGACAAAAATGGTAGGGACCTCACAGAAGCAGAAGACATCAAGAAGAGGTGGCAAGAATACACAGAGGAATTATACCAGAAAGATCTGGATGTCCCGGACAACCCAGATAGTATGGTTGCTGACCGTGAGCCAGACATCCTGGAGAGCGAAGTCAAGTGGGCCTTAGAAAGCATGGCTAACAACAAGGCCAGTGGAGGTGATGGCATTCCAGTGGAACTATTTAAAATCTTAAAAGATGACGCTGTTAAGGTGCTACACTCAATATGCCAGCAAGTATGGAAAACTCAGCAGTGGCCAGAGGATTGGAAAAGATCAGTCTACATCCCAATCCCAAAGAAGGGCAGTGCCAAAGAATGCTCCAACTACCGTACAATTGCACTCATTTCACACGCTAGCAAGGTTAGGCTCAAAATCCTACAAGGTAGGCTTCAGCAGTATATGGACCGAGAACTCCCAGAAGTACAAGCTGGATTTCGAAGGGGCAGAGGAACTAGAGACCAAATTGCTAACATGCGCTGGATTATGGAGAAAGCCAGAGAGTTCCAGAAAAACATCTACTTCTGCTTCATTGACTACGCAAAAGCCTTTGACTGTGTGGACCACAGCAAACTATGGCAAGTTCTTAAAGAAATGGGAGTGCCTGACCACTTTATCTACCTCCTGAGAAATCTATATGTTGGACAGGAAGCAACAGTTAGAACTGGATATGGAACAACTGATGGGTTCAAAATTGGGAAAGGAGTACGACAAGGCTGTATATTGTCTCCCTGCTTATTTAACTTATATGCAGAATACATGGATGAATCCCAAGCCGGAATTAAGATTGCCGGAAGAAATATCAACAACCTCCGATATGCAGATGATACCACTCTGATGGCAGAAAGTGAGGAGGAATTAAAGAACCTCTTAATGAGGGTGAAAGAGGAGAGCGCAGAAAATGGTCTGAAGCTCAACATCAAAAAAACTAAGATCATGGCCACTGGTCCCATCACCTCCTGGCAAATAGAAGGGGAAGATATGGAGGCAGTGACAGATTTTACCTTCTTGGGCTCCATGATCACTGCAGATGGTGACAGCAGCCACGAAATTAAAAGACACCTGCTTCTTGGGAGGAAAGCGATGACAAACCTAGACAGCATCTTAAAAAGCAGAGACATCACCTTGCCGACAAAGGTCCGCATAGTCAAAGCTATGGTTTTTCCAGTAGCGATGTATGGAAGTGAGAGCTGGACCATAAAGAAGGCTGACCGCCGAAGAATTGATGCTTTTGAATTGTGGTGCTGGAGGAGACTCTTGAGAGTCCCCTGGACTGCAAGGAGAACAAACCTATCCATTCTGAAGGAAATCAACCCTGAGTGCTCACTGGAAGGACAGATCCTGAAACTGAGGCTCCAATACTTTGGTCATCTCATGAGAAGAGAAGACTCCCTGGAAAAGACCCTGATGTTGGCAAAGTGTGAAGGCAAGAGGAGAAGGGGACGACAGAGGACGAGATGGTTGGACAGTGTCACCGAAGCTACCAACCTGAATTTGACCCAACTCCGGGGGGCAGTGGAAGAGAGGAGGGCCTGGCGTGCTCTGGTCCATGGGGTCACAAAGAGTCAGACACGACTTAACGACTAAACAACAACTCTGTGGATCCTTTAAAAAAAAAAAGGAACAGAGAGAACACCTGCAGCACCTTGTAACACTTAAAAAAATCTTTCTATAGGGTTGGTAATGCCTTCTGAACAATGTGGGGTGAATATGAGACAGCTGCAGGTGGAAGGAAAACATGGGGAACTTTCCTTCCATAAATGTCCTTAAATTAGCAGCAGAGTTTTGTGGCATATGAAGGATGGTTTATCTGGCCTTAGGTTTCAAGGACTGATAATCTGAAGAAGTAGGGTGTAATCCACTACAACATATGCTGAATAAACTTGTAATATTCCAGGGTTAAAAGGAAGATTCCTCAAAATGCCAGATGCAGGGGATGGGTATCAGGAGACAGGTATCTAGTTGTCTCGTGTGCTCCCAGAGGCATCTGGTGGGGCCACTGTGAGATACAGGGAGCTGGACTAGATGGGCCCTTGGCCTGATCCAGCAGGGCTCTTCTTATGTTCTTATGGTGTCACAAGACTCTTTGTCATTGTTTCTTCCTTAGAGTAATTTCCACAGGGCTAGAGAGAGGCTAGACAGCAGGCATCAGTTGTATGCTTTTCAACTATTATACAAATTGCAAGGTGACGGGGCTGTGTTGGCTGTGTTAAGTGTTACTGCATCAGTGTAACAAAGATGCACGTGGCACTTTTAAGGCTTACAGATGTATTTATTTATTAACTTATTATTTTCCTTTGTGTGCCATTCTTCTCTCCAAAGAGACCCAGAACAGTGCACAACACAGAAATAATATACATATATGGGACACACAATAATAAAATACTTTACATAAACGATAAAATGCAGTAAAACTCAATAACAACCTAAACAGTTTTACCTTAGAAGTATTATACCTTGAGGTTTCAGACATAAAGCCCACCTTCTCAGATCCATGAAATACAGTTTTTAGGAATCTGGATGTATTTTTATATGTTATGTGTGGTGTTCACAACAATGACTTTATGAATTCCCTGGGGTTTTAACCATAGCACACATCCCTTTGAAAATCGTTTTACAACTTGAATTGTTTCAAACTGGAAAATAAATTAAAACTGTTAACTATTGCTCTGTTAGATAGTTTCAGCATCCAGTAACAGATTCTTACTATGCCACCTGGTGCCAGAATGTATATGTTAATATAATTGTCACTGCTGGTAATTCTGCATTTAAATTTGCTCTTATTTCCCCACAGCTATGTTTTTTGGCCATATATATCTGAAACCCCAAAACTGCACAATATGTGTCTGAGGAACTAGATACACAGAAACCTATACAGTAATACACTTGTCAGTCTTAAAGGTGCCACATGGCTGATCATTATTTTATTTAGATTAACTTAATTTTAATCCAGGCCCCTGTGTCCCCCTCCCCCTGCTGTAAAATCTAGAATCTTCTTAAAGCAATTCAAGCTTTTGCATGAATTGATTCTGCATGATTTGATTTTTATGAAAGTAACATATGGTCATCATTCATGACCATTGCCAAATCTGTCTTTTTCCGATAGACTGACACAGCTTTCTATAATTCCTAAAATGAAAATGTTTGTTGTAGCATGTATTATAAAACATTTTTTCTTATTGTCTTGTAGCCAATTACTCCACCTGTTGTGGAAAAGTTTAGAAACACCAGCAATCCTCCTACTGGTAGAGAAAGAGTATTTTATGGCCGAGCAAATGATCCTGATATTGCATCGTATTTGACCCATGGTATAAAATCCGTCCCTTCAGAGAGTGTAAGAATTTTAAATCTTTTCTTTTTCTCAGTAGAGAAATTATCTTTCATTTTATGGCCATGAACCACTATTGTCATTAGCTGTGAGTAAGGCATATTATTTGGATATAAACTAACATATGCCTCTCTCATACAAGATTACAGTTTATATTCCTGTAATATTTCTTGAATTATCCAAGCCCCTGCACATAGCCTGTTTGAACTAGGACATTGCTTTGCATAGACCATGGTTGCTAAATTTGCCCAGGGAAGAATCACTCTGTTTTGACATCCTGCCAAGCATCAAGGAAAGGGAAACAGCAGCAACAGGAACTGGACCAAGAGAAAGCTGAGCCATCACTTTCCTCTCCATGTACTCTCCTTAAGTAAAACTAGACTCTATGCTTTGCACATCTTTAGAAGGTAAGCTCCCTCAAGTGGCAAAATACATCTATTCCTGCACATCATTTTTCTCATATGTGTATTTTGCATTTAGCATTCTTCATTTCACGATTGGTGTAAATCAATTGGAAGGGACACACAGCCTTAATGTGCAAGTCTGATTCTTGAGGCATGCATCTCTAAGGAAATCCTATTGTGAGAGGGGAACACTGGTTAAGCAGGAAAAATATGATTCCACTTTTAGTTTGACCCCCAGTCATAACTCACCTGCTTCTGAGATTGTGCATGGAGTATACACAGTCTGCTTTCTGTAGATGGGAAGGTAGAGTATACATTATTTTCTGAAAGGCAAGATACACCTTCATAAAACAAACATACAGATATACAGTACATACAATGAGTTGGATCAAGATTTAGCTGTGGGCATTGGCAACTGGTCTAGCCAAAGCAGACCTCCCCAACCCTTCCTCTTTCTAACAATCCCCAACACTTTGCAAATGGTACACACTGAGATCTTGCTAAGTTGGATGTACTATGGTGGAGTATGTGGAATTCCCAAAAATTAGGTAGAGGGACTTTCCATAGTTTAAAAAAAAAGATTATACTGACTTGAGATGTTATAGCTTCTGTTAGTATATTTCTGAAATTTGGCTATTGCTGTTTTCAGCTATTGATGTATGTTAGGCATTCTGTAGTCTCAAAAAATAATAATTAAGGGCTAAGCATCTACAATTAGTTATATTATTTGTTAAACGTGCAATTAAATATAAGATGTAGCTTTGTTTTAAAAATTAAATTAGTAAGTGCCACTGTGCCACCTGAATGTAGGTACTAGGAAGTGTGAAACTGATACATCTGCTACTGTGTGAATTTCCTCAGGTAGCATCACTGGCAAACCCATCTCCCAAGACCTGCTTTCAGCAAAAACTGAAAGAGAAGAGTGAGTCCATTTATTTAAGCAGCCGTGAAGCTCCCCTTGGGAAATCCCATGATCAGTCATTAAGATTACCTAAAGGACTGGATCTGGCCAGCACACGATTTGGAGTAACAACCTTCAGAGGTAATAAAAACAGTGCTGGAATACAGTGTCATTGCAGATTATAATTTAATGTTGAAGTTAAAAATGCAGTTGTGCTCCAAGCAGAACAAGGATTCTGGTGAATTCCACTGAAATGAAGAGTAGCTGTTGGGTCAGTACAAAATAACTTCTGATACAAAGATGAATTTGTCACTGAAAAACAATCAAATAAGCCTGTGGCTCTCTACAGTATTTCAGCCGAATGGCAGTAGGCAAAACCAATGTATAAAACATGTGCAGCTGCACAAGTCAATTTTAAAAAAGCATAAGCACTAACAGCCTTGAGCTCACAAATATCTTCTCAGTTTCCACACATTATTTCAGCAGCCTCTTAGTTTTCTCCCAAGATGGAATAAGGAAGCCCTTGCCCTCAGATGTTTTTATTCCTTTTTTGTTTCAAACTGAAGTTGCTTTTATGAGCTCTGTTTTCCTGCTTTTCAGCTATAGGCAAGAGCAACTGATGCCGGAGAGAACAACAAGAAAACCAGCTAGGACTGTGACTCCCCTGCCCCCCCCCTTAATAATAATGATAAGAAGCGGGGGACTGGAAACCATTGGATTGGTGGGATGACTCTCGATTTCGGATTAGAAATGCCTAGAAAAAGGTGCTCATGGCACAGTGAATGTCAAAATCCTTTGCCTTTACAGACAGATAGAGACATTTATGTATCTTCGGATTGTTTTATGCTGTTTCCAATAGTATGTGTGGGTACATTTTTTACTGTAGGATAATATATGACACATCCATCCATCTAGTCCTGCTACTGTCATACATATGTGTGTGTGCTGTATTAAAGACTGATGTACTGCATTGTACATCCGGGTTCTGAATAGAGATGGGGACGACTCACCATTTTGGCGAGTCGTCCTGCTTTGTGATTCGTCAAAGTTGAAAAAGCACAAAGCTTCCCCCCATGAACCGACAAATCACGAATTTATTTGTCGATTCATAGGGGGTTACTAAAAAAAAACCTTCAGAAGAAAGTTATGTGAGTCACCCCTAAAGATATTGCTCTGTATCCATGCAAAATTTTAGAATATTTTATTAGATCATTTCACTGCATATTGGTTGATTTTCAGAGGGTCCTGGGGGAGAGGTTATAAATCCACGGAAGACATTTGATGAAGTCCAGAGAGAAACAGAACAAGGACATGAATTGTATGTTGCAACTCACAATGATTACTATGTTGGTAAGTAGGGGCTCAAGGATAAGCAAAATCTTAAAATTTTTCCTCTTTAGTTTTCCTTTTTCTCCATCTTCAACTTCCAAATTTGTTGACTCAATCATGTAATTGTTTTATGATATATTTTTGATAAGCAACAGTGATGCTTTTATATGATTGTATTTTATGATGTTTTATTACTGTTTGTAAGCCGCCCCGAGTAGACTTCGTCTAGAGGGGCGGGGTAGAAATCAAACTATAAATAAATAAATAAATAAATAAAAGCTGCTTACACATAAAAATGATTTTTGCATAATTCAAAAGTGCATAGCAAAATGATACTTTTCTTCACAGCTAGCTTGTGCAATAAGGATTCTGTTTTATTGGCATCCATGAAATACATTTGATAAACAGTTGTGCATCATGAATATCCATAGCCCTAGAACTTTTTTTTTACATGAGGACTAATGACATCATTTGGAGGACTGCTGTTTCTCAGTGTTGTGAGGCTGAACATGAAGAATGTACTTTCTGCTGTATTCATTGATTTACTTGATGAGAATGTTTCTGGCACTAAAAGACACTAAGATGGCTCTTCTTTTCTTCAGTTGTGTGATACATAATAAAATTGTCTCAGAATCTCTGATAAATAAAATCAAAATAGTTAATTATAAGTTTTGCCTGCTCATGAAATGGCAATCTACTTTATACACTTCACATCATTTTAATTGTGGTGACATTTATATTCATCCTTCATCCACTGGTCTTGGCATAGCTTATCCTGCTCCTTCTTTATCATCATAACCCTCTGAAGTAGGGTTGGCTTGGATAGTGACTGGCTCAAGGTCACCTAGTTGAACTGCACAGCTTATCAAGGGAGTGAATCTAGGTCTCCTCAGCCAAAGTCTGACACTCGAGCTATTATATCACCCCTTCTATGATTGTATGCTAATACCACTAAAGTGAGAATTATGCTGCTTCCTGGGTTCTGATATGTAATGGACCAACACAACTTCTTGCTTTTGTGGATTTTCCTTGGGGCTTGGGCTATGGGGCCTTTCCTGATGATCTACTGCACTTAAGCTATACAATAGTTTATATAGTCTTTGACTATAGACCATGGTGGCTGGTGAAGATGGGTACAAGAGACTAACAGCATGTGAAAGTCACAGATTTCCTTGTCCATTTTGGCGATGATGTTAAACAGGTCTCATAATAGCCTGGGGCTGGCCTTGGACCAAAATACTCATTTTAATTTTTGATAATGTGTAGTATAGAGTTCCTCTATGTATAATAATGGATGATCCTTATTTTTGTAGGGGAGCCAATAAATAGGAAATATCACCCATCTACATTCAACAGATTTAATCTTTATGGAAAAGAAACACCCCACTGTAATGATGGACGAAACGTAGCTAGAACATTACGCTGGTTCCATGATCTGCAAATGTAAGTTGAGAATGGTTGGCTTTTTCCACAGTCGTTCTTTTCTGATAACATGTTTTGAATCTATCATAGCGTATCCTGAATCTATATGTTTTGTGACATTCTTATGATTCATCATATTGAACAAGCCAGGACCATCGAAAGATACTTTGCTGTCTGAAATATTTTGTATATATATTCTCCGCAATACTGGACAATATCGAGATGCAAAGTCCCTAAGACCAGCCATGGTGATTTGGGGAAGTGTAACAGAATATCTCACAAGCATATCTTTGCCTCCCTGGAAGTAAAAATACAATAACAATAAATCAAGTAAATCAAAGTTTGCTGCTCTGTCATAGAACTAAAATCAGATTCTTGCTGGTGCCATACCCCTCTGCCTAAGGGTAGCAGTATATTCCAGAATTAGAATACACATAATATCAGGTTGTTAGGATACTGTCAATCTAGGGGTATAGCTGATGTGTTCTATTGCTGTAGTCACTTATCTTCCCCTTTACATGATATTTGAGTACTGGGGATAATGAACGTCTTGGTATGGTGACTGATTAAATTTGTAAGCCTCTATGACTAGAAAGACCTTCAAGACTTCCATTTTGAGCTCTCTACCATTTTCCAATATTCACATTACGATTCTATCCATATTCTACCTATTCTTCTTCATATTCTACTGCTTTTGAATAGACATATGGATAATCTTAGTGCTCACACTGTCGGCAAACCATCAAGAAGCCTACAATAACAAAGCTGAGCACATGGTTTTCACTAGGAAGTTCCTAGATCAGATCTGAATAACTTAACATGAGTGGGGATTCTGAGATTCTTTTGTGTTATGTTAAATTCACCGCAGAGATTTTGGTTTTTCACCTCATTGTACTGAGAATTCCTTCCAGAACATGCCTGTCAGAATTGTCTTCAATTAGTTTTTTCCTATACAGGCTTAGCATGACTTGTTTAGCAAGCGTCTTGAATATTAACTTCAAATAATTTTAATAATAAACATCTTATTTGGTTTTATTTAAAAAACTTGGGGATAATGTATACTACATTATCAGAACCTTATTTGCTTAAGTAATAAATTAGTTTTAGGAAGGATTTCTTATTAAAGGTCTCTTATCCCCTCATATTGTAATGTGTTGATATAATTTAATATTTTTCAATAATATTTTTAACTCTTCAGGAAGAAATCAGCCAAAATAGTCTCTAAAATCAGTGATGATTTCAAGGAAAAATTTCAGCCCCAACTCGGAAAAGTCCTTGATCCGTAAGTGAATTAAGATGGAGTCTTCACAATGGAACATTAGAAATAGATGTTAGCAACAATTTACAAATGAGCTGGCTGTTTGTGATAGAGTTTTCTTTCTTTCATTGTTTCTTCTTGGCAGAAAGCTGTTACTGACTTGATAAATTTCAAATTGCTAGCATCTGTCATTGTGTGGCAAGCCACAGAATCTCATCATCACCTTGGCTCCCATTTTGAGATACTGTTTCAGACAGTGAAAGGCTGAGAGGATGGTAATTGGCAGGACTCTGTGAACCTTTGCCACATTGTGAGTGATGCCAGGTGTTGCAGGTTGTCATTACAGGTTTTGTGTGATTAATATCATACAGAAACCTGTCGCAAGAAGGCATTCCACTGCTATATACTAAATTAATCCTCTGGAGAGACCATGGGATGCTTTAAAACATCAATTCTTCCTACAGATAAACTGCCAAGATACTGCCTTTTAGCTATAGAACATGGCTGTCATTTAAAAAATAAGCTTCACCATTGGCCATGCACTCCTATTACTTAAAAAGGCAAACTAGCTGACAGTTATGCTGTGACCTAAGGAAGCAATGACCCAAATTAGATGTCATCCACCCACACCTCAGTTTCCATCTCTCAGTAATACAGAGATGGACTTAAATTCAACATTTCTTTCCTCTCTTTTGACTTATTTATGGGCAGTGGGGTAGGGAAGCCCAGAGTGTGATATTTTCAGATTGCATGCCATCTTGAACTAGAGGTTATAAAAAATGTTCATAAGGAATCACAGAGAAGCAGTGGTCATGTGTTTGTTGCTTAATTTGGTCTTGAATAGGGAGATAGAGAAGGAAGCATTGCAACAAGTAATTTTAGGGCTGAATAAGTGAGTATAGTATTTATTGGTTCCTCTATGGTTGGTTCCTCTTCTTTCAAAAATGGCTTGCTTAAATGTTAATTATTCCTTTTCTTCAGGTGATTCTAGAAATCAAGGCATTAGTTTAGCAAGTTGCAGATATGATCTGAAAACCTTTTTATTAAATATTCTAGCATTAGAATATGGAACATGGGAGTTGTAGTCCAAAAAGACACAAATGTTTTCCATCTTTGTCCAGATGTTGGACTGCAATTCCCATCATCTCTCATCCAGAGCTTGGAACAGTTCTTTTCATAAAAACACAATATGGTACATTGCTTATTAATCTTCTTGGGCAGCAGGTCATTACTAGTAGCATTACTGCAGCCCTAGAAAGTAATCCGTTGAAATGCTCATTATAGCTGTATTACTGTTATCCCTACAGTTGTATGATTGAGAAGTGCACAAAAGTACTATCAGGTTCACCTAAGAAAACCTTTCAGACTCTCTCTCTTTCTCTGACAGTAAAAGCTACATATGTTATATTAATAATTTGAACAAATTGTATAACAAATACTTTGTTGAACTTCAGTGACCCTTTAAAATCAGATGCCTGAGATCTGAAGGTCCAATTCCATTCACTAGGAACTTTAAGCAGAAAAGTCATCAGACCGCCTCACAGGGTGTTTTTGTATTATTTTCCAAACAATGCAGTTGCTGTTATATTTTTAAGGTTCCTGTGATTTAAAATATATATATATATATGGGAAACTAAAAGCCTGGGATGGATATGTGTGTGTGTCCATAATCCATTATATAACCCAATAATTCTCTACAGTAATTAACAGATTTTACTTTTACTATGTGATATAATGAAACTAAAACCCATCCATAGAGAATGAGCGGGTTATGTGAATTACAGATCTTTATTTGTACACAGTGGTTCTCATTTAGGAGACAAGGAATTCAGCTATGCTGAGTCAGAGTACAAATTGCTGCATGTAAATTGCATTGGTAGAGCAAAAAGTATAAAGCTAATCTGTGTTACCCTGCAAACATCTAGTTTGGCAAGAACATATTGCCGGCTTAGGAAAGCACCTGAACTTACTTCATACATCCTTATATGCCAGATGGCATATTCTCTCCTACTAAGTCTACGGAGAATAAATCCTACTGAATTCCATAGGAGAGTCCCAGAGTACATAAGATTTCAGTCTTAACGGCCTCTCACTCTGGGCATTGGGGAATTAACCAATGGGGTTGTCCTTTTATGATTTGCTTTGGAATACAGATCAGGAAATAGAGAAGAGGGAGATAAACAGAAGGTTTTGAGGAGAGAGACAATGAGCAAAAGCAAAATCCTACAAAGTGTCTGGTGAGCTTGTAAATGGAAACAGCTTACAGAGGCAAAGGTTCTGTTTCATTTGGAGAGCCCACAACAGATTCTCCCACTGCCACCAGTCTGTCCTTGGATTATTTGATTTCCCTCTTTCCTCTTCTTTTAGGGCAGGCTTTGCTGTTAATTGCCCCATTGCTCACTGCTACTCCCTCTTGTCTTGTCCTTCTGTCTCATCTTTGCTGGCTGTACAATACCTCCTCCACAGCAAAGGGAGGCAGGGGAGAGATAAGAGCAGAAAGTGACCCACACTTGCAAGAGTAGGTGATACTTTTATAGACAACTAATTAAAAAAAATCATACCATATTTGAGCTTTTGTGGGTAAATCCCACTTCTTCAAGGCAAAGTACTAAAAGTCCAAATGTTCATGGCAAGATGGATTTTGCCAGGCACTCTTTGATGTAAAGTCCAAAACTTCTTGGCAAGATGGATTTCACCAGGCAGTCTTTCTCAGATATAAGCAGAAAGCAGTAATGTTGTTTAAAGTTACAGCTCAGGCTGCTGTGGATTGAATTTCACAGGGCAGTTCTTCAAACAAAGGGCCAAAGACCATGTGTGCACATGCACTTCTCACTGTTGGCCCTTCTTCAAAACAGACATGTTTCTGCTTGGCCCAGGAAGGGTGTGTGTGTGCTGCAGAAAACCCATGTCCTCCACACTTTTGATCCTTCTTCCTTGCCTCCTCCTGCTCTTCAGTTCAGCACCCCACAACAGGAATAAATAACAAGCAAATGTTGTTATTATTATGTGCTATCAAGTCACCTAGTATTTATGGCCACCCCATGAATGAGTGACCTGCAAAATGTCCTGTCTTTTAACAGCTATGGTCAGCTCTTGCAAACTCAAGGCTGTGAATTACTCTATGGAGCTAATCACTTTCATATTTGATCTTCCTCTTTTCATTATGCCTTCAACTTTTCCCAGCATTTTTTCTTTTCCAGTCAGTCTTGTTTTCTCATGATGTGCCCAAAGCACAACAGCCTCAGTTCTGCTGTTTTTGCTTCCAGAGAAAATTCAGCCTTGATCTCATCTAAGATCTGCTTCTTCATCTGTCTGGCACTCCAGGGTATTCAGGTTTTTTTTTCCTGTCGGTTCTCTTCACTGTCCAGCTTTCACATCCATATATAGTAATCAGGAGTACAATAGTGTAGATGATCTTGGTCTTCATCTCCAATGGCACATTCTTATGCTTTATGATCTTTTCTAGTCCCTTCATTGCTGCCCTTATGAATCTTCCTCTGATTTCGTGGCTGCAGTCTCCATTTGGATTGAGGATTGAACCAAGGTATACAGCATCTCTGACAACTTCAGTTTTATCATTGCCAACATTGAAGCTCTATAGTTCTTCTGTTGCCATGGTTTTCACTTCCTTAATGTTCAGCTGCAGTCCTGCTTTTCCCTTTCTTCTTTCACTTTCATCAGAAGTCATTTCAAGTCATTGCTTTCTGCCAGTAAGACGGTATCATCTACAGATCTTAAATTCTTGATGTTTCAACAATTTTCATTCTTCCTTCATCTGAATCTAATATTCTCATTCCACTTAAAAGTAGTTAAAGCCATGCCACTTACAGGAGAGAAAAAGTCATTCAGTATTCTTACTGAAAAATGTAACTTCTTATGAAAGTAACTAAGCAAAATGGTTTACTTCTAAGCTCTGCTGTCTCTGTGCTATCTAGGGCTCATGGAATTAGTAGTTAAATATGATTTGGTGAACTACATATTCCCCATATCTTATGTTGTCAGTACAATGTTTTTCTTATCTGCATCAGTTTTCCTAAACTGTCATGTGTGTTTAGTTTACGTTGGAGAGGAGGTCTTTCTTTTTTAACAGAAACATTGAAGATTCTACATACACATTTATATCTGTTAAATAAGAAATAGCATATTGCTACTCGGGTTCTTTTCTCTCTCCCCCAAGGAATAGAAGCATCATGATCAAAGACATTTACTGCATGTCGTGCAAATATTTCTGACAGTTATTACTGTGTATGAAAAGAAAAATGGGTTGTAAAATTTAGGATTATCTGTGGCAGTGGCTTTGATTTATGTAGTAGAGCCCTAAGGAGTGTATTTCAGGTGAACTCTTAACAAATGTTTCATCACTTGTCTTTAATCTTCAGTTCCAGAACAAGAGGTGAACTGACAGACAGACAATATCTATCATGGCTAAAATAAAGATTACACTTGGGTGAACAATCAAACATTTATCTAACAGACTTTTTTTTATATATATGCAGCATTGCTGATACTCTCAATGTTCCTCCAGACCATACATTTGGAGTGCTTATTCGTCCTGAGGAATATGGCAAGTATTTCAGTGGCCTTTGGTATTGTCCACACTTCCATCTTGTGACCTGCTTCTTTCATGTCATTTTACAGTTTGGAAGTTGCTGCTCTATTTCTTTTTCTCCTGTATGAATTTAATACAATTGAGCCAATATTCATTTTAAATGGGATAGTCTGACCTTAAATACAGAGAAATCTTCATGCTCTTGTGTCTGTTGCAATGCATTATACCTGGAGTCTTGTAACACAATTCAGAAACCCAGGTATTCTAAAACAACTCTGCAAGATTGCTAACCAGGAGTGACATATCTTGCTAATACTGAGATAATTTCAGTGAATTGCTGAAAGGACTTTTGGATTGTTTTTGGAGAGAGAATGGGGAATGTTTGGGTTCTCAGAGCCTCACAGCCTACATGGCCAGTGACCATGCTGGCTGTGGAATACTGCAAATAATAGTTGACTCCCCTCCCCCAAGCATTTCCTGGCTTGGACATTGAGGAGCTGAAGAAGCAGTTTACTTCCATATAGACCTGTTCACAAGGTAAGTACATTGTGTTGGAGACTCTTTGAGTCTCTGCTGTCAGGCATGGGGGAGGTGTCCAAAAAGAAGGCATCGTTAGTAATGAATCTTCCCTCCAAGTAGTCTTCTCTCATTACACCTACAGTGGTGCCTCGCTAGACGATTGCCTCGCAGGACGAGGAAATCGCTAGACGATGCCTTTTTGCGAGCGCTACTGCGCTTCGCAAAACGATGTTTCCCTATGGCGATTTTCGCTAGACGATGAGGTTTCCCCATAGGAGTGCGCCGACTAGTGGTCAAAAGCTGTCAGTGCAGCTGTCAGTGCATTCCTATGGGGACCCTCACTCGCTAGACGATGTTTCCCTATGGGAAATTTCGCAAGACGACTGCGTTTTCCCTTGGAACGCATTGAAGCGATTTCAATGCATTCCAGTGGGAAAACGTGCTTCGCTAGACGATGTTTTCGCTAGACAGCGATCCTCGTGGAACGGATTAACATCGTCTAGTGAGGCACCACTGTATTTTGATCTCTATTCTGCTTCAGGTACAAACGTTTTAATTTCCCCCTAGATTTCGAAAGATTTTAGAATTTTAATCTTGCTTGTTCTTTAGGCAGCTATACAGTTTGGTTTCTCTTCTTTCTCAATATTTTGCCTGCTGTTCCTTGCTGCTTTTATTATTGTGGTGCAGTGGTTAAACTGCAGAACTGCAGTGAAGGCTCTGCTCACGATCTGAATTCGATTTTGGGCTCAGGTAGCCAGCTTTTATCCTTCTGAGGTTGGTAAATTGAGTACCCAGCTTGCTGGTCGGGGGGGGGGGGGCAGTGTGTGGTCTGCATAATTAAATTGTAAACTGCCCAGAGTTTAAGCACTATGGGGAGGTATATAAGCAGTACAGTTTGCTTTGCATACTTTGTCTATAAATGATCTTTTTATTGGTATAATGGGTTCAATTTTGGGGTAACTTGCCTTGGACACTGAATGATTGAAAGCCAGAGTGCATATACATACAACTAGAGAAGGAAAACAGTTTTCTTCTCTCTAGATTCCCAGAATCCCATAGCCAGTACAGTGCTATCTGGGATTCTGAGTGCTGTAGTAATACATATATAAATAAATAAATTCCTGCCTCTGCAGAGAACAAACTTTCTTCCAGCCATGTTCTTGCCTGCACGCAGAGGTGATATGGCACAAAGGAATTGACAAGGGCCTTGTGAAAGTGTCACACAATAGCTAAAACGTGGTCAGGCAAAGTTCTGATAGAATTTATTTCTTCTATAGGTGTTGGAGACCTTCTTCATTACAGACTTCCAAGTGAATTCCTTCGTGGCAAAGACAGAGAGCGGGCTGTCTTTACTGCAATTCGGCAGAATTTGAAGAAAGCTAATTACCATAACTTTGATACATTATTGCAAGCATTCAGACATTATGATAAGGTTAGCGCTCTGCCAAGATATCACGTGTTTTCTGTGAATATTGTGTGAAATACTTGTACATTTCAGTTATCAGTGCTGTTCTTCAGAAATCTCAACATTGCAAACATAAAGTTACTTGTATGTGAAAACGAAAACATGGCCTTTGGCTTATATCCTTTTGTGATAGTGTGATTAAAGATACCTAGATACAAAATCCACCTGCACTTACCAAGCCTGACCTACAAAGGCAATACCCTGAATGCCAGTTGCTTGGGAGCAACAATAGGAGAGAGCTATCACTCTATGTCCTTCCTGGAGGCATCTGATTGGACACTAAAGAAAAAAGATGCTGAACTAGATGAACCTTTGATTTAGTCAACCGTGTTCTTATGTAAAGTATTTTTTTCACACAGAAGTATGATTTCTTAAAGTATCTGGCAATTTCTATAGAAAACTCAAAGTGCAAGAATCATAGTGTTCTTAAATGTATTGCATTATTTTTCTAGGATGGCGATCGGAAAATAAGTAGGGAAGACTTGAAAAAGACCTGCTTTCAGCTTAATCTAGACTTGGATGAAGAGCTGTTGGATGCTTTATTTAAATACTGTGATTTGGATAAAGATGGTTTTATAAACTATCTAGAGTTTGTGAACTTCCTTAACTGGAAAGATAAAATGTCTCTTCAGGAATATGAAGAAAAAATAATTACCAAAGGTACGTGGTAAACATTTAGACATGATTTACTCCCCAAATCTGATTCCAGCATATGGATTTTTTTTTCATTGATTGTTCCCTAAACTTTATTGGGGATATGGAATCCATGGTAATTTTGAGGAGCTATTTTTCTCCTTCATCTGTGGGTCTAACTAAGTAACACATTTAGCCTCTAGAACAAAACTTCCTTAAGAGGGTGAAGATATCTGTCTATCCCAGCATAAGCTTTCCTACTTCCACAGCTTTCTTTTGTTTTGTGGTGGGTCATTGGGAGGTAAACATGGATTTCATTTCCAACTGATTGCTCAAGCACAGAGCTCTGAGACGTTATATCCCTAAATGGAGAACATTCTACCAGCTTCTAATTGTGAATCTGACATCTCATCTAGTTTTTTGGCAACAAGGCTAGTTTTTTTTTATGTTTTTCTTTTCAGTTTAAAGGAAGGAGAAATCTAATATGAACAGATCTGCTGTTGGCTACTTAGTTGCCAACCAGGGAAGGGACTTTGATAGCTCTGCTTCCCTCTGCACAATAAAGCAGTTCATGGCATCCTAGTATCCAGAGAACCTTTCTGCCACCAAAGGCCCATTGCCTATCACAATGTTGACCCTGGTTTTCAAAGCAGTGTGTTAGTCTGTATAAGCATATCCAGACAAAGGCAAAACAAAAACATAGTGGCACCTTAAGGACTAACTCTTGTATTTCTGTGTTAATTTTCATGGATCAAGTCTACTTCCTGAGACGCTGGAGCGGAAACATATAACTGGTATATTTATTTATACATAGCCCCATAACCAGTAGTCGATATAGATAATCAACAAAAATACTTGAGTTCATTAGCTCAAGAATGAGGCTATCAAGCTGTAAAGTACTTCAATCAGCACGTTATATGCAGGGTAGGCACAGAAAAATGAGTTTACAAGGTGACAGTAGCTTTATTGATACAAGTGGAAACTGGGGGAATGTTCCTGATTTGAATGAAAAGCCTCACATTTGGTAATAAACTCAGAATCCCTGATGGAAGTTTAATCCTTCTGACATGCTATGGAATTTATGTATGTATCTTATCTCAGCCATATTTATTTTCTGTCTCATTTTGTAGTTCTTTTCTTTCTATAATGGTCACTTTCAAGTCATGTATAGAGTGTCTTGGGAGGCTGAAACGTTCTGAAACAGGTATTTGTGTGCTGGTCCAGTATCTGCTTGTGATTCCAAGTGGCTCCTGCATCTTCTGACATTGCAGAAACTGGCCATTAATTAATCATTTGCAGAAAGGATTCCCCATTGTCTATGCATCCTTTAATTGCTTGTTTTCTTAACTCCACCTTTTTTGTGTTTTTTTAAAAATGTACTTTTAAAATGCACTTGCACTTCAGTGAAACACACAGGCAAACACAGAGAATTTAATGATAGTGTGATGCCCAGTATACTGTACATATCAAGTATGGACCATCCCTAAGACTACTGGTCTTACAGCAGATTTTTTTTTCCTGCTTCATAGAATATTTCTATTGTGGTAGAAGCCTTTTGGGGTTTTTTGGTTAAAATATTACATAGATTGTTGTCACTCTGAAAGCAACAAATGTCATTTTGATATCATTCACTTTTCTCAGGCAAAAAGCCAGATCCCTTTGACCTTATTCCACCAGAAGGAGCAGAATGCAAAGCAGATGGAGATGCTGTGCTAAAGCAGGAGGATGTAGTAGAAAAAGAACCTGGAAGTTCAGAAAAAACACCCAGAACTCTTACAAGACCAACGGATCATGTATTTTCTGATTATCGCACAACATCTTCTCGATATAATGCAGTTGTAGGAGGCATTCCCTCTTCATGTGTGTACAAAGAGATGTATTTTTCATTACCAGATTGTTTTAGATGTTTACAGATGCTGTTGGTATATGTAGGAATTGGCAAATATAATCTCCCAAGGGACAGTCCAAAGCATAGTTGTTCAACCTGTTGTTTGTGTCGTAACAGTTCACAGCTGGGAGTATGGGGTGTCTCCCTTGAAAAAACAGACCTTGCAGCATCTCCATGTTCAATTCAAGAAGTGCCCACCAGTCATCTATAGTCCCACAGTTATCTCCACAAGCCTTATGTAAACTAAAGATAACAATATCCATTACACATGTCCTCCTTAAGTGCAAAATTGGTCTGTCTATAGTCTTATATGAGTATTCATTCATCTTTGGACAAGCACGTCAAGAAATCACCAGAAAAATAAGAATTAGTATAAATCTGCTCCTCAAGGTTATGGCTGGGTTAGAGAGGCGTACACTGCCCATTTAGCCACACTGCCCAGGCTTTCCTGGTGTGGGTAAATTCCAGGAGGGCCAAATGTGCTGATGGCTGGGGAAAATCCTTCTGCCTGGAACCCCTCCCAACCTCTTGACTCATTCTTGACTACTCAGTGCTCCATGGAGTTACCAAAAATTCACACAATTAAGCATTTTAGCCTGTATGCCAACCCTGCCAGGTAGGAATACCAAAGTACCCACAAAATGTAGTGTATCCAGTAGGTGGCCAAGGTAAAGCCCTTCTTTAGTACCAATAACCCTCTTTTCCCAAAATAACCAAACTGCTGTAAAACTTTATTGAAAATGTTGCAAAAAGAAGTCAAAAAGAATCAAGTTCCAAACAGTTTCAAAAATGGTTGTTGTAGGTTTTTCGTGCTGTTTGGCCGTGTTCTGAAGGTTGTTCTTCCTAACGTTTTGCCAGTCTCTGTGGCTGGCATCTTCAGAGGACAGCAGTCAGAACTCTGTCTGTGCTCTGGTGCAGTTTCAAAAATCCCAAAAGCAGTGAAAAGAATTGTGGAGCAAATAAACATTCAAAAGATCTTGAGGCAAGGACAATTCCACAACAGTTCCCATAAGAAAATAAGAAAGCTAACTATCCTAAGCTAATACTCACATTCAAGGAGTTCAGCATGGTTCCAGAGCATACACAGAGTATGAATCAGGTAGCAAGACAGCAAGTGAGCATAGTGTTCTCCTTAGAGAGACTAAGCTAAATGAAGCAAACTCTCCATTTTTATACCCATCATTTAATCTTCTAGACCAGTGATTCCCAACCTTGAGTCCCTAGATGTTTTAGGAGTAAATCTCCAAGAAGTCTTCACCATTAGCTGTGCCTGCCAAGATTTCTGGGAGTTGTATTCCAGGAACATTTGTGGACCTAAGGTTGAGAACCACCATTCTAGGCCCTTCAAGGGGATGCACCAATCAGCCATCAAATTGCCCCAAACACTTTTTGAAGAAGAGAAAACTTTTCTATCACTCTCTCCCCTTCTCTTCAGCTGAAACCAGTTTTATTAATCAGCTCATACCAGGAGTGAGTTATGACCTTGGAAATCCCTTCTCAGGGACATAAGACACAGATGGCAAAGCCTCCCAATTAACAGGCAGTTTTTCTCTGCCTTTCCTGGCCTATTATCCCAGGCACGAGTCAACAGGCCTATATTTCAAAGGGCAATTGAAACCATTATCTCCCTATTTTCCAGTTTCTTGACACCGCTTTTGGAAAGTTTATATAATCTAGGCAAGTTAAGATTACAGCAAATAACTATGTAAATAAAAATAAGGAGAACCGTTTCGTTCTTTCACTGAAATCAGTAAAAAGTGCTTAATTTTGTGCTGAGTTTGCTCCTAGTACAAGAATCTTGACCTTTCACTGTATCTTTTCTAAATATGCCTCCAGTTAAGTTTGAAGTAAAATATTCCAGTCCATTTCTGAGCACAATTGAACGTGCTGGTTATTACCTGTACCTTTATACATGACTTGAGTCCAGGCTATCTGAAAGATTTTCTTGTCATGTACTAGCCTATTCAAGCTTTGAGGCTATAGAAAAGGCCTTTCTCCTCAGTCCTGCAATCATCAGTGTGTTGTCTGTTGAGGGATGTGGAGGGGGACCTTCTTAGGGTCCTCCAAAGCTTTAGAATGTTCTGCAAAGGCCAAAGTCGCCCTTTCCCTGTTGTTGTTCTCCTGGGAGACAAATACCTTTCTCTTTAGGCCAGCTTGACAACTGAGGGCCTAGTAAGAACACAGTACTAACTGGAAGAGCCAGTGTTGTTGTTTTTTAAACTATTAAGGCAAGTATACATTGTATTAAAAGTATTCTAAATCAGATGTTTTAAAGTATTTTGATTTGAATCACATTTTAATACAATAATGGATTTAATATGTTTAAACTCTGCATTTTAGTGGAACTATTAATTTTTTTTAAAATAGCATTGTAAGCTGCTTTGGGTCTCAGTCATAGCGAAAGGCAGTGTATTAAATAAATAAACAATATGTTTGTACTGAGTTTTAAAGAATACTTTGGGTTGGTGTGCTCCATCTTTGCTTCAGTGACATTGTGCAGCCTCATTCTGCATAAATATCGGCCTTGAACATAATACTTTAATCTTTTTCTTGTGCTTTCCTACAGTTTACCCACTCTATGGTGTTCCAACTATTCGTTCAGACATTCCTGCCCCTCGATTTCGTCGCATCAGTGACAATACTAATTATGGTGATCAAGCATCTGCTTATGCATTGTTATATCCTTCTATATATAGCAACAAAGGAGTGTATGAAAGAGATTTCTTCAAGACAAGATCAAAAGAAGAGGTACAGTACATTGATCCAGAAACAAACATTTTGAAATTTCATTCTTACAGTGCATCTCTGAAATGGATTAGGGATGTAGTGCAAGTCCAGATAAGCAAAAATGCAGTTTGTTTGTTTGTTTGCTTACTTGCTTGCATTTCTATCCCAAATAAAAGCAACAACAAAAAAAAATCAGAAAAAATACAGAAAAGGGATCATAGTAAGCATGGTCACTGAAAATACAACAACATTAAGCAGAGTAACATTACAAAAAAATGAAAATAAAAACAAGAGCTGGCCAGCAGAGAGAAGTACACAAATTCACAATGGAACTAATAAAAAAACGGAGCCAAAAAGCAATCAAAATTAATTTAAAATTACTTAATCTGGGGCAAGGCTATGAAAAGGCTTGCAAAAAGAGTCAGGTCTTAAGTTGCCTCCTAAAACCAAGGAGGGATGGGGCCTGTCACACCTCTGATGGGAGAGAATTCCAAAGCAATGTGGTCACTACAAAGAAGGCCCGGTTTTGAGTAGCAGATTTCCGGGCCTCCATGGTGTGGCCACTTAAAACATCCCAGTATGAGAAGTGGACAGGTAAACAATTTAAGAGAGAGGCACTCGGACAGGTACCAAGGTCCCAAACCGTTAAAGGCTTTAAATGCCAAGGTATTATCGTTTGAATTCTTCTCATTTAAGAAACTGTCATTAACATCATCTCTAATATCTAACTTGAGGGGAAAGTAATGTGGACAATGAATATATATAAATCAACGCATGCTGCTTATATACCTCCCTACAGTGCTTACAGCACTCTCTGGGCAGTTTCCAATTAAATATGCAGGCTATCAATTGTCCTCCGCAGCAAGCTGGGTACTCAATTTACTGACCTCAGAAGGATGGAAGGCTGAGTGAACCTCGGGCCAGCTACCTGGGATTGAACCTATAATAACCTATAATTTTATAAGTAGATGATAGAGAATATGGAAGTTACAATATGTATCACAGAAATTAATTAATTTGCTTTGATTAATAATAATGTATATTATTTCGCAGATTGCCCGCATTCTGCGCAACATTGGTGTCCAACTTTCAGATGAAAGCTTTGATGAAATATGGAGGCAAGCCAGCTTGAAAGATCACAGAGGAGAAGTTTGTGTAGAATCCATCAGAAATGTCCTGGATGAAATGCAGGCATCACACATAAAAAGCAGATGAAAATTCTGCTCTGGGTTATGTAGCACTTAATGTGTTTCATTTGCAATCCCGTTTTCTGTGTCAGAAGTGCATACTCCTATTACGACTGATTGTAAAAAAAGAAAAAAATGCAGTGCATACATATGTGTTTACTGAAAATAATAAAGGAATCTTTTCAATACTGATACAGAAACATTTTTGAAAAGAACAAATACGTTTCTAAAATGGGAAGTATATATTGTATGCAATAATTTTAACATTTCCCTTTATTTTTTGAGAAACCAGAAAAGTCACTCTGATTGCAAGGCCATCCTTCCCATAGTAGTTGGTAAGCAAATGAGCAACTTGACAGATCAGATCATTAGGCACAAAGAAGAATTTCTTCTATTCTAAAGTTAAGAACACCACTTGGGCTATTATTCTTCATTCTAGCCAGAGGAATAGGTTTCTAATGTATGAGGTTGATAGTAACTTTCCCTTAATTTCTTACTCAGTGTTTCAGACGTTACTGTTGAAATTAGCAATTCTTGGTGGACAGGATTGTGGTTAAATCTGAACGGGGGGGGGGGGACCATTATTTCAGCATGTAATTCTCAGATTTCATTAATTTGCAGAAAATATAAATACTCAGAAAAAAATAGTGGCTTTAGTTGTGTCAAGTCCAAATACTCCTCAGTTGTACTTCTGTTGAAAAAGCAGCAATGGTAGAAGTAGCACAACACTCTTACCTTCCAATTTATTTGTTTATACGAAGTACTTTTATCAATAAGTTTCCTGAGTATGATATAAATGAATGTAAATTATTGATTTTAGGGCTAAGTCTGGGATTTGGCACAACACTTTGTCACATTACAGGGGTAGACCCTTCAGCAACGATTGCAGAATAATTGTGAATCCAGCAGCAGCAGGACATGCAAGATAATGAAAAAGAAGAGAACTGTTCTGAGTATGTTGAAATGGCATGCCATGATGCCATGAGAATCACCTCCAAAATTTAGGGTTGTGAGGAGGGCAGCATCCATTTCCCTGAGATTTCAGGTCTAAAACCTCAGACCTGTAGAATGGATTCTAAACTTGAGTCTCTGAGCCAAATACTGATTAATTTTAATGGAAGGGCAAGACATAAATTTAATAAACAAAATAAAGTAAAACAAAGGATGCTACATGAAGGAGCATGTATTTTGACAGGGGATACAGCCTGTGTCAGACATCATACTAGTTCCATTCTCAGTGTGGTATCAATGCAGTGTGACCCTCTATTAGCTGCTGGTATTGAACCTAGTGATGAATAAAAACAATGAGCAGAAAGCAAGTGCTTGAGGGACTAATATAGTAGGTTCATTAGGTACTTCAAAGTGCTGCTGCAATTGTGCGGTAGCTTCAAAAAGCTCCCAGCTTTATATTTTTCCCCAGAGGCTACTCAAGATAATTTGGGAACTTTTAAGACTCTTCACAGCTTTCAGCTTGAGATGCTCTGCAGAGGATTTTATACCAACTTATTTAGAGACTAATTCCAGAGGGAAACAAGGAGGACCAGTTACATTCTCCTCCCCTCCCTTCTTGTTCCTCAAAAGTGAAATATATTGATTTTGCTGCTGCTGTTTCACTGCTGCTCGGGGAACTACAGGCAGTATCTGTAAAAGCTGACCTGAATCTGTTGCTAGGTTATTTCTTGCCAAATGACCAAACTCGTTTTTTAGGGCCTATTCACATGCCCATCGGTGGTCTGGGACTGCTGGAAAGCAGTTGCAAAGCACCCACGCAATGTCCGCCAGCTTTTGTAATCCAGTAACATGCAGCTGCTTTCACATGGTGATCCTGTTTCTGTACTCATGGCATTAAAAAACCGGCGCTTTTTGACATGCACTGAATGCTAATAGCTGCAGATGGTCCCATTTGGGTGTTCATCATGTCATCCTATCACCAAGATATGGAAGAAGAAAAAAAGACTGGGGATTTGTAGTAGCCACCTACAAATTTCCAAAAAGGAAGACAAAAAAGGGCTCTGATTCGCATAAAATTGACTATGGCAAAATGCAAAATTAGAAGTGATCTTTAAAATATAATTTAAAAAGAACTACAATGCATTTCATTTGAATGAGGAAGACTGTGAGTAGGTGACCTGTGTGCCTAGCTGCTGCTAAACATGGATGGGATAACTCCAAGGTTCCTTGTGGGGGAACGCCCCTCCCCAAAGTTGCTAAGCTGTTGTCTGATTCTATAGTAGTAGAGAACACTCTCCTGGATGATGTCACAGCTGCTTCTGAGAGGAGGTGTGGCTACCCATTCTTCCTCTTTCTCATAGTGATAGGGAGCTAACTTCAAAGCCTTTATTTGGACCAGTCCTAATGGCATTATGTAACCATTGTCCTATCTGAACTCTGTCAACTATCTGTATACTGTCAACTATCTGTGAGCTTGTAAGGTTAATAAAACACAGTCCTCCTGGGGGCAGGGCAGTCTTATTCGAGGTCCTCTTCTTCTAGTCGCCCTTCAGGAGCACTGCTGGCAGACATCCTTGTGTGTGTGGCTGACTCCTTTAACTTCTCTCTCTAAGACTATTTGCTATCCTAATTATCTGGTGATCACCTAGCCCATCAGCCTTCTCATTTCGTGACCCTACAGTTCCTGATCTCCTTTCTTATGGTTCTTTGTCTTTAAGCAGCACGCTTTTAAAAACTATATTTGGACTGTGTTGTCCTTCAAATGGAGGACACCAAAAGAGGGTTGTCCTCTGGCAACACTTCAAATGAAAAACCTTCCTCCCTAAATGTAGGCACGTGACCACCCTATTTGTAGGATAACTCCTAGTGTCCTGCAGTCAACACGATTAGCAGCCACACTGGCTGCGAGGATATGAAAGGTATCATCTGAGAAAATAACTTTCCCAAGCTTAGCTCATCATATGAAGTTTTTATTGTGACCAGTGAACACTGAATATTGATGTAGTATATAAAATAGGCCATAATGTGCCTTTCAGCCAGTCTTTCTGAAGCTGGGATCCTCTAGATGTGTTGAACTGCAGATCCCATCATATCCACAATGCAATAGCCATACTGGCTGGGGATAATAGGTATTATGATTCAACTCATCTTGAAGAAGCCAGATTGGGGAAGGTTGCTTTAGCCCAATAGCAATGTTTGAGGATGGGTTTTTATGAACTTTACTTTGTGAAAGCTAATGTACAAATTGATCTGCGCTGGCATTTTTAATCTGTCTGTATGACCAATATTTGAGATTGGTCACATGACTCCAAGACTGGTGATGTTTGCCAGAAAGCTGTGACTTACACATTTCACACAAGCCGTATGGTTGGTAAAGCACCATCTGCCCAGCTCTCCGGATCGCCTTGCACAGTCGGCACAACAGTCACTTAACAGATGGGGCTGAGTTGTGGCATCTCCACTTCTCATTCAGAAACCATGGTGCTTTTTTTTAAAAAAAGCAGGTTTTAAATTTCATTTGTCTGAAATAACAGTAGTTGTCAGTTTCCAGAGTTTTACCATAGGTCACAAAAGAAGGTACTGAAAGGATGTAAGTTGCTGTCAACAAGGATGAACATTTCAGCCTATCAAAGTAATGTAAAGTAGCAAAATAATTGGCTTTGTTGGAGAGTTCTACAAAAGAAACAGGTATAGTGCATTTCTGCCAGCATCCCTTGATGCTTCACTCAGAATCAGTGGTAGGCAATTTTGTCACTGATGAAGCACTTTTTTGCAGCCTCAGGATGTCCATATGGCTTTAATTTAGGGGATCAAGTGTAGTTTTCCAGCACAGCCACAGACTTCTTCCATTCTTGCTGATTTCCTTGCTAATGTATACAGCTGCCAGAGGTGAATGACCAATGAGCACAGGCTGAATAACCCACCCTGGAGCATGGCAACAGAAAGAATTCTAGAGAGAGCTAATTTTTTAAAAGACAATTTTGAGAATCAAATTTTCTTTGGGTCAAAAGATTTTGTCATTCCCCCTTGGTTTGATGCAGTTGTTCGCTCAAAAATGAGTACAAAATATTATGGGGCATGCATGCCAAAATTATTAGGGAGTATATGTATAACTTGAATCTGAATATTAATGCATTGTTGTTGTTTTTTAAATAGGAGAAAATGGGACGACGTGTTCTCATGGCTGAACACATGCAAAGTGACACAGATTGCAAAGTGGTTGCTTAGTATACTCTACTTACTGCTTATTTCTTAGATCAGGCAACCCTGGCCCCTAATCCTATCCTTTGTGCCCAGCCATCCTTTCACCATGAAGTGGATGGAAAAGAGGAATTCCTCAAATTATGCTGACATTACTAGTTTTTGTGTGTCATTATATGATCCATTTCCCAGGCTTCTGATATCCATGCACTGGAAGGCAGAGGCAGCTACACACAGCTGCAAATTCCAGCCGTGAGTTGGGATGTTTTGTTTTGTTCCAGTTGAGTTTTCCAAATAATGATCACCAAAAACATTTCCTTATAAAAGGCATCTCAATTCCATCCATGGAGGCAAGACGTTTTCTTGCCAAACAATATTTCCACCATTTCTGGATTCTCATGTTTCTGGATTCTGAGGACACAGAGAGGGCTGTACCTGGGTTAGATGAAATATTGTTGCCTTCGGGCTCCATAGGAACTTTGTTTACATCAAGTAAGGGCTTTCAGTGATTTCTTTAGTCTCAACAAGGCAAATGCCATTATCAGCTGCCAACAGGTGCCCTTTTGTATAGGGAAGCAGGAAAAGCTGAGGAGACCTTTTATTTTTTCCTGCCATTTAAAATTGACAGGTGACAATAATCAGCCCAAAGGTCACAAAGAAGACAAAGAGAAGAGCTCTAGGACACTTGGTGAATTAAAAGGGGCATCAAACCGAAAGTGAATGCAGTGCAGCAGGGCTTCTCTGTGAATTGCTCTGACTAGAAAGGGAACATTCTGAACAACCTTCACAGGGAAGAATGGCCTGCTTTTAGATCCTGAGGGTTAGAGGCAGAGGCGGTCATAATTTGTTTATGAATTGACTTCCTCATGCATCTTCTTGTGCAAGAAAGACAGCTCATTCAAGAGGGCTTCAAGAGGGCCAGCTACAGTATCTCTTTAGTCAGCCCTTGCCTCAGGCAGCAGAATTTGGATGTCACAGAAGGACAGTAAATTGCTAGTTATTTTGATTTGTTGTTATCTTTTCTTTGTGAGATCTTCCACCTCAGGTAACAAAATAACTTGGCTAGATTTAAGTATTAGGGTCAGTATCCTGTGCAGGATTTCTGCACACACAACTACTGGGTCTTTTTGGTCAGGTGACTGTAGTGGAACTGGTTGTATAACCAATTGTGCAACCAGTTGCACATTTAGACATCTCATCAAATAGCACAGCTGCTTGCACAGAATTACAAGTTCTGGTTCTCCAAGCTTTGACCAACAGGAATTTTTCCAAGCTTCGATTGATAAGAGGAAGAAGACATTAATCCGTGCTTTAGAAAGGTATCCCATGCCCTACTAAATTCAGTTTTCAGTGAGCTTTCTCACTCGTAAGTGTGTGTATTACATCTAGAAAGAGATGCTTCCATTTCTGTACTTTCATGAAGATGGTGAAGGGAGCAAGGGGAGATTCTTTAGTTATCTCTGATCTGAGAGGATCAGAGACTTTTACTCCATCCCACTCACTTTCTGATTAGAAACACAAGCAGGTGTGTGTGTGGGGGAACAATCATGAGGATGGGTATGTCGGGATGAAGCATGATTGTCAAAAAGGAATGATATCCTCAAGACCCTATATAGGTTGGAATGGCACTCTGGTAAGCCCAATGAGGCCTGGAGCCATCATCTCCCCTCTTTGGGATAACAATATAATTGCATCCTGTAATTTCAGGGTGTGCCATTTGTATATTTCTTATAACTTGGAAGAAGGATCTTATTCATTTCATTTATATCCATTTTTTTCCTTTGCATGAGCCAAGCTGGCTTACAATAGAAAATTTAAAGAAAAAGATGCAGCAAAAAGCCCACATTGCAGTATCAAGGTACCATGAAATAAATTATCACATTAAATGACACACTGAATTAACACAGTTTATAAACCATTTGAAACCATCACCACTACCAAATTTTTTTTTAAAGGTCCAAGGTATAGAATTATGCAAAACAACCATATGTATGCCTTCCATTATATACCATATCTCAACATTTTCTACTGTGGAAGCTATTGCATTACAATGTTGAATTCAGCTGAATTGTGTGTATCTCCAAATGAGTAACTATTCAAGACTTAGCCTGAGCTTCTCTGCTTGGCATTGATACATCTCCTGTGGGATGAGGGACTCCTGTTGATAATGATGAGATGAATGACTTTGGAACTCTGAGATCCTGAAGGTTCTTCTTTCGTGACTGACATATGGAAGATGTTCTATTTGGCACATATAATGGCAGAATTATAAGCAAGCTGTCATTCCTCTGCTTCTTTGCCATTTGACTTTTCCCTGACTGTCTGTTTGCTTTTTTCTAATGCAACATTACCCCTCTTGCCTCAAGGATATCGTTTATTGTCTTCCAAGCTGCGTGAATGTACTTATGTATGCTTGCAGGAACTCCACTGTCACTGATATTTGTTCTTTTGCTTTGGGACCACTATCTAAACCCCAGTTAAATGAAAGCAAAAAAGAGCAATAACGTGACATTGGAATTCTAATCTTACTCATAGTCTGCCCTGCCTCAAATTGGGCTAACAATATGTCTTAGAGTAGTCTAAAGGTGCAACTGTACAGGGAGGGAAATGTGCATTCACTCGCTGTGATTTGATGTACCGGTGAGTGTTCACACTTAAATTGAACTGCTTGCGGTTCTAGTTACAGACCTGCAGGTGACACTGTTCAAAGAACTGCATTAATAGGCAATGAGGCAGGCTTTTTCCTGTCTCCACTGTTAGTTTCTGACATGGGGCTTTGCATAATTAAGCTATTAAAAAAAGTAAAAAACATAAATAAAATAACAGGAGTGTTGTCCAGGATGAAAAACTTAAAAAAATAAATAGAGGTTTTCAAGAAAGACTTTGCTGGGCAGAGTGTGTGCTGGCGCTGCCCTATGTGTGTGTGCTCATACCTTAATGAAGGAAGGGCTGAGGGGAAAGGTGGGAAGGTGCTTTGAGTGTGTGCATGTGCACACCTCATCCTCCTTTTCTGCATCGATTAAAGTGATTGCATGCTTGAACAGATGAGAAAGGATTTGAAATTTTAAAAAGTAGCAGGTTCCCCTGGGGCACAGGAAAAATTACGATGGGTTTTTTCCCCCCAGGCTGACTCATATTTCTCGTTGTGCCATCTGATCAACAAGGGCGGGGGGGAAATACAAATCAGCCTTCTCCAAACCAGTAGTATTTTCCACAGGTTTTGGTAATGTGGTCTCACCCCCTATGTTGCTAAGTCAGCTGCATCCCATTCCCTGGGATTCCAGAACCAAAACCAGAGACCATGTGATCAGACTGTTGGGATGCCACAGGACTGGTTTTTCTGATGTCACACAGAGTTGAAACATACAAAGGTTCAGAGAGCTAAATCCAGTAAACTGAGTAATTTGAGAAGCAACAATTTTGATAAATGGCTGCCTGTCAGATGCAATAGTTGCCACCATTCTGTGCAAGCTTACCTACAATACATGCAATATGGGGGGAAATTGTCCCTTGCTGCTGGGGCTTGAGGAAGGCTCACTGACAACCCGGAGGGGCTCGTTCCCCACCATGCCCTACACTGCTGCTGCCACCATGATTTATGCAACAAGGACGCTCACATACAAAACCCAAAGTTCCTTTTCCTCCAGTGCTGCTTGACCTGAGATTTCTCCGCCTGCTGGAGACCTGGCAAAGCATAACAATCCCCTGAGATTCCAGCTTCCATCCTGAGACGTGACAGCCTTTATGAGATGGGAGAGGAATGTGGTGATGTAGTTGTAGACGTAACTATAGATGTACACGTAGATAGTGTTCTCTCTAGCTCCCTCTCTCCCCCCCCCCCCTCTTTTTTCTTCTCTCACACACAGCTTATATATTTGCTGTTGTCCTGGTACAAGTGTATTTATCCTGCATTTTTATATGGATACATACAGAGTTTCTTGCATAAAGAAGTCTTAGTCTTTTGACATTTGGCATAAATGTTGCTGCTTGATAAATAGTGAATACATCTTTACCCACAAGCCAAATACAGAGAAGAGCTGGAAGTGGTGGTGGTTCTTTCACACAAAAATTGAAGAATGCCAGAGAGAAATTGCTGTCTAGGATGCCAAGCTAATAAATAAGGAGAAACACCCTCAACCTATATTGATATACAGTCTTTGAAGTGATGGGATGTTTTCTTATCTCCCATCCGAAAAGACTGATGCCATGCCCTGAAAGCAGAGAGCTGTGAATGACAACATCAGGTTTATCAGAACACAAGAGGGCAGCCTAGTATTTCAACACAGGAAGAAGGAAAAAAGGGTGTGTGCGTGTGTGTGGAGGAAGAGGCAAATCTCTACATAATAGAAGATATGCAGCAGTAGCATCCAGCACAGCTAGACTTCAAAACAGAAATAGTAACCTGGCTGGAAGAAAAAGACTGCTTAACACGAGTGTTTCATAAGCAGGGGACCATGAGATGAGACATAGATATTCAAGATACATACATACATACATACATACATACATACATACATACATACATACATACATACATACATACATACATACATGTACTATATATGCTTAAAAAACATAAGAGAGATGAATGCCTCTCTTCTGCCATGCACAGCTTTTTTGTGGGACAGGGTAGGTGAGTTTAGTGAGTGATTAACAAAATAGAAAAAGTGAAATATTGAGGCAAGATATTTCAGCTTCTGCCTTCTTCAGTTGCTCTGAACAAAACTGGTGTATTTGAGGTGGCAGATACAGAACACAGAGGAAGAAATATTCAAGATGGATGGAAAATATTCAAGACAGTTTCTGGTCTTGTTCTTTAAGTTCAGTCCAATCTTTTTGTTATGCACCATCAAGTTGGAACTGACTGATAGTGACCCTAATAGGGCTTTCAAGGCAAGTGAGGTATTTAAGGATTAGTTTTACCAGTTCTACTGCCCATGGCTGAGTGAGTTTCCATGGCTGAGTGAGGATCTGAACTCAGGCCTCCTGAGTCCTAGTCCCTCTTTCTGTCCACTAAACCACACTATCACTCAGTCTAGTCTACTGCTCATTAAGCAGCATAAACAGTTTAATCAATAAATAAGTATTTAATCAATTAATATCACAGTTCCCAAGAAGTCTGCTCAGAAGTAAGTCTTGAACCAAGTGCCATTTAGTAATAGATAAGTGGACAAAAGATTGCAGAGTTAGCTAATGTATTGAGGGACTGTAGCCTTCCACAGGAGCACATCTCAGCTAGCCGTTGACTGGCTTTAAAATTCCACCTTGATTAACTAAAAATTCCACCCTAATTTCAGTCCCCTTATTCAGCAGAGCTGATGCTAATGGGGGGGGGGGGGGGAGAATTAGAGTGATGGGGAAAGTCGTGTACCATTTTTGTGTGTGTGCAAGGAACAGTTTTAGAGATGTTCAGAATAACTTAATGTAGGCTAAATACTAGGTCAAAAGAAAATTTAGCAGCGTTTAGTATTTGTTCAGAATAGAAATGATGTCTGAATGTATTTGGGTTAATTTAACTCTACTGCAGAATTCCTCTGTGTTTATGAAGTGTTTTGTCTTTATTTCTGCCAGATGAAAAGGGAACAATGCAACAGATAATCCAGTTGAGAGCTGCTGACAAAATATAACCAACCAGTAAGTAGTTAAATTGAACACCAAAAGTCTTGTATAAAGTCAAACATCAAAATGAAGAACTTGTATTTGGCACATTTCCAAAACAACATAAAAACAAAGAGATTGCTTGTTTGGTGAGAAGATAAATTTTGCTTTGTTTTGAATAAAGGTGGTAAAATGCTTATTAGCAGGCACAATGGGTGAGCTTTTTGAGAAGTGGGAAATTGGCAGATGGATCTTCTCATTCATTTTTCTTCATCAGAAAGATTCTTCTCAAAAATCACAGATTTGTATGAATTAATCCCAACTTGCTAAAATCAGTAAGAACTCTGTTGTGTCCTCAGAGGGGATGTGGTCTACGTACCTGGTTTCTTGCTCTTTTGCTTGGGGGCTTGCTTGGTTGTCTGGATGATTTACAGTATGTGATCCCAAGATCTGCACTTTCAAAACTTATTTAATGATTACTTATTTAGTTAAACCTTTTTAAACTGGCTGCCTTCTCTATAAGTGTCAGGGTGATGTACAAATATAATTAACAAATAAAACTCAAAATATGTCATCCTAATAAACATAAAGAACAGCAGCAGATACATTAAAGCTAACCATCAAGCAATTAAAATGCATAGAGAAGTGAATGGTTTTAAGATGGCACCAAAAGCCATTATGATGCTGGGTGCATTTGTACCTCCATGCCAGGTGTTCTGTAATTGGGGTGCAAAGGCAGGGTATGTGTGTCAAATAATGCATTAGGGAAAATGTGTACTTCCTACTATTACATTTCCCCTCTGGGCACACAATTCCTTCAAAAAACAATTCAGAGTTGCAGATGAAGCCTGTGTTTGCCACCTAATGACCAATTGCAAAAAAAAGCAAGCTAATTGGCCAAATGTGCAGTGAGGCAAGCTCCTGTAGGCCTGGTTTGAGCTTCAGAAGATTCTCTTGCTTGTTACTTGGTGAAGAGCTTCTCTTGGCCATCTTATGTCACAGGCAGGCTGGTACTAAGACCAATGCTCCCATAGATCTTTAGATCACAAGCCATTTTAGATTTTAAAGGTAAGCACCAGCATCTTGAATTGGGCACAGAATCAAAGAAGTAGCCATCTTAAAGACAAGCAAGTTCTATTTGGCATGTTTGGACTGTGACCAACAGCAGAAGCAGACAATAGTCTGCACAAGCTTACGCAAATGAAACTTGTCCATCTTTCAGGTGCCACAAGACTCCCTTTTTGTTATAATTTTTAATTACAGCTACTTGAGAGTTTTACTACATGATATGTTAAATATGTATTTTGCAGTTTAAGATCCCTTTTAAAAACCGTCTCATAAGGATGTATGGTCCCTGATCTGGGTGAGGACCAGAGCTCACCAGTGGAGAATTTTTTTAAGCCCCCTTCTATTTGTTTTTTTTTTGTTTCAAAATTAAACCCCCTATCCCAGCAGGGGATCTTTAACCAAAGAAAGAAAAATCACCGCTGTTCTTTTTTGAGTCCACAAATGAGGATGGGGCATTTGAAAGAAAAAGCAGATGTAGGAGGAGTTTGAACACTCTGTTCCCCCAGGGCCCCATAGAAACCAGGGCCATATGTGCTTACTCGATTTTTTTAAAGGATCATAAATTGCAGTAGAGGTGTCCAGTATATTAGGCAGTTTAACCCTGTGTTTGCTTGTTTTCTTCCTTTTCTGTCATGCCTTTTAAACTGTAATCCAACTGGCTAGGACTGCCTTGTTATTGATTTTACTTTAGGTGCTCTGGAAGTCTTTTCAACTAAATAGTGGGGTAAAATGCTAACAAAACAGCCAAGCACTGTTTTATAGGTGTTTTCAACTGGGAAATGCTGAACAGTGGCTGATGGATCATAGTCTATATGAAGCAGTATGTTTTCAACTGTAGTGCAGTTATCTCACTCAGCTTTCTGTCTTTTTTACCTTGCAGTAGTGGTTCTCATGCACCTAATTGAGCATTAAACCACACAATTGGCCCTATGGGAAGCATGCCAGTAGTGTGACATCTGGATGCAGCCAAGGACATACTTTTTAGTGACAAGTTAATCTAGGTAGTGCACCTGGAATGTACCACAATTTGATTGCTCAGATTTATTAATAATGGAAATAGCCTTAAATTGAACTTTATGCTGGTATTATTGTGCTGCAATGACCTTGTGCTGGCACAGCAAATCAACATTCTACAAGGCAATTCTAAAAATGGTGGAGTCCTAACAAATAAAGTATAACTTTTACTTATTTATTTATTTTTAGCATTTTTATTTGAGTACAAACAGAAAAATAACACTTCCAAAGAAACATTTAAACACCTAATTAAAAAGTTAAAAGAAAATCTATATACATACATAGTGTACTTCACCACAGGGACCATTAGGAGGGTAGCTGCTATTGGTGTTGTCAATAGAGATGGGGGTATTCGTATATGAATACGAATATCCCCCCACAGGTGCAGATAACGAGGGTCCGGCCCTCTGGGGCCAGACTGACCACTCAGGGTTCCGCTGCTGCTGCGAGCTCCGTGGTGCCTTCCTATCTCTCCGTTGCTCGCAATGGATTAGCCACTCTGCGACTTGGCAGAGAGGCTTGTCATCCCGCCTTCTGCCAGGACTGGTTAATCCATCGCGAGCAACGGAGAGATAGGAAGGCTCCGCAGAGCTCACAGTAGCGGCGGAATCGTGAGTGGTCGGTCTGGCCCCAGGAGGCCGGACCCTCGTTATCTGCACCTGTGGGGGGATATTTGAATACCCGCATCTCTAGTTGTCAACGTTCAGGCTGCCCTTTGCTATGCAAAGCTTAGCGTCCTTTTTCTTGCTGGCACTGCAGGCCTGCAGGCATGATATTTTGCAGCAGTATCGGGCTATTTCCTGATGTTTTGAATTGTGGATACAGAAGCACAATATCTCCCAATCACATTTTGGTTTTTTTTAAAGAATTGGATAGATATATATGCATGGGTTTCTTCAAGGGAGATGAGACTGCTTCACCCCTGAATCCTAAAATTAGTATTTCTTTAAATGTGCAGAGATAGAACCTACAGTCAGGTCAACAATTCACGGGCAACATTAATAAACTTTGCCCCACCCCAGAAATATTTCTACAGATGCCCATGTATGTACATACATATGTATGTATTTATGTATTATATATGTATGCATTTTATGTCACTCATTACTATTTCTCCTCAGAGTGTCTAAGGCAGCCATACCAATAATAATAATAATAATCACATGCCATCAAGTCAATTTTGAGTTATGGCGATTCTTTTCAGGGTTTTCCTTTCCTTTTCAGGTAGGGAGTAATCAGAAGACGTTTACCATTCCCTTCTTCTGGGGGCATTCTGGGACTGTGCAGCTTGCCCAAGGCCACAAGAGAACTCTTAGTGTTAACATGTCCAAAACAACAAAAAACAAAACAAAACACACAACTCCTTAAAATGCCAGATTTCAGGTTATGTACAAAAAGAATTTCCAATGTTTTGCTTTGCTCCAGTGATTCTGTGCAACTCTTCTGCTTTGTTCCTGCAAGTCGTGGCAAACCCTGGACACGAATCTCCACAGCTGCAGGAGCCATTGCCAGTGGCATTGCTGAGGAATATGATGGTAGTGACACAGATAATGCTGACAGACTGACATTGTGGATTAATTCACGAGATAGTGGCTTACACACCAAGACCTCTGTGAAACGCCATCAGAACAATGCTCTGTACTTCTTTCAAATATATCGGTAGGCTGGTATTACATACTGCCTGCAAGGCCCAAGCATCAGAGTGTGGGGTAAAGTAGAGGAATATTTTAGTATGGCCCAGAGATTCAAAACAGGTGGCAGCAGCATATGCTGCAATCCCATTTATCATGAGGGAATAAAACTGAGGCTACATAAGCCTACTTTTCCTGTTGAGAATAAATTATACATCTTGTTTGAGGATATTTATTTCAGCTTGTTTCTCTGAATCTATGCACCTGTGATCCAAATTCAATAAAACTTAGGCCCATTTTGCCTAATTTTAGGTGGACTTTATCTAGGCTAGCTTTTAATTAACTTCTAATTGTTTTGTCCTGTTTGCTAGACATGTTAACAAGGTGTTGTATTGTTCTTACTTTGATTATTTATGACATTGCCTCAGCATTAATTTTAGCACCAGTTCAGAGCAGAAATAACATTGATAAATATTTTAATAAAAAATAAAGAAACAAGAGAGTTCCCTTCACAGGCATCCCATTTGGTTCTGAAAGAAAAATACAGAACACTCGTGATAAGATATTCCCTGTTTCTTAGTAGGGAACAAAAACTGCATGTCTTGCCAAAGCTGGAAGCAGAAAACTTTTTATAGAAATATGCCTTGTTGAAGGACTAATGATAACCACTTAGGTTGTCTGGAGTCTGCTTCTGTCTACCCCAACCACCTTACACCCAGAAAACTCAATTAAAACCTTACATTTTTCAGACTGCAAAGAAAGACTTCAGAGATTCCCTTCCCAATCTCCAGAATTATAGCAAAGCATAACATGAAATGCAAAATCAGTAGCTAATTCTACTTCTTTCTCTTTTTCTGTTCTGTTGTCTTCTTCTTTTTGCCCAGCCATGTATTCCTGTTGTTCTGTTTAGTCCATTTTATACGTATCCCCAAAAATCTTACACGGAATAGATTTTTGTGAAATTATCACATCATGTGCAGATATCATTCAAATCCTGCCCCGCACCAACTGCCCTTAATCCAGAATAAAGATTCTACATGAGATGTGCCCTTATATCCTTCTTTGTCAGAATGACTGCTCTCTGTTGTGGCCTTCTTATCTAATTAAAATGGTGGTCTTAAAACCATATTCTTATCATGCCTCATTCTCTGTTTTGAACTCCTTGAGTAGCTTCTTCCCAACTTCTCCATCAAGCCTAAATTGACCTTGATGGTTCGAGCAATAGCAAAATTCCTATCAGCTACCATGCACTCCTATTTATAATCTCCTCCCTTCCGGTGGCATTCTAGGCTTCTAGCCCAGCCTTCCTAAACCTGATGCCCTCCAACTATGTTGGCTTATACATCCCATCATCCCAAACAGCATGGCCACTGCCATTAGGCATTGTATGCATGAGGAGTGGTATCAAGGAGGGTGCTTGCTAGTTCAAAACCTGTATTAGCTGCATTAGTTTTGAGGTCTGGTCTAAACAGAGCCTCATAATCTCAGTTTCAGGATTGTTGAGGAAGATATAAAGACCCCTGTGAAAAAAAAAGTTTTCTTCCAAATAATAATAATTGTGTGCCTCAAGTCAATTTTGACTTTTCAAGGTTTTCTAGGTAGAAGGTACTCAAAAGTGGTTTACCATTCCCTTCCTCTGGCGCATCCTAGGACTACGCAGCATGCCCGAATCTACACAGGCTGGCTTTTCTGGGATGCACAGTGTGGAACTGAACTCTCAACCGCAACCAGATACCTAACTCACTGATCTATTCATCCAGCTGATAATGGTGCACTGTTAAGTCAATTCTGACTTACGGCAGCCCTTTTCAGGATTTTCTAAGTAGAGAGTACTCAAAAGTAGTTTATGGATAAAGGGATGCAAAGAATATTTCCCAAACAAGGAAAATAAAAGAGGCAAGAGATGGAACTAGGGTGAAAGGGCCATGACTTTATTAAACACCATTCCTTCTCCTGCAGAAGGGCCACCATATAGTGTGGAGTCTGGGCCCAGGAGCAAAGACTCCTAATTTTGTACCTCGCCCTATCCCAAAGGGGAAGGCCCCAAGCCCTCAGGCTTTCTATAAACTACAGCTGGAGCCTAACCAACCTCAGTTTTGGGGAGACCTTCTGACCTCATTTGCATGACTTTAAGCTTGTCATGGTGTGAGTCAGCCTCAAAGAGTGGTCCCCAGGTTGGGGCCTAAACCTCATGATGCTATGCACCCCAGTGAGGGCTCCTAGTTGTCAATAGGTGACCTGGGAAGCTCATTGTAACCTGACTTCCCTTCCATGCTATCTGCTCTAGTTATGACTACCTATTTAATGCCCCCATCTGCTCCCATGGGTAACTAGAATGGGATAGAGAAAAATTTGCTGGGTTGCTTTTCTTCCAGGATACCCAAGCCAAAAATTCTTATCTGGCCCATAGGAAAGCAGAGACCTTGCTCTGGAACCACAGGGTGGGTGAGCAGGTTTTTGCATCAGCAGCAAAAGAGTCCGACATTGTGGTGAGGTGGCCTATATGTCCTCCTCCTATTCACTGCCCACAGCACTGAAAACATGAGAAGTTTTGTGTCCCTAAGAAAGCCTTGCCTCCTCCTGGGGCAGGACAAAGCACTCCCTCCATATGAGTCTCCAAGCATTGGTGCTGCTTTGGAGGTGGCATTCAAGTTATATACTTGCAACCTTGATTTCTATGGCCTTGAATGAGCGATTTCCAAAATGTCGAAAGTACTTGTTTGCTTTCCTATACATCAACAACAGGAAATAGAAGTCAACAGTGCAGGTAAATAACTCCAAAGCCGTTTTCTAGGGCGTCCAAGCCTGGAGATACACAGATTTGTGTCTGTGGCCTCCAGAGGCAAAAAACTGTGGTCCAAAAACATGGAATCACACATGTCTCTCATTCCCTCAGTCTCCGAGAAGACAGGCAGGGTGGGGAGTTTTTTTTTTTCTGTGGGAGCTGCACAAACGTTTCCCCCTCCTGTAGACACAGCACCCTCTTAGATTCTAGGCAAGGGGGCTGTCTAAAATGGGCAGGTACCTTAACCCCACGATCTGATGACCCACTCAGAAGAACTTCAGGATTTTCCCTGGAAACTTCTTGCCACTCTAGAGTGGTCCATGGGCAAGGAACCTGATCTCGTTAGCCAATTAGCAGCAGATCTTATTTGAATGGAACTTACTTGGTTGGCCCAGAATTGTTTCAATACCCCCAAGGCATGGTTACTTCTTCTTTGACTTGCATTTTAAAACAAACACTTCCTTACTAGGAGACTGGCAATTGGTAGAAGGTTTGACTGCTTCTATCTGATTTTAACTGCCGGCTAGAACATTTGCCCATGTTTTTTTTCTTGTTATGCAGTTGTCAAAGGAAATTATACATATAGCTATCAAGAGCAGAATTTTTACTTATGCAGACTTTGCTTCCTTCTTCTCTTAGAAGAAAAAAAGCCATGTGGGTTGCCATAGACATGTTGGCTGAGGCATTCTGGGAATTGTAGTCCAAAAAGGTAACGTTTCCAAGCCTTGCTTGCTGTGCATACACTTTTCACTGCTTTATCTGCATCTTTCTCAGCCTTACCCTTTTCAATGAGAGGTTATCATACTGACACAATATGTTTAAGATGGGCACTGTATGTAAGTCAGAAAATGTAACTTACAGCTACTTTCTCATGGCTCTTTAGAAAGAAGTTAAGACATCCCTCTTGTGGTTTGGAAGTGTGTGCTGTGAGTGTAATATGTTAATGCTCTTTCAATTAATGTTTGTGAGGCTAAAAAATTGCACATAAAAATGCAGTGCTTCCTTCTTATATGCGCTAGCAAACATAGTAACATTGGATGGGCGTCTTTTGGATCAATTAGCCTGTCCTTCCTGTACGTATGCTTAGCTGGCTGGATTGCTCACTGGTACAGATGGTTGGGAGTGCGGTGGGCTCTCAACAACTGATTGGCTATTGAGGAAGACACTTTTAACAGATTGCATTCACTGTGTTTTAAATGTCTTTTTAAAGTGTGCTTTTAAAACTTAATAATGTTTTAATACCATAATTTCTAAATTGTGCTTTAGCAATGTAACTTTTTAAAAATCTGTATCCATTTCTATTTGTACCTGGGAACAAGTACAGATGTAGGCCACCTTGAGTCTCACTCTCAGAAGGTACAGGATCATCATAATCATTGTCATCACCACCACCACTGTGGAGTACTGCAGCCAATGAGAAAGTATTCCAGCTTTGCACAGTTTTGGATTTAATGAGTTCCATTTACCTGTGAGGTTAGGATCTGATACCTGTAATCACATTACTCAGGCCGCCTTGTCTTGCTGCTGGTAATACCAACACAGATGCTCCCAAACCTGAAATGATTCTCCTGAGATTCTGCATTACAGAGATAAAAGGTTAATGGGAGAAATTGTTGTAAATACAGAAGAGTCTTGGGAACTGCAGAAACACTCTTAGGTTAGTAATTAAAATATGACAGATTAGGAATACCAAGCAGACATCTGGGATCACAATATACCATTTGCCTTTTCTGATCAACTACTTGTCTGAAACTCAGAGTAAATGTAACAATTTTATGTGGATTTTTCAAATATCTGTAAATTGGAGATTCTACTATCCTCTTCTTTCCCCCCTCTTTCTGCAGGTTGTTTCAAGATATTTGTATCAAACAAGCAGCTCAAACAGAAAAATGTAAAGAGAAAACATTAATAACATCCTTTGCCCTCCCCACCCCGGAATGAAGACGCAAGACAAGAAATATGGGTTTAGACACGGGCCACACTTTATTAAGCATAATCAATGTTGCCATCCTTTGGCAAAGGGGGGTCCTGCTGTAGTGCGGAATCAGGTTTAAGCAAAGAGGTCTCAAAGGACCCCTTAAGCAACAAATGGGGCGAGTCCCTGGCCCCAAGTTTTCGTGGTCTTAAAGACAGCGAGAACCCGGCTGGCCCCAATTTGACCACCCCCGGACCTCAAGCCAGCTTCTCCTTGTTGACTGTTGGTCCGGGTGTGGCCCCAGCGCATCTTTCCCCCCAAGCACTGTAATCACACAATCCGCAGCACTGGGAGGTCAGATGGGCTATAGCTTACCTGATATTGCAATGGGACTCACCAAAATCCTGTTATATCCGCACTACCCGCCACAGCATAGGGACTAGCCGAGCTAAGTCCCATGCCCGCCATCGAGCCAATCAAGCTCAGAAAGCAGGCCCCCCTTGATGTCTTCCAAGAAGGACATCCAAACCCAAATCAGGCAGACGCACACCATCGTTCCGAAAAAACTCAGATCTATCCATACGGATCCTCTGGTGACCAATCACCGATCCAAGGCCGCTGTAGACTGCTCTGCAGACCTCCCAGTTAACACGCCTGCGCACAGTGTTAACGGAGAAAAAATTCCTGGCATCTCTCCATGCCAACCGAGGAACAACCGTCGACCACACAATACGCATGGCTGGATACATGGTCTTCAGCCAGGTCAAATCGCGTAGAATATCCAAGATCAATGCCTTTCTGCGACACCTGGCAATATCGTTGCCACCCAGATGTATCACCAACAAATCTGGGGAAAAATGTCCAAATGCAACTGCTCTGCATAGCTGGATCCACAGCATTCCGCGCAGCCCTCTCCACTCAATGTGGGCTCTGGTTCCAAGGCCCAGGTTGCTCCCCCATGGGGATGCAGCTGCATGTCACGCTGCCCAAAAAACATAACTGTGGCCTATGATCAAAACCCGCTTCCGCCTTGCCGTCGCCACAGGACCTGCAAAGATAAGACAAAACCAGGGCCCTGCCTAGACATTAGGAAGTGTTCTGATATATCTGCAATAGTTGGACGAAGACCACCGACTCAAACGCTTAATTTCATCTGTGTTGTATCCTAGTGCTGCAGCAGTGGATGCTGCACCAATTCTAAAGGAGTGTGATCCGAATCTCAACCCCTGCACTCCCACCTTATTCAGTGCTAAGTCTGTCAGCTTCCAAAACTGGTACTTAGTTAATGGTGAACCATCACTATGCTGAAAGAAATATCCCTGCTCTTGTCCCCTAAGTTCCAGGTACGCATTTGCAGCTTTTACCAGACAAATGCTGTCTATATGGCAGCACGCTAGAACAAGCTGTACACCCCTTCCTAACTGATCAGCCTTGGATCGTCGAACGTTAATCTGAACTGTCCCGTCAACAACCCTAACATCCTGCCATTGCAGGGCAACCCCAGTCTTATCTCCCTTTCCTGCAGCAACTACCTCACTAATCCTAAGGGCGTCGAAAAATGTCAACAAGGACGCTGCTGTAAATAAAGTAATTTCGTATTGATCTCTACACAGAAGCTCCCACTGCTTGCAAATACGCTCTAACAGCACAGGTGATATGGGAGCCCTGGTATCCTTAGCCCTACCCCTTTCCTTAAACCACCCTTCTATCATTTTCTTAATGCGGTAATCAGAGGAATAATCCTGGTAGCCATGGACCCTAGCATAGAAGGAAAGCGCCGATAACCTACCTTGTATAGTTCCTGGCGCCAAACCTTTCCTATTCAAATGCACTATAAATTGCTGAAGGTGTTCCACTGGTGCGGGCTAAACTGGTTCCAAATTGACCAGCTCCCTAAAGTCCTGAAACTCTATACTCACAGCCGAGTACCCTTTCCGTGTCCTTGGTGCCAGAGCCAAACCTATTGCTCTTTCCGCATCTTCGCGCCCATTTGCCAGACCTCTGGGGGCAGAATCTCCAGGAACTCGTTGGCTCCTGGGTCTAGCTCCCTGAACAGCTCGATCTGTTGGCGCGACAATGCATCAGCTAATCTATTGTCTATACTTGATACATGCTGGGCCTGTACTAGAACATTAAACTGCAAGTCTCGCAGTGTAAATGCCCTGACTAGTGTCATAACCCGTTCTGAGTGTGACATAAGGTTGTTTATGATGCAAACAACTGCTTGATTGTAGCACCAAAACCGAACCACAGTGTTGGACCACTCTTCCACCCATATCCACAGCGCATCAACTATTGGGAAGAATTCTAAAAATGTTAAATCCCTGGTAATGCCATTCTGATGCCAGTCTTCTGGCCACGTGCCGGCACACCATCTACCCCTGAAATAAATTCCAAACCCCAAAGAACCTGCCACATCTGAATGAAACTGAAAGTCTGCATTCAGCCCTATTTCACCTCTCCAGAAAGATATCCCATTGAAATATGTTAAGAACTGACTCCAAACTTGTAAATCCTCCCTCATACCACGCGTGACCCGAGTCCTATGCAAAGGGCGGTGCAGACCCTTCATTGCGTCGCAAAGTCAACGCAGAAAGGCGTGCCCAGGCGCCACGACTCTGCATGCAAAGTTCAAGTGGCCAACTATCTCCTGCAGCTCTCGCAGAAACCCTTTTTCTTTCGCAACAGCGAAGCTAACTGAATCCTAAGTTCAGCTAATTTGTTGTCAGGCAGCCGCGATGTCTGTTGTACCGTATATAGCTCAATGCCTAGGAAAGTAAGGGACATGGCTGGTCCCTCTGTTTTTTCTACTGCCAGGGGTAAGCCTAGCTCCCCTGCCATCTCTTGAAAGGTGTTTAAAATAAATCTACACTTCCTGTGTTCCTTTCACCACATAAAAGGTAATCATCTAAATAATGGGCCGTAAACTTACAGCCCACCCTGCGCCTGATCTCCCACTCAAGAAATGAGCTGAAATGCTCAAATGCAGTGCATGAAACTGAGCATCCCATAGGTAAGGCCCTGTCAATATAAAAGAAACCCTGAAAATAAAATCCTAACAGATCAAAATCCTGCGGGTGAACTGGCAAAATTCGGAATGCCGATTTTATATCACATTTCGCCAACTCAGCCCCCACGCCACACTTTCTTACTATGCGAACCGCCTCATCGAAAGAGGTGTAGCGCACGGTACAAAGCTCCTGAGGGATGGCGTTGTTAACCAACACTCCCTCCGGGTAGGACAAGTGGTGTATTAATCTAAACTCACCCTGGGCCTTTTTTGGAACTATTCCCAAAGGTGAGACCCTCAAGGTCTCCAAAGGAGCCGTTGCGAAGGGCCCCAAAACTCTCCCTTCCTTTACTTCTTTGTCAGTCTTCTCCTGGACCACATCTTCCATACCACGCACAGATTTTAGGTTTTGCGCAAAAAATGGCATGCACTCACCCACTGCCGGAATCCTAAAACCATACCTGAAACCATCCCGTAAATAACTAGCATCCTCCTTGCGTGGGTAAACATGCAGCCATGCTTCTAGCACCTCAATCTTAATTGGACTGGGGCCCTTTTCCAGGGTTACTCCCGCCACTACTGGTTTTTTTACCTCCTCCTGGGCCCTTGTTCTGCCGCTGAGCCCCGGCCCTGAAGCATGATATATTGGGGTGTTGTCCCCTGCATGCGGAAAACTCATGCCTGAAACAGCATGGCTTCCTGGTACAAGCCCCCTTGGCGTTGTAATCCCAGCAGAGCAGGCGGGGTTGAACTACCTGCCCTGCTCCTACACGGGGATTTTGAGTCAGAGCAGTCTTTCTGTTCAAATGTCCACTATCAAACCTATCTCCAAGACTGGGTCTGGCTGGTGTCATATACTGCAGCCAAAGACCCGGCAGAGGCTCATCCCATTGAAGATTTGGGTGAATCGCGCTGTGCATATGGAACGATTCATCATAGTTAAGCCACGCCTGCCCAGCGAAATCTACATAAGCCCTGTAGATCAAATCTAAATATTGAAAGAGGGATTGCGCCCTCCACGGCTGGGCCTTGACAACTACCACTGCGTAAATTAAGAAGCCTGGTAGCCAATTGGACCATGTCCTATCTGGTTTCTTCTTCCTGTGCCTCTCCTTGTCTTTATCATCCTCCTTGTCCAAGTCCTTTTTCTCCACATTTCTGTTTAGCAGTTCAAATAAATCCACGTATTTACCCTTTCATATTTTTTCCTGAGTTGCCAGGGTGAGATGATCACCCAGGGGCATTGAATAGTCGCCGCATGGTAATGCGCATAAAGGCATGTTATTATAGCCTGTGTCCAGAACGGACGGGTATGGCCAAACTCCTACACCAGCCGTGGTGTTAAACTGGGCTGGTAATGCAACCTGGGGGTATGGGGTACCCCATCCAACAAATTGTGTGCTGGAGCAAGGCCACGGAGTGTTGGGGCCCCTAAAACTCTGTATCGTAAGGTGAGTAGAATGTGAGATTAAACTGTCCGCTGCCAGCCCAAGGCCAAGCAGGGATCGGTGAAAAAGTGCCCTGTGTAATGGCAGACTCACCTGACGAAGGCGTACCCAGGCTTGTATCGTCCCTGCCATAAAGCCAGTCAGGGCTGGCCTCGTTCATTTCCTTCTGCCCCTCAGGAACTGGAGCTGCCGACTCAGATGCTATAGTAGAAGACCGCCTACTCTTATCGTTACGTTGCAGCCGCGGTGTTGCAGTCGCCCTGTCTACATCACTTCTGGACGTCCTGCCAGTCTGCTGCTCCTCTTCGAGAACAGCAAATCAAGACATTAGGTCATCGGCTATAGCTTTAAGTTTAGCCCTACGATGATTCTTGGCCTCCCTAGCTGATCTGTGGAGCTGTGCCTCGTGGGGCTGTGGTGACTGACTTGCCAACCGTTCGGCCTCCAACACAGAAATTTTTTCCTGCAATTGTTGCCATACAGGCCATGATTCCTCGTCCGATGAAGATTGAGGCGGAGACACTTGGGGCACTGGCCTTTTCTTGGCAGGTTGTTTTCCTTTGTTATTGCCCTGACCCTTACGAGATGCCATTATAAATCTAGCGCTCACAAGAGTCAAAGAGCCGTACGTGTCTCACCAGCTTTTGCGCCCAGCCAGATGAAAATCCCACACTGCGCTGATTAATTAAAGGTGATCAGCTTATCACTCTCCCTGTGACTTGCTGTACAGCAATGTACTCCTATCCTAGTGTGTGAAGAAACACTTCTATAGATCAACTTGATTATTGATTGCTTTTGAATTAACCAATTGTTTCCTTTTTTAAAATTAACTGTACTATGCTTGCAATGAAATTGATTCCCTGAGTAATTTCCTGTGATTAAACTTATTAAATCAAATTAATCTAATTATAGGAGGCAATGCGCTCAATTAATTTTAATTAAACAGTTCCTGCCTCAGGTACCAATTTATGTAAATACCATTAATTATAATATCAACTAAAAATCTATCAATGGGGATTGCTAATCGCACTTAAAATCAATGAATTTCTTAGGTATATATTTAATCCTAAATCAAAATTATTCTATTCAAATTACAATGTTTTATTTATTTATTTTTTAATAAAACCCTGATGCAGCTAGGCTGGTAAAAGTGCAAGGCTAATTCAAACTTGGCGCCTTGCTAAGTGTTTGTTCTCTGAACCATCCACCAGATGGCACTATTAGGACACTGCACCACTAAGATGATCTGAACGCCGACTGTTGATGAGGAGGGAGGATGGGGGGGGAAGAAATCCGCGCACCATGGCTGAAACGCTGATCGGCCGCACCAGACACACCCTAATGGCCAAGGATCGATAGACCACCGTCCCTCAACTGCCTCGTGGCTACTCGACCCTCGTCCACTGCAACTATCGGGTAGGCACGATGAACCCTCTAAGTTTCGTCAAATCCCCAAAAGTCAGATTGCGCTGAAGTGCGAGCTGCGCAAGCCGCACGGTCGTGAACCCCCCTCCCCCTCCTTGCGACTACCAATTCCCTTTAAAATACAATTAACCGTAAATAAAAGTAAATCAAGTTAATTAATACCGAACCAAATGAAAAGAATTCAAAATATTAAGACTAGAAAGCCAAACAGTACAAAATTAGTAAGCAAACTGTGGGAGGGAGCTGATGCTACCCTCCCAGTCTCCCAAGAGTTGTAACTTGCAGGCCTCGATGATGCCGCTCACAACAGAGCCGAGTAGCGGAGCTCTATCCTTTACTAGTGCTAAGAAAGGAAGAGGGCGGAGAGAGGGGGGAACGTCCCTTAAATAACCTAGCGTTCTCCCCTCTCCTCCTACATTGTTCTCGTAAGTTGAATGAAGTCTCGCGTTATCCGAGGGGGGGAGGCAAAGATGAGCCGCGCTGCTGAAGCTTGGCTCAGCAGCGGCACGAGCATTCTTGGCTATTTAGCATTTCATTTACCCAGCAGCCTGGAAGAAAATAAAATAAAAGAAAATAAAGAAAAGAAACCACAGTGCCAATTGTTCTTACTGGATCCAGGAATATGAAAGGAAAAAAAAAAAAACACCATCATTCAGTTAGCTATGTATATGTTTACCAAATATCTTTGGAATATTACATATAACCAGAGTCTTAATTTAGAAAACAAACAAACAGACCCAAAACATAATATGGCATGTTACATCAATATGAGGTTTGAGAAAGGTGACTTCAAGAAACTGGGTTCCTCAGACTTCAGCTCATCTGGAAATAGCCTGAATATTAGAGGAAAAATCTAGACATCTATTTCAAATTTCCATACAGGCTGAAAAGCATAAATGCCACACATTTCTGAATTTACAGTCACATGCAAAACAGGAAAATTAGGATCTTACATGCAGTGATAATAGCACACTTCAGATATCTTCCTCAGCTCACAGATCTCATCAGCAGCAAGATCCAAGACTCCCCACTTTGCTGGTTGCTTATATATGAACATTCAGAATAGAAAATATCAGTGCTTCCTAATTCAACAAAAATCTGATCTGGCTCATTCTGGTACCTGCACCCTGTCAAATCTAAGCACACAGATGCGTGAGTTAGTATGCTCTTCTTTCTGTATACTTTAATTTCAAAAGTACATAATGTCACTTTTTAAAGATAAAGAGATCCTCCCTCTAATCTTATTGAACGGAAAAGGAAATATTCTACATCATCCATGCCAATTATGCAGTACAGACTGAAATTCTGTTGTGTAACTTATACCAGTAGAAGGGTGATGATGCCACTGGCAGGGGAGATTCAGTAGTTAAAGATTTCCTTCTTCTCTCCTGCATCTTATCTCACATCAGTGTACTCTGTTTCCCTGTGTGGCAGTCAGGAGAGCTGCAAGACAGAAGGAGGAAGTCTATAATTACTAAGAACTTCTCCTGCCAGTTGACAGGAAAAACAGTTCCTCCTTTTGTCCTATGGCTCAAGATTTCAATGTGATGAAATGGATTACTCAGGTGTCAGACAAGCCATGGGAGAAAAAGATAAAGTCTTTGATTACCAAAAATTCCCCCTGCTGATGATATCATCACCCTTCTGCAGTTGTAACTCAGACGAGAGGATTTCAGCCATGGTAGACTAGTTTTGTTTGTTTGTTTTGTTTTTATACCACCAATCTAACCCAAAGAGTACTCTGGGTGGTGAACATGAAAAATAAGAGCATAACAAAATATTACATAATCAGTGCTAACATAAAATAAATAATAAAATAAAATAAAATAATAAAGCAATTAAGACATTTAAAACATGTAAATCATTACTATGAAAAGTAAAGAAAGCAGCAATTAAATAAAAGGCTAGTGCACTCAGGTCTCAATCTGGCACATTCTGAAAGGCCTGATGAAACAAGAATGTTTTAAAGAGCTTTTTAAAAGACACCGGGGGGGGGGGGAATTGCGGATTTCAGGTGGTAAATAATTCCAAAGGCTGCAGAGAAGGCCTGTTTCCTTGTTCTCTCTTTCTGGGCCTCCCTCAGGACCAGCCTGCAAAGTGCATGTGCGACGGGCAGTCCCTCCTCATACATCTAGTTCTGATGAATACTAGGAAAGTCTCCTTGTGGTAGTAGCTACACATTCCCTAGTTAGTTTCACCAGTTTGTGGAGACTTAAGCCACTTGTAGACCAAGATCTGCCCCTTCTATGAATGGCTTCTGCCAGTCTTCAGCTACACTTAGAGCACTGGGGCAAGAGTGATGGACCAGACGCTGGGGGGGGGGGGGGGATGGAATACAATAATGCCACAACTTCGCATCTCTTGTGAATGATGACCAGTAGAAATCAGTACACAATTCAGCTGCTGTGGGAGGAAGAACTGTGTGCCTCCAGCTTATAATGGACCTCGCAGGGCAATGGTAGACTTGCCATAAGTTCAGATTTACTTTCCAGGACTGGAGAGTTGGGCTGCACTGCACCACTCATGTAGGTACCCCATTCTGCAAGACCACCTCCTCCAACCCATACCTCTTAAGCCTCACCTCAACCCCCACCTTCTTCCCTCTCCCTCCTCAACTTCTCAACTACAAATGTAAGGAGCCAACTGAAGGTGGCACCCTTTCCCACCATCTCAACAGTTGGAGGTACCCTTTCCTTTAGCATTCATACCAGGTCAGATCCAAAATGGAAGGACAGTTGGACAATGATGCCAACCCATCAGCTCACCAAAACTTCCCCACCATAGGAGCATTTGGGGGTGATGCTTCCTGTCAACACTTGCTATTAATCTAAAGAAAAATATATTTTCATAACAGCTTGCACTCTGTGAGGTATGCATGTGCATCATATAGAAAGCATATCCATGTGAAACTTTTCTGTGAGAAAAAAAAAAGAAAATTAAAGCACAAGTTTCTTGTTCTCATCATTTCTAACACAGGCACTGCAATGTGTGTGAAGCTTCTGCTGAAGATTCTGGTAGTCTTCCAGATTCTGATCACCTTTCAATTGTCAGGTGATCAGGTGTGTGTGCTGGACTGCCTGCAGAATGCAATTTTTCTCCTCATACATCTATTGACTCTCAACTATCCATCTTCTATCATTTCAGTGCAAATCAAAACATTTAAACTTTTCCAAAATGTATTCACCAGCAGTTATGCAGATTTGGATAAATGATTTCTCTATCTATCCATCTATCCACTCAAAATTACATTTTTATTCTCTGCTCTGGATGTGATGTTGTATGTCAATATTTTTGGCTCACAGTAAACTCAGTGCCGATTTTATGGAAGGATATTGAAGCTTGCCAGCATTTCATTTCCGAGATATTTATCTCTCCTTGTCTGACGTCAACCTAATGGTATGTATTGGGAGAAATATATGTTTGCTCAAGGGTTTCTGAGATGAAGTATAGGTGACATGAAAGTGTGATTATGGTACAACACCATCTGTTCTTCATGCTGCGGAGCTGCTCAGCAAAGCCAGATTGTCTGAAGCATGAATAGGTATCATAAATGTAAGGAGTTTGTCATGAGAAATCAAGTAATACTGGCAGTGCTGGTTTGCTTTAATGTCATTTGTGAAGAACATGATTTAGCAGGAAATCATGATGGGGCATAAACTATTTGTGGCCTAGTATATCTGATTACCTGGCACTGGGCTTCAGAATTCTCTTGTAAACTGTACAGGAGACAGATTTGATGTGTGTCCCTGTTAGAACTATTTATTATTCTGCTTGTATTTCTCTGCTTAATCTGCTTCAGGATTAAGGAGTCGTTAGCCCTATGTGAGATTTTGGACTACAAATCCCATCATCCTTTAAGCATGATCACAGTGCCTGGGGATCTGGAGAGTTATGATCCCAAATATTGTGCATGGGGTGGGTAGCAGAATGCCATTGCTCACCATGGCTGCCCACTGTCTAGCTGTAGCGCCATCCAGGATCTACAAATCAGTAAAGATATAACTAGCAATTTGGCAGATGGGGCAAGTAGCACAAAATAAGGCTAACAGGGTATTTATTTATTTATTTATTTATTTATTATATAAACTGGTATACTGCCCAACGTAAACATCCCCAATTCCTAAAAGGGAACATTGGCTGACACATTGAAATTAAATAATAAGATATCAGAATTTAAGGATAAAACAACCAATGATGGAGATAGGGCGAATTAAAATCTAATCTCACTGTCACCCTAGGGGACGATGTCATTGATGGCTAAAAACTTGAAAATTCCTGTCAAAATGACTCTAATAATATAATAATGATGTTCCATCAAGTCAATGTTGACTTGTGGTGACCATTTTTCAGGGTTTTCCAGAAAACTCCCCCTTGGGCCCCTGCCCTCCTGCCCCAGAGGCTCCTGGGAGTGTGGGGCTCCCCCCTTTTCTCACCCCATGGGCCCCCCAGGAGCCCCTCAGGGACGTTGTCCCTTCATTGCCCTTCTCTCTGCCCCCCAACAAGGACCCTCTTCCATTCCCCCCACTTGGGGGTCTCTCTCTCTCCCCCCCTTTATCCCTTTAGGGGGGGGCTCTTACAGTTCTTCCCTGCCTCTCGCCTTCCAGCAACCTCTTCTTCTCCCCACATCTCCCTCCTCCCCACATACACCGTTTCTTCCCACCCCACACACAATTGCCCCCTTCTCCCTCCCCCCCCATGGAAGTCTCTCCCCCAGCCTTCCTTCCTGGTCTGGTGTCCCCAAATTCACCCCCTGGTCTTCCCCTTTGCCCTATGTAAGTGTTTGTCTCTCAGCCCCACCACCCCAAAATCTCGGTCTCCCCCCTTCTCCTCTTCCTCAGCCTCCCCCCAAATAAGCACCTTCTCTCCCCCCCACTCTCTCTCTCTCTTGTGTCTGCCCCGCTGACAACTGGAAGGATCTGCCTCATCCCCCAGCCCCCTTTTCGGGTAATCATCCCCTTCGTAGTTCCTCCCTTAGCGACCCATAACTTTCTCTCTCTTCCTCTGCTGCCACCCCATTGCTCCCAGTTTTTCCCGCTCCCCCCATTTAATGTTCCTTGTCTCACCCCCCCTTTCTTTCATTAACTCCTGGAATCCCCCTTCCCTCTCCATCCTCAACTTCCTTTAATTTATTTTCCTTTTTTCCTCATTCTCTCCTGGCCCCTTGTCTTTGCACGGCTCAGATGTTGCCAGAGCCCCTTTATTGCTGATAAATTGTTATATATTAATTGTTTTTATTTTGTCTGTTGTGAGCCGCCCAGAGTAGACAATGTCTAGATGGGCGGCATATAAGTGCAATAAATAAATAAATAAATAAAATAGAGAATACTCAGAAGTGGTTTACCATTCCCTTCTGGGGGTGCCCTGGGACTGTGCAGTTTGCTCAAGGTCCCACAGGCTGGCTCTTCTGGGATGCACAGTGGGGAAAAGAACTCCCAACCTCTGGCTCTGCAGCTGGATACCTACTGAGCTATCCAGCCAACTCTAATGGCTCTAAAATGCCTTAAAACGTTCTGCAAAAATAATTTCTGAATGATACTAGAAAACATTACTTGTTAAACCCCAAAGTAACTTGTCAGTACTCATGACATAATTGAAAAATCTTAAATTAGTTCTTCATTATTTAAAAAAAAAAACACAACCAGTTACAGGTTATTATATTACTCCCAAGCTCTTTTTGTGATGCTTTTAATTCCCAGATGGAAAATCATGAACATTTTGGCACATATTTTCCCTAATGTCTATATTTTGTATATTTTTTGAGGGTAACATCTACAGTTTTCATCTATTTTCTCCACAGATTTTGCAAATATACAGTTTTTGTGTGCACATTTTAAAAAATGTATTCATGGTTTTGCAAACTCTATGAGCCCCGGTGCTAGGTGAGAGTCAAGAAACCTTGCAAGGCATAGGGAGGTTTTTTAAATTTTTATTTTTAAAATAATGGGAGGAGAGGGGTGCCCCATCATTTAAGTCATGACTTCTCCAGTGCTCCTTATCCTGGGATTGTTCTCTCCCCACCTGGAGACTTGCAATTCCCTGAAACTCCAGCTGGCATCCTGAAACCTGGCAACCCTAATAATAAATGGAACCATGTGCAATTGGAAACTGAGGAGGTGGAGGGGAAAGGTTCTTCCAGTCAATATAGTGGGAGGTGTAAGGGTCGACAACAGACTGCAAGTGAATGGTGAGCGTACTAGAAGGGACCTTGAGGGATAGGTGTTAGAAAACAGGTGAGTGACTCAAATAGAGACTGAAAAAGAGACGGTCTCACAAGCCCAGGGCAAGAAATGATGAGGTCCTTCTGGAATATAATCTCAAATTAAGTGAACAGACATAGGGTAGAGTGAGAGCTCTGTACCTCATCAGTACAGGGACCCAAGGCATAGGTTTACTAGGCCTACAGTATTTGAGTTACACAGAAGGGGATTTCTAATCACTGCAGCGTTACAGCATTGCAATCCCAAAGGTGAGTATGAGGGCCAAGAAGTAATTGGAGAAAGGGATAAATATTCCATATTGATTCAACGTAAGCAGCCATTTCTTAAGAGCCATGAGTCTAGTTAATGTACGCGGCTGAATGTAGTGTTTGATGCCTGATTAAGACAAAGCTCTTGGGGCTTCTTAAGCCAAACTTTTGAAGAATCCCATTTTCTACTACCAGGATCCTTTTTAATTATTTTAATTTCCTGTTCTGGGGGATTTTAGGCGATCTTTTTTTTGTAAGGCTAATACTATATATTGATTTCTGACAACATACCTTGTACTTGTTCATATGGCATTTGTGTGCGTATAGCCTAGTGGTTTCATGAGCCTACTGAGAATAATTCAGTTTTATAATCAAGCTTCATCACACAGGTCAGAATAACCCAAGGTCTGTTATAGCTGTTTGAGCAATAATATTCTTAAAACTCTAATATGATTAAAGATCCGTGATTTGAATGTACTGATGTAATTCACACACATGCACACCTACACACCTACATTGTCCCTCTACAATAGACAGACTAGCAGTACTTCAGATTATTTGATAAGATCAATAGGGCTTCAAATCAATTCACATCTACAGAACAGGTAACAGATTAATTTGTCTTAGGTCTCTTAAGTTGTGACTTTGACATAAAGTCTGTTATAAAGAAAGCCACAAAAATAATTGCTTGATTCTCTACTGGAGGAAAGGGGGCATGCTGAAGCCAAAGCAGAGAACATTTAGAGGAAAGAGGTGAAGAAACATGTTCCTCATAAATGTTTTTCAGAAATGCAGCATAGCAAAAATGGAGAAATTCCAAGCCTTCAACATGTTAAAGCCAAAGTTTAGAAACATCCTCTCACCGTCCAATATTAGGAACATAAGAAGGTACCTTATATTAAGTCAGTCCATTCGCCCACCTACCCCTGTGTGATTGATACTGACACAGCTCTCCAGAGTTTAAAGGCAGGGTTCTTTTATACGCCTACCTGGAGACACTGAGGTTGGGTCTACTCTAACTTTCTGCATTCAGTGCACATGCTTCACCATTGAGCTGTTGTGGTGCCTTCCTCAGTTGGGTGAGAGATCTATGTAAGTGCGTTGTAGAGACAAAGCATGAACAGCACCCACTGGGTGATACTATTCAAAGTCAATGGGCTTTGAACCTTTGCAACATGCTCAAGCTACATTGTCATAGAACAGTTGCCTTGTGGTCCCGTTGGAAGTGTAATATTGGCTTTCAGGCCAGAGCATCTAAAGCAGCGGTCCCCAACCTTTTTGGGACCGCGGACCGGCTGAGCCTCTGAGGAAGGCGGGGGCACCCTCCCCCGCGCTTGCGCGGGTGTGCGCAGATGCGCTCTCTCTCTCGGATGCATGCGCGAAGCAGTGGGGGAGCGCACGCCTGCCTGCCAGCGCTGGTGTGAGCGCTCCCCCACCCCTTTGCGCATGCGCAGGAGCACCTGCCCGCCTGCCTGTGCGCCCGCCCACCCCTTCGTGCAGGTGCTCGGGCGTGTGGGCGCATGCATGAAAGGGCGGGGGAGTGCTCATGCCAGCGCTGGCACGTGCATGCGTGCGCAAAGCAGCTGTGGGGAGGGGAGTGCATGGGGGGCGGGAGGTCTGTCTCCGTGGCCCGGTCCAGCTCAGGCCACAGACCGGCACCTCTGCAGACTAAAAGCAGAGGTCAGCTATACAGGAGTTTATCATGCTCTGTAGCTCCCTGCTGGAACAGTTGGGATTGCTCTAAAAGTGTCCACTACATGACGTTTTTGTTAGAGCATTCCAAACTGTCCCTAATGCAGACCAATCCGTCCCATATTGGTCTAGAATTGCAGCTTACTGTTTGTTTGGAATGATTAGGAATGAATCTGTCCAAATAAACACGGTTTTTCTGAGGTGCAATTGCCTAGATTGCTCAGGTGTTAATTTGCCAAAATTGTGAAGTTGCAAATTGAGCAAGCCACTTCTGGATATTGACAAATGAATCACTTCCCCTGTGGTTGAAGTGAATTTGTTTTCTCTCTGTTTAAGACTATCGCTGATGTACTACGTCAGATATAAAAATTTAAAAAACATTTTCTTTGTCTCACCAGTCAAGAAACCCTGCAAGACATAGGGAGGTTTTTGTAATTTATATATTTTAAATAATAAAGCCAGTTATATTTAGCTATAAGAAGATCAGCAGGGGTGACATTCATATTAGAAAAGAGGTACGTTTACATGTTTTAGAATAAAAATATATTCTAAAACTTGTAGTGCATATGGGATTTAACTCAAATGTTGATTATTGGTGTATTAGTTTAAAACCAATCAGATGCTGATGGTGTGATGGGATTTTCCTCCTCCCTGGGCCTCACATCTTGGAGGACACTGACCTGGCCAAGACAATGTTGTCTGGGCACCCAGAGTTGGTGTTTACTTATCTTTTGTTGACAGAGGTAGCAATATATCCCAACACATCTTGACCACGAGTTCATTGTTTGTCCACTTTACTCCCTTGCCTAGCTGTAGGCAGGTTGTTGTAACTCCTTGTAGTTGTCCAGCAGTGGATCCATGCCTTAGTGTTAGAATTGTTAGGTCTCTTCCTCATTGACCAGCTCGTGTTGATAATTTCATGGAGTAACCAACAACCATCAAGAATACAATATCCAATAACCAGTAATTTCAAACATACATCAAACAAATTTTTATGAAGACTGCAACATAATATTCTGCTGTACAGTGAAATAATAATACATAGCCACCAGATAACTCACTCATCTGGGATGGGATGACTCCTCACAGAATTTTATATTCTTTGCAATTTTCTTGATCCTGCTATACTGAGACTCCCCGCCAAGACTTTCCCTGAATTGATTAGACTTACCAGATTCCCTCAACAATGAGACCCTGGACTTATTTTCCTTCCTTCTTTCTTTCTCCCCCCCCCCCTTTTCTTTTTTACCTTTTATTCTGTGCAGGGAACTGCCAAATTCGGCACCCTTTGTGGTGAATCCTGCTTAGGAAAGATGACTTTCTACAAAGGGTGTGTCACAATCCGGCACAATTTAGCATTTCTCCTACGCTTTCTAGATAAATTTTGCATGGGAAAGAGGCCATTTTGTGCAGAACAATTCTGCTCAGCTTTCAGGAAAAAAATGTCTAAAAAGCACTGAGAAATCTCACGAGATTTCCTGCAAGATTTTTCAGGGGGAGGGGGAATCATACAAAGAACTCTCAGTTTGAGAATAAAGATTGATTTTTAAAATCTTGTTTATCTCCAAGAGTGAAAAATAGTGAGATTCATATCCCTACTGTTCATTCTCATCCTTTAGACAAGAAGGAACTTCATGTAGGTCTGTGTTCGGGACCCTGCAAGGATTTTGTAAATAACTTGCTCATGTTATCTAAAAATTCAATTTAGTTATATCCATATACAGCCTGAACTCAACTTATGGTTGTTTCATGACGTCTTCTCAGGACACTTTTCCTAATTCCTATAACATCTCCATGTTGCAGATGAGAAAACACCATATTTACATGAGTTACTGTACGTAGACCATTTCTGCAGATAGCACTTAAAATAAATTGTGATGTTGCCAAATCACCATACCGCAAATGGTTTGAACTTTATTTAATACAACATTAATATTTGATTCCTTTCCTATGAACACTTGAAATTTATAATTGATCAGGAGACCTGTTTGTATAATTGCTCAGCCACGGAAACTCATCAGCGGGGTGGGGTGGGAGAAGGCCCTGGTAAAACCACTCATTGAAAGCTCTGTTAGGATCGCTATAAATTGGTTCCAACTTGATGGCACATAACATAATATATAATTGATACAGGTGATTTTGCTTTCAGCTTTATTTATAGAAAGTTAAATAGTGCCTGTCTCTATATGGTGGAAGATCTTTTTCTGATTCTAGCATTAAGGTCTTCATTATTTATCTCACCTTGCAAGAAATACCAGAACAATCTCTTATTTATAGCCTTTATTTAGAAGTGATGGATTGCTACAATAGTTAACTAAGAGAACTCTTCTGACTGCTTGACCTTGTCTTCTGCTATTCTACTGTACTCTGGTTATTCGGGGATTGTGAAATTATATTACTGCCTGTGCCAAGTTTCAGAAAAGATGCTATATTATTGAAAACAAAAGCCAGAATCAAAAACTCAAAGCAAAACAATGTGTGCTTAGCAAAGCTTCTATCTCTGAAATGTCTGTGGTTTTGCCTTTATGACAGACAGAAGACATGTAGAACTCTTTCAGCTTTTAGATTTAATTTAGTCTCCTAGTAATGTGTGATTGGGTTCTTTGTCTGCTATGGGCGGGGCTTTCTTTTCGGCGGGAAATATAGACGGAGATGAAGATAACGGTATAGACAACAGTTCTTTATTCTTTTTTCTTTCTTGAACGTCAACGTAAAACGGATCCAAACCACTTAGTTCTGATAACAACTTATAACTTTTAACATTCGTTATGTCCTTATCTTTCATAATTTTTCTTCCTTCTTCACCCCACATGGACTTTGTTCGGTTCTGTTCCATGGGGGAAAACTCAGTGTTGCACATGTCGTCCCGCAACAGGGATGTTTCACATAATTCCCTTCCAGATAAGGCAGGTAATTGGTAGTACCAATGTAAGTTATTTTCTTCCCTGTATCCTGAGGACGTGGTACCACTACCATTCTCCATCCCGGTTTCTCTTTTATCCTCTCCTTCTCTACTAAACTAGGGGGTCAGGCAATAATCCTCCCCCTGTTCTAAGATTAGGGAACTCCCACACCAATTCAACTGTCTTGTACCTTAATGGTTCTTCATTCTCCATTTGTGTACTCTTCTCTTTGCTTCCATTTTTCTCCCCCTTCCTCCTGCTTCCTCCTCCTTTATATCATCCCATCTCATTAAATCTAACTCCTCCCACTTTCTAGTTTGCCTGTCTTCGGTTAAGAATATTTCTATGGCCCTATTCCTCCCTGTTCCTTCAACTTCTATCTTGATCAGCTCCCCTACGGCACAACCAGTCATCATCTCCTGTCTGCACTCCTCGGAGGACGGCACACTAGGCTGCTCTCCTTCACATAATGTTTTTGTGTTTTTCATAGCCACAGACTGGTTTGCACTTGGATGAAAAATGCAAACATTTCTGTACTGCACATAGGCTGTTGTGTAAGTTATGCCACATGAGGCTAATGATACCATCAGCCACTGTGAAGCTTGAGATACACAACATTTTTTATTTATCTTGAGACTCCCATGGAAGCACATGCATTGTCAGGAAGCTGTTGAGGACTGCAGAAAAGGAGGGGGAAGTCTTTACCAAAATTATCACTGCTTGTAAAGTCCTCCTGATGGTGGCAATTTTCAGTAATTAAAGACTCCCCACTCTTGTCTTATGGTCCCCAGCGACTTCCCAATGGGAGCCTCAAGACCTTTGGGGGAGAAATTGGACAATTTTTATTTCTGAAAAATTGCAGTATCTGATGATGCCATCAGCCTTACGCAGAGTAAACAATGGCAATAGGGTTTCAGTCATTAATTTGCATTCTGAAATAGTTTACATACCTATCTATTCTGAATTCATCCCATTCTTAATGTTTTCAGAGAGGTAGCTTTATTAGTTTGCAACAGCAAAAACAGTAAAATCTCGTGTGGTACCATAACAAGGTTAAAATCCTACACAAGTAGCACGGAGTAAATTCCACTGACCTTGGTGGGGCTTATTTCTGAGTGAATATGATTCAGATTGCATTGTACTGCATAAAGCATGCCTTCAGGGACTGGAACTTAGCTAGTATTGCCAACTGCAAATGAGGTTTCTGCATTTTTAATATTCATTTGTACTTTTTCTCTGTTTCTTCTTATATCCTGCTTTTCATCAAAATTATAGTCTGAGTAACAATATTAAAACAATAATGTCCAACCTATTTAATGAAGTTGACAACACTCAGCAGAAATAAATAAAAACACAGCAGATTTCTGGTCATATTCATTGATCATTCATAAATGCCTGAAACTGAAATGTGAATGATTTGCTCCAGGCATATATTTGGAGGGAAGGCCTGCCAGAGTTTAGATACCATCACAGAGAATGTCCTGTGTAAAAGAGAGCACTTCAGCAGATGTAGTTTACATGACAAGAAAGAGTAGCTGAATTTTTGTCTTCGGATCTTCTTTAAGAGTACAGGAGTCTTGTCATTCCCCCCACATCCCCCAAATTGCAGCTCATTTAATCTTATACGCTCCTTCTTAAGTTCAGGCACACAATGATCCTCTGAATCAGGTAAGCTGTACCTCCATTGGTCTTACTTCTGTCTGTGGTGAGAAAGTCCAGAGGCACCACATCTACTCAGCTTTGATTTCTTGAAAAAGGAGAGAAGCTCTGAAAGCTTGGACAAACACCACCATTAGGCAAGCAGGCAGGCAATCTGTGCCCTGTCAAGTCAGTCAGGATTCCTGTTTATCTCTTCTAAGAAGGGAAGAAGCAGACATCATGGACAGGTTCTGAGGGGAGTGAGAGAGAGAGAGCGGGTTTCTATAAGCTGGTGCTCCAAGGTTCCGTTGCTGCCGCTGCCACTCCTGGTGATGAAGATGCCTCTGGCTGTGGGTGTCCTGCCACTGCTGCATGGGGAAAGAATTGATAGGAACATGCACACATGCTGAACCAGTAGGGAATGCATTCATGCAACATTGGTACAATTTACAACCACTTTCTTGGCGAGGGGAAAATAAACTAGAAATAAATTGCTGGCCAGGAAATTGAGCTGGTCTTGGCTATGAGTCATGTGCTCGCAAATTTATGGAACAATTAAAAAACAGCCATATCGCTATAACTGGGGCTCTTTTGCCAGGTGTAATCAGGCCCTTTGCAGTTATTTAGAAGCACTTGGATGGTGCAATAATGGAAATACAGTTTAAACACTCTGTTAGACAGCCTGAGGCCAAGGTATCAGTGAGGCCCCACTGACCAGACATCCATCTGTGGTTTAAGATGAAAGTACAGATGAGAAAGAGGACAGGGTTCTCTACAGCTGTGTGGAAGAGGAAATTTCAGCTGTCCTTCTGAATTTTTTTCCTGAGCAACTTAAAAGGACAAGAGCACTCTCCTCTTTATTCTCAGATCCCCCTATGTAGGAGCCACTGGTTGTATAAGCAGCACTTTTAATTGAGAAACCTGAGTTATCCTTGAACAAGCATAAAAAAATTCACATTGTATCAGCAGTTTGACTGAATAGAGTCCTAGCTCAAGCCTACATTGTCACATCAGATCTCTGGAGCAACTGGCACCCCCAAACGTAATCAGCTCACAGTGCCTGAGTCAAACTGTTGATGTGTCTGCACCTTCCTCTGCCTCAGACTGTTGTCTCTGTTGCTTTTCTTACATCTAGATAAGGGCAAAACGTTTCTATCCCCCTTAGAGATGCTTCCTAGTCATTCAGAGCAGTTGTTGAGAGCAATCAGCCAATATCCCGAACAAAAAGAAGCTCCCTGTTAAGTTCACTGAGCCAGCTGACCTTTAGGAAACATTTGTGATCATTGTGGCTCCATTTTGATACTGCAACAGCAACCACAACTAAACAAGGAAAGAAGCTAGTTGGTGACCTATATTTGAATTAAGAACTTTACTTTCTTGTTCTGGTTGGGAACATTTGAAACAAATTGCTGCCACTTGTTGGGAAAAAGTAAGGTACAATCAAATGGCCTGAAGTATCAAGGGCTTTGTAATCACTGTGTATGATGATTGTTGCAAATCCCACTGAGGTACCACCTCAGGACTCCATAGAGACTTCACATTGTTTCATTAGCACATACATGAGGCCGTGTCATCAGATTTTTAGAGGTGGTTTTATTAGCACAGATATGTCATCAGATTTTTAAGAGTGGTGATGCAGCAGTAGAAAACTGATCACCCTTGTGATGACTTACATGGTTGGGAGCATCAGCGCAGAGGAACAAGTTTCGTGGTCTCAGGTTCCTTCTCTTCTTAAAACAATTTTGTTTCATTTTTGCACTCACATGCCACTGCTCATACAAAGAAGAATGTGTGTACACAGTTTAATTAAGGTCTCAAAATGCACCCTGCAGAACCTATGTTTGTCGTAATCTTTTATTTAGAAAGCACACTAAATGAGAGGATCGGTATAGCCGTAATTAAAAACAAGAACTCTGCCTGCAAACTTATTATCTCAAAAATATGGTGACCCAAAAAAACAGGGAGGTTGAAATAAGCAGTTGATAACTGTGGCAAAGGGGGATTGAGCTACTCTTGGGTGTGTGAATGGAAAAGAAAGGGCACTGAGTAATTTTAATTCTGGAAAACAAAATGCTGCAATCTTATATTTACATGCCCGGGAATAATTCCCAATGAATTCTGTGTACTTCTGAGCACACCTGTATGCGATTGCACTATAAATGTTAACACTTATGGCTGCAATATTAGAAATACTTATATGGCAATAAGTTCTATTGAACCCAGTGGGTTGGATCCATATAAGGGTGTCCAAGGGAGGCAAGGAAGAGTGCTGGCCCCATAAATCTTGAACTTGGTTTTTATTTACATGCATGCTGGTAAAAACTACATACAGGCCAACTATCCATAGGTATAATCAATAGACTTGGCCCCATCCTCTAGAACTATTTCTTCAGATGCCCTTGGATCCAGACTTAGGAACACAGAACCAGGCTGGTGGGAGTGGATTTCCTCACTCTTTCCTTTCCAGAGACGTCCCTCTGGCTTCCTGATGTGCAACCTAGAGGATCAGGGGACTATACTAAATGGCATGATCTTTCAAATGTGCATTGGGAGGAGAGGCAGATCCTCAAATATTGGGCAGAGGCAGAGCTCTTCTACTAGCATAAGATGATTCTGGATTCAGCCCAATGGAAGTTACTTCTGAGGAGGCATCTGTAGCATTGCACTGTAAATACATCTGGAAGGAAAAAAAATGGCAGCAACTAGTGTGGCAAGTCTCCAGCACCTGTGGGCAGAACTATATGTTAATAGACAACCTGTCCTTGGAGCTGAAGTCACGACAGTGCCCCAGACATATGATTTAGGCAGACTTTTGTGCCTGAGAAATCAAACTTGCAAACAAAACCCAAGTTTACAGAAGACCAATCACAAAGCAAAGCAAACTAATTTGAGAACTAAGTGGGGCCAAACAAGTTCCTATGCTGACAATTACAAACTTCCAGCAGCTCATAAATTGTCCTTTCTGATGATGGGCTGTCAGTAATGTGTAGTTCAGCCTTTTAAAAGCTATGTGGAGGAGGTAAATTCTGCATGAGGAGAAGTGTGGGACTCTGCTCTTTTTTGCATTGAGTAGAATCCTTGAACACAGATATTTAAAAAGAAAACCAAGTAGGTGGAAAGCATGTGTTTTGAACTGTATGTGATATATTTTGTTGATAGTTCTGTTCCCATTTGAGAGAATGGCAGTTTTTTGGCAGTGAAAATTCTTTAGGTTTTTTCTCCAGTCCATCCTACTTTTTAAAATATTAGATTCAACTGTCTCCCTTCAGCAGTACTGAAAAGGTACAATTGTAGATCGGCTGTGTGTCTGTAGAGATGAAATAGTTAAGTCTTTGGCCCATGACTTGTTTGAATGTAGTCTCCACAGAGAAGAACATAACAGATTTCTCTATCCCATTATGAGGAAATGCCCTGGAAGGCCATTCACATGGTATCTGGATTATTCGTTGGCAGGTATAAAGAAAAGAATCACAGAATCTGTGGCTAAGTTTTTGTTATCTGCTGTAAGATCTCATAGAAATACTTTATTAATTTAACTGACTGCTTTTCCTAAATATGTGTACTTTTTAATGATGATTTATTATTTGATTCATATTGTTGTACTGCTTTCATTTGGGTCTGTGACCTCAGAATAATAAATAATGTTTATTATTTAATAAAGCTACAAACATTTTTGACAGTTGAAACTCAGCATGAAAGAACTTGAAACATGACACAGGGTGTTTCTCAGTCCCATACACCAAATGTGCTTTTTATCTTTTAAGGGAAAATAGAAAAAAAAAATAGGAATAAAATGGCTCAGGTTAATAACAATTCAGGCTACCCAACTCTTCAATTGGGTAGAAGGCAAAAGTCAGACAGGAGACTGGGATTAATGGGGAAATTTATGAATGGCTGGAACTGGAGAAGATGAGGAGAACATAGAGGACTGATGCATGTATGCCACTGCTTGTGCAGCAGGAAGTCAGTTAGCAACCACCCTCCACAATAATTTCCTGTTTACAGCTTGGACAATGCATTCTGGCCAATGGAAGAACACTGGCAAAACCAATCAGGAGCAGATGCTTGCTATTTGTTCCCTGCTGACAACAGGTGCTCCTGAATAAAATTTAACATGAGAAAGTTTGGGGTAAGGTTCAGTGGGGTGAGTAATACAGGCTTCACAGACCTAGATTCAAATGGATTTTATGCTTGCTTGCCCATTTTGTTTGATAATTACACAAATGTGAAGCTTTCCAGCTGTGCATATTGCATTTAGGTTGTGTGCAAAAGCATTCACTGATGGCAAATATCCCCCTCCTTTTTTGTTTTTGACATGGCATTTCTCTCCTAAATCTCTCTCTTAAACAAAGAGGAGAGAGAGGGGGGGGGAGAGAGAGAGAGAGAGAGAGAGAGAATGAGGAAGAGATTGCCCATTATAGTGGTGATCAAATCCATCATAACCCTATGCTAATGGCAAGACACAATATTTACATGTTCACTTCTGATCTTGGTGTAAGTGGCCACACTTTTGACAGTTCTTTCCTCATTAGACAGTATTCATGGTCTTAAGGTTGTCAGAATAAGTAGGACAGCATTTTCTTCCCGTTTCTTTGGGTGTTCTGTTCTGAATGCATTTTTTTAAGAAAGAGAGGGGAAGAGAGAGAACCTCCACAGCTATTTTTGTACTCCTGTCACACTGAGATAAATAAGAAAAGCCTACTGTTTCTCACAGAGGGCTTGCCGAGAGTCAGACACTAACCCAGTTATGGACAAGCCATAGGCATACTGGGCAAATGCCAGTCTTTCAACCAAATTATACAGACGGGCGGTCGGCCCTATCCTAGATAAGAGACCCCATCTGGTGGGATTGGGTAGTGGGAGACTAACAGCGGTGTGTCTGCCTCAAGAGTGCTGCCACATTCCCCCACAGCAGGTGGCAATGGGCTGCCCTCTAGTGGTCTCACACCTGGATGGCATTCATACCCACTTGGCATTCAACCATCATGTCCTTTCCCAGCAGGGGCCGAAAGGATCTCATTGGCTGGCAGGCGGGTCACCCAATGCTGGGATCCACTGCTTATGCCATACCATAGCTATTCTCCTGTAACCAATCCAAGCTGTGGCCTTTCACCCACTTATAATTTTCTGTATCACATATAATTTCTGCATCACTTATAGCCTTCCATCTGTTTATAATTCTCTATAATAAAATTATTACTACATACTGGTGGTGTGTCATTGGCGGGCCAGGGAGGAAGTGCAGGACAACCTTGCCTGGGTCTGCAAATTACTTTAAATGCTCACCCAACTAAACCAGCAAGAATCTGTGAAGGTATGTTGCCTTCTTGATGAGGGATGAATTGATGACAGCAAGGAGCACAGGGTGTTCAGGAGAATCAGACAAGCAATCAGGAGATCCAGACAAGGCTGGACAAAGCCAGAATAATAATCTCAAAAGAAACTCTTAATCACTTCTCTGGTTTGTTGGGAGGGAAGCACACCTGCGCATTTGCTTGAGCTGGGTTTGGGTAAAATGGTGAACAAATCATGAACTAAAGCCCATTACACTTCTACTGCCAGCATGAGCATTGGCCTAGGCAATCATCATGCTGGTTTGTTCATACTGACCCAGGGCATATTGTGATATCTGAATGCACACAGCGTAAAGTATGTCTGTTCACTGTAACAACCCACATAATTTGTCAACCAGTGTGGCCAAGGAGCTAAGGATTCTGGGAGTGATCAGCACCACAAATTAACTTTACTGAACTCTGATGCTGTTCTCATTGGGCTGTTAGGAGCAGGATTTTCTCAATTTTTTTAAAAATCATACATACATCATTTTTTGTAACGCAGAAGAAATATTGATTCCCACCCAAGCTTGCTGATACATACATCATGTCTGAATGTATGTATGGGTGTGTGTGGATAAGCAATAACATTCTCAGACAGTGCAATTCATAATAGAGGGAGTGACTTACTCCCAAAGTTTTGGTGAAAGTAATTGAATTGTGCTGACATAATCAACCAAAGCACTGAAAATAATTTTCAAACCGTGGCAGGATTTTTGTCCGTGAGGTTACATAATTTTTTGTGCTGGAGGCTTTTCCCTTTCAGTGCATTCAAGGCCAAGTTAGGCATTAGCAACCTTGCTTTATGCGCTTCTTTCTGCTTCCTTAATCGTGCATAAAACTAAATTCAGGGATGAATTGTTCCTGTGTCTTTACTTAGAGCACTGGTGGACCATTTGGGGATTTTTTCCACCCTGTGCTGCAATGTGGTAAGTTCACTCCAGGAAGTGAGAAAGGAAGCCTATTTTTTATAATTTTGCATGATTTGAAACTGTAGCAAGTCACAACTACAGGAGGCTCATTGCATCAGTGAGGATTTAGCAAGTCAACTTCTCCATAAGTTCCAGTGATTCAAATGGGTCTACTCTAGCTGCAACTTTTTGCATACAAAGCCACAACTAGAATAGGCCCATTTCAATCAAATTTACTGAGGAGTTAGCTCACCAAATGCCCGCTGATGCAGCGGGCCTACTGGAGTTGCAACTTACTACGCTAAGCAACAGGATAGTTTAAGTACTTCTGAGACTTATCATATCCCCTCTGTGTAAATGAGCCTGATAAAAACTAATCACATGTCTACCTGCACTCTTAACAAACAAAAAATCACAAACCAAAACCCAAAAATTTTGCTGGAAATGCACAAGCAAATGTAATTTGCATGTTGGAAGTAAAATCTGGAATTGCTACCCTTTTATTTACAGATATTTTATGGATAATCAGAATAAGACTGTTACCAATTAATTGCACTTCTGTCTTACAGAGCACCTCTTCTGAAAATAGATAAGTATGTACTCTTCAGTTTAAGTTTCATTCTTTTCACCATCAAGGCAGAGATGATGTTAGATTAAAGAACCCCAATTCTTTAACCCTGCCCCCACCAAGCTCCCTGTTTCCTAAACAGATAATAGCTCCAAAGAGATTCTTTGTTTTTTGAAATGGATGCCACCTTATTGTTTCTTTTATTTGTTAACTGAGGCTGCAGTAACACTAGCGATAAGAACCACATTTAAGTGTCATTTAATAGGCTGCAAAGCTAGTTTTTTTTCAACTAGTCAGCAGGGGCTTTTTAAAATTCCTCACTTATAACATGGATTCAATTCAATGCAGTTTTGCTGAATGTGAACGTTGCTGCCATTTTAACTTGTGCCTCTCTCGATTTTGGGTGGCAGAGGCACTGTCGCTTTTCCTTTTAATTTCCCCCCCCAAAATCTTTCTTAAAGTCTTAATCGCTGCATCAGTTCACCAATAGATTCAGCATTACAGCCACCTACCCTGTTCTCTTCATTCAGTGAATAAAGGAGCCAGCAGAGAAGCAGATGATCAGCAGGCACAGAGTGGGCACAGAGCAGGCATGCTTGGACACTGAAGATGATCTGCATGCCAGGAGCATCACCCCACAAAGGAGCGGGAAGCCTCCCCCATTCTCATTTTTTCATCATTAATTGGCTAGGGTCAAATCTCCATGGTTTCTAGTGAGTATTATGACACCACGGGGCACCTCCTAGACGCTCAGTTAAATGCGGTTCTTATTGCCAGTATGACGACATGCTCCTAAAGCAGAAAGGAAATGAGTCAATTTCAGCAGTGTAGATTCCAGAAATGGTTTAAATCACCAGAAATAAATTGATTTCCATTCGGTGCATGTGAATGCAACCACTTGTTAAAATACCACGTGACGTGAACCTGATTTTTAAAAAGTCTGAACAGAAATCAATTCAAATTGCCAGTGTGACCACAGCCTGAGAGTCATTTCTTCTCTTGTTACAGCTTACAATGGCAACAAAGGAACTGCTTGTTTTATAGGGAACAAGCTTTCATTAAATGTTGCCCTGTAGGAAAACAGGACCAATGAATTCAGAAAAGCATCCTGGGTTTCATTTGGCTTGCTGATCAAGGCTGCTGCTCCTGCTATGCTATGATAAAGGCCATGGGGAAGATAATGAAAGGGTGGGAAGAGGCAATTCAGTTACACAAGAGCCACTTCACAACAGCAGTTACTGAAATTGCCCATAAATCAAGGGAATGTAAACAGAGAGCAAGCAGAGACAACAAGTCTTAATAACATTAAATATCCTGGTAAATACCAGGAATGTGGAAATGCCTTATCAATTGACTTGGGCTCAACTGATTTGCAGCATAATCCCCATGGCTACTTTCCCTACAGTAGTTTTGGAAGATGTAGCCTGTGCAAGCATAGTAAGCCACTCTGGGCATACTTGGGCCTGCATCTATGTCATCATGCATAGCAGGGAAAGTCTTTAGAATACTACCACCTTAAGCCATGGGAAGACAACAAAAGCCAAGGCAAAAGACACATGCAACTTCATTACTTATTGGTGTTTATATTCTGTCTCCAGACAAAGGGTCTCTAAGACAATTTCCTATCCAGATGCTAACTAGGCCGAGGGTTGCTTAGCTTTAGGCAAGGGCACTATATAATATGTCTTAGGATCATGACCTAAGAAAGGGGTGGGAGATGTGTGGACCTCCAAATCTTACTGGACTGCTTCTCTCCTCACGGTGTAGCCAACACATCCAGTGGTGAAGGGTGATGTGAGTTTATATCCAGTCCCATCTGGAGGACCACATGCTACCCTCCTTGCCCTAAGATGCAAGGGGTTCTATGCCTTCATTTGTTTCTTGCCTTGAATAATTTATTTCTGTGGTAGCTTTTGGAATACATAATGTTTTTGTAAAGGACATTTATTATTACAGCCATTATCCTCATCTGAATAGAGTTGTTAGAGAATAGACGAAAAATGGAATGAAAGCCTTGTAGCTTGTTCTTTTAATACTTATGAGGGCATTTTTTACTTCCTCTTCACACTTTTGAAAGGCAATGCAAAGTGGCTAACTGTAAAGTTTTTGTCCTCTTAAAAATAATCATGCTAAATTGAGACAGGCAGGCTGTGTCATAATGGCAGGATAGCCAATGCAGCCTTGCCACTAGACCTCATCACAAACTAACAAGTTACTGTAATTTAGTGGACAAACCTGTCCAGTGCCAGAACATGGTTGAAATTATAAGATGGTTAGTCATTGATACTGTTGCTGATGACTACCAAATGGATTCGCTAATCAGAGACCTTGAGGGGATTTTAAAACAATACATAGTAGCTTCACTTGTTCTCTCTCTTTGTGTTTGACTTTGGAGGGCAGCACATGGGCATTGTGTTGTCTCTAGCCATGGTGATGGACTATGCAGAGCAAGGAGAAGACTACATTTGGGGAACCAGTGCATTCTGTTAAGGGAATTTTATGTTTCTTATGCTGTGGTGGGTACAAAAAAGATGGTGGACATGCTTTCTTACTTAAAAGAGACCCAAGGAAGGGTCTCAATATGATATTTTCTAGTGCATGTTGTTTTCCTCTGTTTAATACACACCATTTCCCTCTTTATATATATATTAAAAAGAGGAAAACAACAATATATATAATGAGCTTAACTCTTTCCTGGATAAACCAAGCCTGCTCCCAGTGCCTTGACCTGTTCTTTGTGTAAACCAGATTCTCCTAGTTAAGAAGGAAGAGAGAAGTTTTCAGCACTTTGTTTTTGTTTATTAAATCTCCTGATTCTATGGAATACAAAGAAAACAGACACCCTCCAAGAGAAATATTCCTATTCGCTTGTTGAACAGAGGTTATTTTTGAAAGTGGTGGCAGTGCTGCAGAGTGATTAAGCAAGGTCCTCTGTCTCCACACAAAATGGAAGCCAAGGAAAAAATCTCTTCAGGGTGTCTCTGAACATAATTTAGAGTAAACATCTGCTTGAATAAAAATGAGTTAAGGTTACAAAGACAAGGAGGGAGTAGATAGATGTCTGGGCAGAGGTTGTAAAAACATACTCTTTTGGGCTATAACTCTAAGGATTCTCCATCTGGCAGAACCACTGAAGGATCACACTAAATACCTATCTTGCTTAGTATTCTGTTTCTTACAGCAGACAATCAGATGTCTCTGGAAGCCTGGCATGAAGTCTAGGGCTTACTCCAGACTTGCTGCTGCTTGGTAGAACAGCAGGAGCAAGTCTTGGTATGAAGAATAGAACAGCTCACATTCTATGCCATATACAAAAGTTGATCAGCATGATAGTTGAGTTTTACTGCAGCACTGATGGTAGAACAGAGTATTCCACTACAACGGAGGCAATTTAATATTATTAGCTTAGGGCATGCAGAACAGCTGTCTACCATCAGTCATCCTAGATCTCACTGTAGTTCTTCCAACATCTGCTCTCTGAGCTGGTCAAGCCCCGCCCCATTGTTTATTGGTTGGACTGGCCTTGATTAAGTCAATAGACCTGACATAGATTAGCACTCTGGAAGATGTAATTCTTTTATTGGTCTAATGTCAAAGGGTTGGATAGGACCCTGTTTTATTTAGAACAGAGCAATCAAAGTCAATAGATCACGTGAGTCATGGCTGCAATAAGTTCCATTGATTTCAGTGGATCTACTCTTCAGCATGACCAAGTCTGGATTCAACCCAAATAACTTGTTCATGTTTGATAGCGTTGTTAGCCAGTAAAAAATGGTATGTGTACATCTATGTAGTGATGTGTGTAAGATACAAGATATGGTACAACTGATTATAATAATTGTGTGCCATCAAATCAGTTCTAATTTATATTGACACTTTTCAGGGTTTTCTAGGTAGAGAGTACTCAGAAGTGGTTTTCCATTTTGTTCTTCTGAGAGTACCTTCGGACTGTGCAGCTTGCCCAAATCCACACAGGCTGGCTTCTCTGGGATGGCGAACTCCAAACTATCCAGCCAACATGCACAAGCAATTATAGTAGGACACATTTCCATGCCACCAGAGATGCTATTTTTTGATATTCTGGAGGTTCATCAAGGAAAGACAATGTGGCTGAGCAACATACCAGTTGGAACTCAACCGTTACTAACAGTGTACTGGAAAGAGCAAAACATGCCACTGCTTGATGAAATTGTAAAAACAAGCAAGCAAACAAACAAACAAAACCACACACCAAGATATATAACTACTATTGAATTTTCAAGAGATTGGATGATCAGGAGAAATCAAGATTATTGTCATTATAACCACACCAGAGGTCTTCCACTAAGGAGGAGTTTAAACCCCTGGAAACCGAGGAGCGACAGAAACTGACTGTCACTACTCCTGCTGGCTTATAAACTTCAGAGGCAGAAGAACCTGCACCCTCACATAGACACAACTTTGCTCTGGAATCAGAAAAGGTGACTGGTTTCCTTCCTAGTCACCAAGAATAGCAATGCCTGAAGGGACAGCCTTGGTTTGAAAGAATTAGGCAAAGTGCTCAGCTACAAGGGAGGATTCCATGAGCACAGGGGCTTCCTCAGCAGTAGAGGGTCTTCCTTGAGGGAATGCTCCTCTTAGGTAGACCAACTGCCAGAATGCCTACAGCTGATCTCTGGGTGGGGCTCCAGTAAATCAGCAATGCAAGCCACAATCTCAGACTGCAAGTTTACTGGAGGTAATGTCTTTCCTGAGTACCTAATCCTGTCTACCATGCTCATTCTATCCTGATCCTTGCTGCCAATGCCCTGCTGTGTCTGATCTTGGATCGCCTTGACTTTTTCTCTTGGAGTCACCCCTGCTGTTTGTCAGAAGTGAATCGATTAGGCCTTGGATTGTTATTGGACCTTGTTTTTGGATCCTCCCTACTTCACTTATCTTACTCTCTGGTAGGACTCAGGTTGTTTCCTAACCTTGATCTCTGGATTTTTCTTATATAGATCATCTGTTTGTGGTTCAGTTCCATGCTACTAACAACCTGCCCTCTCACAAACAGAACAAATACTGTATGAAAAAAAACATTAGGATTGGGAGAAGTTTGCAATATTTTGGACCAATAGATTCCCTTGACTCTACGGCCCAGAGGAAGCATGCAACTTAAATTATTTTTTTAATGATGATGATAATACTATTTTAAAATATGATTCACCTATGCCACAAATGGTTTTCCTTTTAAATCTGGCTAATGAAAGGAAGACCATCACTGCAACTCATCATATTATTACCTCTGAAGCAGAGATGTAAAGTGGCTGAGCAAAGCACAGTTCCAAGTTAATTAGTGACAAAATCTATTGAGATAAAAAGAGAGAGAGAACTGCCTACTGTGCTTTGGTCAAATATATTTACATCTCTACACCAAGGCCTTCACCAGAGATTAAAGGTTAGATTTTTCAAATTGCACATGATGGGCTAAAAACTTAATGAAGCTAGCCGGAGGCATGAATTGAACAGGATTCAACGATAAAACTGGTGATAAACCCTCGAAACAAATGGCACTAGAAGATAACTTGTATTTTAACATTAATATTTCTTAAGCCAGCACACATCTTCTATGACTATTCATCATATAATTTTTTTTTAAAAAAATGCATCTGGATCAACTTAGTTCAACTTTATTATGATGATGACTGTAGGTCAACCATGTTAAATATGCAAGACTGCAATAGAATAACAGAGCATGTAATAGTTACAATTGAAACAAAGCAGACTGAAATTCATTTTACAATTAAGTCTGAGTTCCTAATCTAGTTATTGCAGGGATTTAGTCATCTGTTTTTTTATTGTACTGCATCTGAATCTTTTTCAGGGTAAGAAACTCAGTTGCCTATGGAAGAACAAGTCTGATTATATCTAAATATCCGACTATTTATTTATTTATTTATTTATTTATTTATTTATTTATTTATTTCCACCCTGCCTTTCTCATTAAAAAGGACCCAAGGCGTCTTACGTCATTAAAAAACAGTAAGACAGTATTTAATGCCAACAATGGTGAGTATACAAATACAAAATGATCAAACAAATACCATACAAAAGAACATTAACAACACCAAAACACATTCAAAGTAGTAAGGTACAACAATCCATTTAAAAACATAATTTAGTCCTGCCTAACTGGGTTTTTTTTTTGACACTGTGCAGAACTCTACACCTCTATCATGTCCTTCTCTATTTGCTTTTCTTCTAAATTACATAGAAAATTAATGTACCTTTCCTGCCACCTTAGAACCCACTAGGATGATATACTTAGGTTTTTTATCTCTAGTGTGTAACACTTTACATTTGCTTACAATAAACCACATTTGCTACTTTAATCACCAGTTTTCTCAGTTTGGATGGATCCTTTTTGAGTTCTTCACCTTTGCTCTTTTTTTTTTTAATACCACTCAGAGTAATTTGTTGTGGCTGGTAACTTTGGTCACATAACTGATTTACAGACAATTTATGAACAAATTAAAAAGAACTCATTTTTTGTAAATAAAATTAGAATTGCAGAGAGGCGATACATCCTTCTCTGTGCTATTGTGTCCCAGTCCTGCTCTCCCATCTTGGTGGTGGCTATTAAACATAAAACATTCGTTAATTGCCTTCATGAGATTCAGTATAAAACGTAGTTTGATGCTAAGATATTGTGTTCACTGATAACTGCAGGCCACTTGCCCTTTCAGCCTAACCTAGTTCATAGGGCTGATGTGAGATAAAATATTGCAAGAATCCTATATGTGTTGGCTGTGCATGGGGGGTGTCAGACTTTGGTGTGGGGGGGGGGCTACAATTTCAAAAATTTTCCAGTCATAAAAGGTTTAGGTTATGCTGGTTAGAGAATTCTGTGAGTTATAGCCCAAAAGTAAAATTTCCAAGGTTAGGGAGGGGCTATAAATCAAATTGGGAGCTTCAGCTAGGGTTGATGGTTGAAGCCAATGTTCCCTCTAATTTTTGGCCCTGCTGTGCAAAATCCTCACCCCATGTGCATGCACGGGGGTGGGGTTCCAGCCAAAATTAAGCAGGTGCCAACTCCAGCTGCTGGTGCACATCCCCAATGGAGTTATGTGCGTGCGTGAGTGCACACAGCTTTGAGGGAACATTGGAAGCTATACTCAAAAAAGTAATATGTTCTCCAGAGTATGGTAAAAAAAATACCTCCTTCTCATTCAAAACATTGTCACCTTGATGCACCCTTCTTGTATCTCAAGGAAACACAAGAGATGAGCTCCAAGCTTTGATCCCCTAAAGAGAGAGAGATAGAAAGAGAGAGAGAGAGAGAGAGGGCCTCTCTTCTTACTTAGAACGAAGTCCATTAAATGTAATGAAATTTTCTTCTACTAAATGCAGGTCAATTGGATTGGACTAGTAAAGATGATGTAACTGTAGATAGGAGTAAGAGGCATACCTGCTGCCTGTACACCTTGACACTATAAAAGCTTGTGTCTCGTTTCAGCTCTTTCACAGCACTAGTTATGTGCTGCATAGAGAGTGAGGAATTTAGTGGGATTATGCTGTAATATTTAGTTGGGATGGAAGTTAAGGTATGAAAGAATGAATCAATGTGTCCATGTTTTAAGTGAGTAGTGAAGGCATCGATTTATGGTCTGAATTTCTGTACTTTTGGGAACACAACTTCAACTATAACATTTTGCTTTAAACTAAAGATTTCTTCCCTTTCTAAAATTTCTTCATTTTTTATAATAGAGGAATACACAGCCATCAACACCAGACAAACAAAACCAGTCCTTACTTCACAATGTAGGTTAAGAGGGGTCCCCTCCAAAGCTACTGTATAGATAAAGCAAACATTCAATAGCCACATAACATCTAAGACTAAGAGTCTCCCAAACAGTTGGATCCATAAGGAAACCATACCTTAAGAAGGTGTTGCCATTTAAACCCCCCTCTCTCTTAAAGAAGCAGGCATTTCATATTACAAACTATTACAATTTCTTCCCCCCACCACACCTGGTGTGCTGCTCAGAGGTTTCCCCAAGGAAACACATTTTGGGATCAGACATGCTCTAACAAAACTCATTCTACCCAAGAGGTGAGGTGGAAAGAAGAAAACTATAAATAGTCGGTTTTAGTAAAAGACAAAGGTAGGGACTTCAGGTTTCAGAAGATGGCTTGGCAGAATGGTAGAACTACAGCACTGGTGAATAATAATCGTAATAAAAAGATTGTCAAAAAGAAGGAAAACATTAAAGTTTCCACCACTAATTTCTGTTATAGGGAATAAAGGTAATAGGGAAACCTCTTATCAACTACAACTCTATAATAAAGCCACCATAAAATTCAGCATAGTTTGTAACTCCTAGAACACTCATTTCACCCTAAACAATGTCCACCATTTCTAATCTTGAGAGAATCACGGTGGGAAAGAACTGATCCCAACCATAATGCTGACTAAAGTAGAACCTGTTTCAGCCTTTCTGCTTAGCTGGCATCTCTGTTGAGGCAGAACAAGCATCAAAGAAACCTATTTAGTTTCCTCATGTCACTGCCTTGATTTATGAGACCATCACAAGTCCATTTTATTAAGTCAAGGTGCAAAACCTTTCTAGGAACAATTCCATTACCAGGTGGCTTTCTCACTATGAACCGTTACATTTGGGGGGCATGTGTGGTTCAGAGGCCAGTAAAATAATTTCGCTTATCACAGGAGGGATAAAACGTGAATGTGATTAAGATGGTCTCATTTTTACAAGAGAAAATCATATCCAATGAAAGGTATATTGGGCCAGTACCTCTATGCCCAAGTCATTAAATTCTAATTTTTGCCCACCTATAATGAAGGACTGAAACCATTAAAATAAGTACCTAGTGATAAATCTCAACACTTTTCTCCAGGTGTGTACAGAAGCTGTAAGTCAGATATGCAATTTAGGGATCTGTGAATGCAGCAGTAAGGGAAGTTCTGTCTCCTTTGATCTTGATTAAGAGCACTTTATCTGCCAGGATTAATGTGCCTCTGTGAAAGGCAGGAAAGTGAGTTAAACACACTTGAATAGAGAAACAAGAGGAACTTTATACTAGCAAAGTATGCCTTTCTCTGGCTAAATGTGATATCCAGGTATCAGCTATGGCAGTCCATGCACAGGGCCAGCTCAGGACATTTTGCTGCCTAAAATGAAATGGAATCCCCACAACACACCCAAATGAAGCTGCTGAGTGCCTAAGTGACTTTAACACAAGAGGCAGGAAATCCCATAAGCATCTCTGCCTATGGCTGGCTGTAAAAGTACAAGGGCCATTATTTTGTTGGGGACTTCCATGGATTCAACTAAGGTTGTAGAAATGGTTGCATTATTTGGTGAGGTGTCTGTTGTATAACTAGTGGAGCCAGATGTGCAACGAGTTGTATAACTTGTCACACAACAGATAATGCAACCATTTGCATCTGGTTAATTGCACTCATGGAAATCCCTGATAGGGTACTAGCCAATAAATCTGAATGTGTAAAAATCTGCTGCTCTTTCTTGACATCCAAAATATGTTGCTAGAAGCAGTTGTCTCATTCTGCATAATGGTAGAATCAGCCTATCCCTACACAAGGGCATCGTCTGAGGGCACATGATGGAGCCACCTTATTCCTGGATCTGGTCAATGACTGGACAGCATCATAGAATCATAGAATAATTGAGTTGGAAAGAGCCTATAAGGCCATCGAGTCTAACCCCCTGCTCAGTGCAGGAATACAAATCAAAATAGATCTGACAGATGGTTGTCCTATTTTCTTTTGAATATTTCCAGCACCGGATCACTCATCAACTCTTGAGGTGATTGGTTCCATTGCCATACTGCTCTAACAGTTAAGAGGTTTTCCTGATTTTCAGCCTAAATCTTATAGCCTGAGCCCATTATTATGATCGAGAACAGGTCCTGGGATAGAGAATAAGCTCCCTAGTAACCCCTCTCTATGTTACCCTGAGTTCCCTGTTGGAAGAATGATGGGACATGAATACACTAAATAAGTGAATCCAGTCTTCTGTGCTATGCATACCAGCTTCTAATGTTGTGAGTTTGTCATGACAACTACCAGGGCATACATTTGACTCAATGTTTCAGCCTTTTAGCCCCATTTTTGAGACATGAAGTAAAAGCTCGGAGTGAGGAAGCAAGCTGTGGGAAAAGACCATTCCTAGTCTTTTCTCTTCATTGTGTATTATAAATCATCCTATTTCTTTTAGCATGTTCAGTGGGGGCAGTTTCAATCAGGAATGTGGTGGTGGAAGAAAGGATGAACTGCCAGCACAAGATTGTCCCAGTCGAGATCACTATGTTTTTTGCCTTGTGTTTACTTTTAATCGTATTGAGCTGACGTATAATTGTGAGTGGTTGAATTCTGTCATAATTACCATTTACTGAAGTTCTACCTGCTCCAGAGGAAAGAAGGTGGCCTTATTAACTCTCTCTTCCTTCTTCATACTCTTGTGCAGAGAAACAGCCAAAATGCCAGTGTTGCAAACTTCTTCCAAACATACATTCCCCCCCACCCCAAACCTGTCATGTCTGCCCAGCTAGCTTGCAAATGAATCCTGTGCTTATCTCCTGATAACCAGTCATTAAATAAAAGCAAGCTACTTTGCATCTTGTTTATCTCAGAAATCTTTTACAAACACTCTGATGACAACTTCCTTTCTCACTGCAAATCCTGCTCGGTCTCTGTCATAGGGCTCCTTGAGAAGCTACACCGGGGAGCCAGAGGGTCCTTATTGCAACACAAGAGATCGTTTAAGAGATTTGAGGGGGAAGAGGGAAATGCACCCTCACTGCTTTGCTTCATCAGCTGGATGCTGACACCTTCCGTGAGTGAAGGAAGCCCTTCTATTCATGAAATATCTAACCTGGATTCAGTTTATATAGTTTGCCCCTAAATTACATGCAGGAAAGGGGCAGATTGCTCATAAAGTGAGACACAGTATCCTCTGTGCTCTAAATTGTTATGTCTTCCAGATTAAGCTGTCCCTCTTCAAGATGTTCTGTATTCCCACTTCTTACAGTGAGTCTTAATGCAAGGAGGTTTTCCGCTAGCATTCTTTCAGTATCCAGTGGCTGAGTGCTTTCGAGGCCCAACTGTGGAAGCCTGTCTGTGAGCACAAAAGGTCGCTCAGCAGGTTGCCAACTGTCAAACTCCTCTATTTTCATTCTGAATCTGGGTTCTCATTCTGTTTCCATGACTCTGAAACGGTACAGGAAGGTTAAACATACGTGAGACTCAAATTCTGCCATTTTGGGATGCTATTTCTATTTTAAGAATGGCTGCCATTTGATTGTAAAATTAACTGGTATTCTGGAATCATTTAAAATCACATCAACTTGAACCAGTTATATCTGATATTATTTATTTTCTGCTAGTACATGCAGTTTACAAATATAACTATATTCTTAGATTGTCAACTTGTCCTTCTATTCTGTGAGTATTAATACTTGGTGATCCATAGGGTCCCTTCCAACTCTGCAGTTCTAAGATGATGATGATTCTTTATTATTTATTTGTTATAACTGACTTCTCCTCATAGCTCATTGGGTTGCTGCACTAGGGCTGAGTGTTTGAATCCCCATCGTACGTCCCAAAAATCACCAGAAGGAGGGAGTGGTAACCAAATCTGAGTACATTTTATAGATAGAAAACCCCATAGTATCGCTGTAAGTTGGTAAAGACTGAATGGACATAATTAATTATGTCTTCTAAGAACTGAGAGAGTTTGAGCCAGTAGAATGGGATATTACTTTCATAATGCTCAATATTCCATTTAATTCAATGTTATTGCATGCACAGAATCTACACACCAATTATGCAAATTGCATAGAATTGTTCAGAATAGGATACATTCTTCAGATAATTATCCTCTCATATACATTTTGCTACCAGTTTGCTCTGTATTTCTACAGTGGTAGTGCCTAATTCAACATAAGGTGTGCTATCTGCTAATAGAAAATGCATACAATAACTCAAAGGCCTTTAAGCAGAAATGAACAAAAGCTTCAGGCAGAGTGGCCTGTGGACTAAGCAGCAGGACTCATCCTGATATTTCAGCAGGGCCATCTCAATGCTGTAATTATGAGCTGTTATGAGCTACCTGATTACAGCAGGTAAACTACTGCAAATGAAATATGCCCTCCCAACTTTAAAATTTGCTTGTAAGGCAATTACTCCAACCATTTTGTTATTAAGAAATTAGAGTTGTGACACAGTGGTTAAACTGCAGTTAAGACTCTAATCATGACCTGAATTCAATTCCAACGGGCTCAGAAAGCTGGCTCAGTTTTGACAGCCTTCCATCCTTCTGAGCTCAGTAAAATGAGTACCCAGCTTTTTTTGGGGGGGGGGGGCAATGTATAGACTGTATAATTAAATTGTAAACTGCCTAGAGAGTGCTTTAGACACTATAAGCAGCACACTTTGCTTCTACTTTTTGTTCTGTCTTATATCATCTCCCTACAAGGATAACAATATGTAAGATATGGGTGGCAATAATTGCAGGCATCATCTTTCTGAAAATAAACATTCGGCATCTTGAAAGTTTGCGGATAATATCTACACAAGATTTATTTTCACTAAAGTGTAATGCCACATTGCTTGTTCTATTAGATTCTACATTATACTAATTTATTTTCATCTGCCTCCTTATGCTTGACATAAGTGAGTTTCCAGTGCCTGGTTCCTCTTGGGTTTAGGACACATATTTGGTAATCTGTCTAATGGACTGTGAAAATGTGGTCCTTTATTTGCCTCAGTGGTTTGGTAAAATTGCCTAATGTCACATTTCTGGGTGACATTCAATCTGTAGGCTACCTTAAAGCCAAGAAAACCGCTCTGTCATCAAAGCCAGTGTTACCATTAGGCAGCTGCCTCAGAGATCAAATTGTGAAGGATACAGAGTGGACAGAGCTGTGTGTTCCATGTGATCTGCTCATTGTCCTCAAAGCTAGGCTACTGGGTCTCAGGTGCGACAGAGAATGTTGTCCTGTTGCTATGGTGGAAATCAAATTCAACTGCTCTCCAGTAATGTTTTGTACATGGCATGTAGAAAAATGCCTTTTGTCAACCGTGAAATGTCTTGGGCCAGCCCTGCTGTGTTAGAATAAATCAATGCAACAGTTATTCATATGGTGAAAGATGGAGTATAGGAAATACTCAATTTGGAAAAGAGCACAGTTGGATAGGAGCACAGAGATGGCAAATTTTGCTTTTGGGAAAGCCATATGACCAGTTCAGCTGGGTTTTCCTCATTTCTAGCAGTGCTCTGTGCTGCTTGTTTGGAACATCCCCTGGCCCTAATTCCAAACTTCCATTAAAAAAAGAGTGAGTCTCTAAGCTCTTACAGAACTGGAAAAATAAGAGGAAATGTGCAGTCACTGTTTGGACATTTAAGCCTTTCTATGTGGTTGAGTAATGAATTAAGCCATCCACGATTTCAGGAGCTTCCATACAGATACAAATTAAAGAAATGGGTAAATGTTGCAGTTATGAGTACACCTCGTCCTTTTGCAAACAGCTCAGAAGCCCATTTTCAGAGGTGCCAACACTGTTTCTGTGCAAACAGTAGAAAGAAAACAGTTAACCCATAGCAATGAATTTGGTGTAATGGATAGAGTGGTGGACTAGGAGTCGGGGGGCCTGAGTTCAAATCCCTGCTCAAACATGGAGAATCACTGGGTGTGTGGAAGTGGTAAAACCACTCCTTAAATATCTTACTTACCTTGAAAGCCTGATTAGGGTCGCTATAAGTCGGTTCTCACTTGACAGCATGTAACAAAAAGAGATGTTTTCAAAGCTGCAACATAATGCATCATACTGCATTTTCTGCTGTGGCAGAAGACTGGATTTGAAGGCCTGTGGGGTCCTTTCAGAGCTATTATTCCACAGGTCTACAAGTCTATCATTCCACTTCATTTCCCACAAGCTTCTGGGAGCATAAGTGGGAACTTAGCTGGATTCTGCCCTGAGGAAAGATGCAGTTGTGGCAGGGGAAGAGGGAGGAGGATAAGAGAGTATAAATTATTTGAACAGCATGTATTTTGATGGTTTTGTTGTTGCTGTGAATCTTAATTTTCTACAATCAGCGGTGATTACTATATAAATGATACCAAGGCCAAAATATATAAAATAAAATGAACAATACACAATTAATGTGCTTAATTTGGATAATATGAAAAATCCATTGTAATCAGCACCTTATACAAATGTCCATTATTGGCATAATGTACAAAATTAAAACACACTAAAATGCAGATAAAACATTCAACAGCTACCATGTGGCAGGGAACAGCCAAATGCATATTTAGGGCTTGGCATTCTGCGACAGCACGCTGCTTTGCCTCTGCATGATGGAATAGATGTATCCGGCTGTTATCAGGGTAAGTTCCTTAATAGTGCCACCTAGGAGGTGTCAAATTTTTCTCAGGTCGTCCCATCCAGAATGGGAGGAAAGGAAGACAGGCGGATATCCTTATACAAGAGACAGTAAAACAACATATGCTGCAAGGATTCAACCACTCCCTGACCACAAGGGCAGACTCTCAGTTCTGTGGGTAAACCCATATATCTGCCCTGTGCTAAGTTCGAAGGTACAATATTGCACCTAGCAAGGTTAAATGCCCATCGATCTTGTGGATGCTCTAAGACTTAGAGGTAATTCGGTCTTCTGCCATGGGAGAGGGGCAACTGAAAATATAGTGGGGAACAGACCCTTTGTGCAGCGCTATGCAGGGTTTGCCCCTCAATATCCAGAACTCTGTTTTTGATTGTATGGAATACCTTGGGTGGGGGTATTGAACCCAGAAGATCTGGTGACAACCCCAGGGTCTTGATTTTCTTGAGGAATAGGGCCAAACCTTTTGGAAATACACTATCAGAAAGCAGCGCTTGGAATAAGGTGTCCTGGGCTGAGAAGAATCAGATTCTGACCCAGTATTTAAAGAATCTGAGCCAAGCCAGGGTCTCAATCCTGTGTTGGCCACCTTCAAGACATAGGGTTGCATATGAGACACAGCGGGGCAGGCCAAAGATTTTATACAGGAACGTTGATTGGACCCTTTCCATGGAGCTGTGGAACGCAGACATCCAGATGGGGACACCATAAAGAAGCTGTGCTGCTGATTTGGCATTAAAAATATGTAGCACAGCAGGGATGTACGAGTGGCCCCAAGTACGATGAAAGCGTAAGACAGCCTGCTCTGAATGCCTTTAGAAGTCAATAGTCTTGAAAAGCTTTTGGTAAAATGGAGTAGAGAATATGTGTTTGGCTCTGTCGCTGCTGCTCTTTTAATGTGTATTATAAATATATGTTTTATAATATGAGGTTTTTTAAAAAATATGTTACACATTTTCTTGAGTGAAATGAGGAAATTGTGTAAATCTACAGAAGAAAAAAAATTGATTTTTCCTCAGGTTTGTTCACTGCTCTGAGGAGCTAGGAACCCAGTCTAGTTTTTCTCTTCATTAACACTGGTTGCAGTCTTCCCCACAAAGCCTCATTCAACTGCCTGGCAATTAATTGGTTTTGTTGTTGTTGTTGTTGCTGTTGTTGTTAATGTTGCTGCTATTTTTGTTTTTCAGTGTTTGGAATGGAAAAGATGGAAGACCCTGAAGGATCTATGTAAAAAGCATCTGACTATAACCTGGGAGATGAAAAAAGACTCAGGAATGCAGGCCAAGAAGATGAATACAAATTTTTTAGAGTCCAGACAGTGTGACATATCACACCATTTTTATACCACTGCGTTCCTCCTGTCAAGTGAAGAAGTAAAAATACATTTGCAGATTTGGAAACCTACAAATGCTTGGCACTGCATGCACAAACATCCATCAACAAACTTGCACAATTGATATATGTGCTATAGAAAACAGACACATTTCGTCCATGTACTATGGAAAACATAAGTGTTACAATTGTATTTTTCCCCCAGTCCATTGTAATGTATAAGACTGCCTTAACGCTGAAGTAGGCTTGTCTATATTTTGCTATCACTGTTCGAAAGATCTGTTCTCCCGACAGCTTTGAAAGCAGGTATAATAGATTTGTCAGGTAGTGTATCTGCTGTAAGTTCAGAGCTGTCAGTATGTTTCTAAAGTGAGCATCTATCAAATGGAAGCAAGAAGAGTAGAAAATACACCCTCTTTTCCTTTCACTATCATCTAAGAGATCTTTCATTATGTTGCTCCTTTGTATCAGAATGAACATGCTACTAAATGTTAATCCCGGTAAATAAGCTCAATAAATCACAATATGAAGTTATTTCTGGCTGTTCTCCTATGTCTCCCATCTCAATCATAACCCCATCCTTCGAAAATTCAGGTGAGAGTTGCATAACTATATATTTACTCATAATGTAGGCTTGCTTTTCAGGATATGATGTAAATATATCCATCTCTAGATCATTGAGTACACTGACACCCTGGATACCTTGGACTGCCAGAAAGATGAACAAGTGGGTCCGAATCAAATCAAGCCTGAATTATCTCTGGAGGCAAAAATGTTGAAAATGAGCTTGTCCTACTTTGGACACATCATTAGAAGATTCTCTGGAAAAGACAATAATGCTGGGAAAGGTTAAAGGCAGTAGGAAAAGAGGGAGACGAAATATAAGATGGATCAACTCCCTAAAGGAAGCCACAGGCTTGAGTTTGCAAGAGCAGAGTAAGGTGGTTGAGGACAGGATATTCTGAAGATTGCTCATTCATGGGGCCATAAATTGGGAGTAACTTGATGGCACGTAACAACAACTAGATCTTTGTCCAGAAGACACTAAATGATCAATGGTTGATGGTATTCTAAAACTGGTTGGTAACTTCAGCCCTTGTGTGTGTCAGTTTTCTGTTTCCAGAATAGCCCCAGGTCAATACACACCCATCCACACCCAAATATGCAAAATAACAACAAAATAAATTCACTGAAATTGGAAGTGACTATAAGTCTACTTACATGTTTGGAAATAGATTTTTGGAGGGATCACAAAGCATTGGACATGTGTATGTATGTTTATGTACACCTATTTACCCCCCCTTTTTTTTTTCCTGCGGGGAGATGAGTCTGGAGACCACAAAAACAGCCTCTAGGCTGTGCTTTGCCTACATCTGCACAGAAACAACTTTGGTTGGTCCAGACCATTCTATTCTGCCTTAGACTAATTATGAACAATAATAACAACAAAATGCAGCCAACTGCCAAAAGCTCAGGAAAATAAGATGGACTACATATGTCTGACAGAAACAACCTCTGGGAATGTTAAGATCTGAGGACCTGATCTACAGTTTTGTAATTTCTTTTACCTGGTTGTTTCGTGTTCAGCAGCCAGATGTTCATGTGGTGGGATCAACAGGAGATTTTGCTGGGAATCGTTTGGGTCCGGTGAGGTCACCACCATTGTCAGGGAAGAGTCTGTGGTTTGCTCAGTGCAATTCATGAAGATATACTAGGGGAAAGCTTTTATTGTGTGGTTGAACAGAAAATAGACAGCTTCTTTATTTAAAACTCTATTCTTGGTTCTTTTTGTCCTGTAGAAATAAGAGACTAGTTTAGAAAATAATTTTCTGCTTGGTTGTCTCACTATACATTTCCAGAGTCTCAGAACTATACAAAATATCTGTGATTACATGAATAGATTCTCTCTTATAGGAGGCAAGGGATTAGCATTATAATGAGAGTTCAGATTTTGATATGAAATAATACCTAACTGTCTAAGCCTTCTGTTTTGTTCTATCTCTTTCCCTAGAACTCAGCTGTTCTTATTTTGTTAATCTGTAGAAGGAACACCTTCTCCTAAGAGTGAAAGCTATTTTAAAGTATGCGACCAATTTTGGTTGAAATATGTATATTTTCATCACAGCAATCTACTTGGTGCCCACAAAATAGGCCTGATCATATTTAATTATGGCATAAGTGATGAATGGGGATTATTTGGCCCAGCGGATATTTTGGAGTACAGTTCTCAGAAAGTGGGTCATACCACCAGGAGAGTCAAAGGTTCCCAACCTTAATGCAAGAGCTTTTACAGAGACCATTCAAGTTCAGTACAAAATTTTGATTTTAGGTTTCAGTGTTGAAAAATGCATGCTCAGAACAGGGAGTCTGGCAGGAACAACTCACCACCTTTCTCCCGGTACCATGGGGGCATCCTGTGGGAAGAGGAAATGGTGAACAAAGGCCCCTTTGTTTTGAGAACTGGAGTGTGAAACCCAACCTACATTTGCCCGAGTGGTAGCCTTAAAACAACTTCCTGCCTCATTTAAGACAGAGGTGCCTGGCAAAAAGTCACCTTGCTAAGAACTTTACATCAAAGAAGAACCACCTAGTAAATCCCATCTTGCCACATATATTTGGACTTTTGGTACTTGCATTGAAGAAGTGGGATTTACCCATGAAAGCTCATCTCATATAGTGTATGATTTTTTATTTTTTATTAGTGACCTATAAAGGTATCACCTATTCTTGCATTTGTTTGATTTTAGTGGCCACACTTAAATTGAACTGCCTGCAGTTCTTCTTACAGCCCTGCAGGTGGTGCTGTTAAAAAAACTGCATGAATAGGCAATGAGACAGGCTTTTTCCTATTTCCATTGCCAGCTTCTGACTCAGAGCCTTTCTAGTTAAGCTGTTAGAAACATTTAGAAAAAACAAAACAAAATAAAATAAACAGAAGTGTTACCCAGGAAGAAAATCTTTAAATTTTTTTAGAGAGAATCAGGGAGAGGCTTTACTGGGGAAGTGTATGCTGGCACTGCTCTCTGTGTGTATGTGCTCATGAGGTAAGAGGCAAGGGAGAATTGCTTTATGTGTGTACTGTGCACGCCTTGCCCTCCCTTTCTGCATTGGTACAAAGCGATTACACAAGAGAAAGAATTCAATTTCTTAAAAATAGAAGGGTCTCTCATAAGGAGGGAAAGCTATGGGTTGGGGATGTGGGACTCTGAACTGATTTGCATTTTTCATTGCACTTTGTGATCACTGGAAAAAATGCTATGGGGTCCAAGCCCCATAGCATTTCCTGCATTTTTGTGTGAATGTGGTTGCCCCTTCAGTTAGGTTGTAGAATCATAGCACTGCAGAGCTGGAAATGATCTGAGGGTCATCTGGTCCAGTTCTCTGCCAATGCAGAAAATCCTCAATCAGAGCATTTCTGACAGATGGTCACCCATCCTTTGTTTTAAAACCTCCAGTAAAAGGTTATTCAGATATGGTCTCATGGTAATACTGAAGAAAAAGTGGAGATACTTTGTTATAGTGATACGAACATGACTAACTTTAGCCAGGTACATGCTTCTATAGAACTCCACAAGCTAATCTTTTATGTACATATACCTAGCTAGGCTGATGTGAGAATTATTGCCTACCTCAGGCCAATAGGCTGTGCTTTGCACTCATGAGGCTGGTTGCTCTGACTATTGTGGAACATCTGTTTGGAAGCAAGGCTGGATTGGGTTGCTAATCTTCACTGGCCTTTGTGTATTGGAGAGGCTGACTGTCATTCTCTGTCAGCATAATTTAATTTTCATGTGCCTCATGTAACTGATGGACATGTGTCAATTACAAACAAGCTGTTGCTTCAGCATTAGAAAGGACTTATTTCTTCTCACTTGGTAAAGAATGCTTTGTGAAAGAATCAGAATGGGTTTTAACTGTTACCCCAAGTCCATTTGCATCATATTCAAGCACAAACAAGTTATTTGGAAACATTTTGGCAGAAATTCCCACAATTGTCTCCCCACCCAGCTGTTGAAATAAAATAATAATAAATTGCTAACAATATACTGCTTCTTCATGTCACCACAAATTTGCTCCCTCACATAGCCACTTCATTCTGCCTAATAGTAGTGTGTGCTGGGTAGATTCAAATAACTCTACTTCTGTATCCCTTGAATGACCCTTATATTTTAAATTTCATATCTCCATAACTGATCTGTCATGCTGTTCTGCAGAGCCCATCTGAATCACACTGAAATTCAGGATGTAAATTTTAATACAGGTAGAAGTGTGAAACACTATCCAAAGTCATCAGGAACAGCTGTTTTCTATATAAACATGTGAGGAATGAAAAGCCCTGCTCATTCTTTCTTCATTGAAACCAGAGTTCTCTAACCATGACCTTGGCTAGTCCCCCAAAGATGCTATGTGGCATCTCCTTCAAGCCCTTTGTGCTGCTGCTAGAGGATTCAGATATTTCAAGGACTATAGGCTGAATCTCCTTTAGGTCCCTCTGCTTACACCAGTCCGGTACTAGGATTTGCCACTTGCCTGAAGCGTCTCTTTCTTCATAACCTCACCGTTTGGCTTTTTGCTCTCATCAGTCACCACCTCTAGTCTCCAGGTATTCTCCCAGCAGTTTTCTTTCAGACTGAAAGCTTACTTTTGGTTCAGCTCTGAAAAAATGCTTCCTTCCAGCCTTCTTCCAACTGACCACCACCTCTTATCAGTCATTAACTGATTTTTTCCCTCTTTGCCAGAATCTACGATAAATGATTTTAACTTCTGGAAGAGTAAACTCAGAACATGGTGCTGGGGGACTCTGTTTGATGCCTTGACCTTTAGCCTGTGGTGTCCCATGGGGTTTTGTTTTGTATTTGATATTTACATAAAACCAATAGCAGAAGTTATCCAGAGCTTTGGAGTTTGTTGTCACCAGTATGCGGAGGTCACCCAATTCTATCCCTTCTTTCCACCTGACTCCAAGGAAGCTATTCCTGTTCTAAACCGGTGTCTATCACTGGTAGTGGACTGGATAGAGGCAAACAGATTGAAATTTCATCCAGACGTTCCTGATGAGTCAAAAGTAGAGATGGGGACAAATAAAAAAATGGCGATTCATTTTGATCCGTTATTCGTCAAGGTTAACGGATCAACAAATACGAATATATGAATATTCTTCGACGAATCGATGAATCGATCTGTCGATTCATCTGCACTTTAAATTGCTATAACACTGGCCCCCAACCACCCAGAGACACCAAATGTGCAGGGAAGCTTCCGCAGACGCTTGTCTACAACTCCTGAAAGTGTGGTGAACATTGGATCACGGACCCCCGAGTTATATAGTCACAAAGAGGACCCCCCAGGAAAGCTCCCCCCAGGTACCTAGAGACTCCAGAATCACAACAGAGCTTCCTATGTCTTTCCCCAACACACCTGCCAACTTTGGTGAAAATTGGATATCGGACATCCAAGTTATTCACCCACAAATTGGGTCCCCCCAGGAGAGTTTACCACATGGCACAGAAGCCCATTCTGCCTACCAACCGCTGATCAGCTGATCAGAAGCCGATAGGCAGCCACCCCCCCACAGCCAGCCACCCCAACAGCCTACCCACACACACCCTTCCTTTCCCTACCTTAGCCCCCACCCCACTCCCACCGACACCCCCTTACCTTAATAGCTGCTGCTGAAGTCTCCATCAGGTCTTCGCAACCACAGCGTGTAAAAAGGGAGACTGGCTGCCCTTTGCAAAGATGGCGGCTGTGGCTTCATTTAGGGTAGGGAAGCTGCAGCTGCCATCTTTGCAAAGGGCAGCCTGGATTCCCTTAAGGCAGGCTAAGGGAATCCAGGCTGCCCTTTGCAAAGATGGCAGCTGCAGCTTCCCTACCCTAAATGAAGCCGCAGCCGCCATCTTTGCAAAGGGCAGCAAGTCTCCATTTTTACATGCGTGGCTCCGAGGCCAGAAGACCTCGGCAGCAGTGATTAAGGTAAGAGGGTGTCGGTGGGGGTGGGGTGGGGTGGCGCGGGGCCTAACGTAGGGAAAGTAAGGGGGTGGGGGGTAGGCTGTGGTATTGGGTGGCTGTGTGGGGTGGTGGCTGCCCTTCTGCCACTGATTAGCTGATTGGCGGCCGGTAGGCAGAATGTTTTTTGTTTTTTTGTTTAATACGAAGGACGAATAAAAACGGGTAAATATTCATCCCTTCGTATTTGTGGGGATCTCTGGAACCCACAAATACGGATCAACGAATATTTAACGAATCGGCTATATTCGTCGGAAAAAGCGATCCATTTTTATATTCGTCCCCATCTCTAGTCAAAAGGCAGATCATGGAATTCAGCCTGTGTTGGATGGGATTACACTCCCCCTGAAGGTCACAGTTTGGGAGTACTCCTTGACTCATCTTTGCGCTTGGAAGCCCAGATCTCAGCAGTGGCCAGGAGTGCATTTGCACATTTAAAGCCAGTGTGCCAGCTGTGCCTGTTCCTTGAAACATCCGATTTGGCTACAGTGACACCTTAGTTCCATCTTGTTTGGATTACTGCAAGCTTTTGAAGAAAACTCTAGGTTTGGAAACTCGAGCTACTGCAAAAAGACTGGGACTGGTTACAGACTACTGTTCTGTTTCCAAGCCCAATTCAACATGCTAGATATGACCAGCGAAGCCCTATGTGGCTTGGTTCCAGGCTATCTGACAGACTGTTTCTCTTCATATAATCCTTACTGGGTCTTATGATTATTTGTGGAAGTTCTTCCCTTGGTCCTGTCACCTGTGCAGGTATGTTTGACAGGAACCCAAGAGCAGGCCTTCTTGGTGGTTGCCCCCAGGTTATGAAATGCTGCCTCTCTCCCTCCTTTCTTTTAGGCAGCAAGGTTATTCCAACAGGTTTTGGGTGTTTAATATGCAATTTGAACATGGTCAGTTGCCCTTCATTTGCTGTGAATATATCCTTTTAAATGCTTTTATATTTCTAAATTTTTATATGATGGTTTTAATAATTCCTCATTTAATAATTTAGCTACTGCATGTATGTTGTTTTTAGTTCTTGTCTTGTTAAACAATTTGTGAGCTGCCTTGAGTCCCACTGCTGAGAGATAGGTGGCATAGAAATGTAACTGACGAATAAACAAGCAAACCATCCAACTACTGGTCAAATTTGTTGATGTTGCTGAACAATTCAGAGCTAATGTGAGACATTTTGCTGCCTGTGGCAGAGCAGAGAAGTGCACCCCCCTTCAAATTCCAGATGTGCTCTGCATTTCCAAAGCCAGCTACCTTATTCTGGCAAATGAGACAGAAAATCCCAGCTCTCTACGAACCAAATAATAAGATTGTCACAACAACAAATTAAAAACTCAGTATCTGCTGCCTGAGGCTGCCATCTCACTCTGACTAATGGTAGGACTGGCCTTGAATTTTGGGTTTCTTCATTTCACAGAATCCCACCACTGCATGAAACAGAAATATATATCAGGATGTGTGAAATGCTGTCTCTTAGGCTGTGAAGGGGTCTTTCAAATCCAGATTGGAGGTCAGTTTGGGGCTTAGGGATCCTGTTTCAGTCCAGGATGATTTTTGTACTATTTGACACATATTGTTCCCCTAATCCAAATCAGTCTGTGAATTCAGCTTGTTGTGCCCTGGAACCAAATTTGACTATTTTGCTTAGATCTAGAATGAGCCTCTGGATCAGGCTGTTTAGGCTAGTACTTTGGGGTTTGTCCAAAGTCAGTGCAGAGAGTATCTACATCATTGCTGAATGGGTACCAGTGTCTAGTGGTGCTGACATTTAGAGTTAGACATGGCAGCAGTGGCATATCCATGGGATGATGGCTTGATGTGCCTCCTTATTTCTGGCAGGGATCAACCACAACAGCTTGAAACATGGCAATCTAATGATCTGAGCTGCTGTTTGGAAAGTGATGCTGTGTTGGGTCATACAGTGGAACAAAAACAAAAAGGACTGGGACATCCACTGAAGCTGTCTAGCAAGGAGAGACAATATGTTGTCCCTTGTAAGTAAGAAGCTCACATATATGCTTTTTCTGTTACATTATAGCCCCTGAACAAGGCTGAAAGTGTATTAGCCAAAACGCGTTGGGCTCTTATCTTTGAATAAAAATACTGATACTTTTTTTTACATCCTGGGACTATCGTCTCTCCTTGCTAGACAGAGTCATACAGTGACCACATATAGATTCTAAATTGACATATAGATCACGCCAATTTGTGGTTTGGACTGTGCAGACCATCCCTAAATATGCAAATGAATTGCAATACTGTTTTATAATACCTTTTTAATACAGCACTTAGAGATGAATATTTGTCTTGTTTTTAGTAAATATAATCTTATGTATTTATTAAATCTATTTGCAATCTATAACTTAAACTTTACTAGTCTATAACTGAAACATCTATTTGAAGAAAAACATTAAATTGTTCTGCAACAAGTAGGAAAGCTGAATGCAGTGAGATTCTCCACATAGAACTGAAAATGCATATTGAATACCGTCTGCAATAACCCACTATTGTTTACACACTGAATGGCAGGAGCATCCAGGAGTATTCTTTGTCATGTTCTGGAGAGCCCAGGGACTGAACTGGTAACTTTGTACATGCAAAGCTGAGCTATAGTCTCTTTTTCTATAATCTGCATACTTTTCTGTGCATTTCCATAAGTAAATGGGATAGAGTTTTTACTTTTAAAAAACAAGGTAAGTTTGAACTTTAAAGGACGGGAGCTGGAATATCCCTGAGGTAGTCAGGGCCTACACACATCTACACATACCATCATGTGTATTTTTTTCTTGACATTGGTCTGAATTACCAAAATCTATAGGATGAGAGCTGGAATACTGAACTATAAGTTCTGAAAGTAAACTCTGAAATGCTGAATTTGCATGTATAGCACAGTCCGATGTGTGTTTACTCTGAAGTACCACAGAAGTATTCTGTGGCTAGAATCCTACTAGACATTTATGCCCGCACAACAGGAAGTGTGGAAGTTGCCATAGCTGTAGTATCATTTACATGGAAGGCCTCTGCCTGGCATGCACCCACTACTTCATCAATTAGCTGCAATTAGCAGCAGCAACGTCCACAGCTGCTCTTGCATGCATGTTAACATCCAGCAGGATTTGGGCAAATATACATTTAAAATTAATAATGTGGATTGTTTCCTTACAAGATTAATTCCAGCAACAATGCCAGCCAGAATAAATCATTGGGAGGTATTACCCTGGAGAACAGCCTTTTCTTTGCTGTGTGGCAGGAAGGAAGACGGCTAATGGTAAAAAGGCAAAACTAATGTGTTTCAGAAGCAATGCTGTTAAAGCCAACTGTGCTTTTACAGCAAATTGCTGCCACCTCATATACCACGGGCGCTTATAATTAGTGGAAATTTCAAGACCCTGGTTCAGCTGTCTAACAGCAGCAACACTTTACAAAGCATCGTGATTTTATCTGTGCCTTTTCTCATCAGTGTGCTGCAGACACATGGGACTCTGGTTTCATCTGTTACTGCCAAACTATTTTCACCTATTGCCAACTCTAGCTTTGGCCAAAATAGTCTAAGCTGTGTTTTCTATTTATTATCCTGATACTGCAATTGCTGAGCATAGGGTATTTAAATGAAACAGAATGTTTACATTTACAAGGACAACACCTACATTAGCCTGCTCTGTTAAGGCAACATGCACTATTTTCTAAATTGGTTCCTCTTACTCTGCTGTATCAGCAAGAACACATCAGGTTAGGGAAAATAAGCAGAAGTAACTGTATATCACCAAGTGATATCCTGCCCTCTGTCAAGATAAAATGAGTAGAAATCTTCTCCTATACAGTACTTGGTACATAGCAGGAAAATGAATTTCGTGATATTTTTTATCAGAGCATGGAAAGTTACTTTCTAAACAAAGCATGTCTTATGGCACCCTAAAGACTAACAAGTTTTATCCTGGCATATGCTGAGGCTACACTCTGTGCATCTGAAGATGCTTGTCTATATACATGCCAATTATCTATGCCTGTCTTATTATCTATGCCCAGTTTGGTGGTTCATGTTGGTTCATCCTCTGAACAGATGTTTGGCACTTCCCAGCCCTGACTCCTCTGGCGGGCACCCACTCAGAGGCAGCGCCTGCAGGAGATGGGGCAGGGAAGCCAGGGCACTGCCTCTGGGTGGTCACCCCCTGGAGGAGGCATGGCTGGAAACTGAAGAACACTTGTTTGTCCAAAGGACAAATTGAGTTTGTGCCCATCTCTACTACTATCTAATACATATGCTTTCATGACATATTAATATCTGCCTGTTCTAGTTATCTGAAGAAGTGAGATACAGTCCACAAAAGCACATGCAAAAATAAACCATGCTAAGATTTTAGTGCCACAAAACTTTATGTTTTTTTGTTGCAACAGTGGTTACCTTTTGGTTACTTTTTAAATGTTATAAATGTTCCTGTTCTTCATGACAATAGCTGAAATCAGTCACAGATAAGCGTAAGCCTATTGGATCAATGAAACTTACAGAGGAGTTGACTCTCCAGTTCCCCACTGATTCAATGGGCCTACTCTAAATGTGACTTACTACTGGATTTCAGCCAATGTTTCAAAAACATACCAAAAGCTGTTCATTTTAAATCATCTGAAGATGATTTACAGTAAAAACAAGTGTGAGACAACCAATTGGTGGAAACAATAAAACCCATGGAAACCATTTAAAAGGATTCCTTTAAAACCAGGAGTAACTGATCATATGAACAACTGGAGAATGCCCGGGCAAACAAATAAGTCTTGGGTTGACAGTAGAAGCACCAAACAGTAGGAGCTTTCCCAATTTGACATTCCACATCGTGGGTATCAGAAAAGGCGTCCTTCCTTTGCACTGCTGTCTTATGAGGAGGAGCTCTTTAGATGTTTTGCACTGTTTTTGTTCCCTGGTTGCTGTTGCTGTTGTGTGTCATGAAGTAGCTTTTGACTTACAGTGACTATGCCAATTAATGACCTCCAAACGGTCCTGTCACTAACAGCCCTGTTCAACTCTTGCAAACTCAAGGCCATGGCTTACTTTATTATTGGTGAATAACTTCTTGAGCGGGGAGGGAACCTACAAGTGCGCAGATTTGGATTCATGGCCACAGTCCATCTCATTTTAGGTTTTCCTCATTTCCTTTGCCTTCCAGTGCTCCTAGCATTATTGTCTTCTCCAGTGAGCCTTCTTGTCTCACAATATGGCCAAAGTATGCTAGTCTAAGTTTAGTCATTTTAGCTTCTTGAAATAATTCAAACTTGATATGATCTAGAACCCATTTGTCTGCCTTTCTGTCAGTCCATGGTATCTTCAAAGATCTCTTCCAACACCACATTTCCAATGAATCAATTCCCCCCACCCACCCGTTGCTTTCTTCATCATCCAGCTTTCACTTCAGTATGGATGGTCTTGGCCCTTGGCCTTCATTGACACAGCCTTACTCTTAAGGATTGTTTTTTCTAGATCCTTCCTCACTGCCCTTTCTTTTAAAATGCTCTCTTCTATTTCCTTGCAATGGTTATGACAGCAGTTCTTTGTCCCTGTGTGCAAATTGCTGAATAGTTGCATTTTGGATTCTCATTTGACGTCTGCCATTTTTAAAAACTTTTGCTTCTCATCTGTCATGAACAATCTGAAGAGTCATCCATTTAGTCTTTTCTTTTTGCTGCAGTGCTTCTTGGAAGCTATAGTTCTTTGGGAGATGCCCTCTCCAGACCTTAATGGGCAGCAAGACTACAACTTCCAGAAAGCACCATGGGAGGTTTCTTTTTTTAATAGTTGATGGTGCAGGTAAATAACTCAAAATCCTTCTCAGGGGAGTGGGTGGGGGTACAGGTGGGCAGATTTGGATCAGTGGACTGCAATTCTGGAATTCTTGGAGAATTTCAGGAATCGCAGTCCAAAAACACAAAAGAGCACTACCCTAGTAGCTTCAAAGGACTCCAGAATCTGGGAAATCTCCTTGAATTGAGGTGTCCATGTCAATTCTTCCCTGCCTTCAGAGTTCCAGATGAATTTATGGTTTGTTATAAGGCGGTGTCTTCACAGCATCTTTCTTCACATCATTCTTTACCACAAATAATGTGTCAGGAGGAATAGCTGTCACACTGTCATGAGAGAACTCTCTACAAGCCTGCATTCACCATACAGGTGTATCAGCTCTGACGCAAAAGTTTGCAAATGACACACACGATATATGAAGAGACACATACGTATTAACTGTGTCAATAATAATACTGAATTACGTCAAAAGCTAGTTCAAGATATATATGCACTTCTCAGTGTATGCTGTTTTAGAATTTAGTTAAGAGATATAGATGAAACATTCTACCTGTTATTTACATCCAGTGTGAGTTCTGCCTGATTTTGTCTTTCCAGAATAGCAGCCTATGGCCTCTTTTCTTCTCTTACTTATTTTCACTGGGAGTCCAGTTTTCCAACTGCTGCCTTCTGTGACTCATTGTTAAATCCATACACTGTGGTTTTCAAGGTTTCTTCACAAAGGCTGACCTCAGGTTTAATTGCCTTTCCTGTTTTCAGTCTTCACTGTCTGGTTTAATTCTCCTCTTCTACTGTTTATGTAGCACTGAGTCATTTGAAAAACATTTGGGTTACTCAGGCTTATTTAGACATGTCACTGTTCAGAGAAGTAGTGTGCATGCTCACCTGGGAGTATCAGTGAAATCAACTGGGGTTTGTTTTTGAGGAAACATGTGGATGATGACCCTGTAATTTTAACTTGGCTTTTCAACTGACTACCTAAACAGGCGGGCCCCAAAAGTAGCTTTCTAGGCCATTTAATGTTTCCAGTTTTTCTTGCTTGACATGCTGTTCATTTTGATTTATTGTCTTGTGACTGTTCCTCTCTCTTCAGTCAGCCTCTGACTATTCATATCATTCATTCTTCCATTATTGATAACAACAGCGCTCCTAAAAATAGTTTAGAAGAGCATTATCTGGCACTTTTTCAGAATCACCTCACTATTATGCTTGTAGAATACTGAGTGCCATATTTAATTGGCATTGTCTAAACATGCGAGAAAATGCTACTATTTAAAAACACTATCTAACCCTTCTTTTTATTAGAAATATGTGGAACCCACAGTCTTATTTGTCTGTGCAATGCTTTACCTGGCCAAGGATTATGTTGTTGTTATGTGCCATCAAATTATAATTATTATTGTTATAGTGACCCTAATAGGGTTTTCAAAATAGGTGAGGTATTTATGGAGTGGCTTTACCAGTTACCCCAGTGAGTTTCCATGGTAGAGCTAGGAAATCAAAGCCAGATCTTCTGATTACCTTTCAGTTACTCTATCCCCTACACCACAGTGAGTATGCCAAGGATGATGATGATGATTCAAAAATACCAGACACAGCCAATCAAAATTATAAAAACATTGACTGGTATTATATAACAGATACAAGTTTTAACCAAAAACCTAAGTATTGGTTAAATATCAGAGTAGTATGTATGCTGTTCCTAATATTGCCTTTTTTTTTGTAGCTCTGGTGGTGTAATTTCTGAGATCTGCAACTGCTTATAGTACTATGTGAAATTTCTTGATATTGTTCCCAAAGCCCCAATGACCACGGAGACCACTGAAGTGTGCTTCTTCCAGAGGTGAGGTGTTTCTCCATGTATAAGAGATGATTGATTTTTCCTGCTTGTTCTGAAATATGGTAATTTAAAATTATTGACATGGGGATTAGTGAGATATTAAACAGCAGTGGTGACAAAGAATCCCCCTGAAATATTCCTCTTTTGATGCTAACTTCCCCAATTTCTTCACCATGGGCCATTAGGACAGTTTCCCATTTTCCCATGTTTTTCTTGAGGAACTTCTGAATGTGTTTACTAATCCCCAATTTTGTTGTTGTTGTTTAGTCGTATCCGACTCTTCGTGACCCCATGGACCAGAGCACGCCAGGCCCTCCTGTCTTCCACTGCCTCCCGGAGTTGGGTCAAATTCATGTTGGTAGCTTCAATGACACTGTCCAACCATCTCGTCCTCTGTCGTCCCCTTCTCCTCTTGCCTTCACATTTTCCCAACATCAGGGTCTTTTCCAGGGAGTCTTCTCTTCTCATGAGATGGCCAAAGTATTGGAGCCGCAGCTTCAGGATCTGTCCTTCCAGTGAGCACTCAGGGTTGATTTCCTTCAGAACGGATAGGTTTGATCTCCTTGCAGTCCAGGGGACTCTCAAGAGTCTCCTCCAGCACCACAATTCAAAAGCATCAATTCTTCGGCAGTCAGCCTTCTTTATGGTCCAGCTCTCACTTCCATACATCGCTACTGGAAAAACCATAGCTTTGACTATGCGGACCTTTGTCGGCAAGGTGATGTCTCTGCTTTTTAAGATGTTGTCTAGGTTTGTCATTGCTTTCCTCCCAAGAAGCAGGCGTCTTTTAATTTCGTGGCTGCTGTCACCATCTGCAGTGATCGTGGAGCCCAAGAAAGTAAAATCTGTCACTGCCTCCATATCTTCCCCTTCTATTTGCCAGGAGGTGATGGGACCAGTGGCCATGATCTTAGTTTTTTTGATGTTGAGCTTCAGACCATTTTTGGCGCTCTCCTCTTTCACCCTCATTAAGAGGTTCTTTAATTCCTCCTCACTTTCTGCCAGCAGAGTGGTATCATCTGCATATCTGAGGTTGTTGATATTTCTTCCGGCAATCTTAATTCCGGCTTGAGATTCCTCCAGTCCAGCCTTTCGCATGATGTATTCTGCATGTAAGTTAAATAAGCAGGGAGACAATATACAGCCTTGTCGTACTCCTTTCCCAATTTTGAACCAATCAGTTGTTCCATATCCAGTTCTAACTGTTGCTTCCTGTCCAACATATAGATTTCTCAGGAGATAGATAAGGTGGTCAGGCACTCCCATTTCTTTAAGAACTTGCAATAGTTTGTTGCGGTCGACACAGTCAAAGGCTTTTGCGTAGTCAATGAAGCAGAAGTAGATGTTTTTCTGGAACTCTCTTGCTTTCTCCATAATCCAGCACATTTTAGCAATTTGGTCTCTAGTTCCCCTGCCCCTTCGAAATCCAGCTTGTACTTCTGGGAGTTCTCGGTCCACATACTGCTGAAGCCTGCCTTGTAGGATTTTGAGCATAACCTTGCTAGCGTGTGAAATGAGTGCAATTGTAGGGTAGTTGGAACATTCTTTGGCACTGCCCTTCTTTGGGATTGGGATGTAGACTGATCTTTTCCAATCCTCTGGCCACTGCTGAGTTTTCCAAACTTGCTGGTATATTGAGTGTAGCACCTTAACAGCATCATCTTTTAAGATTTTAAATAGTTCCACTGGAATGCCATCACCTCCACTGGCCTTGTTGTTAGCCATGCTTTCTAAGGCCCACTTGACTTCACTCTCCAGGATCTCTGGCTCAAGATCAGCAACCACACTATCTGGGTTTTCCGGGACATCCAGATCTTTCTGGTATAATTCCTCTGTGTATTCTTGCCACCTCTTCTTGATGTCTTCTGCTTCTGTAAGGTCCCTACCATTTTTGTCCTTTATCATGTCCATCTTTGCACAAAAGGTTCCTTTGATATCTCCAATTTTCTTGAACAGATCTCTGGTTTTTCCCTTTCTATTATTTTCCTCTATTTCTTTGCACTATTCGTTTAAGAAGGCCCTCTTGTCTCTCCTTGCTATTCTTTGGAAGTCAGCATTCCATTTTCTGTAACTTTCCCTATCTCTCTTGCATTTTGTTTCCCTTCTCTTCTCTGCTATTTGTAAGGCCTCACTGAACAGTCACTTTGCTTTCTTGCATTTCCTTTTCTTTGGGATGGTTTTTGTTGCTGCCTCCTGTACAATGTTACGAGCCTCCATCCATAGTTCTTTAGACACTCTGTCCACCAAATCTAGTTCCTTAAATCTCCCTACTTTAGCATTCCAGTCCCCTATAATGAGAAGAACATCTTTCTTTGGTGTCAGTTCTAGAAGGTGTTGTAAGTTTTCATAGAATTGGTGAATTTCAGTCTCTTCAGCATCGGTGGTTGGTGCATAAACTTGGATTACTGTGATGTTGAAAGGTCTGCCTTGGATTTGTATTGAAATCATTCTATCATTTTTGAGATTGTATCCCAATACAGCTTTTCCCACTCTTCTGTTGACTATGAGGGCTACTCCATTTCTTCTGCGGGATTCTTGCCCACAATAGTAGATATGATAATTGTCTGAATTGAATTCGCCCATTCCCATCCATTTTAGTTCACCGACGCCCAGGATGTCAATGTTTATTCTTGTCATCTCCTGTTTGACCACATCTAGCTTACCAAGGTTCATAGATTTACATTCCAGGTTCCTATGCAGTATTTTTCTTTGCAGCATCGGACTTTCCTTTCACTTCCAGGCGCGTCCACAGCTGAGCGTCTTTTCGGCTTTGGCCTAACCACTTCATTAGCTCTGGAGCTACTTGTCCTTGTCCTCCGCTCTTCCTCAGTAGCATGTTGGACGCCTTCCGACCTGAGGGGCTCATCTTCCAGCATCATATCTTTTAGCCTTTGGTTTCTGTCCATGGAGTTTTCTTGGCAAAGATACTGGAGTGGCTTGCCAGTTCCTGCTCCAGGTGGATCGCGTTTAGTCAGAACTCTGCACTATGACCTGTCCGTCTTGGGTGTCCCTGCATGGCATAGCCCATAGCTTCTCTGAATGACTCAAGCCCCTTTGCCACGACAAGGCAGCAATCCATGAAGGTGTTAATCCAGCTTTATGCAATGAGTCAAATGCTTTTTATAGTCTATCTAGGCCATGTTAAGGTTTGTTTTTCATCTTTTTGCGTTCTTCAGTATCATTTAATTGATAAGCAACTGATCTTTCATGCCTCTTGACTTTTCAAAGTTCCCTTTCTGTTCAATTGGTTATAGGGAGTTTTCAGTTAAAATATATTGTTATAAGTTATAAGTTAAAATATATTGATCTTGTTAGTACTCCTGTGCGGAAGGCATGGAATTGGTCGATAATTACTGGGTTCATTGCCCTTTTGATTATCTTTTATTAGCAGAAATGTGCAACCTGTTATCATCCAATCTTCAGTTGTAGAATTTTGAAGTAAGTGATTAAATTGCACTGCTATATGTTGATGGAGAATTGTTAAGTGCTTTAAACAAAATCTGTGCAGCTCATCTGAAACAAATGCACTCCAATTTTTCACAGCCTTTACTTGCTTCTTAATCATTTCAGTAGTTATTACAATATCATCCATTTGTTTTCGTTGAGTTTCTTTTAAAATGTCTTTAATCCATGAGGTGTTTTTGTTATGTCCGGTTGGGCTTTCCCAAATTTCTTTACAAAATTTTAGAGCATCATCCTTACATGGGCCTAACTTTTTTTGCTCTGCATTTTCTCCTAGTGATATATAGAATAATCGTTGGTTATTTAGAAATTGCATGTTTTCTCTATATTGTTTCAAGCATCCATCATATCTTTCAGTTTTCTTTGTTGTAACTGTTGCCCGCTGTTTTAATTCTTCCATAGTTTCAACAATTGTTTTCCTTTCTAGGTCATATATTTTGCATAGTCTGGCTTTTATTTTTTTCATTTTTAAGTTTTGAATCATTCAGGTGTTTTAAGTTGCTAATGTCTGCACGTAATTTGTTTATTTTTCTTTCCAGACAAATTTTCCATTTTGGAGTGCCATGAGTTTTCTGGGGTTTTTGCAGCTTGTAACCAGGTTCTATGGCTATTATGGTAGCTGTGGAATACATGAGCTGGTTTGTTTCCTTTAGCGTGTTGGTTGGGATTGTTCTGATGACAACATTTGCATCATTCAGTAGATCTTTTACTGGTTTACTTTGTAATTGGCGCAATTTGGGGAGCCTTTGTCTTTCTGTGTTCTGGCTAATATGGGTTACTATTTTTCCCCTCAGTGATGCTTGCCATTCTGTCAACTCATAATTTCTGGGTTGTTCCATAAGTTGTTCCTCTATTGATATGTTTTCTTCCACTAGTGTGTCTACCTCTACCCTCCATTTGTCTTCCATATTATGGTCATTGTTCTGTGTTGATTTTGGCACCTTTTCTAGTTCTTGCAATTCCAGTTCTGAAAACACCTTACTCCAGATGATAAACCTTCTCTAGTTCATTAATTGTTGTTCAGTTATGTCACTACTTGGGTGTTTCCTTTTACGAATTTCCATCATTCTTTTTAAAAAACCATGGGCTGTTGGGTTTGCCTTGTAATAACATTTCATAATTTTTCGACTTTTGGCGAGAGTCCAAGTTTTGCATTTACGTTATTCCAGTAGCTTTGCAGCAGCCTGTCCTAGTTGCTCAACAGGGTCCACTGAGCCCTGTAGCCCATTTGTCACCAGATATCCAGGGGCTATAGCATCTGACGTGGTCCTTGTTGACCTGGGTGCCAACTGATCCAGTATGGATTTCTGTTTATTTCCTCTCATCATAATTGATGGTTGGTGGACACAGTTGGTCTGGCTTTTCAGCTGAGACTTGTCTGGCTTGGGAGACCCTTCGGCATAGCTTTCAACCTCACTGAAGCATGCAATATTATTATTATTATTATTATTATTATTATTATTATTATTATTATTATTATTATTATTATTATTATTATTATTATTATTATTATTATTATTATTATTATTATTATTATTATTATTATTATTGTTGTTGTTGTTGTTGTTGTTGTTGTTGTTGTTGTTGTTATTATTATTATTATTATTATTATTATTATCCCTCCTTAAAAAGGAAACAACAAAGACCACTCTGAGAAATGGTAAAGGAAAGCAATAATAAAAGCACATTCAAAGCAGTAATGCATAACCATTCATTTAAAAATCGCACTCAGGAAGCCAGTCACTGAGGGAAAGTTTGCTTAAGTCTGGGGAAAGGTGGTCCAATAGCATCCCAAACTGTCAATATCTTAGCAACATACTCCATCTTTTTGCAACCCACAAATTATTATAATTGTACCGTTATCTTCAGGAATAAGCAAGAGAAAGAATGATGTGGTTTTATAGGAATGAAACCCTATGAAAATGTTCTTTCAGAAATACGATTCTTCTCATCAAACAGTGCAGTCATGTGGCCCAATGCACAATTTGGAGCCCAATCAAATTAACTGGATTTATATTCAAGGAAATATGCAAATCTGAGAAAGTTGGAGTTTGAATGAGCTCTACACATTTTGGGAGAAGAATTTAACTGGAGGAAAAAATTAACAGCATTCAATACTGTAGGAAGAGAAACAGTATTCTAAAGCCGGTTTCATAATACTTGTGTAATGAACATGAAGAAGGATTATAGAATAGCTCATCTGAATGATTAAATTCAAACATGACAGGGCAGGAAAACAACTGTTCAGAATAATTCTCACAAGTCTGCTTTTTCAATTGAGAATACTTTCTATTTGTTCATGATATAAACAGTCCAAGGGCATTTCTGAAAAATGAAAGAAATGCTTTTGAAATGAGTTCTGCTATTAACTGAAATCTTGTTTATACTTTCTGGGTTTTAAAAAATTCCCTCAGAAAAGCCAAACATATGTTCTTACCTTTTAAAATAATATCTCCGAATCGGTCAACCGTGTTCGGATCACACTCTCATTAATCTAATTTGCCCAATGGGGCAAACAGTCACCTCTCTCTCTGCTGGACATAAACCTGGATCAATCTGATATTGGCCATTTCTCACAAAACATGTTATATACCTGGCTATCAATACTCAAGTATGGAATGCACAATTTTCCATTTCAAAATGGAAAGGAAATACAGAGACAAGATTGGTCACAATTCTTGAATATATTAAAGAGATGAGGCACTTGCAAAATAGATATGGGTCATGTCTGTCACAGTGGACTGTTGTTGATCATGAAAGGTTCTAGTGGAGAGGAATCACCCCCAAACTCTGCCAAAGGCATCTTCCATAACTGGAGCTCCATGTGAAGAAGGCTTCTCAGCCCAGCTGCCTACCCTTCTCTTTCAGTTCTTCTCCCCAACAGCCTACTCTATTCAGCAGAATCCTCTCACTCTTTGCATAACTACATGGAAAGCTACAGGATGCTTCCATGAACTTGTGGGCTCTCCAGATGTATGTGGCTGGCCAGATTGGAAAACATAGTATTGAACCAGATGGACCCATCTGGTTCAATACTATGTTTGACCCATCAGCATTTTTCTTATGTTCTTATGTGTGACTAGATGGATCAATTTCTAGTAATTTTCCAGGGGTAGGATCTTTACCTGATGTTGCAGTTAAGGAAAAAAAGAGAGTAATATTATCACTGCACAAGAGTTACTGTACAAGCAAAGCAACGTTCTACAAGGCAATTCTAAAAATAGGGGAAGCCCGCCTCCCCAAAAAACTATAACTTTGAAACAGGGCTTCAGATCAGCATCAGATCTGGCACAATTATTACAGACCATTTGCACTTGTTCTGTGCTAAATTTGGGGAAGCTTGAGCAAAGAGATTTGAGTTATAGCTTTTAAAAAGTAAAACCTTTTTTTGCATCCCCATTCAGAAATATGTGATTCTAAACATCCTCAAATTTAAAACAAATCACATAAATTGAAAAGACTAACCTTGTTAGTCTTTAAAAGGAATGGTTCGCCTCAGCCACTTTTTTTAAAAATTTGGAAAGAATCCAGCCTATAGGGGCTGAAATATTCACCCTCAAAAAGGCCTTTCAAAAAGGAAAAATAACCACTTCATTATAAGACTGAGCATGCATGGTACTAGCTAGACAGCAGCAGCTTCACAAAATGAACTATTCATACTTGTCAAAAAACAGCCATGGCAATTGCCTTGTGTTTGGGTAAGAAGTGGCTAACTGATCAAAAAAAGAGTTGGTTTCTGCAATTTTCCCTTGCTTTATGTCACTTTGTAAATGGTAGTGACCTCAAGAGGGTACCCTGTAGACCATCTTCACTGCTGCCATTGGTATTGTCAATGTTCAGGCTTTCCTTTGCTAAGTAAAGCGTGGTATCTTTTTTCCTGCTGGTAACACAGACACAATATTGTGCAGCAATATCAGGCCATTTCTTGCCATTTTGAATTGTGGATACCAAAACACAATATCCCACTCTCGTAAAGCAGAGGTTTTAAAAAGAATTGAATCAGTCTGAGGATGGAGGTGGGAAGAATATAACTGATGTGACTGACTTAAAACATTTTCAATAACTTATGTGGAAAGTCCTGAAACTTTATCTAAAGTACCAGGGTGTGGGGATCTAACCTTCACATGAAACTTGGTGTTGTTGCTAAAGGTTTTCTAAACTTCCTTTCCTAACCAATGCAAAACAAGACATATACTGATTCTTTGAAGCTGTTTGAGAAATCTGTCATTATGGTTATTAAAGGTGGCCTCCTCCGATCCTGAACAAGCACGCCTCCTTCATTCCTAACATGCTGTCCATACTCAAGTGGTTGCCTGGCATAAGTAGTCATCTGTTATTATGATGACAAATCCATCCATGTTTACATCCCAACTATTGGTGTGTGTGTGTGTGTGTGTGTGTGTGTGTGTGTGTGTGTGTGTAGAATAATCTTACATCTACAAGTAAGAGCCCTCATCAGTGATAAAAAAGGTAGGAGAAACATGTAACTCCAAATATAGACATAAAATCCAAGGACATTAAGTCCAAACAAGGTACATAAGCACAGCCAAGGGATAAGGAGCTTCCTAAGCTAACTGTGCTCCCTTATGTCCTTGTGTGCATGCTTGTTTCAATGGCTATAACTTCAGCCATCCTGCACAGAATGGCAAGATCTGTAGGGGGTCTGTATTTATATTAATTAAAAGAGTAATTTTAATCACACTCCTCCCGGTGTGATGGGGATTGATAAAGAATGGCCCACATTCTCATGGAGGCTTCTACTCACCTTCAAATGCATTTGAGAAGACTCGCCCATGAGAACTTGCTTCTCTTTGTTCCAGGCTTGAGGAATGGCCTACATGGGAATATGGCCAAGATGGGCAAAAAGTTATGTTGTCTCCAGGTTTTGTTGGGCTGCCATTCCCATGAGTCCTATCCCACATGGCCAATGGTGTCCATCATGGGATACCACAGCAATACTTACTACAATATTTGGAGAGCTACTTGCTATCCACTCTGGGACACGAGAGCATAAATGGTGAGTCCAGTGTGTTTTCCTACCTTCTTGGATTTAACACAACAGCATAGTGCATATTCTGTCTCAGTCAGTGTTGGGTCTTCGAAATTCTAATTTTTCATTAGTTTTTGTTTTCTTCTTTTCAGACATTTTCAGCTCTGATCAACAGATACCCTGCATTGGCCTATAGAGAATACACAATGCAATGCACTTCCCTATTGGATATTACATGTCTCCTCTATCTCAAATTCTCAATCTGGAGTGATGAATGAGGAACAGCATTGATTGATTGATTTGTATGGTCATTTACATTGTACATCCCCCTTCAATAAAATTCCCTCAGAAACTTTCAAAATTTCCAGAGTAAACCAAAATACGCAAACAAAAACATGTTTAAAAATATACTAGAGAAGAGTACAATTGCCTAGAATATCAGAGAAGCAACAAACCTAGCTAGGGTAAAACTGTCAAAAGTTACATGGAAAGGCCTGAGATTATAAAACAGAACAAAAGAAACAAAAAAACTTTGCTTGTCTTGTACTCTCCATGAGGAGAAATCTCTATGGTCATAGTGCAACTACTGATAGTCTTTTTCATGTGGCTGGGCAACCTTGAAAAAGGCTTCTGACAAACATAAAATTGTACAAAGAGGTACCGCTGGAGCCTGGTGTCTCTGATTTTGCAGAAGGGTGAATTTGCTTCAGTTGTATGTCTGAATTATAAAGGAGTTGTAAGGTGCCGAGCCTGTTAGAGTTTTTTGCATGCTGCCTGCAGTTTGTTTGGCTGGGAAGGACCTTACTGAGCTGATATGGCTATCAATTTATCCAGCACTAACCAATAGTTCCCTCCTGCTTCTGAATTTAAAGAGAGCTTAGAGTCCCCCTGCCTCTAGAAACTGTTGAAGTCTGTTGTTGAAAGCAGTCATATCTGTCAGTTTGCTGTTAGATCTGTTCAATTTGTAAGTCATGAAAACTTGTATTCTTTCTCTTACTAATGTCTCTGAGTGAGTTATTTAAGTGCCAATTAATGAGAAAAGGGGTGGACTGCTCTGGGGAACTTGAGGCTGTTTTGCTCTGTGAATCCATACACTTCTGCTGTGTAATTTAACCCAAAATTATAAACTCTACAACAGAACCTATGCCCAGGGTAGTGTTCCGCATCTTGGACAGGTTCTGAAAAGTTCAGATTAAAACAACCCCCCATGTCAGGTACAAATGTTCCTTCATGTCCCACATTATAGATCAAAATACCTCTTTGCAAATGTTATGCCATCGTTACAAATGACCGAAGTGTTGTATTTGGCTGTTTTTGTTGTTTAGTCGTTAAGTCGTGTCCGACTCTTCGTGACCTCATGGACCAGAACACGCCAGGCCCTCCTGTAGTTGGAGCATTCTTTGGCACTGCCCTTCTTTGGGATTGGGATGTAGACTGATCTTTTCCAATCCTCTGGCCACTGCTGAGTTTTCCAAACTTGCTGGCATATTGAGTGTAGCACCTTAACAGCGTCATCTTTTAAGATTTTAAATAGTTCAACTGGAATGCCATCACCTCCACTGGCCTTGTTGTTAGCCATGCTTTCTAAGGCCCACTTGACTTCACTCTCCAGGATGTCTGGCTCAAGGTCAGCAACCACACTATCTGGGTTGTCCGGGACATCCAGATCTTTCTGGTATAATTCCTCTGTGTATTCTTGCCACCTCTTCTTGATGTCTTCTGCTTCTGTGAGGTCCCTACCATTTTTGTCCTTTATCATGTCCATCTTTGCACAAAAGGTTCCTTTAATATCTCCAATTTTCTTGAACAGATCTCTGGTTTTTCCCTTTCTATTATTTTCCTCTATTTCTTTGCACTGTTCGTTTAAGAAGACCCTCTTGTCTCTCCTTGCTATTCTTTGGAAGTCTGAGTTCAATTTTCTGTAACTTTCCCTATCTCCCTTGCATTTTGTTTCCTTTCTCTTCTTTGCTAATTGAATTCGCCCTTTCCCGTCCATTTTAGTTCACTGACGCCCAGGATGTCAATGTTTATTCTTGCCATCTCCTGTTTGACCACATCCAGCTTACCAAGGCACATAGATCTTACATTCCAGGTTCCTATGCAGGATTTTTCTTTGCAGCATTGGACTTTCCTTTCACTTCCAGGCGCGTCCGCAGCTGAGCGTCCTTTCGGCTTTGGCCTAACCACTTCATTAACTCTGGAGCTACTTGTCCTTGTCCTCCGCTCTTCCTCAGTAGCATGTTGAATGCCTTCCGACCTGAGGGGCTCATCTTCCAGCATCATATCTTTTAGCCTTTTGTTTCTGTTCATGGGGTATTCTTGGCAAAGATACTGGAGTGGTTTGCCAGTTCCTGCTCCAGGTGGATCGCGTTTAGTCAGAACTCTCCACTATGACCTGTCCGTCTTGGGTGTCCCTGCATGGCATAGCCCATAGCTTCCCTGAATTACTCAAGCCCCTTCACCACGACAAGGCAGCAATCCATGAAGGGGATTTGGCTGTTAGTGGAAACAAAAACAAGAGACATCAGAGGAGTAATGGGAATGAGTCATGTGATTTTAGGGGAAAGATGGTTATGTCGAAGACCAAAACTTTGACTTAATTTTGTTGACTGTTGTATGATTACAACCTACTGAATTCTCAATGTGTTTCAGATTTAATCAAGAGAGCAGTTACAGTGGGGGAGATGGTGACATCTCAGTTTATGGTTAATGACTTTTTCATTAAAAAATAGTCCCTTTTAAACATGTTGGATTATACTTCCTAAATGACACAATGCCTGCAAGATTACAGCATTTTAAAGTAATTTCCTGTGGAAATAATTGAAGGATAGATCATGCCAATTAGCAATTGTGAGCTGTATTAGAGGCTCTGTTAATAGCTGTTCCATCTTTGGGCATCCCTAGAGCTTCAAAGGAAGGGATAAATGGACTGGCTACAGCTCTGCATACTGTCATTTTGCTCTGAGCCCTGGGAATCTCATGCACACAGGAGTCTCCAGCTGAGAGCCTTTGTGTTTCCTGTCCTTGTAGGTCCTATGCAAAATAAAAAGTTAAAGACAGTTATATCTTTTCATTACAACAACATAAAGAGTACATTATTACTGGATCATATGCATCCAATTATAGAATATAATGTGCTTGTCACAAAGTAAATGAAACCAGAGGGAGAAACCAGGAGAAAGGCTAAGGAAGAAAGGGCACCTAAGGAAAACGTGTCATGGCAGCCAAACTTTGAAGTTCTTTGGATAGTCTCTGAGTTAAAGGACTCAATATATGCAAATTTGTCCCTGAAGTAAAGTTCAAGTAAATGCTTTGACCTTGGCAGTCTCTCTCTCTCTCTCTCTCCCCCCCCCCCCGCCCCCCAATTTAAATGATTTCTCATCATGGAATATGCTAGAGTCAAAATGGTGCAACTGAAAAAAAGAATATCACAGTAAAGCAAAAATAATAAACTATTCCCCTTCTATTGAGTTAAAGAAAGTAGATGATGATGATGATGATGATGATGATAATAATAATAATAATAATAATAATAGATCTATCATCATCATCATCATCCAGGGGTATAATTGTGAGAAATTTGAGAAACACTGGAAATTGATTTGCAGCTGTCACGATTCCCACGTGGCCCCTGCTTGTTTCTCCAAACAAGGAGCTCACGCTACGTGCCCCTCAGCTGCCACCAGTTGATTACATCAACATTACCTATCATTAATGATAGATGTCCAGGCCATATGTCATTTTAAAAGAACCAAATAGAAATTGTTTATTGATACAGGTGTTGACAGAACAAGCAATGTTGTTAACTCTTGAACAAACATTCTCCTTTATCCACTCTCAACCACCACTTCCCCGCCCAAACTCCAAAACTCTCTCAATCTCTTCAACTCCCTAACACTCTATCTCTCTCTCCTCCTGCTGAGTCTCTTATATCTTGTGACTCTGCCCCTCCAGCATTCCCATTGGTCTGTGCAGATAGCATATGAATATTCATGACCTGGGCAGATGCCACAGCAGCCTGTATTACTTTTGAATTCACAGTCACACAGGAGCTGCAGACTGGTTCAGGAGTTTAGTGATCAAACTCTATGTGATTTACATTTCAGCTCACAGCACCCCCTTCATTCCTTCCTTCTGTCCCACCTCTGCCAATCCTTTTATGGCTTTTGGTCAAACTGCTTGGCTTTCAAAGGGTTGTACACTGTTCCAGAAAAGGTAGCAATATTCTGAAGTTCTTCTTAATATGTACAGAAATAACACATACCACACATATGTCTTTTATATTGTCTGAGTTGCTTCTGTTTTGTTTGATTTTTTTAAAAAATCTTGTCTAGAGGTGATCTAGCACTAATCTCATATATGTAATTAAAAAAAAAATCCAGAGGATGATCACGGGGCAGGGGGAGAGAATGTTGGGTCAGGTGTTCCTGCTGTCCTGAACATCATGCCCCAGTTGCCTTCATCACTGAAACACCACCTGCAGACATGCCCCCCTCATCTTTACAAGAATGAACCAACCTCTCACACAAGTCCATTAAAAATCATTCCAGATTGAAAAAGGTAGAAGTCCCTGGTGGGGAGGGAGGGAGGGAGGAAAGAAAGAAAGAAAGAAAGAAAGAAAGAAAGAAAGAAAGAAAGAAAGAAAGAAAGAAAGAAAGAAAGAAAGAAAGAAAGAAAGGGAAAAAAGCCACATTGGGAGCAGAAAGCACCAAACCAATTAGAATCAACCTTTGTGATGTGCAATTGGGAAAAAAAAACAACTTTATTGCAACTGCAGCAAATTCAGTGGTATTTGCCTGTGTAGTCACAATCTTACTTCTAAATAAACATTCCTAGCACCACTCAGTGAGACATTTTCTGTGCTCGAAATGCCATGCTCACATTATTCTAGGGTAGCTGAACTCTGGAAAACTCATTTTTAGTGCTTACCTTGAAAATACAGGTGTGGACCCCTTAAGGAACAAAAACAACTGGACAGTGGGCAAATTTCGGGATAAAAATGTTCTACCGGCAGCAGAATTTGTAATAACTGCATATTTACTGTCAGGGAGAGGCACCTGTGGCCTTTGCAAATGCTAAAATAAGATGCCCAGCCTTGGATAGCTTGCCTTAGAAAGGGTGGCATTTATCACTCCACTTTAGAGCAGAAGCAGACGATAGCCAGTGATTTGAAGAAGAAATTCCTTCATGTAGTTTGTGAATTAACTTGTTATGTTTTGTGAGTAGTCTGCAGGATTTAAGCATGGGATTCCTCTCAAACCTCGTTTTTCAAACACAAAAGATGGAGTCCCTTTATTTACAAACAGATAGAAGGCTGCTTCTGCTTTAAAGCAGATACATCTTAGTTCGGCCCTATTAGTAGCAGGATGATAGATCTTCTGGTTCTTTCTCTGAGGCAAATTAACTCCTCATGTGAGTGTTTGGAAATGGAGCAAGGCCCCCTGAGGATTTTATTACACACAGAAACCATACAGCACATCCATTTGTTCCTACATAAAAATATTTTGAGAGCTTCCTGTCAAGAAAGTTTCTCAAAGCATGACATCTATCTCTTCAGAACATAGATATTTTTGTTGGGCTTCAGGATGAAGGTAAACCTGGAAAGAGATGGCTCTGGGAGGGGCACCTGACTGTTTTCTGTTCAGCCAAAAGATTTCATTGACAATGTATGTGTGATTCTCAATTCTTTGTCATCACTTTTCTGTCAAGAAGAACTTATTTCCCATCTGTGTGGTGAATATTAAACAAACATATTTTTTTTTACAAAAAAATTACCAGCTGTGATTTTGTAAGAAAACACAACTGACAGAAAACGAAAGCTTTTACTAGAATTGCATAATAGTTTATACAGGCAGAATTATACCTCAAAAGAGCATGATAGTATGCTGAAAGATCACAGAACAACTGTTCCAATAGCTTGTATTATATTATTATCAGTACTACCATCTTCTAATAGCTAATCTGATTCACCAACAAAACAGGGCAATTCACAACAAAGTACTATATGCAGGAGGCAGAGAGAAAAAAATTGTAGATTTCTAAGCCAGCAATCAATCAATCAATCAAACAAACAAAAAAATGAATCAACTCAAATGGCCCAATGGTGACTGAATATGCTTGGGTAGAAGGGTGCCATGGGTGTGTGTGAAGAAAAGGGGAAATTGCCCTGCTCAAACCTTTAACAGCTTAAAACACTCTGGAATATTTGTGCAGGAAGAATAGAAAACTATGCATTGACATTCACGTGCACTTCTAATTCCTTCCTTCCTCTCTCATACAGTATAGAGAAAAGGAGGGAAACATATCTTATGCACAGGGAGCTGGTGATGAAGATTGAGTGTGTGCCCATCTGTTTGGTCCATGAGCCAGCCCTACACACCATATCAACACTCAGGACTGAAACTAGATAGGCCCGGTCCTGCTCAGGTGCCATACTTTAGTAGTTAGCCTTTTAGACCAATTGGGCTATGGTACCAGAAGATGGAGTCTGAAATCCTCAATCAGAGGGACAAAAAACAGTCTTGCGCTGTGAGGGAGAGGAGTAGATTTATAATCCTTCAACAATCCCCACCAGATTCTCCTCACATGTAACCAAAATGCTCACACAAGTTCTCTACCTGTATGTGCCACCACCAAGATGATAACCACCACCAAACTTTGGGGTGCTATTTAAACTTGCAAACAGGCCCTCATTCTTTTCTCTTGGATCATCTTCATCATCAACCCAGGCAAACAGCCAGTTTTCTGCTTCTACTCTGCCTCTAGCTCTCCAGCCTCTCTCTGCCCTTCTGTAAAAGTGAGAATGTTTTTAATGAAATACATATTTGTTTACTTTGATGATGGAACAAACAGAAAGGGGGCCTTGACCAGTGGTACAATATCTTAGGACTGCTATCTATAAAACAATAAGCATAATTTTTGAATCAGAGTGTTTTTTTGTAAATAGCTATGTTTTGACCAAAAAAGAGAAAAAGGTTCTGTGAACAAGTAAAAAACTAACTATAAGAACAATGTTTCAAGTTGTCAGCTTCTGTACTACAAAACCCTAAACTTTACTTTTCTTCTTTATAATTCTGAACACCTTCTTTTTATACAGATACACAGATAGATAGATGCTTGCTTTGACACAAGCACTAGCAAGACCATATTTATTCACAACCTCTTCACAAACATACCACTCTCACCCCAATTTCCCAAACTGTAACTGACAGCACTAACTGACTGCCTCTTTCACACATCCTTATTTATATTATTTGTTGCCTCCTGCCAAAAATGAAGGTAGAAAATAGGGGCATTCTAAGGCAATATGTGTATTGGGTAGCTCTGCAGTATCTCATTCTGTGGGATTTCAGATGCAAAAGTAGAGACCTAACACAATGGGATGTCACAGAGGTAAAGGAGGCAGTTGTTGGGAAGGGCCTGAGCTATTTCTGGGCCAACTGTGCAAATTGGTTTGAGAGGAGCTGAGTCCATGTAAAATGCATTTAGCCAAGGAATATTGCAATCTAGAACAAGAACTAAAAGTCATATTTTGGAGATTAGGCAGACCGAAAAGTGGTCCCAGTAGCTGTAGAATTTTGCCATCATTCCTGCTAAAGTTGATATACCACATCCATCCATCCATCCATCCATCCATCCATCCATCCATCCATCCATCCATCAATTATGCTGTCCATCTAGCAAACTGCTACTCTTCAGGGTGTACACAAAGTAAAGCAAAAATCATGAGAACACATTCTAAAATACAAAGATTTTAAAAAGATCAAAAAAGGTGGAAAGAAACTCTTAGGCGACAAAGATGAACCCTTCTCCACACATTCAATCAACTGAGGAGAACCTCCCCAAACCCTGTAGCAGTGCGTTCTACAAGGAAGATGCCACAGCAGAGAAGGGCCAGTTTCTGATGGTTGTTTTCCAGGCCTCTCAAGGTGTTAATATTTGTAGGTGCATTGTCTGTGAGGATGGTCAGATGGGCAGTCGAACTTGGCAGAAGATGTTCAGACAAGTAGCAAGGTCCCAAACCATTCAGGGCTTTCTATGTTAGAACCAACCCTTTAAACCTGGCAAGGAAGGAGACCAGTGCAGGCTCACCAGGATCGGGGTGACCACATGAACTTACTATAGTCTAAGTGACACATAGGGTGGGTGTATGTATGTATGTATGTATGTATGTATGTATGTATGTATGTATGTATGTATGTATGTATGTATAACATGCCCTATATCATAGGATCTCAGGGCAGATTAGAAAACTGTACAAAACAATTTTAAAAATAAAGTATTTAAAACAATTTAAACACTCAAACATTAAAAACATAGCACTAAGACCTGTGCAGGCCATGTTGTCAATGAGAAATTAGTAAAACCTTCAGCAGCAATGAGAAGGTCTCACAGTCAGGGGCTTTCTCTTCCTCATTTGAAGTGGAAGGAAGTATTATAGTCACCATATGGCACTAACTGTTAGTATGACTGAAGTTAAAAATAGCAGGCCCCCGCTTTGCAATGTCGCCTTTTTTGACTTTCAAATAGGACATTTTCTATATCGAAAGGACAAGTTCATGTGCTTCCTCCATCAAGCAAGCAGGCAGAAGGTCATTAAACCTTCAGCAGAAGTGAGCTCAGAAACAAGGCACAGGTGACAGCCATCAAGTTGCCACAAAAGATCTAATTGCCACAAAGCAAAGCTGTGAGAAAACCTGGAAGAGGTACAAATGAAAGAGGACACCATTGTCTGCACTGCTTGTCCAATCCCATGAGGAAGTGGGTGACTCCAGTTAAATCCTAGTTTGGAAGTCCTCTGAGTTAAGAAGCTGATGCAGCTCAGGGAGGTTGGGAGGCACTGAGCTAATTATGTGACAACTGATCGTGTTCCATTATCTCAGATATGAAGAAATGAGTAGAACACAATAAACAGAGAATGATGTAAACTGTGAGTAAGTCAGGATGTATGCTTAAAATATCCCAGGATTCTCGGCTATATGAGAAGGGCTGCTGCTTTCACTTTGAAGCAAGAACAGCAGGCATCTGAGGTTGTGTAAACAAGATGTAGTGTTCAGAATGTGCATTTAAAGAGATAACTAGTGTGTTGGCCTTGTAGTCAGCATGTGTTTGCACTCCCATCCCCCTCATTCCTTGTTTTGCTGTTTGCACAGTGGCAGATGCATACTGTGTTCAAAATAGTCTCCTGAAAAGGTGCAAATTGGCTGGAGAGCTAGAAGAACTTAGGCATTCACTTCTTGACGTAATTGATTTAATCAGATCTCAGCATCTTTCCCAAAAGGTGTGTGTGTGGAACTCCTCACTCATGGTAGGCGAAGGCTTCAGTGTTGTTCTAACAAAGTGAAAAAGAGATTTAAGGCTACAGATCCATCTGTCACCACTTTTATTTATACCCACCAAATTTATTTGTGAGAAGTTGAAAGGCTGAGACTAATTAAGCACCAAGAAGTGCTGGAGTGGCTTAAATGTGTTTCAGGAGTATCTTTCTAGAATAAGTACACCTCTAAATGGCACAGCCTCTGCCACTGACCTGCTGTATAAACTTGGGCATGTCACTTCAACCATCTGTACTGAATTTTTGACATCACACTGAGTACTGATCAATGCACAATATTTCCCAAGATACTGCAGGTTATTCAGTGATTACCAGAAGGCAAATGAAAAGTCTTGCATAAGAAAGCGGTTGAATCTGAGTTTGGATAGCTTGTCATAGGCTCATTTAAATCTGATTTGGTACCAAAAATAGCTCAAAGAGTTACAGCAATCTGTCCAGTGGAATATTTTTTTAAAGGTCCAAGTTACAAAAATACATTTGAAGCATTGCCAATATCCATTATTGATTAAAATTATCAAAGAATTCATTACCAATAACTTAGTGGAAAAACTATGTAGGGTAACAGAATTAAATTTTATATTTAAGCTCAAAATAGGGAGGCAATTTTATATCTGATAATTGCTTAATTGTTTTGAGATCTGTGGAGATGAAATGCACTATATCAATTTAGTGAGATTCTGGGTTTGCAGAGGGAAGAATTTGGTCTCTTATGGACCAGAGCAAAACTCTTCACTGTTACAGCTTGGATCTTCTGGGGAATCACACCTGCTAATAAGTAGGACTATATAAGGACTATATAAATTGGGTATGAACTATAAAGAAAAAAGCTCAATGCAATACCTGTTATTCCTGTCCCCAGGGCAGTCTATCTCCAGTATCAGATACAAGGAGTTATTAACTGAGAAGTGAACATGCCTGGAGAAAGAACAGAAGGAGCTGCTAATAGGATCCCAATGTGTTAGAAGAAATCCTCTCGGTGCTGTTCTGTGAAATGGGAATAGCCTTGGTGATATGCTGACCTCATCTACAGAGTCCACAGCACAACAATTTCACAGGTTTACAGCATGGCAGCTTGCCAAATAACACTTTATTGTCTATCTTTTGTTTTCAAAATCTATAATGTACCAAATAGCCCAAATTGACTCTCAGAGCAGATTTCAGTAAAAACAGAAATACGATAACTGCTCAGCAGTTAAAAATTACAAACCTGGACACTTGCTTCAGTGATTATCAGCAGGAAGCATCGTAGCTGAAAATAAGGATTCTTTGATTGATTTACATCTGAGGTAGTTCTTCTTTTGCCCAGAATCTTTAGGAGCAATTGAAATTAAAACCTGGCATAAGGCATTTTTTTCCAGGTCTAGAATGGAAGTTGACAAATTGCCTGCATTACAACTGTTCTTCTGTTTCTTCCCCACATAGGGTTATGAAACTGATTTGTGGGAAAGGTAGAGATTAGGGACCCTCATTTAATGCCTGATAGTCCTCTTACTGATGGTTCAGGATTTTATGACTTGCGAAAGCAGCACTTTTGGGAGGGTTTTGTAACTTGTATACGGACTGTTACCCAAGGAAAAATTGTTATACATTATGTCATTATATCCAACACATGCAGTTCTTATTTGCAACTAGAATCAAAACTAGCCGCTTGTCATAACCAAAAGGGTCTCACTCCAAAATCATCTGGACAATGTGACAAAACAATTACGATGCACATAATAGATACTTGGATTGTGTTTTCCCATAAAAAGATCAGACTTTTTAAAAAGCAGCTGCCTGGGCACCCCAAATTTGGTTCTGCTGTTTAGTCTACTGCAGCTTCCTCTGGTGCCCTCCAGATTCCTTAGACTACAACACCCATCATTTCCAACCTATACAACCATAGGCTATGATAACTGGGGATGATGGGAGATGTTGTCAGAGACATTTGAAAGATGCCAGGTTGGAGAAGACTGTTCTACTCTGTTGTTCACCTTCTAATTTTCTTTCTTCCTTCCTTTTTTCTTTTTTTAAAGGAGGGGCTTTTAAAAAAGAATCTTTGTAAATCTGGCTTTAGTCATTTCCATAGTATGATATCCTAGTGCCAATGGGGACAAAAGGCCACCATATAATATGTTGAATGAATGAGTGAATGAATGAATGAATATATTGCTCAACAGCTATATTTGTCCTGTAATTGCATGCTTCATTTAGGAAGAGCAAGGAATGTTTACTTATCCTGAGTCACAAATGAAATTTGGTGCACCTAACCTAGAATTTGCAGTATGGGACCAGTAGTATCTCTAGAGAATCTCAGGTAGGAGCCCTTCCCAATTCTGTTTGGAGATGACGTGGATTGAACCTGAAATGTTTGTGTTAGACATGGATGCTTCATATTCATATCCAGGGGATACAAATATGAAGTGTGGCACCATAGTGGTTCATTCCCATCCCCCAGAACCAGCCCGGTCCACTCACTTTTATGGGTCATGCATCCATCAGCATTGTTGTCACACCAATTGCGAAAGTCTCTCCCTATAACTGACTGCTCAACAGCTGAATGGGGAGAGTTGTCTTCCTGCCTCCTAACTGACGTGGTCAGCTATGGGGAGAGGCAGAGAAGCACTGGCCAGATTACTTCCATGATTGGTGTGATGCTGATGCTGATGGATGCATGCTCTGTGAGGAGCCCAGTGAGTGGACCAGGCTGGTTCTGGAGGGCAGGAATGGGCACACTTCATATTCGTATCCCCTGGATATGAATACGAAGCACCCATGTCTAGTTTGTGCATTACACCTAGGACCTGCGAACAAAGTGTTCTCTGCCACTCAGTTATAGTACTTTCCCCATAAGCTACTGTAGGTCTTTCTTTGCCTGAAACCAAGAAAACTGATCTCTCAACTCCTTCCTTCCTATGAACTTCAAGGAGATGTCCAGATGGAAAGAAGAAGAGCAGCTATTAAGGAGGTGGTATGTGTGCATTCACACATATGTCCTTGTACATGTGAAGGTCTTTAAGAGGTATTACTCCTGCCCTTGCAGAGAGGCCAGATATGGTGTCCCTTGACCTGAAGGTAAGTGTAGCACAAGCTATCTCCCTCTTTTTACATTTGAAGGACTAAGGCCTCTACAGCTTGGGTCCAGGCTACCTGAAGGACTGTATTTTCACATATGACCCATCTTGGCATTTAAGATCATCAGAGGAGGCCCCCCTCTTGGTCCCATTGCCAGAACGGGCACAGCTGATGGGGACATGAGAGAGGGCCTTCTCTGTGGCAACTCCCAGGTTATGGAACACTCTCCATTGGGAGATCCGGCTGTCCCTCTCCCTTTTGTCCTTCCTTCAACAGCTGAAGACTCATCATTTCAGGCAGGGTTTTAAGAATCATGACTGAGTCCCTGAATGCCTTTTTCAAGTTAAGACAGTTTTTAATGTTTACCTGCCTTTGATTATTCAATTGTATTTTAATTAGTGCATAGTTTAATTGTTTCTTAATATTTGACTTATTATGTTTATAATTATATTCTTTTTAATATTGTGAGCTACTTTGGGACCCCTTATTGGGAGAAAGGCGGCCTATAAATAAAACAAATAATAATAAATAATAATAACAATATTTCAGACCTAGAGGTTTTCATCATATATTCATATCATAGGTGTACCAAATATTTCTTGTTTGTTTTCAGATTATAGTCTGGCACATTTGGCACTGGGCTGTTCCCATTCTTAGAACTGCCAGGACAATAAGTTAATTTTACCAGAGTTTCTTTCCCCCCATCTCACTGGCTCTTTTGAAATTGGCAGGCATATAGATCTTTTCATCTCCCCAAACAATGGCTAAATATTCCCTTTGAAAAGTCTTGGGTGCCTTCCCCACTGACATAATTGTTCTTTGTGACATCAGTAAACATTAGCACATTGGGAAAAAAGGCTTTGGGACAGGCCAACAGCTGTGTTTCAACACCTGGCACAACAGAGCTGGCAAATGAATGTCCCCCAGCCTCATCTTTTTGCATCCAGGCACTCTGATGACTAACGGATTATAAGAGATTGTATATTTCCTTTTGGGTAATATGAGCAGGTGAGGACATTATAAACTTCATGTTAATTACTCTGCAGATGCAGCCTGATGCCAGCAGGTTGAAAAGCCTTTGAGAAAAATGATAACAGTATATAGCTTGCTCTCACCAAACATGTTTTATTTCATTATAAAGAGACACCTTCATTGCACATTTTACTTCACTTTGAGAAGTTTGCCCACTTCTGTATATAAATAACTATTTGGACATTCATATTGCTAATGAGGGCCTAGAAAACCCAAATGAGTTGATTTTCTAATATATCTTAATGGATTCCTTCATATATAGGGCTTGGGCATGATCTACACAGGTAGCAGAGTGACAGCATGGAGTGGACTATACCACTTCATACTGCAGATGTTTCTTTCCTTAGCAAGGTAGTTGAGAGGGTGGTGGCCGATCAGCTACAGGCTCTTCTGGATGAAGCCAATGCCCTGGATCCATTCCAGTCGGGCTTCAGGCCGCGCCATGGCACGGAAACAGCATTGGTCGCCCTGTTTGATGACCTGCTGAGGGAGGCCGACAGGGGCAAAATGTCTCTGCTGGTGCTTCTCGATATCTCAGCTGCCTTTGATACCGTCGACCACGGTATTCTCCTGGGGAGGCTCTCTGAGTTGGGAATCGGTGGCCTGGCTTTGGCCTGGCTCCATTCCTTCTTGGAGGACCGTCCCCAGAGAGTGCAGATTGGAGAGAGTTTCTTGGCCCCATGGAGCCTCAACTGTGGGGTCCCGCAGGGCTCGATTATCTCTCCAATGCTGTTTAACATCTATATGAGGCCACTGGGAGGGGTCATCAGGGGATGTGGGGCTTCGTGTCATCAGTACGCTGACGATACTCAGCTCTACTTCTCCTTTTTTCCAACAACAGTGGATGCTGTCTCTTCCCTTGAGCGCTGCCTGGGGGCTGTTCAGCAATGGATGCAGGAGAACGGACTGAGGCTGAATCCGGGCAAGACGGAGGTCCTTCGGGTGGGTGCCCCAGACATCAGTGGTCTGGGAAACTCCCTCTCTTTTTGGGGGGGTGACTCTTACCACCAAGAGTGAGGTTCGCAGTTTGGGTGTACATTTGGACCCGGCGCTCACCATGGAGACCCAGGTGTCGTCAGTGGTCCGTTCCGCACACTTCCACCTTCAGCGGATTGCCCAGCTGCGTCCTTATCTTGATGTGGGGGCGCTCACCACTTTGGTCCATGTGCTCGTAGTCTCAAGATTAGACTACTGTAATGTGCTCTACGTGGGGCTGCCTTTGAGATTGACGCGGAAACTTCAGATGGTACAAAATGCCGCGGCCAGACTTTTAACTGGGGTGAAGAGGCACCAACATATTTTCCCCACGCTGCCTGCTTGCATTGGTTGCCCATTCGTTTCCGCGTTGATTTCAAAGTTCTTACGATCACTTATAAAGCCCTAAATGGTTTAGGACCTCGATATCTGGCAGAGCGCCTTCTCCCACCCAGTTCTGCCAGAGACACTTGTTCTAGCCAGGCCGGGCGACTGAGGGGCCTAACGCCGAGGGAGGCCCGGAAGGAAAGAATGAGGAACCGGGCCTTCTCGGCAGTGGCCCCTCGCCTCTGGAACAACTTGCCCGTAGAGATCCGCCTGGCTCCCTCTCTGGGTGTCTTTAGAAGTAAACTTAAGACATGGCTATTTAGGCAGGCTTTCCCTCCTGCTGCATCTTAATATTTACATTTTAACATCTTGGATTTTTGCATGTTTATTGGTTCTATTGTTTTTAAATTTTGTAATGCCGCCCAGAATAGACCATTGGTCTAGATGGGCGGGGTATAAATCTAATAAAATAAATAAAATAAAATAAAAGATAAGTAGATGCTATTTTGAATGTGCCACCAATGTAGAAAATTGTTATATCACAAGAACTTTCCTTTCTGTGTTAGTTTTCTAAGGCATTAATTGTCCTTTATAATAGAGAGCATTCAGTAATGTGATCTCTCATCTGTCACAGTCATTCAACTATCTCAAGCTTGTATTCTTCACTTTGTTTGAATAGTGTGAAAAGACTTCATATGAATAGCTGCCTTGAATTTAGTCTTCCTCTACTTTCACTTCTGCTCAATACTCCCATACCTTACACCCTCTGCTCTTTGGCAAAGCCCCCCCACCTTCCCACTCATTTCTGGTTTGTTCAGTAAAGATTTTAAATCCAGAATTGTGTTTCTGAGGCATGTTCTTTTTACAGCTCCAGCAAGCTACTGTCATGGGGTAGTATGGGAAACCAACCTGAAAAAGACACCATTGGACACTTGAAAATGTTAGAACTGGAAGAGTTGAGTTCACAGATGGTGACAAAGGCCAAAGAACATGGATGGACAAGATTTGGGGCTTCTTTTCAAATCGAAGGATAAGACGATTGTGCTGCATTTGAGCAGGTGTGAAAAGCTAAGGAAGGGATAGGAGGAGAGGAGGCAATATATTATGATCTGAGTAACAGGGGAAGGGAATGAATTTGGTAATGGAGGACAGAGGTAAGAGGGTTGAAATGAGAAAGTTGGTGCACTGAGGGCAGGAGATGATTCAGGCCGGTAGCAGGGAAAAGGAAAAGAAATGAGCAACATTTTTTCAGTATGTTATGTGGAAAAGCAGCATGATATTGCAACAAAGAGATTGTGAGCATGAACTGAAAGGAAGGAGAGTAATCAAAATCTTTCTTCTTTAATAACCTTTGAACTGCAGAGCTGGAAGGGACCCTACAAATCATCAAGTCCAGCCTCTCTCAAGGAGGCAAAGTGTAGAATCGAACTCATAACCTCTGGTTCTGCAGCCAGAGACCTAAGCCACTGAGCTAGCCAGCAGTTCCAGACCCAAGAACCATCACAGTACAATTAATAAATATACCAGATAATTGTTTGACCAGTAAAGGGCAACATCATAAGCATTTGGGGCAACTAACATTAAATCTTCTATGGTCCAAAAACAGAATCCAGCCTTCACTGCTGTCAGCAGCCAATGAGAACTTTGTTAGGGAAGAGACTGAAATGTGCAACTGAGTTTCCCAGCTGCTGTTTACAACAATGTATGAAAATTCAAAAATTTCTTCATAAATTGCATAGAAACTCAAAGTTAAAAATTGGCTGGCATGGGGAGGGGAAGCATATCTGACAATTTTATCCATCTAGGCAGATGGCTATGGAGTGCTTGGCTGTTACAGTCTGGCTTTGCTTCCTTATATTAAACCAGGCTTGTACTGCTGAATTAGGATGCCAGCTTAATTTTTTTTTTCATCCTTAGTACCTATAGAGCAGAAAGGTACAACATGAGTAAGTTGGGGATATCTCTACCTATAAAATTAGAGCAGTGCAGTTATGGGAAGATTTTTCTTTGGCTGGTTTTTAATCAGAAAAGAATGAAAATAGTAAGCATCAATATATTTTATGTTTATAATGCTTGGTGCAAAAGAGTGACTTAATTAGATATTATTCTGACTGGAAATTCAGAAAGGTTGGACAGCAAGGCTAGAGGCAAATGTATTGGCTACCACTTAGGAGAACTCTGAGAAAAGAATGCCAGATGGCTTCTGGCCCTCCCTGTCAAAGATTCTGTTTATAAAAGTGCCTAGTTCAAGTTTCTCTTGCCCAGCCACTAAGAGATGATGCTCCCTTTGCCCCCCACGCCAGGAAACAAAAAGCAAACAAACCCACAGATGGACGGACACAGATGAATAAACTACATATTGGCAGCTTTGCTTGACGCTTCTTTTTTTATTGTTGCACTTTGTTGAACAATATGTCAGTTCCCCAAAGGCCTGAAGTAAGTATCGTTGAATGGGATGGTCTTTCCTTTCTTCACTGTGAGAGGCTAGCTGGCAATTGTAGTTTTACTGAAAACATCTTTCAATATAATGTCATTAGATTTGCAGTATTCACCTCTCATCTTCACAGTTAACTCATTGTTTTGTCACTTCCTCCACTGAAAGTACACCCCCTCAAAAAACTGAAAACCAAACCCTCTGCCTATAGACACAGTCACAGACACACAGAGCCACAGCAGTATCACTTTTTCCATGATGCTAACTCAGACAACTACACCCATGGTGGTGGTGGTGGGAACAGGACAATTTTCTAAGATTTTCTCACCCATTTCCCAGTAGAAATTCATGGATAGAAACTGAGCAGAAGTCACATTCCATGGTTTCATTCACATCCATAAAGACTGAAACATACTCTTGGATATCCATGTACAATTAAAAAGAGGTTACAATGAGTCAGTTGAGCTTTAGTTGCTCTGTTCTGTTACTTGAATTGTCTTTTTAATTCTAGAACCAAATATACAGTACTGGATCATTGTGCAAAGATCCTGTTCATTTAATTCTACATATTTTGTATTTCTAAAATGAAGCGAAATATAATCATTATATATACTGTATTATATATTTGTTGTCAAAAATAAAATGATTGCTTTCAATAGAAAACACCTCTTCTTCCAACTGTACTGTGCTTTCATGCTGAAAAAGTTAAATATTTTTCCCACCAATCTGGATAATACTCCTGTAGTCTCATTTTAATATATTGGAAGTTGGGTTTCCTGGTATTGCCAATTCATTATCCTTTTCAGTCTAGGGAGGGTACATGCAGGAAAAGGACAGGAGAATAGATCTCTCGTTAAAACGTTGGCTTATGTCTGGTAGATACTATTTCATGATTTGCCACTGAATAGTGCAGCAAAGGACACATGTGCTCCCAAGTGGGGAACAGCAAGAAAATAAAATGTTACCATAAAGACAAAGAAAGCAGTGTCTACAGCTCAGTGAAATTCAGTTTACGGTTCTGTAAAGTACAACTTATGTCAATGAAAGGAGGCCCTTCTCTTAGTTGGTAAGGATGTAAAAGAGAGTCCTTTGAATGGAAGACTTTGCATTTTTAATCTTTTCTGATATGCTTTCAAAGAGTTTTAGATTGTTTTAAGCTAGTGGTCTTTTTAATACCATTACAAACAAAATCCTCTTAGGAAAACAGGCTTGTGTAAGGGCAGTCACACAACCTTCTTTCCTTTTCTGGTTTGCTGTTTCTCTTGTGACTGGGTGCACAGCCATTGTACCGACCTGATGAAGTGGGGGACACAACAGATAGTGAGCAAGACAGGTACTCTTGTTGCCATTTTCACCCTACTTAGACCATAGCCTATTTGCTTAATTAAAAGGTTACATTTATAACTTAACGGCTATAATCCTATTGATTAGTTACACCAGCCTAAGTGTGGTGGCTTCAACTGCAACGGATTGCCATTCACAAGTTGTCTCTAGTATCCCTTATTGCACAACAGTTGTGTGAGCTGATGTGCAATGAGCTATGTAAGCAGCAGCTTGTTATCTACTGTCCATCAGACTGTTGTAGTTTATGTTCCCACATTTTTGCAAGCTTAACTAACAGGATTCTGGCCACTGGGTTTTTAATGGCCTCTGTTTTTAAAATCATTTTGTAAGTCATGCTGGATCTCTGGATTGGGAATAAGACAAAATAGAAAAACAGATGGATGGATAAATAAATAAATAAATAAGTAAAATAAATAAATAAATGAATGAATGAATGAATAAATAAATAAATAAGGAAGGTGGAATGATTGCACAAATAAAATCATAGGTTTCTCCTTGGTGGTTGTCAGAGTCATGGAAAAATAAGAAGCACTCCATGAAATCATACAGCATTTATAAAATAACATTGTTCAGGGCATCCTTTCTGTGGAAGGTTTCCCCACACAGGAATATTTTTGTTGAAAATCCTAGATTATAATTTAAAACCATAAATAACAGGATTATCAACTCACATTGGCATTTTAAAAGATAATTTCCATGTGTGTCTTGTTAAACATTTTCAGCATTTAATTTTGAACCTAATGTTAAAAGAAACATAAACATTTCTGCAAGAACAGTAAGAAGTGAGTACTGTATTTTTCCGTGTATAAGATGCCCCCGTGTATAAGACTGCCCCACTTTTCTAACCCAAAATTTATTTCTTCGCAAGAAAGTAGAGGGGGAAGGCAGGGATCAAAGTGCTTTGATTCCTGCTTCCCCCCTCCACTTTCTTGTGAGAAAAGTGCTTTCCCCCTCCACTTTCTTCGCAAAAAGTGGAGGGGGAAAGCAGGAATAAAAGCACTTTGATGATTCCCGCTTTCCCCCTCCACTTTTTGTGAAGAAAGTGGAGGGGGAAAGCACTTTCCTCGCAAGAAAGTGGAGGGGGAAAGCAGGAATCAAAGCACTTTGATCCCTCCCCCCTCCTTACTTCTGTGTATAAGATGACCCTCAATTTTTAATCTAAATATTTTAGACAAAAGTATTGTCTTATACATGGAAATATACGGTAAGTTACAAAGAGTTATGGAGGATTCACACTACATGAATTCAGTGAGACTTACATTTGAACAAAGTTAGCCAGGGCCACTTTATATGCCATACAATTTGAAATAGATGGCTGACTTAAAAAAATCTAGTTGAATGTGAAGCCTGAAAGGATGCCTGTCAAATATAAAATAGTGTTTCTGGAGTACTTTCATATTAGTATGTCTCTGCCTTTAACTTTGGCCTTGATAAAAAATCGCTTTCTTTGTTCTCATTAAGCCCTTACGTCAGTGACTGTTTGACCTTGATGAGTATCAAAAGACATCAACTGTTGCTGCTTCACAGATTTTTGAGTGGTTCTGTCTCTGGGTAAAAGAGTGCTGTATTCTCTGCCAAGGAGATTGCAATGCCAGTGAATTCTAACAACGAAATGGATGTTGCATAATCAAAATGCACATCAATATTCTTATAAAAAGGGAGTTGGTCTACGTAGCTAGTTCTGTCTATCTCATAAATTAACTATTCATTTTTACAGTATTATAAATGCATTGACATACCTATTTTGAATAATTTATTTGTCTATTTTATTATTCTAATATTAACTTGATGTACGAAAGTGCAAGCCAGTCAATAAATATCTCCTAGTTATTCAATAACTATTCATTTTATGCTGGTGGAAACAACCTTGCATTTTTCAGTAATATTTGCTATTTATTCTGTAGTTTATTCCAGTTTTGAATTCCTGGGTTATTGTCTTAGTAGTTGAAGAAGTTTCCCCTGAGAGTTAGGGTTTACTCTAAATAGTTATCTTTAAAAAGGAAAAGAAAAGAAAAAGTGCTGATGTTGTGCAAAGCTTAAGTAAGGGGATCAGTGTTAAGGCAGTACAGCTTACTAGACTATCTGACAAGTATCTGACTTAATACTACATATACCATCTGGGCTTTATTCTTTTTTATAAATAAAATAGTATCTTATTCTTTATTTGTATTCTACTGGCATGGATAAATTCATTGCAAAAAGCATGCAGCGAAAAGGGAGGATGTTAAGAATTGCTTGATCTAATACATAATAGTGTGTATATATATATTAGTGCATTAATTTTGAAAATGGCAAGCATTATCCCGTAAAGAAGAAAACAAAAATCCCTAACAATCTCCTTATAAATATTTTAAATACATACTTCTTACCAAGTATAGAAAAATAGTGTTTTTGATAAAGAGGTCTGATTTACATAACAAAGAACGTGCAACAATTAATCACTTTCTACCAGCTCTATTTGGTTGATTGTCAAGAAGATGACATGCAGCGGTAATTGTCCTTTTGCCTTTACAGCACTGACATCAATACCAGCAGGCGCCTAGAACACCTGAAGCAAACAGTGCCATGGATATTGTCTGGAAGCAACAATCAAGCACTAAGGGGTGGGGGAAAAAAAACAACCCTTTCCTTTCCACAGGAAAAAAAAAAGGCTCCTTAGTCGTAGTTTTCCAGCTACTTTAGGTCTCTGGAGCGGCAAAGTATCACAAAAATCTGTTGAGCAGGCCAGTTAACCTCTGTATATAAAAGGTTTTCAGTGTGCTTCTTAAGCTTAGAAATTGCTTCTCCTTGTATGAGTTAGCGAAGCTGTTGTCTTTCCGCTGGTCTCCTAACCATGTGAATTTTCAGCTTTGCCACGAGCATCTGAGAAAAGGCCAAAAAAGAAAAAGAGAGAAGTCGTCATGCAGTACTGGATACATTTACAGCTGGCAGTAGTGGAGCATGCTCGGAGTCCTTCTCTCTCAGATTGATTATACGTCGATGGCTTTGCTATCTTGAACATCCACTGTGCTTGTCTTAATATCTAGAGGCAACTCTGAGGTCTGTGCAGATACGGTTCCTGTTGTTCCTTCCAGGTCCCAAGACCCAGGCAGGTTCTCAAGGCTTAGTGAACTGACTGCTCCCTGACTAAAACTGCCTTCCTCTGATCTGCTGGGCAGCACAAGGTGTAAAGATGTCTCCGACGAAGAGCACATGGAGGAAGAGAGAGTTGCCGAAATAGACTGGAGGGGAGTCAAAGTGGTGTCTGAATGTGGAGAGGTGCAAGTCACCAACTGCAAATGATCTTTCTGGATGACATGGTAAGGGGAAGGGGAATATTCAAGACCTGAAGTATAATAAAATTCATTGTCTGTAGAATTTTGAACGTGGGACTCAGTTCTCTGTGGACTGCTCCCTGCAGAAGTTGTATCCATATGCCAGATGCCAGCGATCGTATTGGAATGGGAGAGCTGTGCTTTGGTGCAAGTAACATTTGGAACCTGCCTCTGCATACATGGTTGGTGTGTAGTCCAGCTCATTCTAGCCTGCAAGCTTTCCATGCTGGGACTCATGGCCGAGCTATGCCTTGCACAGGATTCTGGGGACTTCTGGGCTAGCAATAGGCTTTCCAGGAGATGCATCACATTCTTCATATCTCTACTTAACTGAGAGACTTCTTGAGTCAAAGCAGTGACCTGGAAGATTAGAAAGATATAGATATATAGGTATTCACACCTTGTAATTTTAAGTAAATTCTGCATACATTTATACAGGAGACATTGATCTTAATGACATACTCCATGGCATGCTTTCTCCCATCTCTTATATTTCAGCTGCAAATTTCTTTGCTAAAAATCTGTAGCTGCAAATATCTAATTAAAAATATATTTTTAAAGAGTAAATATGTCCATAGTTGTTGTAGTTCGGTGAGTATATGCCACCAAAGTGCTTGCTTATCTATCTATCTATCTATCTATCTATCTATCTATCTATCTATCTATCTATCTATCTATCTATCTATCTATCTATCTATCTATCTATCTATCTATCTATCTATCTATCTATCTATCTATCTATATCCCACCTTTCTCCTTAAAAGGAGAAATATTTAAAACAATATTTAAAAGCTAAATCAGTAAGTATACAAATATTTTAAAAGGATGAAACAAGCATCTTATTAAAAACGGTAAATAAAATCAATACTAAAAACACATTTAAAAACAACAGAGCACAACAACCCACAAGTACTTGTCATGCTCTTAGTTAACAGTAGTTAGGTTCTTCCATGGGAATAAAACAGATGCCTAGAATGAGGGAAGCCCTGTCTGATATTGGCTTGGATGAATTATTGCAGGGCCAGACACAGTGTATTACGAAGGATGACTAATTTCCAAGAAAGCTGAAAACCATTCAGATATTCTTGTTATTAATTTAAGGTGCTGATGACTCACATTCTTGAGATGGCAAAGTGTTCCATGGGAAAAGGAACACTTTTCTTAAGACTAGACAATGCCTGGCTCTGGAGGCCACCCTGTGCCACTCTGGTGCCAACACATTTACTGTTCTGCCAGCTTTGATTGGTGGCAGAAAAGGTTACTGTGATTTCCTTTGACAACCAAATGCGAACAGTTGATGCTTTGCTTTTGAGCAGAATTTGAATGCTTTCCATGAGCCTTGTTTTAAGAAGAAGGCTGCAGACCATGAACATTGATGCCAAACAAAAAATTTTTGTCTTATAGATGCCAGAGAACCTTTTTCTTCTACTTTTCAAGGAAATAATTCAGTGGTGTGGCAGCAAATTTGGTGGGGCATGAGATCTTGCCCACCCCAATCTACTATTGAAGAATTATATTGAACATATAGGCTGGGTTGCAAAGGACTGCCGTGTTCCTAGCTGGGTCTCTCAGGGGGCTCTTCTTTGTGCCCACAAAGTCTACTTCTGTAGGTTCCCATGGAATAGCAATAGACGGGGTGCTTCATTTCCACAAACATTCCTCTCATTTTACTCCAGTAATCTCTCAGTAATTTTACTTCCATTTTCTTGCCCTTAGTCTGCTTCTTCTTCCTCTCTTTAGTGCATGAAATATTATTTTATAATGGGAAAAGAACACCCTGGACAACTCTCACATTAATCTTTACTGCTTCTAAGATCACACTCCAAAAACTGTTCTAGTGCCTAGATATAATATGGTTCAATTTGATATATGCAACATTTTCTTTCTTTCCTGGTAGGAAGTTCATTACCTTTTCCATAGGCTAGTCAATGGACTGACAGCTCACACTTTTACGAGTTATCAACCTTCAGGGCAAGTTTTGAATCTGCATCTTTCTGTATTACTGCCAAATCAAACTGCTGTATAAGCTTTTTTGCTCGAGTAGGTAAAAAGGACAACCAGTCATTGAATCATTTCCCCCTGCCCCCCGTTCATTTGGTCAGTTCGATAAAAATAAATAAATCATTTCAAAAAGTTTAAAAATCAAATACCCATTTGGAAATATTTGATGGTAGATAAAAAAGACAACCGGTCATTCTTTAAATCATTTTTTCTTTTATTTGACCAGTTCAATAAAAATATATAAATAATTTTAAACATTTTTAAAAAATCAAATGGACTTCTGGAAATATTTGTTGGAGTCCTGTTAATGATCTTAAATTGCTTAGTGTGTAATCGATATACTACTGTATTTTCAAACCCATGTTAAGTTGTATCCATGCTTTCGGATGTATTGTAAAATTCCTGACAGGTATGTACACCAGTGCCCTGTACATTGATCTCTTTCCCTATGACTACAGGCCTGCTACAAAAAAGTCTTGCAAGTATCTGACATTGTCAGATCTTGATCATTGACATTTCCACTTATTCTGAAAATGTCAGAATTTGCCCTTGCCTGTTCTCATTGGTCAGATGTTGTTTGTAGAGGCACTATTACAAAGGGAAAGAGATCAGTTCTCTGGCTTTGCTCAGTGTCAGTTATCCAGGTGACCAATGAGAATACCAGCAGGAGTAGCCTTTTTACATTCCTTTATACCCTGTCCACTCCTACCACAAAATACATATTCAAACCATGAGTGATCCTTTATTAATGTCTCTTTTCAGAAGACTAAAACACCGCATAGGTTGTATAGACAGTGGAGTAAGAGCCAGTGAATTCATTGATATCAGAATGAACGTATATGGCCATTACAGAAATGTAATGCTACATTCAAAAGTGTGGATTATGGGAGGAGAGAGTAGCTGAAGATTGCCTGTGAAAGCCTGTGACTAATCAGAGAATGTTCTATCAGCAGGATGCTTGTCTATACCTTGTCCTTTCAGTTCCACCAGTTTTTGCTGTATAGCAACTTACCAGTTATCTATCCCCGCTCCCCTTCCCCCCCCCTTTCCAGAAGACTTACTTTTTGTTGGAAAGGGTTTAATAAGAAGCCTGCCTTCCTGTTCTTAAAAATAAAGTTAGGGTATTAAAATAACCACAAATTTCCTTCCTCTGCTTACAATCTGGTACACTTCCAGAATACCCTGTTTCCCCGAAAATAAGACCTAACCTGAAAATAAGCCCTAGTATGATTTTTCAGGATGCTCGTAATATAAGCTCTATCCCAAAAATAAGCCCCAGTTGAGTGAAACCCCGCCCTCCACCATTGTGCAGCAACCAGAAGAAGATGACATGACTGTATCTGAATAAATGTAGATGGTTGTACATGAAAAAAATAAAACATCCCCTGAAAATAAGCCCTAATGCATTTTTTTTGGAGCAAAAATTAATATAAGACCCTGTCTTATTTTTGGGGAAACACGGTATGTTGTTTTGATCATTAAACACATGTCAGTTTTAAACAACAGAGAGATTCATGGAAGCCATTTGTGTCAGGAGTGATGACCAAAACAAGCCTATCCTAGAGGAGGGAGATCCTGTACCAAAACCAAAGCCCTTCTGGGTGCATGCTAGCAGGGTGGAAGGCAGGAATGTTTCCGCTCCTTTCTGGGTGGATTGGGGAGGCTCAGAGGTCCCTTTCACCAGAGCAGTGGCTCCCAACCTTTTTTTGAGTCATGACCTCCTTTTCCAATAACCAAGTAACCTGTGATCCCACCCCACCCCATTTTTTATTTATTTATTTATTTATTTATTTATTTAATTTCATTTATATCCTGCCCATCTAGACCGAAGTCTACTCTGGGCAGCTAACAACAAGTTCATAAAACAATTTCATAGAAACAATAACAGTATAAGATAACAACAACAACATAATATAATTCAAGATGGCAAAAATAAGTTAAATAATGACAGGAGGGAAGGCCTGCCTAAAGAGCCAGGTCTTGAGCTTGCTCTTAAAAACACCCAGTGAGGGAGCCAGGCAAATTTCTGGGGCTAGATTGTTCCAGAGACGAGGGGCCACTGCCGAGAAGGCATGGTTTCTTGTTCCTTCTCTCCAGGCCTCCCTTGGCGTTAGGCCCCTCAGCTGCCCCTTCTGGCTAGAGCGAGTGATACGGGTAGATCTAGGTGGGAAAAGGCGTTCCGCCATTTGCATAAAAAGGCATTTTAATGAGGTAAAGTCTATTGATAGCACCTACAGAATACAGTGACGCTTAGTGCAATGGGTCTTACTCCAGAGTAGTGTGCGTAAAGTTGTTGCCTAAGTCCTACTATACATTAAAAAAATGTTCTCTTTTAGCTGTTAAACGCATGGTCATTTGTAGTAAAGCTTTGGGAAAAGAAAATAGATTTATTTTCAAATTAAACAGTTATTAAATGCCACCAGTTATAGAAAATTAGCACATCTCACCACACCAATGTGGCTGACCATTACCATGCTTACTTATTGTCAGTGAATTCAGATAAATCTAAGTAAAATAGTGTCACCCTTTCCATACCTCATTATTAAGACGGCTGATCTGCTGTTTTGTTTCTTCTGCTTTGATAACTAGTGCTCCAGCACCAACTTCATTGTCTGTAATCATAACAATAAATAGGTGTATTACCAATTCTACTTCTCCTTTATGGGGCTCAGGTCCCTGCCCCATTTCCTCCTTACAACACACCTGTGAGGCAGGTTAAAAAATTTAAACCAAGTACCAGTTCACTTGTCTGAATATCAGCTCCCACCACATGGCAATAAATCATATTATTTTATTGTATCATTGCATGAAATTTAAGGGTCAAAGGCAGTATAAATCAATTATAAATGAATGAATAATTAAGAAGTTGCATAATCAAGCAAACTGATTTATTCACCTTCAGTTGACTGTAGGGAAAAAGAACATCTGGTTGAAGGGCAAACAGATAAGGTGACAGTGTTACCTCTGGTAATGCATATATTCAATATGCATTGAATATGTCACCTGATTGAAGGAATTAGCCTTTTAGCAGCCTTTAAACTACCTTTTTATCTGAGATTTTGACAAGCTGGTCTACTGAGTCTCAGGTAGACTTAACCTGGTCTAGCCATATGATTCAGGTAGACCAACCCTTCATTTGATTGCTGTGTCTAAGTCTTGGGCCAGAGGCTTAGTCTACTGAGCCTTGGATAGATATGCCCTCCACTGCCTCAGCAGGGGCTGATATACAACTACCTTTCCCCTTCTGTCTCCCAGTGGCCTGGTCTATTGGCTGTCCTGCTTCCTGAAAATCAGAATGTTGTGCTGGAAGCCTGGTCTTCCATCATATTTTTCTATGGCAGTAGACCAGGTTGCTGGGCCAACCTGGGGAGGTTGGGTATAAAGGCACACTCTCTAAATTTGGCACCCTGGTGCAAAGTTCCAGTTGCCCTGCTCTAGTTAAAGCCTGTGCCTGGGTGTTCTCTTGTGTGTGTCATATGTATATGTGATATATATACATACATATGAGTATAGAGACAAAGACACAAAGAGTACTATTTTCCTTTGGCAGACAAAAAATGTATTTTAAATAAAAATGAATATGTGTGTGTTTGTATTATATATGCAGCCATGCACGAAACAGCACTTTCTTCTAATAAAGAGATTATTAATTCTCTTCTTTTCTTTAAATATGGAGAGTATGGGATGCAGTTAACATTCCCTTGCTCTTTCTCTGTTTTGATTTCATCAAAATAGTTAACAAGCAGTCAAAATAGAGAGTTCTCTCTATTGGGATTCTCTTCCATAACATTGACAATCCTTTCAATATACTAGAACTGTGTGTCATGAGCCTTAAAGGGCCTTATTGACCCCCTTATCCAGAGGCTGAATTAGAGATGGTGTGTTTGGGGGCAAGTAGATCACTTTGATGCCTTTGGTGTTGAACTCATGGGGTTCTGGATGGCTAAGGGGCACAGTATTTATTGAATATTTCTTTATTGGAATATTTATTTATTTATTGAAAAAAAAAAGTGTATTACCAAAACTGTGCTGCTCAGACCCATGCAATTCAAGGGAGAAGTGTACTGTTTTTGATTTAGAAGTATCTTATATTATTAGTTTATGACTACATTTAACAGAGCTTTGACAAGATTTATCTACTTTCTACTATCTTGCATTCTGATCTCATTCATCTGTTTTTCTTATGTTCCATCATTACATTTTTGGCTTTGGCCCTGACCCAATCACCCTGATAATGAACACTGTATTACCCAATCTTAACTTCATTCTCAATGATTTAATAGGTTATATAAAACCATACAGAGCTGCACCTTGGTTTACAAAACTGCGATGTACAGAAGTGTTCTGATCTGATATCTTGCCCAGTAAATGACAGGCAAAAAAGCCTGATAAATCTGTAAAAAATCGGTGTGCATTCCTCTTTCGTCAGTCTTCCATGACAGTACTAGACAAGGCAAGCCAGCTGCATCTAAGCCCTTTTCTTACAATGTGTGGGACACTAAAGGCAGCTTTTTCCAAAAGGTGCATTATGAATCTTTTGTAAGATGGCTAAATATAGCACTCACCCCTGATGGGAGGAGGTGATGTGGAATCCTGCCGGAGCTGTTCAGAGCCAAAATCAAACGTCTGGCTTTCCTCGTTGTTGTTACTATTCTCTGTACCGTCAACAACCCTGTTTCCAAAGAAAACATAATTTTGGGACATTCATGCAGAGATCATGCTGCTTTGTCTTTGTACAGCAATTTGTACATCTTAAGAGAAATATAATATTCATGACATGAACTGAAATTAATAAAAGAGAAAAACATGCTAACAATACTTTTTCCCCATTGATGATTAATCTCTCATATATACTGGAAAAATTAAAAAGGAAGGAATATCCAGTAATGTAAACTTCATATGCAGTGACAAAGAGAGACAAAGTCTGAGCATATTAAATAAGGGTCGGAGGGTGGGCCTTTATCCTGAAAAGTAGCATATTTTAGTTAGAAAATATATTATGGCCTTTTTCAGAGGCTGTTAGAAGAGGACAGTAGATGTATGCATGTGCATGTAAGAATATACTGTACCAAAGTAAATGCATGTCTGACATTAGATACGTCAAACATGCATGAATATGCACTTTGATATATTACATTAGATTATATATCTAATGTAAGACATGAATGTACATGCACTTTGGTGTTCTTACATGCACACACACACACACACACACACACACACACTTATTATTTTCATTCATTTATTTATCCCTACTTATCCCTACTTGGACTACTTAAAAGTCTTTAGGACTTAGGAACCTGATTTATACCTGAATCCATCTAGTCCAGCTCACCTACCGGCTGTTGTTGGACTGCAACTCCCATCAGCCATAGCCAGTAATGAGGGATTAAGGGGGTTATAGCTGAATTACATTGAATGAGCCATGAAGTTGCCAACCAGGTACTGTATGTACTAAGGAAGATGGTGCTTGTGGTGGTGGAGGTCTCAGGTTGATGTTTTTCACATCACCTGATGCTGCCAGATCCATGGGAAATGCCAGGAATTGCATCATGCATTCTGCCATCAAGCTTCACTCTCTTGTCAGTTCCTCAATTGCTTTTGGTAGCAACCACACCTTGTTAGGTGAAGAACAATTATTATGCACAAGGTGGCTATGGGTTTAGTAGTTGAATAGTTTCAGATACTTGTTTTCTGCAGTAATGTTATAGCTGCTCTAAAACAGCCTTCAAAGATAGTTGGTTATAAAAAATTGTACAATATTCATTTTTCCCCTGACACGTCTCACTTGTTCTCTTTGGAGCTTAACTTCTGTTACACATGTCTTTTGCCTTTTACAGTCCTTGTCTTTGGCTTGTGAGATCAGTCACCATTTCAGAACTCGCTTGTGCCTGTTATTACCACCACTGTACCACATGCAAACATTCAGCAGATGTAGTATCCCTTGATGGAGAAATACACAAGGAAAATTGTCTGTCTTGAATGCTGCCTCTCACCCAGCTGTTAAAGTCATAGACCCTCAATCATGAACAAGGTGGTAAGCATGCCAAAGCCCTTGGCCTTCCAGCCAGTGGGAAGGATTTATGGAATGTTTACTACAACATTTGGGTGACCACATGTTCTCTTGGCCCACAGAATTACTGTGTTTAGTTAGCTAGCTAGATTCCTGCCTTAACCTGTGCAGACCCTGAAGGTGGCATGTAATACTTCCAAAAGCTTGCCAAGCATGCGTGATATCCAAGAAAAGGTGCATGGACCCAAAGTGGGGACTTGGGCTCATATTTCTCAAACAGGAGCCTGATGCCACATGACAAAAGACTTTCAGAGCCAAGATGAAGTGCTTCCAGATTATGAAAATGTCAGGTCTATTTGTATGTAAAAATTGTTCACCACTAGTGCAATACCACTCCGATAAATCCAAAAAACATCTTGATAGAACATAAAGTGGTCTAGAATTGCCAGCACATAGAAATCTGAGAAAGAGTGCTGCATAATTCCCTCTTCCATTTTGCTAGATCTCATTTCCTCCTGTGGGACTGTCCGTAGTTTTGAAGAGGAGCAGAGATAAAAGGTAGACCCAGGAAGCTTCCCTAAGTTTGAGCAAATCTTAGCTTGGCATAAACAAAGGAGTTGACTGTGCTGTTGCTACATGAAGCATGTGATATAATAAAAGATCTCTGTATTTGGAACTCAGAATGGGTGTTACAGAAACAGAGTCTGAAGTCACACTGATATGTCTGCTTCATGCAGCAACAAAAGAGGGAGGGTAAATTCCCAATTCAAAACACACAGGATAGCACACAAGGAAGAGTTGGTCTTCACCATATAATAAAAATCCATGTATTCACTTTGTTCATTGGAGAAATGCATATTCCTAAAAGGCCTTGTAAAATATAACTTGGTTTCATCTTAACAGTAGCAAAGAAAGAAAGAAAAACCAAGACAGAAGCAACAAGCATAGCAATGAGCTGTGATGGAAAGTTTGCAAATTACTGGGGGCTCCATGTATTCCTCTTTTTGGATGTTCATTGAATGCTCAGAATTCTCTCTGGCTAAGGCTCCAGATCTCAAGGTATCTGCTTTAGTCTCAGGGAATTTTTATGCTTCTCTGGATCTCCTGGCAAATAAGAGGGAGGGGAAAAAAAGTTTGTTGTGTTTGTGGCAGCTTTATGCCTGGGTATCCATCTCCATCCATTCTCTGATGGTGCCACAATGCCATTTGCTGCTCTCCATGCCATGATATATTCAAGTGCATGTACCAACATCTCTCTCCTCAGTCCCTTTTCCTCACTCCTGGATTTTCCATGCACTTCTGTTGGCCCCCATCATGCAATTGGGAGAAAGCTTTGTCTCACAGCTTGGGAGTCTTTTTGATGCACAAGCCTTGACTGGAGCAGCTCAGAGTCTAGAAGGAAAGCTTGACTATCCCACATCTTGGGACATCAGAGGTGTTCATCCACTGGTCTTAGGTTCCATTCCTGAAATCTCACAGAATGATCTGATGACCTGACAACCCCTTCTCTGGCCTGTATCCACAACCCTTGAAAATCTGCAGCACCAAGCATCACTCCCAACCTAAAGCTATTTGTTGAAATACCCATGGGGGGGGGGTGTCCTTGCTTGTGTTACAATACAGTGCAAAGGGCCCCATCCATGCCACTGCTTTCAATCACAGAGAAAAAGCTTTCTATTATGAGAAGGTTTTTCTACCACCATGGAAGTAAAGTTTTGAACAGGGATGCTCAACAAGAATGTTCTTTTAAAATTAGAATTTTTCTTTACACACGTGCATGTGTGCACGTGCGTGCACATGCACGCACACACATACACACACACTTATGTATTGCTTTATGTAATAAAATCTATAATGACTGGAAGTGCCTTATCATTCATTTTGAGGAGTTTGATTCCCAACAGAGAAACTCAACAGTTCCCCCCCCCCCATTGTGCCTCCTTGACAGGGGCTGGACTCAATGATCCATAGGGTCCCTTCCAGCTCTACAGTTCCATGATTCTATGACTGTAGATAGTGCTGAATGTACTGACTCATCTGCCCATATAGGGAAAACATGAAATGCGTACCTTTCTTTAATGCATGAAATGAGTATTATATGTTCTGATTGCACTTACAAAGATATAAAACAGGGATATCACCATCTCTTGGACCAACCTTTGCTGAAGAATGCCTGTGCAAGCTTTCTGTTTTATAGCAGTTATCACTGTATTTACTGTAATGAGCAGAATATAATGGGGACCATGAAGGAATGAAAAATAGATTTATTGAACTAAGACCTGTTTGATACAGGTCACAAAACACTCATAGAAGATTATTACTTTCATTCTAAATTCAGCACCATGACAACAGGGATGAAAGTTTGTTTTTGGTTTCTTTCATCTCAAGGAGCTCTTGTAGATAGCTTCTCTGAGCATAATTCACCTAGGTTTCCCTGCACCAGGCAAATGGACAAGAATGGTGCAGCATGATCTATTGTGCCACACTTCAGTGGATCTACTGGAGGGGATCTTCCCACTGGATTGTGCTTAGTAATGTCCCAATGAAAGTTGATGAGGATCAGAATGCAGCTACAAGCATTTCAGTGAAAAGGGAGCTGAATTTTTGTGCATTTTGATAGTTGGTATCTGCTTGGCTAAGCACATTCAAAGAAAATCAAATCATTGCTCTGCATTTTGTTCAAGACCTCGGCATGGATCAATGCCCCTGGCAATGCTGTGCCAAGCTCTCCAAAGTCACTGCTAAGGTCACAGAGAATGCACACCCCAAGATTGTCCAATAAAACTTGGGGAAGATTTCTGACCCGAGATAAAGCTTTGCAAAGTTCTTTTATATAGAACTATCAAAACGACTAGATGGGCGGGATAAAAATGTAAGAAATAAATAAATAAATAAATAAATATATGCTGCATTAGTTCACATTTAGATGTCATGGTCAACAGAGCCATATCTAGAGACAGGTGAGTGGGTTTTGAGGGTGCCAGCAGGCTAGGGACCAAAGTGCGTGGAGTATTATTGCTCAGGCCACATTTAGATGATAAAAGCTTGGCTTAATAAGTTGTGATACAAAGAAGTATCTATCTCCCACACATAGCAACTTTGCTCCTCCTTTTTGCAGCTGAAGAAACAAACTAGGAGATTGCAATCTTTGACTATGTCCAGATATGAATTTCTCCTCCAGTTTCGGGGTAGAATGGTTCACTCTTTTTTCCAGCATCCACATAACGAGGGGAGCAATTTGCCCCCAGGACATCTCAACCTAGACCTTTTTGAGCCCCTGCCAGGGGCTTTCACCTTTTTGGTGTGGATTGGTGCCCTCTAGTTTAGTTGATTACCGGAGTGTGCAGTCAGTGGGAATGGATGAAAATTGAACCTTGCAGCTGTCAAAACTGCCAAGGCTCCTCCCGGTTTAAATTTCTGATATTGCGAAGTGCTTAATAAACAAGCCCCTTCAAGATGTCGGGAAACTGAACACTTAAGAAAGCAAAGAAAGACACATTGCTTTCTTCTCCCCCCCACTCTTTTTTTTTGGGGGGGTGTCTTTTGTGTGCAAAAGAGAAGTGGAAAAGGCGAGCTCAGGTAGAAGGTGAAATGTGAACAGAGAGGGATGCGTGGATCCACAGCAGAGTGTTAAGAGTCTCTTTTCTTTTACACAGACACGGGGAACCTATTGGGGAGGCCTCTTGTTCGGATGCGCACACACACTTTTCTTTTTAATTTGCTTTGTGCCCTTCAAGCAATCCCTGTCTTTTCTTCCTTGTGTGTGCATAAGGGGGAGGATCCTTTTCTTTTGCCTCCACTGGCAAGATTGGGGGAGCAGTGGAAGACTGCGCACATTTCCCTTCTCTGTGTGCCCCACTCCTTTCTTTCTGCATCCCCCCTCCCCCCTCCCCATTTCCAAACTTCATTTCATTGTTTCCGGTGAGGCCTGAGTGCATTTTACAACAAAGTAAACATGTTTCTACCATAGAAGTGCAAAAATAAAACTGAACTAGTAAAGATTATTTTGCTTAAGGAATGGAAAATCTGTAGCCCTCTAGATGTGCTGGGCTGCAGCTCCCATAATCATGGCTTCAGCCACAGTATCTCCAGTTCTGTCCAAAATGAGCACTGGAGAGGCTGAAACACCTTTTCTTCTGTTCTTGGCTTTGCTTTCTGTACAGAGTATGGACTTCATTTACTAATTTTTGTTTCAGTTACTAGTTCTGAACCTTTTCTGCAACAAGCACATTCTTGGACATACCTATGATATAAATAAAGTGAATTAACCATCATTACTCTTGGACGTTTAAGGCAACAATATTATTAGAAGCGACATGAAAGATCAGGAAATAAATTATCTGAACTCTATGAAAAAATCATGTTGTGGGAGTGTGCATACACTAAGCCTGAGCTATTCCTAAGGCTTACCTAGGGCTGAGGTCTGGAGGAGCAACATTGTTCAGTGTTGAAAGATGTAGCTTCAGGTTCTTCTCTCTCCTTTTGTAATAATGCAATTCAGTTTCGTGCTTGGTTCGAGAGGAGTTTGTGCTGCAAACACGGATCGGTGAGTGGAAGGGCACTGTTCCTGAGGCCAGCTGTTTCAAGTTTATCCCAAGATAGCTTTTATTGCTTCCCAACTTTTTCTGCTGGGAGGAGGTAGTGCTTCTTGTGTGGACTGGAGAGAGAGTAGCTGCCTCCTCTTCAGCCACCTCCTCCTCCTCTTCCTCATCCTCCACAATGGATGGAAGTCTCTTGTTTATGCTGCCATTTCCTTTCGATTCTGCCTGAAAAATGGGATTATTCATATGAAAATAAGCAAGGAAAACTGTTCGATGTGTGCAAGCGTATTACCCATTGTGACAGAACTATCTAAATCAGAATAAAAGCTGCAGTTGTAACCATTTTGTAGCTTGGCAAGTTTTTTTTTCCCCTCCTCAACTCTGAGTTCACTGTATATCTATAGTTTCAGGGAAGAACACATTTGTTAACCACAAATGTTTCTCAGTTTTAGTTCCTACGGTGACATATGCCCTTATGTGCTTCCTAATAGACTGATGCATTTATTTACTTGCCTATGTAAAACATTTGTATCTTGTCCTTTCAACAGTTCTTGGTTGAGGTGTGTGCTGGGGTTCACTTTTGGCAAGATGCCCTCAGTCAGTCCTTTGCTGGGTGGATTCAAATCCTCTCTTTCACTCTCGTCACTGCTACCTGTTCACTTACCCTCTCCTTTGGGGCCAAATTCACACAGCCCCACAGAAGGTTGAAACTGAACAGAGGTCACCGTCTCTTATCCCTGTTTCTGTCACTGCATGTAGAAGGTATGGGAAGAATAAGCAACAGTGGAGGATGGGGGGAGAAAGGGAGTGGCAGCTCCCTGGGCATATTAGTCATACCACCACCACCACCCCACACCCACCCACCAATGCAGAGTTCCCCTGACAGTCCTAACAATGCTGATGCTACTTTCTAATTCTGCTCATCCAAATATAGATGATAAAAGAAACAAGAAAAAGAAAAACCAAGATACAGTGAAAAAAAAACCCTTTAATACAATGACAACTGACAGCATACATCCTCCATCCATAGACCAGGCCAGCATCTTCCCCAAATTAGCCCTGTTGTTGTTACGTGTTGTCAAGTCCCCCACCCCTGATTTATGGCAACCCTATGAATGAGTGATCTCCAAAATGTCCTGTCTCCAGCAGCTCTGCTCAGCTCTTACAAACTCAAGCCTGTGGCTTCCTTTAAGGAGTCGTCAATCCATTTGGTATTAGGTCTTCCTATTTTTCTGCTACCTTCAACCTTTCCCAGCATTATTGCCTTTTCCAGAAAACCCTGTCTTCTAATGATGTGCCCAAAGTTGGACAGCCTCAATTAGCCCTAGACTTTAATAAAAATAGAAGTCTTAGATAATTTCATAAACTGAAAATGAGAATATAAACAAATTCATTGAGAGAGGCTGTTCCAGAACTGGGGCGACCACTGAGAAATTTCTTCTCTACCTCGCAGACAATTTCAGATTTTGAAGAGAGGAAACTTGGAGCAGTTATTTGAGGAGAGTACAATTGCTTGAATTGTACGTTGCCTTGAGGGTGATTACAGGAATAATAGGCATGGTACACGATTTAAAAAATAAATAACTACCATAGAGTAGTGATACTGCACAGCAGAAAATTCTGTTAATATATGTGAATTTTAATGCAGAATGTGTCAAAACAGAGACAAGAACCAAACAATTGCAAAGATGGGGAACAAAAATAGCCAGGAAACTCTGTGGAGCAGATTCTCGGTTAGTGTCAAGGATCTCAGAGGAGACACAAGCAGGGAAAAGTTCTGTTGTATAAGCAGAACTCCACTAGCATGGGGCTATCACAAAATGGAAAATTGATTCAGCAGGAAAGGTAAGCATCTTGAATCCTGTTTGTAGATTTAAAGAGCAAAATTTATTTCTTATGTAAGAAACAGTACTCTTTATTAAGTTTATATCGTGGGATAAATTCTACGGTAATAAATAAGCCATAGCCTTGAGTTTATAAGGGCTGAGCAGGGGTAGCTGAGAACAGGATGTTTTGGAGGTTAGTCATTCATAGGTGGCTTGACATCACATAATAACAACAACAATGCACATGTGGAGAATACTTTTTCCTCACCACTGAGGAACTGTAGAGTGTCCCTAACGTTAGGATTTTTTAATTTCTTAATTTATTGAAAAATAAACGTACTATCATAACATCAAAATCAATATAAAAAGGTAAGAGTTAGTAACAACAAAAAATTAATACAAAGTAATAATTCTTTATACACAATTATCTTTATTACTAACATTTATTGTTCACCACCACTGGGACCTTTTGAGATACCATTATTATTATTATTATTATTATTATTATTATTATTATTATTATTATTATTATTATTATTATTATTATTATTATTATTATTATTATTAGCTTCGATGACACTGTCCAACCATCTCGCCCTCTGTCGTCCCCTTCTCCTCTTGCCTTCGCACTTTCCCAACATCAGGGTCTTTTCCAGGGAGTCTTCTCTTCTCATGAGATGGCCAAAGTATTGGAGCCTCAGCTTCAGGATCTGTCCTTCCAGTGAGCACTCAGGGTTAATTTCCTTCAAAATGGATAGGGTTGTTCTCCTTGCAGTCCAGGGGACTCTCAAGAGCCTCCTCCAGCACCACAGTTCAAAAGCATCAATTCTTCGGCGGTCAGCCTTCTTTATGGTCCAGCTCTCACTTCCATACATCGCTACTGAAAAAAACCATAGCTTTGACTATGCGGACCTTTTTCGGCAAGGTGATGTCTCTGCTTTTTAAGATGCTTCTTTTAATTTTGTGGCTGCTGTCACCATCTGAAGTGATCATGGAGCCCAAGAAAGTAAAATCTGTCACTGCCTCCATATCTTCCCCTTCTATTTGCCAGGAGGTGATGGGACCAGTGGCCATGATCTTAGTTTTTTTGATGTTGAGCTTCAGACCATTTTTGGCGCTCTCCTCTTTCACCCTCATTAAGAGGTTCTTTAATTCCTCCTCACTTTCTGCCATCAGAGTGGTATCATCTGCATATCTGAGGTTGTTGATATTTCTTCCGGCAATCTTAATTCCGGTTTGGGATTCATCCAGTCCAGCCTTTCACATGATGTGTTTTGCATATAAGTTAAATAAGCAGGGAGACAATATACAGCCTTGTCGTACTCCTTTCCCAATTTTGAACCCATCAGTTGTTCCATATCCAGTTCTAACTGTTGCTTCCTGTCCCACATATAGATTTCTCAGGAGATAGATAAGGTGGTCAGGCACTCCCATTTCTTTCAGAACTTGCCATAGTTTGCTGTGGTCGACACAGTCAAAGCCTTTGCGTAGTCAATGAAGCAGAAGCAGATGTTTTTCTGGAGCTCTCTGGCTTTCTCCATAATCCAGCGCATGTTAGCAATTTGGTCTCTAGTTCCTCTGCCCCTTCGAAATCCAGCTTGTACTTCTGGGAGTTCTCGGTCCACATACTGCTGAAGCCTACCTTGTAGGATTTTGAGCATAACCTTGCTAGTGCGTGAAATGAGTGCAATTGTACAGTAGTTGGAGCATTCTTTGGTACTGCCCTTCTTTGGGATTGGGATGTAGACTGATCTTTTCCAATCCTCTGGCCACTGCTGAGTTTTCCAAACTTGCCGGTATATTGAGTGTAGCACCTTAACAGCGTCATCTTTTAAGATTTTAAATAGTTCAACTGGAATGCCATCACCTCCACTGGCCTTGTTGTTAGTCATGCTTTCTAAGGCCCACTTGACTTCACTCTCCAGGATGTCTAGCTCAAGGTCAGCAACCACACTATCTGGGTTGTCCGGGACATCCAGATCTTTCTGGTATAATTCCTCTGTGTATTCTTGCCACCTCTTCTTGATGTCTTCTGCTTCTGTAAGGTCCCTACCATTTTTGTCCTTTATCATGTCCATCTTTGCACAAAAGGTTCCTTTAATATTTCCATTTTCTTGAACAGATCTCTGGTTTTTCCCTTTCTATTATTTTCCTCTATTTCTTTGCACTGTTCATTTAAGAAGGCTCTCTTGTCTCTCCTTGCTATTCTTTGGAAGTCAGCATTCAATTTTCTGTACTTTCCCTATCTCTCTTGCATTTTGTTTCCCTTCTCTTCTCTGCTATTTGTAAGGCCTCGTTGGACAGCCACTTTGCTTTCTTGCATTTCCTTTTCTTTGGGATGGTTTTTGTTGCTGCTTCATGTACAATGTTACGAGCCTCCATCCATAGTTCTTCAGGCACTCTGTCCACCAAATCTAGTTCCTTAAATCTGTTCTTCACTTCTACTGTGTATTCATAAGGGATTTGGTTTAGATTATACCTGACTAGCCCAGTGGTTTTTCCTACTTTCTTCAGTTTAAGCTTGAGCTTTGCTATAAGAAGCTGATGATCAGAGCCACCATCAGCTCCAGGTCTTGTTTTTGCTGACTGTATAGAGCTTCTCCATCTTTGGCTGCAGAGAATATAATCAATCTGATTTCGGTATTGCCCATCTGGTGATGTCCATGTGTAGTGTCGCGTCTTGTGTTGTTGGGAAAGAGTGTTTGTGATGACCAGCTTGTTCTCTTGACAAAACTCTATTAGCCTTTGCCCTGCTTCGTTTTGAACTCCAAGGCCAAACTTACCTGTTGTTCCTTTTATCTCTTGACTCCCTACTTTAGCATTCCAGTCCCCTATAATGAGAAGAACATCTTTCTTTGGTGTCAGTTCTAGAAGGTGTTGTAAGTCTTCATAGAATTGGTCAATTTCAGCCTCTTCAGCATGGGTGGTTGGTGCATAAACTTGGATTACTGTGATGTTGAAAGGTCTGCCTTGGATTCGTATTGAAATCATTCTATCATTTTTGAGATTGTATCCCAGTACAGCTTTTCCCACTCTTTTGTTGACTATGAGGGCTACTCCATTTCTTCTACGGGATTCTTGCCCACAATAGTAGATATGATAATTGTCTGAATTGAATTCGCCCATTCCCGTCCATTTTAGTTCACTGATGCCCAGGATGTCAATGTTTATTCTTGCCATCTCCTGTTTGACCACATCCAGCTTACCAAGGTTCATAGATCTTACATTCCAGGTTCCTATGCAGTATTTTTCTTTGCAGCATCGGACTTTCCTTTCATTTCCAGGCGTGTCCGCAGCTGAGCGTCCTTTTAGCTTTGTCCCAACCGCTTCATTAGCTCTGGAGCTACTTGTACTTGTCCTGCGCTCTTCCTCAGTAGCACGTTGGACGTCTTCTGACCTGAGGGGCTCATCTTCCAGCGTCATATCTTTTAGCCGTTTGTTTCTGTCCATGGAGTTTTCTTGGCAAAGATACTGGAGTGGCTTGCCAGTTCCTGCTCCAGGTGGATCGCGTTTAGTCAGAACTCTCCACTATGTTGCTAATAACACGCAAAATTCTTAAGGTGATGCAATATTCTTCTCAATAGAGCACACAGCTTGGAAGCATACTTTAAAAATATATAATTTGTTCCCGTTACTTGTGATAGCATTTGGAAAGAACTCAATGCCATTACTTGTTACAATGTTTTAAAAGTATCTGGTATTATCTGTTGCATTGCTCATTGCTTTATTATTATTTTTACACTGAACTGAGAAGTGAATAAAACTTTGAAAATACCTGTCAAAATGTCCCTATAATGGGTGAAATATTCTTTAAAACAACTTTTAAAAGCAACTGGAAAGTGCTACTGATTATACCAATAAAGTACCTTAGTTCCCTTAATTAATTAAACTTTTAGAGTTTAGCATTTTTATATCTTTGTTTCCTTCTCAAATATTTCATTACAGGTAATTAATTACTTGTGGATAGTTGCTTCCAAGCTGTTATATGGAGAAGTAAGCATCACTTGCTTAGAAAGCCCGAAATCATTCATGACTCCCAATATAGCAGCAAAATATAATAAATACACTCTATTGGGGTGTGTGCAACACTATATAGAATTAGACTCAACATGCAAACAACTCAAAAAATTTGTCCTGAGATAGACTAAACTTCAGAAAATCTTAAGATGCTCATATCCAAAGATCAGTCCACATATGACAACAACTACACATGGAGAACTGTACAGTTAGCAGTAGGACGTGCAGGTGCACAAATGTATCTAATGCCAGTCCAGTTTCATTCATTAGAAATAATGGCTTTTCTAGCTCAATGCCTGCTGGCACCCAGAAAGGGCACATTCTGATTCAAAAGGGATTTGAAGTTGATGGCAGATGTTTGATTGTGTAGGATGAAGCTCGGAATATTAAAATCAGACAAACATACCTGACAAATTGCAGACTTGTTTGATAATCGTGTGATTACCTGGAAGAACAACAAATACAGGAAATAGCAGATGCCAAAACTGTCCTAAGTAGTAGCTTCAAGTAGTATTTTTAGACCATGGGAAAGGGAATTTCACATCAAACGACTTCCATGCTCATTTGTTAAATTAGCTATTTTAGTAAAAATTCAGTTACTTTAAAATGGTATCTTAAATTTGACTAACACATTCTGTTCTAATATTAAGGCTTACAGTTTTCTGAAGGAGCTATTTCTGGTAAGATGCACAGATATACCATGCCATTAAAAATGACTTTTTACTGGTGCAGTGTTAATCTTCACATGCCTATATTATTAGTGCACAATGATCTTGTACTGGCAAAACAAATCAACATTCTATAAGGCAATTCTAAAAATGGGGGCAGCCCAAACAAAATATCACAACTTTGAAAGGGCTTCAGATCAGCATGGGAAAGTTTGGGCAAAAGGTTTTTGAGTTACGACTTAACTTTTTTACCTCTCCCAGTTCAGAAACATGTTTGTTGTTATGTGCTATCAAGTCAAAACCAACTTATAGCAACACTAATACAGTCAACCCTCGACTTACGAATGGCCCTAGTTACGAACATTTCGACTTACGAACGGCTCCGTTGGAAAAAATTGGCATCGACTTGCGAACGGAGCCTCGACCTACGAACGAGGCTCCGTTCGTAAGTCAATGCCAACGGAGCGATCGGCACCTTCGGAGGTCTCAAAGGGCTTTCCCCCCCGACATCGGAGGAAGCAGTTTGAGACCTCTGAAGCCAAAAAGGCAGGGCGAAAGGGCTGGAAATTCAAATTTCCCGCCCTTTCTCCCTGCCTTTTTGGCTTCGGAGCTCTCAAAGGGCTTCCTCCGATGTCGGGCGGAAAGCCCTTTGAGAGCTCCGAAGGCGCCGATCGCGGCGGCGGGGACCCCCAGGGAGGTCTCCCAGGGCTTCTCTGCCACCATGGGAGACCTCCCTGGGGTCCCCCACCGCCGCGATTGGAGGCAGCGCTCACCCAGCGCCGGGAGGCTAGAGCTGGCCGGGCGCTTGGCCGCTCGCCCCCGGCCGCACGGAGGCAGTGGAGCACCGGCAGGCTTCGGACTGGTAAATCCTTTTTAAAAAACTTTTCTGTGTGGGTTTTGGAGGGTGGGTTTGGACTGGGGGGTTATGTTTCTGTGGGGTTTTTTTTTTTGTGTGTGTTTTTTTTTTGCAGTCCCAGCGTGGGACTTGCTCTTTTTATTTTTATTTTGGTATTTTTTTGAAATGCTGGAACGGATTAATTCCGTTCCCATGCATTTCAATGGGAAATGGTACTTCGACTTATGAACTTTTCGATGTACGAACGTCCTTCTGGAACGGATTAAGTTCGTAAGTCGAGGGTTGACTGGACTTTCAAGGTAAGTGAAGTATTTAAAGAGTGGCTTTACCAGTTCCACACCCCCAGTGAGTTTCTACTGATGAGCAGGGATTCAAATCCTGGCCTTCAGAATTCTAGTTCATCACTCTATCTGCTGCACCACGTTCAGAAATAGGTGACCTTAACATCCCCAAATTTAAAACAGATCACATAAATAGAAAATACCAATCTTTCTTATCTCGAAAGAGAATGATTGGCCCTGATCCTCTTCTTTAATTTAGAAAGAATCCAGGCTTCAGCGGCTAAAACAATGATATTCAAAAAAGGCCTTTCAAAAAGGAAAACAACCACTTTGTTATAAGACTGAACACATGTATTACTGGCTAGCCAGCAGGAGGTTCAAAATGAAACATTGTTTACATTCCTAGGTAGGGGAGGGAAACATTTAGAGAGAAAGGTCACAGAAACAGACTGAAAAGACAGGTTTTCATTAAAATGAAATGTATTTTTTTAAAAGGCTAAGTGAATGGGCATTACTGCAAGATCACAGCTGAAACCAGGCAAGAATTTAAAATCTATCTCAAGAAACAAGATATGATGAGACCCAAACAGATCATTGGTTCAAGGATGGAGAAATTGTTTTGAGGAGACTGAAGCAGCAGTCCAAGAAAGAGAGAAATTTATCCTAGATGTATGTCAATGAGGCGTCAACTCTAGATAATTCTGATGATCTCAGGTGGAGGTATTTTCCAACCTAGCTTCTAAGAAATCTTACTTATTTAAATAATAACAATAATTGTTACGTTGCTGAATATAACTGATCTAATAATGTCATCGTCATTTTTTGATCTTCCACGCAGTTCTTGTGAGATTTCCAACTTTCCAAACCTTTTACAGAACAGTCATTGTAACTGTGGATGTTTTTTGAACAGAACCATTCTATTTTGATGTTCTCACCATTAATTTCTGTTTCCCCTCGCACTTTAAAAGACATTAGCTCCCACCCTGGAGACTTTTAGGAGAGCACCTGTGTTCCTCTGTTTACTCCTGTAAATAGCATAACGTGGGTGTGTTCATTTAAATATCATAAAGTTGCTAAAGCTGCTTACAGAGCAGAGGAACACCTCGGCCTGGTGATTTTCTGATTCAGGTTTCTGGACCAAACTGAAGATGTAAAGTTTCTAGAATTTTGAAGCCATGAAAAAGGGAGAGGGGAAATATTTTTCCCCTGGGAAAAAGTATACATTTAGAAGTGCTGGAGTGAAATACATGCAATATTTAATTTCTTAGGAAACTTAAATTTACTTTACTGCCTGAACGACATGAAAATGCATCACATATAATCAAGTTGTCACACAAAATGAACAATTTGAGATGTTTACGAAATTTGTGGAGGGAACCTCAATATGTTTCCTCAGAACACAGGAATTTACTCTTATGTAAATAAGCACACATAGGTTTGGAGCCTTTGTTTTTCTGTCCCTGCATAGGGAGTTCTAGTTTCTAGGTATGCTTATTTAATTTTCCCAGAATGTAGATTAATTGCAGTCTCTGATATTTTATATTAATAGCTTATAAATATAAATATGTCTTCAATCTTGTACAAATTGAGATTTTTTTTCATGTGTAAATGAAGCATCAGGATATAGTATGAGAATGTGTTCTTTAGTATGAGAATGAATATCTTTCGAAAAAATATCTAATGTTGCTTTCAGTAAAAAGGACAGTTATCTATGTTTTTTCTTATTTTCCAGTTACTGATATTTTTCTCCAAACTGAAAGTAGTCACATAGACACAAACAAGGATAGGAACAGACTCAGTATGTATTAGGAAATTCAAAGACTATGAAATTCACATAACCATGGTTACACCTTTCTGCCTCTGAGTACATTTAATATCAGAAGAATTAATTATGAGAGAACCTGAGAAGGTGCTCTCATTTCTAATCTCCTAAATCCTATTTAAAGAGTGACAGTTACAGTGGGAAGCCTTGCTCACCCCTAAGAAAGAGAGTTAATAAATAGGAAGTATGACATAATGGGAAGTATTTGGTTAAACAAGAGTTCCAAAGAAGAAATTCAAATAGACTTGGAAACAGTTTTTTCTAAGCTACGACAGACTGTTTACTATATCTAAAAAAAAGACGAGACAGATTTGATAAATTAAAATCAACATTTTAAATACATTGCCCTGTATCTGAAATCAACAATTTATGCTATTTAACTTGAATGTGTAACACACCACTCCACCAACTTGGATAATCAACTCCCTACTATAGTGACTTAGGCCCAAATCCAACTGGAAGCTCTAACTAGAGTGGACCCACTGGATCAATTCCTATATGGTGAATCCACACATATGTAAATCCAACCAATTCAGTGGGTCTACTGTAGTTGTGGGTTACAAGCTGGGTTCAAGACTTGGTCTCCACCAGGCTTGTACCCATCGCCTCACCATGCCATAGTCCCATATTTCATCAAAGATGCACCATCTTTCTGTCTCACACATGGCAAACCTCGGGGAAATGGCATGGGAAGACTTCAAAGAGTGCCATGGTCTCTATTAGCATCAGCTGTGATAGGTTTAATTAGAGAATTGCTATGCTACTGGCTACTGGAGCGCACCAAGGAATTTCAGAAGAGGATCAGTTTATGCTTTATGGACTACAGCAAAACCTTTAATGGTGTTTGAAAATTTCATGGTGCAGAATTTCACTGTTTGAGCGCTGGTGGTGGATAGACTGTTAGTTTACATCACATCAATATTGTGCCAGCTGTACTGGTGGTCAATTCATTTGCAAGCCTAAAGTGCTGCTTTCAACCTTTCAAGCCCTAAATGGTGTGGGCCCAGATAAGTGAAGGGCTGCTTTCACCCACACCAGCTTCCTGCTTTAAGATCAATACGGGAGGTCCTTATTAATGCTTACCCACCACTGTAGGTCAGCTGGTACATGGAAGATGGCTTTTTCTTCAGTGGCCCCACATATCTGGAAGACACTAGCAGTGATGCCAGTCCCCATCTCTGCAGTGCAGAGATTTAGGAAAGCCTCAACGCTCATTCACTTTCCTTGGTTATGCTATGGAACTATTGATGACAAATCGTTTTTTGGTTTTAGTATTTTTGTGATGGGACGCTCGTTTTATAGTTGTTACTGGCTTTAATTAATGCTGGTGTGTGTGTGTGTAATTCAAGGATGCTCAATGGACCAAGTAGAAGGGCAACTCACCACAAATTTTTGGGGATGGTCTCATTCTTTTGTCACAAGCCACTTATACTGAAGACTTTGTTCTGTGCCTTGCAGGTCTAGATTGCATTTGCTTAAAAAATATAGAAACACAAACTTGACCATAGAACAGGGTTTGCACTCAAATTGAAATGCTAATATGCTTGAGAACAAAATTCTGTTTGTGAATGTTGATAATATGAATGTAGATCAAATGCCATATGCTTTGTTCCTAGGGATTTTTCTGTATGGTAATGGAAAATATATGAGTGTATAACAAGGGATTACTGTATCACCTAAAAGCTTAGTGACTCATATGTGTTCATCTCTCTCTACTTTCCTTTCAGCAAGAGGGTTTTTTTAAAAAGAAATATGCAAATCCCTAAATTCCATCCCACTGAGACAAGTGCATTCCAAAGGATCTCTTAGGTCAGCTATAATTGTTAATGTAACTAAACTCAATAATTGAATATAACATTCCCAAGACAAATTCCTAGTCCATCTTCTCCTGAATTTTAATTTTTCATTTCATCAGCATGCTCTCTCTGCATTATTGCAGATCCTGTTCTGTTCTGCTGACTTTTTATGCCTCTCTGGTGGACTATAGACTTATTATACTCTCATATATATGCCTCTGTCTGGCATTTCTTTAGGATTCAGAGAAAAAGGCATGCAAACAACAAACAAACAGAAATAGGCTCGGGTCTTCTGCTTCTGAAATTGGAGTCTGTATTTTAGTTTTAGAGTGAAAGAAAGGTGTCCCACAGCAGCAGAGCTGTGACTGTTTGGAGGGATTACCATAAGGTTCAACAAGCCTCAGTCCCTCTGCTTTTTGTTCTTGGCACAGGGGCATGTACACCGAGTGTCACGCATCACCTTCACTGTGGCTATCACCTAGAATGCAGGTGGAGATGGGGGATAGCTCTCAGTGTTTCTTCAGATCCACCCAACTTTCAATCTTCTCCAAAAGACTTCAATTGGGAAATTTGTTTTGAATTTTTGCTGATATGAATTTCCTTCCTGGGCTGGAGAGGAAGAGGAGGCTGGCTTTCAAAACATAGCTTCCCATATGGCTGTAAGACAGCAGTGGGAAAGCTGTAGTCCTTTAGATGTTGTAATGCAAAAACTCCCATACCTTCCAAATATTGCTCATGGTGGCTGGAAATTCTGGAAGCTGGAGTCCACAAATTTCTGGAAGTTTACATGTACCTCCTTTTAAATATATATATTAAAAAGCTGTGATTTAAATTGTCTGGTAGAGTTCGATGAGAACCAAAGATGATAAAAGCCCCCAGAAATAGAATCCAAAGAAATTCAGAGAGCTGCAGCCCCTGAAAATGATTTTTCGCATCTCTGTGAATTAAAACTACATGTGTTATATATTTCTTCACTCCCACTAGAAAGCTAACAGGTTTTAGATTAGGGAGAGAGTTGAGAACATCACTTCAAGGCCATGTCTTCTATTAGATTCGCAGCCCTAAGCAACTACTTTGAATTTGTGTTTATTTTTAAATGCAAACAATGCCCTATTAAGTTTGGTCCTAAAACAGGCATTTCTACAGAGTTTGAATAAGATTAAAGGCAAAGCAGTCCCAATAGACTCTGAATGAACATGGTTATAAACAAGAGCTATTGTTATACCCAGTAATTTGGCACCAGAATCAGTCAATAATATTGCAATCATAAAGCTTCTCTGCAAGATGTTTTTTTTAATGCCAACAATTTAGGCGTCAAATGATCCAGCAATGCATATTGACTTTGTACTTCTGCACAGGAAGCTGTTGGTTAAACACAAAATAACAGATTTTGTCTTTAAGAGAAAGAAAGGTAAGCTATGGTAGGGCTATATTATGCAGAGAAGCACGGGAAGCTGTTAGAAACTCGTTTACCAGCAGATTTTTTTTTCTGTTTTTCACTCCAAATTAATGCAGATTTATTCCCCTGCTGGCTTTAAGGTGTATTTCTGCAAGTGAAAACAACATGCACCTGGGGCAAAGCATTTTGGGCAGTTTCTCTGACCTGAAAAAAGTCAATGAAATGAGTTAATGAACATAGTCTAAAAATGAATGTAAAAATACCCAGGTTCATCGGAATTACTAATTATTAATATGCAAGAAATAGCTATAGTGAGTGAAATGTTGGACTAGGACTCAGAAGGCCTGAGTTCAAATTCCTCCTCAGCTATGGAAAGTTACTGTGGAGAGTCATGGAAAACCACTCCTTGAATATCTCACATATTTCAGAAACCCTGGTAGGGTAACCATAACTCAAAATCAACTGGGCAGAAAAACAATAAGCAAGACAATAAGCAAGAAGCTCAAGAAATTTGGTAAAAGATCCAAAATGAAAGTATGGCACATGGTGACAAATGGAAATTCTTTAGCATTTGTACGAGTATGAATGAACAATGGGATCATAGCCAAGCAGCTACCTTCTGATGAAATGGAATATGCAACAAAAATTTAAGCATGTCTTCAAATATACACATTGTGCAGTGCTAGGCATTCTCAGATCTAATAGAATTGACAGAAGCATTTGAATGTGGATTTATTGCAGTATGCTAATAATTTCTTGGATAGAGAGGATGACTTTAAAAAAGAAGTATTGGGACCAATGAAAAAAGATTTTAAAAATCACAAAATGCAGAATGTTGCCAGGAATACTTTGTCTACATAACGAGAAATAGAAAGTACATATTGTTACAGCTGGTCATTTAAAGAAAGAGACAAGGGAAAAGTAGTGCAGAAAGTATAACATTTTGATTGAAAAGCCTTAAAGATTTGTTTGAATATAACACAGAGCTGCCAAAACAAAAGTCAGAATGGCAATAATAACACCCAGCCTCTCATAGGAGAGGAGAGAGAAGACTATATGAGCTGACAAACAGTAAAATAAGAATGGGTTAAATATCCCGCTCTCTATTAGGATTGTCTGGTTCTGAAGGTGTTTTTCCTTCAGTAAAAATTATATTGGGTCTTTGTTATATGTATGTGTAGTTTGTCCCCCAATGCATGTTGACTGGGATATAAATGGCTCCCTCTTTTTCACCCACAAGGTTACAGTGTACACTAATGGCATAGCAACTCAACAAATATAAGCAATATAAGCTAACAAAGCTTTAGACGTTCAATGAGTTATAAACTCCAAGGGCCAAGTGATAAAATCTCACTGTGGTGGAGTGAAGCAAGAGTAATGTTTAAGTAAGAAGGAACATTGAATCTCACAGTAATTACTTTCTCCAAATTCCATGATTGCTAAATCCATTTTATGATTTTAAAGGAGAGAATGATGATATTATGTATAACTAACAAGGAATTTAATTATTTCAGCTGCCATCAAATAATGGCATTTGCTAAAGTAACCTTATATGCATATGGATTAAATGCAAGTAGCCTTTTGGTTCATCATGTATTTCTATACTGCATTCTTACTATACGTCAGATTAATAACACCAAGTGTCAGAGATACTCCAAATGCCACTGTTGAATAGCCAGATTCATGCCAATGATGCCAGATAAACAGAGGTTACACAGTGTCAATTCTTCATAGAAAGAAGGGACAATATCCACATTGGGGAGTCAAAATTACTGACATGGAAGAAGATTCAGTTTATCTGAGTATTTTAAAACTACAAAAATATGTGTTTCATAGAAAATTAAATGGCACAGCAACTCAACAACTGAACATCAAAATTTCAAGACATATTGCCCTAAAAAGCATTGTTAATCAAGGAATGAACGTGAAACATGTTATCTTAAGGGTCATCCATTTCCATAATACAGCTCTACTGGATTGTTTGGACAACAGTTGATGCTTTACAGCAGTTGTTCAAGACCAGTCAGTTGTTAAGCCTTTTGGTGTTGTTCAGTAGGTGAAAGGGAAAGGTCATGTTTCTTGTGACAATTCACCTACAGACCAATACAACTCTTCCCACGTGGCAAGAACCCAATCTGTCAACAATGGTAACCAGGTACTAACTAGAAAATAATAGCTGCAGCAGAATTTTTTCATATGTTAATTATGTACAAATGCTATATCCAGAACTTGGGAACATTACTTTTTTTGTACTGCAATTCCCATGCTGGCTGAGGAATTCCAGGAGGTGTAGTAAAAAAAAAAAAAGGTAACATTTCCCAGCTCTGACTATATCATAGTTTCATCATAGGAGAGCTGCATGACCAAGCTTCAGGCTCAAGCACTCTCTCCTTCTCCTCCCCTTCTGTAGCATGGCCACGAATAGAAGATCAGGAGCATTTGCTTCTATTGGCAGCTACAGCTTTTTGTTTCATCTGAAATAGGATAAACAGGAGTTAGTTTTAATCATGCTTGATCTAAACAAACCTGGGTCAAATTATATTTTCTAAACCTGTCTTGTTTAGATAAACTGTAATTAAAATCTAACCACAGTTTCCAGGTAAACGAAAGAACAAACTGTGTTCTGCTGAAAACAGAAAGGGATGTTTCAGGCTTATATAATAATCTTAGAACTGCAGTGCTGGAAGGGACACTATTGATCATTGATTCTAACTGCTGTCAAGAAGGCACAATGAGGAACTGAACTCCCACCCTAAATGACTAAGCTATCCAGCAGTTCTTGTGCATGCAATGCTGAACTGTAGTTAGTGGCACATGTATAATATGCACAAGGTTCCACATTTATCTGTGGCATCTCCAGTTACAAGGGTTTCTGGTAACTGAGCTGAGAAGGATGTTTGTCTCAGATTGTGTAGCTCTGCTAGTCACCAGAGTAAGTTGTACTGAGTTAGACCTACCAAAGGTTTACTTCTTCCATATGAGGCAGGTTAATATATTTTATAAGTGAAGTAAGTATAGGTTGAAAAAGTTACTATTTTGGACAAAAACCTCCAGAAACCCTCAGCTGGCTGGGGATTCTGGAAATTAATTCTGGGAGTTCTTTATTTTGAATTATAATACCTAGAAATCTCCCAGCTGGAAAGGCCCATTGCCATGCTTCCTGGGATGTTCAGGAGTTGTACTCCAAAAAAATTACCTTTCCCACATTCTTAAATTAAGGCAGGGATTTACAATAACTCTACTCTGTACTTCCTTGGTATAGTTCTAAGGCTAAATTTCATGCTTTCTCATATGGTTCTGTTCTTTAAGTAAAAAAACTGGAAGAGAAAATACAAACAACGTCCAGAATGTTTAATACAGATTGTGAAGTAGAATACACAGGATGCTGTCTTTCTGTCTTTACAACTGAGAAACAGTGGAATACAGATTTTCCTAGACCTCTGGACATTAATTGCCTACCCTAGGCTGCCAGGCAAGTGGCTGATGACAAGCTGCATGCCCTCCAGCCCTTTAATTCCATAATCATATGGTTACTTTTGTGAATAACTATGTGCAACATTTCTAACTCCTTCTGTGGTACATTTTACATCATTCAGTGCTACTGTGTTATGGGAAAGGAATTCCATATTGTCTCTTCCTAGCAGAATAGATCTGTACTTACACAGCAAAGCAAATGCCCTTTGAAACCGAGATTTTATTCTTTTATTCTTTTATTTATTGGCTGAAAATATGCTTGGCCCAGTGCCTTATAACTTCCTTCTACTACATTTTTAAAACATAGATAAGCTGCTTTGCTAAACTATAGCTGTTCTCCTAGTTCCAACATGGAATCTTTTCGTTAAGCTTTATAAGTCTTATGTCATAATCCCAGGAGGTGATGTGAACAAGGAGGGGGGGCATATTCAAAGTGATTCAAAAGCGATTTCAGTCACCACACTTGACAACTCATGAACCAAGCCCTGTAGCTTTTCCTTCTGCATAAATTGTTCTTTTGTGCTGTCAAGTCACCTCCAATTTATGGTGATTCTGTGAATGAGTGACCTCCAAATCGTCATGTGCTCAACAGCCCTGATCAACTGTTGTAAACCCAAGGCTGTGGCTTCCAATATGGAGTCAATCCATCTCACATCTGGTCTTCCTCTTTTTCTATTGCTTTTAACTTTTCCTAGCAGCAGCAATTAGGAGGTGACAAAGTTATGCAAAGTACTCAGTGTAATGTAGTAGGATAGTGTGGTGGACTAGAACTCCGGAGACCTGGGCTTGAATCCAACTCAGCCATGGAAACTCATGGGAGAGGTGGCACTGGTAAACCACTTCCTAAGTATCTCACTTATCCTGAAAAGCCTATGAGGGTTATTATAATTTGGATGCGACTTGGTGGCACACCACACACATGAACATATACAAGTTATACTGCTTGCTGCAAAAAACTTCATGTGGTGACTTCTGCATGTCAAACATTTATTTTAAATGATATGGCAAGAACTGGGATCTTTTCCCTCACTGGCCATCTGGTCAAGCTGACTCAGACATATTATAAGGTCAACATTTGGGGAGTGTTTTGCTTTCCCACAAATTATGAAACTAAAAACTCAACTCATGTATATGTGGGATGTCATATATAAATCTACTAAACAGAATAGGCTAAGATGGTTGGGGAGCTCTGTGGAAAGCTCATCCTGTTTCCTTGCCAGACCAAGAAAGAGAAGGGAGAACCCATGGACACTTAGGATTGCCAAGTCTCCAAATTGCTTCACGTATGGAGGCAAATGTCAGAGCAAACAGAACAGGCAGAGTAGATAGTTTGATGGCTGTGCGAGAGGTCGCCACCTAGCTTCACATGTTTCTCATCTAGCACCACAGACTACTGGTTCAGTGTGAAGGTGTATGTGTGTGTGTTGCTCAACATGGCAGAATGGGTAGAGATTCACTGTCTCTCTCTCCAATTCTCTTCTCTTGCTTCTGGCTTCCTGTGCACCAACATTTGGGCCCAATGGGCCATCTGGATCAAGGTAGGGGCTGGAGTGTGAACAATGCAACTGTCACAAGCCCTGGCAGCAAAAAAATAAAACATGGCTGCAAAAAACAAAACAAAACAAAACATCCTCCTTCCCCACAATACATTCTCTTGATAGGACAAGGACCTGTTGTCCAGACTCAGGTTTTGCTCCTGAAATTTCAAGGAATGGGAAGCTGCTGATTTGACAATGCCAGTCACAACATTGCATTTGAGATAAACGAGAGCCAACTGCAGTCTCTTTCAGAACCACTGCCAGTGTGCACTACAACTGGAATAATATAGATGCTGAACAAGCAAACAAGCTCCCAATTCATCCGATTAATAGTAAGTCTCATAGCTAAAAAAAATGCTTGTGGTCTATTACAGGCTGTGGTTAGGTGACCAAAAGGCTCACTAGAGTTGGGGGTGGGAAGGTGACAGGATCAGTGCAGAAGACTCAGAACCAAAAGAAGGCAACTGTAGTCAAAAGAACCAATACATCAACTTTAAGTATGAAGACATGTGAAAATAAATGCCTAATGGTACTCACTTATCCCAGTGGATTTACAGTTATTGGCCAGAACTATGCAACTAGGTAGACCTGAAAATTCTCGGAGAAGGTATAAATTATCCTGTACATAAATGTGGCTATAGGCCCATTTAAAGGTTTAAAGCAGTCAAACACAGCTTGCCTCTCAGAACTTTTCTTCTTCTTCTTTTGCTGCCTCCTCACAAGTTATATATATTTTTCTCATACTTTCTTGGCAAAAGTCACTGGGAACACATTAAACCAGTGTAGCCACAGCAGAAAGGCCAGGATGCAGTCACTGATCATCCACTTGCTGTTGGCTGTACTGGAAGATTCATGTATAAAATCAGACTTTGAATTTCAGCTAAAACTGTAATATGGTGCAGCCAGATGCCCATAAATGAATTCCACTTGAAACCAACAAGACTTGCACACATGTTACTGTGGGCAGGATCACACATTGTATAATCAGTGGAATCATTCAAACACAGTTCCTATTTCTCTAACATGCATATAAAATACTCCATATAGATACAGTTCTCATTATTTTCAGGTTTTGTCAGTGCTGGTTCGGAAGGGAAATAAATGAACGTCAGTGTTATTTTTAGTATTTTGCAAGACAGGATCCCCGCTAATTAGACATCCTGTCTGAGAAGACAGATCTCTACTTATTCAAGCAAGCCATATTTCTCTCCATCGTGTGACACATATTGATAGTGCCTAACCGAAACAAAGGCAGAGGAGTCATCCTTTCCTTCAGAGGTTTTCACCTTCCTTTGGGACTTCATTAGAGTTTCTGGAATGGCACAGCAGACCTGTGAGTTACTCAGGCTGCTACAATGCTTGAGATTAGGAGAGGAATTGAATCCCACGTGTAGCCGTAGGAGAAAGAGGTTATCACTATCGGTATGTTTTCCAAGAGTACAGTAGCAATCTCACTCTATGTCATCCAACATAATAGTTCTTGGTTATGATATTGCACCACACAGCAAAATTGGAGAGAACCAACTGAGGCACCTGAGTCTTTTTGCAGGTTTTACAGCTGGAAATAGTGATATGCTATTTGGAAATTTACTAGAAATCTTGCAGTAGGATTAAAGTTATTCTATGTTTTCTTTTGCCATATTATGACAAACATTCCTCCTAGGCTATTTTTCCAGCTTTCCAGTTAATACTCATGGAATCGTATCCTCAAAGGCTTTCACGGCCGGGATCCGATGGTTGTTGTAGGTTTTTCGGGCTGTTTGGCCGTGTTCTGAAGGTTGTTCTTCCTAACGTTTCACCAGTCTCTGTGGCTGGCATCTTCAGAGGACAGGAGTCAGAACTCTGTCTGTGCTACAGCCCGAAAAACCTACAACACTCATGGAATTATTTATGGAGCAATAAGTTAAAGCCCATGGAACAATGATCTTTGCTGATATTAATTATCAGAGCCCTTCCCTCTTCTGCCTTGCCACTCCTGTACACATGTACTGTAGCACACCCAAATCTGTACAAGGAATTTCCCATGCCCATCTTTGCCTCTGTGGGTCCACACTGCTTTGTCTACTCCGAGCAGGAATGCATGTATAAGATGCAAGCTGTTTGGCATGGATTCAAAAGCAGTGTACATGCATAAATGCAGCTTAACAATTTGGAGGGTCTAGTATAGTACACTGGGAGTCCTGTCAATGCACTATTAAAGCTGGACATTAGGAAAGCAAAATGGATGAGACAAAAAGCTCAGCAATGGAAATACTTGACCTAGCCCATTCTCCACTGGCTCAAAGAGAAGGGAGAGAGACTGTAGATGCTTCCTACAATAAAGGCTTGATCATTATAAGGTACAATAAAATAAAACGGACAAAACATAGAGTTACCAACTCTCATCCTTGACCCTGGTACTCAGGATTGGGTTGGGGTCATTATCTACTTTATAATGGGATGCTGCTGAACTGGCAACCTAACCAAAGAGTGAGTAGGGGCTTGGGATAAGTCCTGGCCGGAATAAAATTAACATTCTAGGTGCAGATGTCAAGTCTAACTAGGATATATAGACCATTCTATAAAGTATAAGCCAGCAATGTTAAGGTTAATTCAATTTGTCACTCTACTAGCAATCCACATGAAGAATGCATAGATGATGGTTGCAAAGGTTACAAAGCTGTTACAAAGCTGCAGCTGTGATTTGAATAATCTGCAGAAGACAGAATAACTGAAGAAAGCCCCCCCCCCCCCAGTAGAGAGGACTGCAAAACAAAATGAAACCAAACCAAAATGTCATCATAAGTCAGAATTGACTTGATAGCACACTATTATTATTATTACTATGGTAGTGTATCTGAATAATGAAGATGATGAATGTTCATGTTTCGGTATCAATTAAAAATGTTCTTCAGTCTGCTATCTTGAGCTATCCAAATAATCCACAGGGACAGCAGCACAGTAACAATGCTACACTACAGGTACACACATCACTGGTTTCTGATAATACTGTCAACCACTTGGGCATTGTTGTTTCTGTCAGCATCATCAGGCTCCCTTGAAGCATTTAGCTCATCTTGCTGTTTTTGCAACTGTTCTCCAAATGGCTGAAGTAAGCTCTCTGTCAGTACCTACCAGGGATATCTTGCCTGATATTTGTCCTAGGCTGTTAGATCATCATGTTCTGCCCTTCTAGATTAGGGCATTCTATTATATGTATATTACAATAGCCCTCGTGAGATCTGACATTCATATGTTCGGTCAGCCAGGGCCATGCTGACTAGCTCTGTCCCCAGGTACTCACACATAGAGTGTATATGTTTGCAGAGAAGGACTCTTCAACAGCCCAGCTGTACGCACAAGTCAATACAATTGTATATCTATGCGATTATATTTCTTGATTGTGTAGAAGACATTTAGGCATGTGAACACTTCCTGCACTTCAGGTCATCATGCTTTATTGGAATGTGGGGCCATCAGGTCTAAAGAGGGCTACTGCAAGCCACATTTTCATGAGTGACAACATCTGTAAGGGGATTCTTAGTCATATTTCTAAAAACAGATATCTGATTCTCTATGTTGGTTGTATACCAGTGAGTGCCAACAAACACGTTATACAACTGTCTCTGGATTGCCAAACATTAATTATATTAGTCCTGGAATTATTTCTTATTCAACAGTTTTGAGATGCCAATAAACAAATACATAGGTTGCAACAGACCTGTATTACCTTATGTGGGAGTAACTTCCATTAAACTCATTTTCTCAGTAGAAGAGTATAAAATTGCCGTTATCTTGAAGGAGGCAGAGCTGTATCCAACATTAGTCCCGACAAGAGCAAGCTGATTTACGTAAATCAATGAAAATTATGTTACTTGCAACTAATAAATCCCCATTATTTCAATGGGTTTACTCTAGAAGGCCCATACACAGAATTTAGCCCTTAGTCTTGAATTTATAAGAACCGCAGAAATGTCTACCTGGACAAGAAAACAAAACTAAAGAAGAACAAAAACAACCACCAATGTGATCCTCTGAATTAGCCAAAATACTATTCTTTTTTCATATACAAAGTACATGTGGATATTATTGAAAAACGGTGAAGAGTAGTGCATAAATCTCGATACATTATGTACCCCAAACAATCACTAGATGATCTATTGCTCTAGGAGAATTATAAAGAAAATAAAAACAACATACTAAGCAATTAGAAGTAATGATTAAATGAAATTGTAAATGGGCAGGGACAAGGGTTTACATAACTCTTAGGTGCTCTCTTCTACAGTATTCTATAAGTCTTCATTTACTGTAGGGAAATATTCCACAAAATCAAATAAAACAATATGCTTTCCACACTTGATCAGGAATTCTCAGTTTTTGCAACACACTGTGATGCTAACCACACAATAGAAGTTGACTGGCCATTGCAGAATACAAGTGTCCATTAGAGTGTGTCTAGTTTCATACTTATCCATTTTGATGGAAATCAACCCTGAGTGCTCACTGGAAGGACAGATCCTGAAGCTGCGGCTCCAATACTTTGGCCATCTCATGAGAAGAGAAGACTCCCTGGAAAAGACCCTGATGTTGGGAAAGTGTGAGGGCAAGAGGAGAAGGGGATGACAGAGGGCGAGATGGTTGGACAGTGTCACCGAAGCTACCAACATGAATTTGACCCAACTCCGGGAGGCAGTGGAAGACAGGAGGGCCTGGCGTGCTCTGGTCCATGGGGTCATGAAGAGTTGGACACGACTTAACGACTAAACAACAAAGTTTCATAAACTTCTATGATGTTAAGGGTGGATTTTGGATTCTAGGTAATCTAGTGACAAAGAGTGTTTTTGGAAATGTTTTGTTAAGCCACGCAGGAAGCTCTTTGCCATTTACTAAACTAGGGCTGAAATCCTATGAACACAGGTGCTTCGGAGTAAGCATCACTGAACTCAGCAGGCCTTTCTTCTGTGATTCATATGGTTATGTTGTAGAATGATTTCAGTTGGTGCATGACTATTGTTATCTTTCCCTACCTAATGGAACATTACATAGGTGCAAGAGTGTGTGCAGACATTTTTCAAGGGGGCAATGGGAAACTGCATAGTGGTACTTAAGCATAATTTGTGCACACTACAGTGTAATGCATCTGTCTATATACATTGAAATAATAAACTTAGGATTCAAGGGGTAACTGCCCACTCTGCCCCTTCCTGAAGACTCATGCATAGGTGCGTTACTTGGATGGAGAAAGAGTGATCAAACCACCAACTTCTCATTTTGGTGTGAGTCAAATCATTCTGTCCTATCCCAACCTCTGCGAAAATTCTGGACTATAAAATGGCGTTCAATTTAGCTGATACGTCTACTTGATCTGTGCAGATGATATTGATGTGAAAGGTCAAAACATTGCTACACGCCTGATTGTATTCATATGTATACATGAAATCAGGATGCTGATGCATATTCATGTGTTTCTAGCACACACCTACCATGAAAACACACTATGGAAAGTTGCAGTTGGTTTTGGTGTGAGCAGATTTTGAATGCATATCTGTTAATAATGAAACATGTGAAACATCCTGGAGTTTTGATTTATTTTAACTGTTTGTTTTATGCAAATAAGTCCTCAGTGACAACTGCTTGAGAGAAATGAAAACAACAAGAAGCATGTTACAGAAAAATCTAAGTTTAGCATAGATAGCCAAACCTGAGAGAAATCTGTTCCCTTGTATTAGAATTTCTGAGTAACTCAAATAACTCCATCAGCCATAATGCTTTGTATGTTCTCAGCTGGAACTCCTGGCTTCCAGGTGCCCCAACCCACTAATCTCTATCTACACCCTGAGTATTATGCTCCTACACATTTGAGTAAGTCATCATGCCTTGTCATCACTAAATGTCATTTGGTTTCTCTGGGCCACAACTACTCGTACAAGTGTGGCTCTCGATTTTGATGACTTACAATCAATAAGAGCTAGTACTATGAGAAAGACATGGTTTCTGCTCTTTCTTTACTTCCCATTCCTCTCTGGAAATGTTATAAAAGTGACATTTAAAGTTACCAGAGAGGCAAAGAATAGAGCCATATAGAAGCAGTAAACACACTGTCATGATGATGCCAGAGAGATGTCTACGGTAAAATCTCATCATCTTGAGGGTTTCATTATATAGAAGGAAAAAAACCCCACCCCCAAACCACAGTAAACCAGTTTTGCGACTGAAAGAGAAAGATTGGTGAGTTGATAAGACGGTAGGTAAATGTGTTCTAATGTTCAAGAATTAATGGCTTAAAATTAGAAGCTTCTGATTTATCTATTTTTTTAAAATACTATTTGTACGACTTGGACCGTTTAATCCTTTATATGTTGAATATGGCAAGACAACGTTTTCCTTCAGTAGATGAAAATTTCAATTCTTAAAAAAACCCTCCATTTTATGAATGTGGGATATTGTCCTTCTGTATCTACAATTCAAAATTCCAAGAAATTGCTCAATATTGCTGCACAATATCATGCCTGCATTACCAGCAGGAAAAATGATGCTGAGTTTTACATCAGAGATGGCAGCCTGAATGTTGACAACACCAATGGCAGCAATTAAGATGGTCTACAGCAGGGGTCCCCAACCCTTTTCACCCCACAGACCGGCTGGGGAAGGCGGGGCACCCGCCTGCGCCTGCGCAAACGGCAGTGTGGCGCTTGTGTGGGTGCTCGCGTGCGCATGCGCAAACAGCGGTGCGGTGTTTGTGTAGGTGCCCGCTCGCTCGTGCACTTGCGCAAACGGCGGAGCGGCGCTCGCACGGGCGTGCTGGAGCGTGTGCATACATGAATCAGCTGTGCGGGGGTGAGTGCGTGCGGGGGGTGGGGCAGGAGGTCTGTCTCCGCTGCCCGGTCCAGCTCAGGCCACGGACCGTCACCGGGCTGCAGACCGGGGGTTGGGGACCTCTGGTCTACAGGATATTCTCTTGTGCTCATTACATTTCACAAAGTGACACCAAGCAAAGGAAAATCCCAGAAGCTGACTCCTTTTCTCATCAGTTAACCATTTCTCATACAAACACAAAGCAACTGTCAAGGCTGTTTTTTACAAGTGTATATCAACAAAACTTGTCGCTCTAGACCTGAAGCTGATTTCCCCTTTGAAAACGTATGTCAGGAGCCTGGTCTCAGAAATCCTGAGGGAATGTTTACTGAAAGCACTCAGGGCTGTGAGAAACACAACTGCTCTGTGCTTTTGTAATGCACAAATACTTGAAATATGCCTTAGAAAATTGTATGGTCATTCCCTGGAAATACATGACAAAATGCTCCCCTATCTGGAGGACTGTCACTCCATTACTTTCTTTGACTCTTCCAAGGAAACCTGTCTTTTGACTGTTTCTGTGACCTTTCATTGTGCTCCAGGTATTTCCTTTTCCATCCCACAAAGCTGAAAAAATATATCTACTTTGCAACATTCTTGGTGGTAAGCCTGTTTCTCTCATGCTCAGTTTTACAACAAAGTGATTGTTTTTCATTTTCAAAAGGCCCTTTCGGAGGATCAGTATTTGAGCCCCCGCAGCTTGGATTCTTTCCTGTTAGAAGTTGGTGTGGCCAACCATTCTTTTTCTAGATAAGCAAGATTGGTCTTTTCAGTTTGTATGAGTTATTTCAAAGCTGGAATTTTTAGGGTCTCTTGTTTCTGCGTGGGGTATAAAACAGTTTTACTTTTAAAAAAATCATGCCTGCATTACCAGCAGGAAAAATGATGCTAACTCAAAATCCCTTAGCCCAAACCTCCCCAAGTTGTGAATATGACAAGAGCTGACTGTCTGCTACTACTGTGCTAAATTTGGTGCTGGCCCTAAATCCAGTTTCAATGTTATACCTTTTTTTGGGGGGGCTGCCCCCATTTTCAAAATAACTTCATAGAATGTTGATTTGCTCTGCTGCACAATGACATAGCTGCACCACCAGCAGGTGTAAGAAAAGCAATACTCATATGAAGTCCTTCCTGAATCTTGAGAAGCACACCCTTAAATATTTTCTGCTTAGTGGATTTTATTGCAACTGCAGTTAATAACTAACTGTTAAATTAAGGTCCTTAATTTTTAATGAAGATTTTTTTTTTTAAAAAAAGTATTTTCAAGGTTTCAGCTCATCTTAAAGTTGTGATTCCATCCTGAGAATGTATAGAAGACAGCATTTTTAAAAGTTTCTTCATTATATTGTAATTGTAGCTTCCTTAGTCTGAAAACCACACAATTTTTGCTGCAAGTTCTTTCAGAATTAATTTTTGCTGCAAGCATTTAAGCAGGATGTTAACACATTATTTTAATATTACTTTGGATTGTTTAATTGGATCAGATAGATTACTAAATATAAGTAAGTGAGCATGAAAGTGACATCAAAGGAATTACCTATAAAGAGCCACAGCATACCATATTTTTCTGTGTATAAGACAATACTTTTATCTAAAATCTTTAGACTAAAAATTGAGGGTCGTCTTATACACAGAAGTAAGGGGGAAGGGATCAAAGCACTGCAGGATCACAGCCCTTTGATCCCGCAGCCCTTTGATCACTGCTTTCCCCTCCACTTCCTAAGATCGCTGCTTTCCCCCTCCACTTCTGCAGCCCTTTGATCCTGCTTTCGCGGGGCTTGGGAAGTGGAGGGGGAAAGCAAAGATCAAATTTTCTAATTTGGGGTTAGAAAAATGGGGGTCGTCTTATACATCGGGTCGTCTTATACATGGAAAAATACGGTATATTTCATCTACACTTCACTTTCAATAAATCATTTAACTGGTGACTTCATTAATAAGGGAAGCAAAAGCAGAATGAATTCTAAAAGAAACACACCGTGTAAGCAAATGAACTGCCAAAACATAAGGTCTGTTTTTAAATACTCAACGTAGCTGTAGTCATGTTAAAGCTACTCACATCACTTTCGTGGCCTTCTCGAAGATTATATGTGAGATCATGCTGAATTTCTTCAACAAACTTGTGAGCATATTCTGGGTAAAGGTCTAACACTTCAAAGAGTCCTTTGAGAATAATACACTGGAGGTCACAGTAGGTAAGAGCTTTCACGTCGGCATTTGTTTTAATCACTTGGTCCTTAATTGAGAGATTTGCTCCAATTAAATCTCCTTTACCTAACAGAAAAGAAGACAGTGTCATCATTCTTTAACGAATGAAATGTCCACTTTGTATTACAACAGAAAACATCTTAAACATGCAATGCAGAATGCACAGCATCCAAAATGCAAGGATGCAGAAGCAGGACGAAGCTTCTGTTGGTGATCTAAAATCAGTGGTTTTGGAAAACCTGGTGGATTTTTATTTATTTATTTAATTTCTGCCCTGTTTTTCTCCCTGTAGAAGGAATCAAGGTGGCTTAAAAATGATTTAAAAACACAAATATTAAGACTACCACAAATATAACAAAATCACACTATTGAAAACAATTAAACATGTTAATTATTTAAGAGTACTAAATAATACCTAGAGACAGAACATGAACATAGTGCGGTCAAGCACCAGGATGAAATCTGGGATCTTTGGAGACTCTGGGCCCTCCTGAGAAGGAATGATTGAGCTTTGAGGATCCTGGATACCACTCCAAACCCATGAGAGCAGGGAAGAGTAAAAGCTTGGGCTAGATGTTTGCTCCTGAGATGGCCTGCCAGGCCAGTATCCTATTGTGCTTCTACTGCACAGAAGGTTTTCCTGGTGTGGTAACACAGGGTCACACGACTTGAATAAGGGTTACTATTGTGTAGCAGTGACTTCCACAAAGATAACTAACCAAACTAACCACTGCCTACACAAAGGCATTTGTGTGAGTGGGAGGACAACCACATTTCTGTGTTAGAAGGATATTCTCCTCAATGCAAGCTCAGTAAAATACTTGCCATCAGCTAGTGACAGTGAAAAACTGTTTCCTGGACTTATGTTTACTTCTATGATGTGAATGATTCTGGGCTCTATCCTGTTGTTTCTTGTGCTTCTCCTTATCTGCCTCTTTCCTTTTTCCTTTTTTTTTTTTTTGGTATTTGTTCTTTCTTGTCTTTGGAACATCATTCATGTTTGGAACTGGTGCTGCTTGGCAAGACTTTGCTTTTTCTTGCTGTTTTCCCACACTGTGCCCCTGGCTTACCTTTTCTGCACTGGCATTAAATCAATTAATCTGCAGACAACCCCGTGAGGGTTCATCTACCTGGGAACTGAACACTGACATCAAGACATGTTTCCATCTATGGCATTCTACCATGACGTTTATACAGTCCTTGCCGGACAGTAGCCCATCACCAAGGCAAGCTTAATATGACTTGCGTACATTTCAAGACATCCTGTGCTTCAAAAAGGCAACTGTGTTGGTGTATTGTAGCAAATGCAACATATTTACATGCAGCAAATTCAACATTAGAAAGTATGAGCTTTATACTAGTTGCTATAATTAGCATATTTCTTTTTCCTGCTTCTGGTATTTGAGGAATGCCCCCACGCTTCTGCCTCTCCACTTCATGTTTGTCATGCTTGCTTTGTTTTGCCCCCTTCTTCCTCCCTGACCATCAGCTAGAGCAGACATGTGCTTCTCTGCTCCTGACCTCTGACCATACAGTCAGCATGGTGAATTGAGCCTCCCACATGGTTGAGGCTGCAATTCCTTTCTTTTATCCTTTCCTTACTCTTTTGATTGTACCTAAAGATCAACTGTAAGTAAAGATTTTCTTTTCTTTTCTACTTAAGCTACTTGTCAAGTGTTTTTGATTTTATATCCAAAAGGCTAGTAAAAACAAAGGGCTGGGTGAAATCTGTATTTTTTAGCTATTTTCCTCTACATTTCCTCTCTGTTGCAGCTGTTTGTTTTTGTGCTTGATGCTCTGCAAAATAAAGGAATTAACTGAAAAGAAAAAAACCTCCAATAGAAACACCCTGCATCCCAGTGTCCATTGTCTTCAGACGGGAGGAAGGCCCAAAGTGACTAGTACCACTTAATACTGCATTCTAGTAAGAAATGTCAGGGCAGAATGAAAAACGGCAAAGCACTGAGTGGGTAGGATGGTCTTCTTATGGCTCACTGGTCCACCTAGTTGCTCATCAGGGTGAGCATTTTCCTTTTGCTCTGCCCTATGCAATTTCCCACAGGACTTGAGGACACCAATGTCTTAATCTCCCCCTCTCCTTTTGGCAATAAGAAAGGACACAATAACTTACCTAGAATTGCCAGCACCATGCTGTCTTTTAGAACTTCCATGGAACCTGAGCACACAAAATAGATAGCCTGCAAGGCATCTCCCTGCCGAAGGAGGTACTCCCCAGGAGCACAAAAGGAGGTTTTGATATGCAGAGACAGAGACCTGAGGCAACCGCGACTGGCACACTCAAAAAGGGACAGTTGCAAAATCTCCTTGTTCAAGTGCATGGTGATGTCTGAGCGCAGCTCATCTGGAAAGTCCTTTAAAAGCTGTCCAAAAACGAAAGCAAGTTTCCTGCTAAGTGTCAATAATCTGTTCTGTGGTCAAAACGGTCTGAAGAACTACTTACAATGTGCATGTAAATAACACTTTGTGTTCTAGATCCATATATTTTAAAGATAGTGACTTGCTGGGGTTGTACATTTAATCTCTGAATAGCATTTCTGTTCTTCAGAGAGTCAATAAAGATTCACATTTGAAGCAGAGTCCAGAAAAATTACTTTTTAATCTATAACTTGGCTAGAGTTATAGATCTGATGTAGGATTCATATATTTATTTGTTGTTTAGTTGGTTGGTTGGAGGATTTTCAAAATATATATCCTGCCTTCTCATAGAATATGACTGACAATACAAGCTACTACCCTATCTTCAAAGGAGAGCTTTGAAAAATATAGCGGTCCATGCGCTGACTGCTGAGCCCATTTTTCTTCTAGCTTTTGAAAAAGAGCTGGTACAAATGATTTTATCTGAAGTACTTTATATTTTTCAATCCTTGAGACATAGTTAAATAGGAAGATCTAACATGAGATTGACTGACTCAATTAAGGAAGCCATGACCTTTGGTCTGCATGATTTGAGCAGGGCTCTTAATAATTTTATCTTACCTATGAAAAGTCATTAATTAATCAAGTCATCATAGATCTAAAGCAAAGTGATGGCAGATCATACACACATAATTAAATATATAATTTATCCTCTTTTGATCCTCTGTATTGTTTTATATCGGTTTACATTGATATACTTCTGGTTTGATTTATTTTTATTATGATCTTCTATTGAAAGAATAGCGGCCAAAATAAATGTGTATATATATGTGTATGAGGATATATGTATGCACATATACACACAAATGTACAGTGGTGCCTCGACATACGAACGTCCCGACTTATGACCATTTTGAGTTACGACCAGCTCTGGCCGCAAAATTTTGCTTCGACTTGCGACCGAAGCTTCGAGTTACGATCAGAAAAAAGGTAGGGAAAAAGGCGGGGAATTCAAACTGCTAATCATTGGCAGCAAAGAGGCTGCTTCTTTGTAGCTCTTTCGCCCCAGCGGTTAGAGAGTGTGCGATCGGAGGAGGCTTCAGACTGCCTGGCTTCTGCTTCTGAGTGAGAGTACGTGCGTTTGCAGGGAGGCTTCGGACTGCCTGGCTTCTGCTTCTGAGTGAGAGTGTGTGCGTTTGCAGGGAGGCTTCGGACTGCCTGGTAAGGTAAGGTGCTGCTTTCTGCTTTTTAAAAACTGCCTGTTCTGGGTGGGTTTTGCAGAGTGGTTTTGGGCTGGGGGGGTTATGTTACTGTGCTCTGATGGGTCTTGCAGTGTGGGTTTAAAATGTGAAAATTAGACTGTAATTTTAAAATGTAAAATTAGACTGAGAGGTCTGTTTGCTGGAATGATGGTTGCTGGATTTATTTATTTATTTTTGCATTCTGTGGCTCCTAGGGTTTGTGTACTGTGACCTCTCTTTTGTTTTAAAATGTGTGGGTTTAAGATGTGACTCCAAAGTCCTTTTGTTTTAAAATCAGAAACCTTTCTCTGAGGGGCTCTGGTTGCTGGAATGGTGTAAAATGTGGTTTAGACTCAAGTCTCTCTCCCCCCCCCCCTTCTCTTCTCTCTCTCTATCTTCTCTCTTTTTGTGCTTAACAGCACAAACTTTTGTCTGAGGGGTCTGTGTACCCCAGTGATGACCTTCTTTCTTTCCTCTTTTCCCCATTGTTCCCTCCCTTCCTCCTTTCCTGCCCCTTTTTTTTAACCTAAGTCATCTTAGGTTAAAAGAAGAAAAATTCTCCCCCTAGTGGTAGTGGACGGATTAACCGCTTTTGCATTAGTTCCTATGGGAACGAATGCTTCGACTTGCAACCGGCGCCTCGAGGTACAACCAAAAAACAGCCAGAACGGATTAATCGCGTTTCAATGCATTTCAATGGGAAATTTTGCTTCGACTTATGGCCATTTCGAGTTACGACCATCTTCTGGAACGGATTAAGTTCGTAAGTTGAGGCACCACTGTATATAAAAATAGATCTCACTGCATGTCTGTTTGTCTATAACAAAGGTCTGGAATCTTATTGGCATCTGCATAAGTTTGTGTAACCTGCCATGGCTAATTGTTGTGAATTGACAAGGTTCTGGAGTGCATCTCAGTTGCACAGTTGGATGCATGGCCAGGCATGTGACTGAGACACTGCCCACATTTTATCAGTTACATTTAGCTACAGTAAGTAACTCAAATCTTATGCAAATAGCAGTAAGATTGTGGCCATTATATGTAACATTATATAGTTATTTCCCTGTGATTATGTGGGGAGAGAGACAAAAACTGAGAGTTAAACATTTGTATATAATTTAGGGACTAAATCCAATATTTACATAGATGTCATTTATTCAATGAATGCATTATAATCAAGACTAATAGCTGGATCTAGTCCCTAGCTACTAAAAAAAAAAAAGCTACAAAAAGAAGTTACCACATTCTAACTTTTTCTAGTAATACTAGTAAGTAGAGAAATCCTTTAAATGAAATTTGTGGGGTGCCAAAAAGTAACTATGGATTGGATCCAGATTTGGTAAAAAATAAAACAAAACCATTGGACCGAATGGGATTTATTTTATTCCTAACATACTTGTCCCACTGATTTCAATAGATCCTCTCTATGCATGACTAAATCCTGATCAAAACAAAAAAATTATATGGCAGTAATTGAACCATTGTTATAAAATTATTCTGCAAATTATTTGACAATTCTGCAAAAAGATTGGGAAAAAGTATTACAAAAAGAGATGAATCAAAGAAAGAAAGTATCTGATTACCTCGTTGGAATCTATTCCATTATTGACAGACCATGTGGTTTGGAAATATTCAAGCATTCTTTGCTTTAACTGCTGCGGCAGGTGATGGACTCTTATGAAATCCTTCAGATCCTTGGTTCTTGTGTGATAAAGGGACCATCTGGAGTACATCCGTTGAATGATAGCAGTCACATTACCAAAAACCAAGGCATGCATCAAAGCTATAAAAAACAACAACCCAGAAGGTAAGCCGACACACTCACCGGTATTCATGTCTCCTGAAATGATGCTGGAAATAAAGTTTGGTTACTCATGACAGCATAATGTAAGTTGAGTACCAAATGGTAGAGAACGGATAAACTCGATTGATAGAACAAGTAAATTACTCTACTTCTTTGAGAAAGCAGTTTGGAAAATGTAGCAATTAAAAAACAATGTGAAGTTTCTTATTACAAATATCAAAAAGTTCAGCATGTAGGATATATTTTTGAGGAAAGCAAAATGTATATAATAGTCAAGGAGCATAACATGTATGATAAATGTTTTCCATATGTTTCTCTGCCCAGTAACTTGCATCTGCATTCACTGTTTCATTTTGTCTTGTTGCCAATAGTCTTATGTGGCCTGTACACTTAACTGAAATTAAGTTAAATTCAAGTTAACGGTACTTACTTCTCAGAAAACACACATATAGTTGATGTCTAAACTACAATTTAAGGGACGTGGTGGCGCTGCGGGTTAAACCGCAGAAGCCTCTGTGCTGTAAGGTCTATAGATCTGCAGCTGTAAGATTGAATCCACACGACGGAGTGAGCGCCCGTCGCTTGTCCCAGCTCCCGCCAACCTAGCGGTTCGAAAGCATGCAAATGTAAGTAGATAAATAGGGACCACCTCGGTGGGAAGGTAACAGCGTTCCGTGTCTAAGTCGCACTGGCCATGTGACCACGGAAGATTGTCTTCGGACAAACGCTGGCTCTATGGCTTGGAAACGGGGATGAGCACCGCCCCCTAGAGTCGAACACGACTGGACAAATTGTCAAGGGGAACCTTTACCTTTACCTAAACTACAATTTAGGTAGCATAATATTTCCTTTAATTTAGCGATTTGATCCCATCTAGGAGCCAAGCTATAAGAGAAAATGCACGAAATCTGCAAGATTCATTCAATGTTTTGTCTATGAGTAAGTTCTGACCAATAACCAAAGAGTAAATGGCAGTCATTCCATGAATATTCCAGACCAATTAAACTCTTTGTCCGGTATCTTATCACTAGTCCCAACCAAGAATAAAACCACTGAGTCAATTGCTGAATGTAAATAAACAATATTGCAAAGCCTGTTATGTAATCGTGTTTGATCTAGTTGGGTTTATCAAAAGGCCTTTATATCTATAAACCTTCACATTACAATAATTGTACACTTTAGTCAAGACAAAAAGAGAAATATCATTTTTTCAATATTTAGGGATGTACCACATGACATGCAACTTTCTCTCCATGCAGCTACATCCACAGACCTATCCTGTGTTAAATGAACTAAGAAGAGGAAAGCTAAATCCACTGTCTTCAACAAACAAATGATGTATGAACTGGAATACCTAGATCACTATTAAGCATTCCTCTGTTGCCTTTCTTTTTTCTGGAACTGCTTTGAAGCAGATTTTTCAAATTATGATTTATGGAAACTAGCCAAGATCAAAATGTGGCTACTGATTTATTTATTTATTTATTTATTTGATTTACATACCACCCATCTGGCAGCCAAGGCCACTCTGGGTGGTTTACAACAACTGATCCTAGTTTGTTTGAATAAATCAGGAGATAGGATGTTTTGGACTGCAACTCTCATAATTCAACCTTTGAGGTCTGAAGCCCACCAAATGCAAATGGTGCCCTAGAGGTTTATGGGTCTGGAAGTAACCATTTTAAACCAAAAAAACAGGTCTAATCTATGTTTCATCATGCTAGAAGGTGAGAGAGGCAAGGGAGACACACTTTGGCTCATTCACAGAGTACTTTGTTTTAGTTTTGTGTCCTTCAATCTTCTTTTGAATTTCTTGGTTCTTTCTTCTCAACATTCAAATTGGCCTTTCTGTGCTCAAATGCTCCGGAGAACACTGTCATATCATTTTCTAGTGTGAGCTCCAAAAAAGAGACTTTCTGTGTTCAAAAAGTAGCAGTTACAAATGGGCTATATATTTTGAGCTACAGGTATAAACAGAAATGTGAATATGTTGTATCCAAAGGTTTATTGAAATTAAAAACTATGTTTTAAATAACTGTTATGAAAATTTAAATGGCGGTTCAATACTACTGCTACCAAGTTCAAAGTCCATGTAGGAACAAAAATATACACCTGCAACCTCTTCTATTTTCTTGGTAAATCAGAGAAACAGATGCAAGCTGACATTTTCGGAACTCAATTGATGGGGTTTACCAAATATTACACCTCCCACAGTCAGCAGTTTTGTACTTTTCACTGCATAAGGGCACCCTTCCTGTCCCAGTCATGAGTTGTCTGTGTTTTACTGGCAATATATATATATATTTATATATATTAAAAACTTGGGGCTATTCCAGAAGTAATGCTAAGAACATATATATAATTGAAAAAAGATTGACAATATGTATCCAAAACAAATATATATATTTCAGTAAGTTTTTAATCCACATATCTTTAAGTGTGTTTTAAACTCCATGTATTATTAAAAGAATATTCCAAGAAGCTCAGTCCTTGGCATTATCTACTCAAATGGAAATCGCATCAGAAATTAGTGGGATCCAGTCCCAGGTATGGATACATGGGATCACAGCTCAAAGCTCATTGAACAGCAACAGCTAAATAAAAGCAAACATCCTGAAAAGAGACCAGATAAAATGTACTGGAATCATGTCCCACACTGTTTTCCTTATTGATTCTCTTGAATACTCAAAAGTGTTATTTCTACAAACCTCCAACAGAAAGGTTTGCTAAACTATCTCCTCGCAAACCTCTCTCTCTTTTGTTTTGGATACATATTGTCAATCTTTTTTCAATTATATTTTGTCTCACCCTCTATATTTCATTCCTCTCCTGGAAAATCTTAACCACATTAATAAAAAGAGAGATCTAATACTGAAATTATTGTATATTTCTTATATTTTAAGGATATTGCGTAATTATTTTTTTTAACATCTACGCTTTCAATATAATATTCACTATATGAGTTAATTCTGTGACAGTAAAGATAGTAAATAGTATCCAGATAGATAGATAGATAGCTAGATAGATAGATAGCTAGATAGATAGATAGATAGATAGATAGATAGATAGATAGATAGATAGATAGATAGATAGATAGATAGATAGATAGATAGATAGATAGATAGATAGATAAGATAAGCTGCTCAGATTTCATAAAGCTAAAGATATTATAATAAATATGTCCATTCATTAAATTTAAAGTAAGTTTTGCCAGGGGAGGAGTACACCTAAGAGTAACTTAGGCTTTTCTTTGACATTTCTAGACCATCAAACTGCTCACTATCTTTACTGTCATAGAGTTAACTCATATAACTATAATAGATGTAAAACACCCATGCTGTACACATCTAATTGATTTGAATCTGGTCTTTTACAGTTCATTACAAGTACACACCATTTCTCCTGGACACTTGGTTTCTTTGCCCCGTGGGTGTTGCAAGGGGGGAATGGGGTATGAATATTTCCTTATATCAATACAAGTCTCACAGTCTTAGGGATTCAGTTAGATTTTAATAGATAAATTATAACTGAATAAAGCCATGGAGCAAACACAGTTAATGATAAATAAACCCATAGCATTTCCTCCTCAACAATTAGCTAAATTTTACAACCAGCAGGTAGCAAGTAACTCCTACACTGGTTATCAGGATGATGTGGGGGAGACAGTCCTGCCCGTATGTCCCTCCATCATCATATAGTCTTCCCTCTCCCTGATTTTCCTGCCTTACCTGCTTTCCTAACCGAGAAAGCAAGAAAGGATAGGGTAGAATCTTGCTGTTATCTGCAGTTTTTGAAGGCAAATGCTGGATGAGTTAATTGCCTCCTCCCCCCAGACTGCCTATGGGCTAGATTCAGACTGTACACAGACTTTATTGAACTCATAGGGAAGGTTGCCCATGCTTCTAGTAGCACAATGATAATATCAAAATTCCACCCTGCTTTGTGAGATCTTTCTGAGAAAGGTTATACATTATTCCACCACTTGCCCCTAGTAAACCAGATTTCTTTCCCCAAAGTTGTTGAATGGCACCTATATATTATCCACTGGAAAGTGGCATGGAAAAGTCACCACACAATAACATTTTACTGTAAAAAAAGGTTTAAATTCCTTTATTGCTTTTTTTGGGGGACGGGGGAAGTGATTATGAACTGGATCCAGACTTAATTACATGTATAACAGACCCATTAAAATGGTACTTAAGTCATTCATTCATTTATTCATTCATACTGTATTGCTTTCCAGTAAAGAAGCACAGTGCATTTGAAGCAGCATAAAGCCCCAATCCTTTTTACAAGATGGAAAACATGTACAGACCTATGATTATTAAAGTGAAAATCATTTACAATTTGTGCAGACAAACTCCTTAATGCATTCGTAGATTTTAAATAAATGCAGGCTGAATAATCATGGCATAAAAATCATAATTAGGTTTAATTTGGGAAACGTAGTTGTAATCTATCAAAATATCTTCAGGTTAATAAAGACAGTGAAAACACGTTAAAATGAGTTTTCATGATGCCCAGATAATTAGGGTGACTCAGCTCTACCCATCAGGTTTCCTGATGTTGCCGTAATGTAAAAGTGAACTGATGACCCTGCTCCCAGATTTTTTAAAAATCCCTTTCACTTTTAGTACTTAGTGCAATTTTATTTAATATACCAGCTGGTGACATTGAACTGTTTTGAGAAGGATGAATTCGGAGGTATTCCTTTTCATAAGAAATACATTGATGAATGATTTTTAAAAAATATTATTTGTGTTAGTGAAAAATATCATATATATTTTTTAAAAAAGAAAAGGATGCAATCTTAATATCTTTGCTGCAACAGCTAACATTAGCACTATCTTCAACAATAACTAGAACAATCATTTGGGACAAATGGTATGAAATTTGCACAGGGATAAATTTTGTATAGTTAAGCAAGCTGCACCATGAGTCTAATCCTACAGCCTAATAAGTACAGAGATGGTCATGAATTAAGAAATGAATCCCTAAATTTGTTCAAAAATTGCTAATACATTGATACGTATTTGTACGAATCAATGCCCGATGAATATGAATCAATGAATTTTTAGCGATTTTTGATTTCTCAGTTTGTTGGGCTATAAAACACCCTCTCCCACGCACCTAGAGACACCAAAATTGCAGGGAAGCTTCCCCTGATTCTTGTATACAATTCCTCTAAGTTTGATGAAGTATCTAAAGGGCACTTTCTTGGAGTGATCCACTTTGTGGGTGTATAACATGGATGTCTGAAACCCAATCTTCACCAAACGTGGAGGGATTGTAGATGAGAGTCAGGGGAAGCTTCTCTGTGATTTTGGTACCTCGAGATATGGGAGGGGGGATTTAATTGGGTTTTAAAGTAAAAAATTAATTGACAAATTGATTTGTTGATTCTTCAGAAAAAAATTGTAATTTGTGATTTGTTGATCTTGATAAATTTTTCTGATTCGTGCCCATCTCTGCTAAAAAGTATTGCAATGTCCTTGTCACTGTGGTTTCCTACAAACTTCTGCTGTATTTTAAACAGCACTCATTGGTTAGTTTACTATCTAGATTCTGTTTTCCTTTGTTCTGAATTAAAATTCCAAGTGTCTTTTCCATTTTCAGCATGTTTTCCCCATTGAAAAAGATCAGGCTAATATCCTGAACTATGTTTTCAAATCCAGTTTGCTGCGCAATACTTACCCCCAATCAACATTGTGCAAATTGAGAATATCTTCTCAGCATCCGTATTGGCTGAAACGTTACCAAAACCAACACTGGTGAGACTGCTGAGTGTGAAATACAGGGCAGCAATATAGGCACTTCTGAGAGATGGGCCTCCAAAGGTGTTATTGCCATAGTAGGGAGACTCCAGACGTTTTCCCAGTTCATGAAGCCAACCTAGAGATAATGAAGTGTGGTCTGAAATCAGAATAGAATTACCACAGTACAACTTCAACATCCTTTAAAGCCAGAAGGTAGAGAATTTGATATTCAGCTCTGATTGCACACACTGTTTGTTATTCATTTGCGCAATTTATGCTTCACTCACGTTTTCTCTTACTTACTTTATCTGCACAACAGGCCTGTGAGGTATGGCAGGTTACGAGAATGGGACTAGCTCAAGGTCACCCATAGAGTTTCATTGGTTCAATGAGGTCATACACCCTGACCTCCAAAACCCCAGTCCTCTATTATAACAGCTATACTATACTGGTATACTGTGGCTTCCTATACCTCCTACTTCTTTGAGACTTCAATATGAAAGAAAAGTAGTATAGAGAAATGAAAGTGGTGCAGGGGAAAGGCCAAAACGTCTTAGAAATATGAGTCTCTAGATACTTAAGTGTCAATCATGTTTACTGTGACTACACCATTCTCTTATTGCACAATGCAAATAGGTGGTCATTTTCTGCTATGCAGACAGATGGTAGACAAATACAGGTTCAGTTCAGGGCATGTAGCTTACAGGGGATAAGTTGTACAACTGATTGCATGTGTACAATGAACAGCTCAATGTGCATTTGCTCAAAGGTTCTGAAGAGCACTTAGCTATTACAGTAGGAGCATATGTTAAAGAAGGATCACAAGAAGAACAATCACAATTCGACAAGCAGCTTTTGTGATGATGTCATAGAATCCACTTAAATCAAGAGAGTACAAATTCAGTGGCAAAGAATGCACTGAGCCTAAACTTAAGTTGCACCCTGAGAAAAACTAATGTTATGCTGCAGATCAATCTTAAATTACTATGCTGAATTACCAAATAAGGGGTGAGATCGCTCTTTGTCTGCCCCCCTTGTTGTAAGCCATGAGGTTACATCCTCATTGTAAAAAGAGATCTCAGGACTGAGGGTTAGCATTTGCAGGAACAGGTGATACCTTCACCATTAAGAATATAAGAGAAAACAAAAAACAAAAAACAAAAAAATAAACAAGCTTTTGATGATAAATCTTCTCCCAGGCTGTGCAACAAGTTTAATAACATTAATAACAGCATGTAATTTTGGACCTACCCACAAGAACGTGATGCACAGTCTGGAAGATGTTGATTTATCATCGAAAGCTCACTGTTTTGTTTTGTTTTTAATATTCTTAATGGTTGAATAAAGGTATCACCTGTTCCTGTATTTGCATTGTTTCAGTAACCATATGGCGCCTTTTCCTGATTTTTCCTGAACTGTGTAGGCTAGCATTTGGATATTTATGTTTAATCATTTGGTCTAAATAGTGCTCATTTTTATACTAAATTTGCTTAAAATGACTTTAAAAAAAAAGAGGTAAGAATGCTGAGTTAGCAAGAACCTGAAAAGATCAGAATGCAAAGACAAAGGTTTATTTGAAGAATTGGAGAAAAAGAGGATTGTTAGGGAACAACCTGGTGCTTTTGAGGCTCCTTTTGTATTTTGAAGTCCTACTTTCTGAACACCACATTGGGAGTGCAATTTAGTTATTCTGACCTATTTTCTGCAAACCTTTTGAATTTTTCTGTCTGAATTTTCTATTTTCTGACCCGGTCAACAGTTTTACTAAGTTAATTTATGCATAGACTTTCAAAGAGAAAGACAAAAACATTGAGAATTCAGGAACAGGGACTTTTATGCCTAATTTACATTGTTCAGCAAAACTATCAAGGTTGTTACAATCTTTCCCTTCGGTAGTAAAGAACATCCATTTATTTGCAATGTCACCTTATATATTTGTGATAAATTGTTATATGAGATATCTTACTTGGTTATGGAGATATTTTTTTTCCTTTTGGTAAAGGGCCAGCATACACCATTTGATGGTTGTGAGTTCTTCTTACCTAACAAAATACAAGTGTGCTACTAACAGCAGTGCCACGTGATGCTAAAATCCATAGAGTCAGCACTCATATCTCTTTAGAATAGCTTTGCCTTGATGCCTCTCTACAGTTCCTGCCTTTTGAAAGCTCACAACTAACTACATTTGAGGGTTTGATCAAGTGTGAAATACATTAAGGACTGAATGTACACACATAAATCAGAGGATGCTGAATCCTGGCCTTGAGGTAAACATTTACGGGAAGAGGGCAGTGCACATCTCACCACCCTCACCCCCACATCAAGGACAACTCTAGGCACCACAGACAACTGAAGCACTGAAAGTGCTGCTTATAGTGCCATAACCACAGAAAACCAGAGCAATGACTAAAAGGTAAAGGAATGTTGTCAGTTATGTAGCAAGGAGCTGCAGAGCTCTTAGACCTGGAGAATAGAATAGAGTGCATTTATTTTCTCCGGCACTCCTTGGCCTTTGTTGCCTTGTACTGACAACATAAAATGGGTGCTAAATATGATATTGGAGTTGTATATTTTTCTGTGTTTCATTTCCCCCCCACAACATTGTGGAGAAGATAGCTAAAAATGCAAGAAACCAGTTGTCAGATGCATTGCAAACCCCTTAAACAGCAACATGAATAAATGAGAGATCACAAACCTTAGGGATAGGCCAAGTGTGCACGTTACTGGACTGGAAGTCCTAGCATGCCTCCCCACTTTAACTAGCACTGGCATAGTTAATATGTGTGTTCTGGATTCTGGAGATTGACTAAGAAGGCCTTTAAATGTATATAAAGTGGTGTTTTGGGTGTGTGTGAGAGACTCACACAATTAATGGGGCATATGGGATCTGCAATGAGGCCAGTTTCCAATGGTATCAATAGGGTACAAGTAGCCATCTGCAGAAGGAAAGTCTGTGTGCATAGATCTCTATGCACAAAGGCTTCTGCTAAGACTTCTCTTCCTAAGGATGCCTACCTGCGTAGAGATCTATGCATGCAGCCCTTCTCCTTCACAGATGACTGACAAGGAAATCAAGGGAACTTCTGTGTCATCAGGATGAGGCTGGTAGCATGGCCGTGTGGTTCTTTAATATCATGTCAGGCAAAATCCAAAGACACAAAACAAAACAAAGACAAACACATGTGGCAGCTTAAAGACTATTATATTTTAATGTGAGCTTTCGTGGACACATCCGTCCACTTTATCAGACATATGGAAGCAGAATGATATGTTGACTGAAATATCAGTTTCTCATGTAATATTTAAAAGGTGCTTCAGTAAAGCTAGACAGACATTAAAATCCTGATAAAAATAGTTTTTAACATGCATTCACTGCATTCTAAGGCATCTATTGTCAAGGCCGAGAATATGACTTAGCCTA